>ML675601.1:35588616-35612952 GCA_007922155.1 Mesoclemmys tuberculata | reverse complement strand
AGCAGCCCGGCAGCGGGCCGGGGAGGAGGCGGCTCCCGAACATGGGGCGCGCGGGCCCGCACCCGCCGCGTGCAGGACTCCGAGGCGAGGCCACGCGGGAGGAGGAGCCGCGCCGAGCCCCGGCTGCGCCCGGGGGCGGGTCCAGCGCTGGAGGGCCCCGGCCGCGGGCGGAGGAAGCCCGCTGAGCTGCACGCGCCGAGCGGGCTCTGCGCCGGGCCCGGCCGCTCGCACGGCGGAGGGGCGGGCTGCTGCACAAGGGCACCGGACGCCTGGCCGCGTCTCTCTCTTGTGCCGCCTTCCAGCGGCCGCTCGGGGCCATGGCAACGACACGGTCGCCCCGCCTCATGTAGGGCCATCTTCTTCGTTAGGTCATTTCGTGGCAGATCCGGCCCCCAAGGGGAGGGCTTTTTTTCTCTCTCTCTCTCCCCCAAAAGGAAGATTTGTGCATAAATCTAAGGCGGAGTTATTCTCCCCCCCATTAATTTGGAAAAGAAAAATCTAGAACCTGTGTTTGCAAGCCACATATTGGGGCATTGAGTAGGGTCCTGGTTCTTCCTGCAAAGCGCTCCCTGCGGGTGCGGGGTCTGCCGGTGTGGAGGGCGTGATTAGGAACTGACAATGAAAGGGACCGTTCTTACCCCCCCCCCCCCCGGAAAATTTCAGCTCAGCACACACCCATTCTGTGCTAGAGAAAGGTCTTGTAAGTATATAAACCAGCTAATTTTGACCCTACGTCTAAGCACCAGGTTGAAGTGGTCAGTTGAGGCTGGAGTTAAATTTGGGCTTGTCTGTCCTTGAAAGTGACCAAGGATTACATTCCAGTGTGAATTTAAAGCTGTTCCTGGCCGATTCCAGCTGTGGGCCCACTAACAGCTGCACAGGAGTAACATTAGGTGTAGTCAAGTACTCAGTAACCCATCACTGCACCCCCCACTACCAAATACTGCTTTTAAAATATTCTTTGTGTACAAAGAGCTTTAATGAAAATACTACAAAGGCGTTCCCTTTCTCTCATCTGCACTCAAATCACGTAGACAGGAATTAATGCAACCTCCTCCCCAAACCAAACTCTAGCAACATATTCTATTATCAATGTGCACTTAGAAATTCCTGTAGTATTCAATGAAGACAGTAGAGTTGAACTGGAAACTTAGATTACTAATTAAATATGAGCCTTAGTTGAATAGCTGCTGCTTATAGTTTTTATACTATATTTCCTAGAACCAAGAACTGCGAATATCCTGAGCTGAGAGCCCCTTAAGGACTGTGGCCTTTGTTCAGGAAGGGTGCCTAAACATGTGCTTAACTTTAATTTGCTTAAGTGCTTTCCTGAATAGAGACGGACATAAGGACCTGCTTAGGTGCTCTCCTGAATCAGGCCCTGAAATTTTGGAGGAAAGAGAACTGGGGCCAAATTCTGCTCTCAGGGGACTTCAATTGAGTTACTTTACACTGGGGGGGGGGTAATGGAGAGCAGAATTTGGCCCAAGCTCCCAGTCTCCCACCAATACCGCTTTTTACAGTGATGTAAAGGGGTATGAAACATACCCTATTAGAATGACTATGTTTTGCAGTAGTTATGCACAAGTGTAAATGATTTCACAAATAGAGCCCGGGGTAAATACAAAATTTGTATCCACATCCGATCTGCGAGCTGTAAAAATGGTCTGCAGATATAAAGCAGATGTCTGCAGATTTGCAGGTCTTTAGTTATAAAATGTGGATCCGCATCCCTCCATGATCTGCAAAAATGGTCCGTGGATATCCACAGATACAAAGTGAATATATGCAGATTTGCAGGGCTCCATTCACAAGGTGCAGGGCAGTGAGGAAGCAGGTCCTCAGTTTGCATATAGTGATAAATATACTGAAGTCAAGGAAGCTATTCCAGCTTGAACTCAAGTGCTTTTGAAAGCAGAATTTGGTCCCTGGTTTAGGTTTAAATCCAAAGCCTACAGAAATCAATGGGAGTTTTTTAGCCTTAATTTAGTTGGGTCACAGTAGGTGGCAGTATGTGCAATAGCACTGAATTTAATACTATTGGATGCCAAGGATATTTAACAAAACAAAACAAAACATGGCAGGCACTGTAGAAGATAATACAAGAAAACAGGAAAGTAAGTTAACATGCACCCTCTCTTGAAAGTGACTGCTACTCATGTAAGATTTGGTAGAGAATCACCTGAATAAATAAAATGCAAACACTGGGGGAATATTTAAAGAATTTATATCGGAAATTGTATTTAGCAATTTTGAAAGAAATCCTTGGTAATTATAATAGGAAAGCTGATGTTCTTTAATCTGCAAAAGGGAAAAATGGACAAAAGGGGAAAATGTTTTTTTTTCCATCCATCTATTCCTCTGGATGCTTTCATAATAAATAAAAATAGATGGTCAGAACTAAAATCAACAGCAAAAAATCATTTGTCCACATGACTTCATACAAATATTTTCTCATCACAATTATATTAATTATAAGTTCTATGTGTCTTAATGATGACTCTAGCACTTCCTTCTCCTAATGCCTATGGAAAAAGACAGGCTTTATAGAGTCTACAACGTTAACAGATATGGATTCTGTTGGACCAAGTAAATGCAGAGTCATCAGGAATTCCCAGCATCTTTCCTCTGAGGCCAGGCTCTCCCAACTTGTTCTATGCAGGTGGACCCTTGGGCTCACAAGATATTCCATTTCTTTGAATGGGGTTCTCCATGGGCACCGGGGTCCTCCCACACAGAATCAATTGAAGAATCAGGCCTAAACAGGGATAGACGTTGCTTGAGTACCTAACCTGATTGCAGCTGTGGCAGTCTTGCCTGGAGGCGTGTCTTCTCAGATAAACAGGACTCATTTATAGCTTTATAAGAGAAGCGAACATCTGGAACACAGTAATAGCCAGCGTAGATTTTGGAGCATTGTTGTAATGTGTAATATAATGATGTAATGAAATGTTGCTGTCTGTGGAGCTCTAGATAAAGCCTTCATACTTTCAAGAGAGGCATGAACTATCAGCTTAGTTTACTGATGTGCTGATTATAGATGTTTTTTAATATTCAGAACTGTCAAGTGTTGTGCATCTAGTGTAATGGTCACACGTGGCATGTTTCTTGTATAGGGTTTTTTAAAAATTGAACGTACCATATTCTGTCAAATAAAGAAAGGGGCCAGCTCAAAGCTGCCCCCAAAATATAATAAATATGGTAGCTTCTAGCTTGTAGGACATGGGCCTAGTGGATGAGCACAGAATTAATGCTCTGCAAGAAAACAGAGAGAAAGAGATCAAACCTGTAGAAAATTAAAAATACATAAAATTAGCATTTAACTGAGACTTGCTTCTGTTAAGTGAAAAAATCAGAAACTACTGATGGTGCCTCAAACCTTGATCAAATTGACTCCACTTTCATTGCTGCTGCTACTCAAAATTCGATGAAAGAGGTTTTTCATCTTTCCCACGTAAGCTGTCCATCTGGGGTTTTGCCTTCGGTACCCCTAAATGTTGATAAGGTTTTTCCTGTGTACACCCTCACCTATCTCTCAGGAGTCTTGACTGCACTAAAAAAACTCCATGTTGCTAACAGGAGGATTCAGCATCAGGTGTGGCTTAAACTGCAACCTTTCAATGAGGATTTTTGGAAAAAAATGGTACACGTTTACGACATTAATTGTATTTTAATGGGGTTTCTGGTCTGGGAATTGTATAGTGAGTGAAATTGCTTTGGCATGGGTTTTAAAATTTACAACTTCATCAGTGTTTTATTTCTTCCAATTACTGTGAGTGAGTCAAAGCACCCCACAATGTGTACTTCAAACTGTCACTGAAGACAGTCCGATTACAGCTGTACCTAACTGATATTCCTCATTCTGATTTTTAGAACCATTACACAGAGCAGTGCGAGTCTAAGGAAGGATTGTGGGCATTCCGTTTAGCAAAATAGGGTGCTCTGAAATTAAATTGTCTTCTCTTGGAAACTGCAGTAACCCTCGCCATACATTTTATTGTTGTCCATTTTCATTATTAGGACCAGGCTCAGGGTTGATGTAAGTGGGTACTAGCGTACTGACTTCATTCATTTGCTTTGAATTCATTGATTTATACTCTTTGCATCAAGACTGAATGGCTTTTAAAGTCTGATTTATCCTGTACAGCATGCTACTGTATGTTGTATAGGATAATCGTTTAACTACACATCAGTTAAATGACAGTAATGTAAAATTTAGATTCCCATCATTCAACAATCATTTCACAATGAATGTAAGTTCATACAACCCATTTTTTTCATATATTATTTATCCTAAAATGATTCTGTTCTGTTTATCTTAATTATGCACATGAAGACAGATTCTGTCCTCAGTTAGAGAACTGGGATTACCACGGTGTAAGTCAGGGTAGAATTTGGCTGATGAAGGAAAATATACATATATGCGTTTACTCACTGCATCTGTGTTGATGATCATCAATGGCTGGGGTGGACCTTATATAGGACCTATATGTGGACCTTACATATGTAAAACTAAAATTATCATAGGGTGTTTCTTGGAGAGACCCCCTTCTTCTCCCGACCTGCTTCTCCTAACAAGCTGTAAAAACTCCAGGCGGGGTTGAAAATATTTACTGGCGAGCTCCAGCTGAATTTAAGCCCTGCCAATATGACTTGTGTGAGGACATGGGGATACTTGTAATGCTTTATGAATATTATATGTTCTCACTGTTGTTTTGAGTGCTAGTGTGTTTGCTATATGACTACAGGGAATTAATTCAAACGGGTTACTTGCGTGTATGCAGGCAAGTGGACAATACGCTTAGATAGCCCCATTCACTGCTGTTTAATGGACAGTGCAGGTTTTCTTTCTCTTTGTAGTTTTACTGCCAACCATGCTGGGTTCAGCCGTGTGGCTTGTTGTCACAGGGTAGGGAAGTCGAATCCAGGTAGGAAATTGGAACAAAGAACTTCGGGGTGGATAATAAGACAGGCCTTTAAGAACAGGAGCTGGGATGAGGAAGGCGTGAGGCAGTCATGAGGAGCTGTTCAGAGGAGCAGACTGCCCCAAACGTTGTTGGGGGCAGGGGTGTGTGTGTGTCTGAAGCAGATGGAGCTTTCTAAGCTTCCAGGGGATGGTAAGGCTTAAGCAAGGTAGATTACACGTAGACCCTCGATTGTGTTGAAAACCATTTTCTGTTGCCATACTTGGTTTGTACTGTTGAGACTTGCAGTATCTGAACCTAGGTCTCGGGATCTGCCGAGTAATCATTGTTGAGCCCCACGGTACTGTAACCAAGTGTCCAGCCTAAGAGTTGGAGAACTGCAGAATTCTGCCTTAGGACCAGTGAAGACATGAGACCTGATACCTGAGGTGATGTACACAGAGAGACCAGAGAGGGAACAAAGGTGCAGCTAGACCTGAAATGTGACAGCTTGGCAGGAATGTTAAAGCTTGGAGGTATTTATTTTTGCCTTATCCTTTGTTTCATGAGCGCACATAATGCAGGGAATAGCAGTAGTCCAGTGTGCTGCAGCCACATCCCTTCTCTGTCCCCTGTGCGAGGAAGCTGGGAACAGGGTCTGTGCAGAGCCCTTGAGAGTCTGTGTTGCAGTTCTAAGAGGCTTAGCACAGAACACGCAGTCCAGGGGAAAGAGAGCGAGATGGCTTTTTCCCACCCTTGTCCCCTCCTAGTCCTGGGCTGTGCCTGGGCTGGCAAAACCCCTCACAGCCTTGAGGACTTGTCTTAAGTTACAGTGGCCTCCCCACTCTGCCTGTGGGATGCAGCTCTGCACAGAATCTCTGCAGCACATCCATATCATGCCTCACCTGCCCACAGCTATTCCCATCATGCTTGGTATTCCAGGCTTCGTGAGGAGTCCTTGAAAGGCAGCCTTTTGGCTGACTTCTGCAACGGCTGTACTGGGAAATTGTCCTCCATCCAGGGCCCCTTTATGCCTTTCTGGCCCCTTTATCTGATGTAAGGAGGCTGTAGTAGGTGAGGATCTCATCCCTTATGTCAGCTCTGTGCCAGCTGGGATAGTCCCTTGCATAAGGGGTATTTTGGGGGCTGTATCTGCCCCTTTATTTTGCCAGTGCATTGTAAAAGGACATTGTGTGACTATGAGAATTGGGCCTAAGGTCAACGGGTGACTGAATCTAGCACGGAATAGCTGATAAACTGGTTGACAGATTACACCTCGCTGCTTGAGTCTGGGGCGGCATTAAGGTCATCACCATTTTGCCTTTTACACACAAAATACTAATATTTCTTACATAGTTCATGCAGATATAAAAACCTATCTGATTACTAGAGAGCATGGGTTAGGTGGACAGTAATATTATTGTGCATTTGTCCCCTGTATAAATTAGATCAGAAGTTGCAAACGAGTGGAGGAATATAACTGTTAACCAATAACAGTAACATGTCTGACATCACTCAGCCAGAAATTACTCTCTTGTAATGGTTAACTGCCTTCCTTGGAGTTCACAGCAGGGGGTGATTTTTCCTTCATAAAAGTTAAGATAAAAAGCAAGAGAAAAATTCCTGTATGTTTTGATCATCATGTGTGTTGAAATCAGTTTGGAAACTGATGATCATGACATTGAACAATGTCCAGATATGAAGGAACAGAGCACTTTTGATCTCACAACAATCAATGGGGAAAACAAGCCAATAAAAGAAATTAGATGAAATTTAATACATTTTCTGTTAATCTTCTGTCAGGCTTTACAGTTCCTGCTAGCCAGAGTATGGGGAAGGTCCAGTGGGGTCAAAGTCTTAACTGATTTATAAAGTGTTTCACTGTGCAGTGCTCTTGTTAAATCAACACATATAGTGTTAAAAATGTAGTAGAAAATCATTCATTGTGAGCACACTCTTTTTTCAAGGTAACATTTTTGCTGTTTGTCATCAGAACGTGTCCAAATATATCAGAATATTTATGTTCATTGAGTAAGCCCATAAGACATTTAAAGTTTTGGGTATTTAAATAAATTTGAGTAATCAAAGTATAAAAAGATTCTTAATATAAACTACTTTATATTCTAATTGGATAATGCAGCGATGTCAAAAAAGAATTTTAGCAAATTTTGCACACACCAGAAATAACTTTAGATTAAAAGGAGAAAGGGAAATTTCATTCAAAGAGTCATTTATTTATTAAAAGTTATAAGTAATTTGGGATGAATGTGCCACACTACTGCTGTATTAATTTCTGATATAACTAACACCCACTGAAGTTGATGGGAGTCTTTTTATTATCTCTAATGGAAGCTGTTTTGGGCTCTTACTATGTACATTATATACATAATTGTTTTGTGTTGAATGATATGAATTATTTGACAAAAGTACTCAAAATTAACTGGCCTGATTTTGAATCTTGTCTGCAAACCTTGAATGGTTTGTGCTACGTTTGTTTGTCTCAATCCCTTCTATAGATTGTTTTTTTTGCAAGCTTAATTGGCCCTAGGATATCCATAGACTTTATCAGGCTATTTTTCATAGAGTGTTTTGAATTCACTCTTGGTTCAGAAGGAGAGGCTAAACTGGGCAAGTCACATAGTTTCTTCTGTGTTTCTGATTAGCTGATGTTATCCCAAAGCTCCAGCTCATCAGAAGCCATTTGGATTCTTACAGGTTCCCACTGACCTGGTGTTATTTCTGGGGTGTAGGGCAACTGTGTCCTAGTGCAGGCGTAGTAAGAAAGATTTACATTTAGGGAGCACGAACTACCTAAAGTGAATTCGCTTTATAGGAATGAGCTTACTCCTGCCTTACTTGATCATTGTGAGAGAGGACCTTAACTTTGTTATCAACAGACCTTGCCCATTCAGGCAGTAGAAGGTCCTTAGAAGGCAAAAACAGCAACAAAACTAGATGTATAATTTAACTGCAAAGACTTAGGTAGGCATATGGAGAGCTTCTGCCTACAAAACAGGAGATCACATATTTTGTAACAGACCAACTCACACTCAGATTTTTAATCAGTACATTCAGATAACTTGATCCCAGCCTTAGAGATATTTTGACTATGGCCCACGTTTTTGAATTCAAGTGAGGAATAAGCAACAAAAAGATAAAAAGATCCAGTTTTCATGTGAATGTTCTTAATAATTGAAGACAAGGAAAGGAAAAACCAGAAAATATATGTTATATAAATACAGAGGGTTTTCAGTGTGTCAATTGCTTTTTACATGGACTGTCCATGTCATATGCAGAGAAACTGTCAGATGCCAGTAACAAACAAAAAGGCAAATGTTGGCACCAAATAAATATGGCCCTAATTAAGAGCTTATGGATCAGAGTAATTAAAAAACCCACCAAACCTGTTAGTCATTCATACTCCAGGGCTCCTCCCCCGCCTCTGTACATTGATTTGTTGTGGCTTGCCCTTGCTTCTGTGCTGTGTCAATTGAATGGAATTTTTAGTGAATCTGGTCTTAGAATCCAATAAAAGTCTATTTTATTCTTGAGAGTGGGTAAGCCAATCCCAATAAAAAAGGAGTTCAGGAGAAGTTGCCAAATGTAAAACGGAGAGACCGTTTTTTGGATCTCTCTTGTTCCAGCGAAGTCTTTCCCCGCTATATAGATTTTTAAAAGAGACAGCCAAGTCTCCATGGTGAAGGGAATTTCCCTTGCCCCTTTTAAAGTCTAATAATGATGCTTAGCAATTACCTGGCACTTTATATCTTTGAATCACTGTACAAACTCTTAGGCCTGACCCTGCAACCCTGATCTAGGAAAATAGTTCCATTAACTTAAACAGACTTGCTTGTGCAAGTAAAGGCTGCAGGGCTGACCACTAACTAGTCTAGTGAATCCTCCCATTATTATTATTTTATTTATTTGTATTACCATAGCACCTAATCTTGGACCAGGAACCCAACGCAGTGAAGATCTGCTGAGGACGATGCCCTTCTTTTGAAATGAAGCCTTCCAGCAAGAGACTGAATGTCACTTCTTTTGAAGACATTGAAACTGACTCTGTGCAAATAATGTTAATTAAGGGACAGCTCAAAACAGAGTAGGCATTTTAACATTATCTCCTCGTAGAACAAACAAGAGGAATCAGTAAAAGCCTTTCTTATCAAACCTGTAAGAGTAAGTAAAGTAAAGAATAATAGCCTCAGTGAGAAAATGGTGCTGCTTCCTCCTTTGCTGTATCTATCCACAGTTCTAATGCACTCAACACCTTTGTTTCTAGACACTGGAGATCAAATCCTGGCCCCGCTGAGGTCACTGGGATTTTTGCCATTGACTTCAATGGAGGCAGGATTTCACCCCAGATACAGGAGTAAGTATTACATCCCACCAGACTATTTGAAAGTAAATCGTCAGAATAAGTTTGAATCACAGTAATAAGGAAAATGCACTCTGAGACTTCTCTTGTGCAATGTGTCTTGGGCATTTGAACTACTATTCACAGTGGTAGAAGTACTTCTAGTCCAGTGAATTTCTCTCGTATGGATAACATTCAAAAAGAGGGGTGGATGAATAGAGATGGCCTTTGTGCCGATATGTGGAAAGGGTACAAGGACATTCACTTCTCTCTCGTATACCTTGTATGATGATGGGAGACTGTCACAGTCCCTGATCCTGGGGAGTTTGTTACAGAAGAGAAAACATTATTTATTTAAATAAGAAGATGATGAAGACAGTAAACCCCGTACAGATCTGCTGTCATGCAGCATGGCTGAATTCTCTGTCACAATCTCTGTTACTGGCTGCTGTGTGTGACATAGCCCATGAGAGTTCATAAGAATGGTCGCATTGCACGGTGTCGTGCAAGAGGTGTGGTGATGTCAAACGTCTCCTTGAAGTTCAGCCCTTCGAGTTCATCTCTTTCCCCTTCCCTCAGAATCAGGTGCACACAAGCTCCCCTCCTCCTCGCCCTTTGGGCTTTCACAAGCTTTCCTCCACGCCTTCAGGCTCATGCTGGTTTCTTGCCCTCTTGGGGCTGCAGCAGTGCTCTTTTCTGCACTGGATCAACACTCCCCTGCTCTTGTGCTACCTGGTTGCTATGGAAACCGTGGAAAATAACAACATTCTCCCCTACCTGGGGGAAAAGCTCCTTGAGAAGCAGCAAGAACCAACTGCCACAGCTCATGCTTCCTTCTCTCCCCAGTCTCGGGGCCCCAGCGTGCAGCATGAGACGCACAGTCTGCAACAGTGTCCGGCGTGCGGCCATGTGATGCGCCAGGTGGCTCAGAGCTGACTGCGCCGGGGTGAGAGAGAGACAGGCACACGGACTGAGAGAAAGAGGGGACCTCCCCCCGGCCAGGTGCTGCTCCCATTCCTCACCCCCTGCCACTCCTGACTCAAGTTACCTTTGTCCCCTGTCTGCACTGGGGCTTCTCTTCCCTCTGCCAGGCGCTTGGCCTTTGAATGATGCACCTGGCGCTGCGGCTCTTACCCTGCGCATCCCCATTAGACCCTGATCACATGGAGGGCTAAGGGGTCCATTCACCCTGCACGCCTAGAAGGTGCTGCTTCCTTGCAATGATGTTGATACAGAGATGGGCAAATAAAACTCACTAAATAACTTACTCAGTGAGTTTTCTGCGATTTCTCCCTCCCCTCCTCCAAAATATTTCCACCCTCCCCATTTCTTAGTGTCAGGTGAATAATTCTGAAGTATTCACAAATTACATGCTTCCAAAATAAAATATTTGTGACTGAGCCCTCTCCCTTCCCCTTTCTCATTACTTGCCCAGCTCTGCTTTGGTTGGTATGTTTAGGCTTAGTCTGGCTGTTTTATTGAAGTCTGGCAGCCTTCCTCACTTGGCTGGGTTTTTTCCCTCCTCTTTTGATGTGGGGAGGGGAGGGAAGAGAAGAAGCAGGATAAAGTTTCCTGAGCAACAGAGTAAAACCACTTGTGAAAGAAGAGAGCTGCAAGGCTCCTGAGCAACTGCAAAGCTAGGCTGTAAAGATCCTGGTAGGACTGTGGGTTCCTTATTATGCTCAATCACTTTTTCTTCTCCTTTACACCTGTATATATGGGGTTTTTGCATGGTTTAGTGTAATCTGTGTTAGCCACCCCAGGGAGCAGCAAGAATTGGTTGCCTAGCAGAGGTTGCTCTTTAAAGGCTGAACAGACTTGTACTGGAAACCTTAGGGAGGCTCTAATCCCTCCCTGGGTGCTTCCGACAGGGATTTGCCTGTTGGAGGTGGTCCTTGGTGCAGATACTGTGTGCGTGTGTGTACACAGGTCGTGCATCAGAGGTATTTGACAGTGTTTGTGAGAGAGGAACATTCTTGTTGAATAAACAGGTGCAGACAGTGCCTGGTGGGCAGCACCGACTGTCCGGCAGCAGCAACCACCGCGAGAGGAGGTGAACATGACTAGCTCCAGCACAAAGCTGACGTGCCTATCACAGCCGATGGTGAAGAGCGTGATGGTGTATCGCAATGGGGACCCGTTCTTCCCGGGGCACCGGCTAGTCATCCATGATAAGAAGGTGTCCAACTTCGAGGTCTTCCTGAAGGAGGTGACTGGTGGGGTGAAAGCGCCTTTTGGGGCTGTGCGTAGCATCTACACCCCCCGGGGCGGGCATCGCATCCGGCAGCTGGAGGAGCTCCAGAGCGGAGAGCACTATGTGGCTGGTGGCAGGGAGGCCTTCAAAAAACTCAAGTGAGTGACGAATGAAAAAATAATTAGAAAACGTAATGAAACAGTCACACTTAAACCATTATTATTTATTATTTATATTGCAGCAGCACCTTGGATCCTTGGTCATGGACCAGGATCCCATTGTGCTAGGTGCTGTACAAACTGAACAGAAAGACAGTTCCTGCCCCCAAAGAGTTTAAGATCTAAGTAAATGTGACAGAGAAAATTAACAGAGTTTTGTGGGGTATGGGTTGGAGTGCGTGTGGTGAGAATTCCCTCTTCAAGGCTTAACATATAATTATCATTCTAGTATATCTGCTAGGCACTGTACAAAAATAAAAGAAACAGTCCCTAACTCCAAGGGATACACTATCCTGGCAGCATAAATATTTTTTTAACTGCATGGTAACTACCTGAATTTGGGAAGAGTAGTTGGTACTCAATAGTATTTGGAGAAGCAGCTCTGGAAGAGAAGGGTGCAGAGAGTAAAGTTGGAAGAACCCTGGAGATTAGACTTCCCAGACAATTTTGGTTCTTGCTTTGTTTTTAAATGTTTAAAATATTCTATTCTATTCTGTTCATTCCAGGTAGTGGAATTATAGAGCACATTCCATGGTGCTCTATATAACCATAGTAGCTGTTGTTTAAAAGATGACAATGTTTGTGCTCTTTCCCTGCCCTGCCACCACAAAGTAGGCTTAGGGTTGTTGTTGATATTTTTTTTTAACGGATGACTGCAAGAATGTTGTGGGAAATGTGGTGAAGAGGTGGGTTTTCCATTTAGCTCTGCATACGGTGAGGTTAGTGGTTGTTCTTATTTGTTCTAACAGTGTGAGTTCCATTCTCTTAGGCCTTTTAACAGAGGCGACGCGTAACAGCTGATAGTGTTGGGGCACAATTTAAAGCTTCTGGGTGTGAATCCTGGCAGGCGAGGCGATGCATAGTGGAGTGAGGGTGGCATGCCATATGGCCTCCTGGGCTCACAGCCACCCACTCCACCTTCTTCAGTGCAATGCAAAGCAGCTTCTCAGCACCTCCCAGCTCAGAGTCAGCTCCTGGGCCCCCCCAACCTGTGGCTGCAGGATGCCAAGCCCCAGGCTCTATTCCTGGCTCTGTGATGGACTCTGTGAGCTTGGAGGCGGTAGCTGGGCCCAGTTCTCAGGGCTGCAGGTACAGCCTTTGCACATTCACACATATATCTGCACAGCCGCCTGAGGTTTAATGCAAGGCCTCCCTCTCTCTGTGATGAGGGATCCCCACCTCGCTCCGAGCAGCGCACTGCAGCTTGTCAAGCGCTATGAGCCCCTCAGAGATACGCTGCTGGAACAGGGCAAGCTGATCACTGCTCTAGGGAGATGCGCCCTGTGAGCCAGCCTCGGAGACCATCCGTGTTGCACTGATACCTCCCAGATTTCTGCCAGCCTGGGAGCAGCTCTTGAACGCTCTTCGCTCCTCAAGCAGTGCCCCTCCATTTCTCCCCCACCTTCCACAGGTAGTTTGGGCTGTCTGGAGTAAGCTGAGCTCCCACACCCTGTCTGTGCCACTCAGCTCCTGCAGCCAGGGGCATGTGCAGGCAGGTGGCTTCCCTACTGGCTGCTGCTATTTGCAGAAGGACAGGAGATGGCACCTCCAGCCCAGGGTGGCATCGGTGCCACTGGCAGGGAAGGGGTTAAGGAAGGAGTCAAGGTGCATGGGACCCCTCACCGCACTCTCCCCAGGCTTTGATTCGGTGTCACTCCTCTTGCTCCCTGACAGATCCCAACCATTCATGCGGGTTCCTGGGGATCCTGGTGTACGATGGTTCCTTAACCCTTCCGTGCCTGTGTTGCAGCTGGGGAACAGGGGGCAGCTGGGTTATATCAGTGGCCAGCAGCAGCCTGGAGGCATTAGCTGCCTTTCCGTGCTGTGGGGGTGGGAAGGGATGGGAGCTGCTTCCAGCTGCAGGGCGGTGGAGAGGAGAAGGGATACACTCTGCAAAGACATGGGCCAAAGGCAGCTTCTGGGCAAAGCAAGGGAATGAGGGCAGCAGCCCTCACTAGATGGTTCTGGTGTAAACCCTGGCAGAAATCTAGGGGGGGACACGTGACCCCATATATCCATCCCCCCTGTGTCACCCCTGCCTTTTAACCTTCTGTTTCATTCAGTCCTTGCAGTTTTTCCTTGTTCAAGTCATTAACCATCCCCAACACACAACTGAGGAGAAGTGCTAACAGTTCCTTCTGCAGGTGGGGAATGTTTAGATGCTCAGCTCGCCTGCAGCCTTGATCCTGTGAGATGCTGAGTGCAGCTGACTGCACTCTTCACCTCACAGGAGTGTCCAGCTCATTGCAGGCTGAAGACCTATGACTAGGGCTGTGATTATGTCATGTTCGTTGCAGAAATCGTGAATTTGAATAAAGTCATTGAAATCTTGGAAATGGCTGTAAAGACACAGTTGATTTGACTCCCAATCCGAGCAGTGTTTCGCCCTGGCGCACAGGATTGCAGTGCCACACAGGTTTGACCCATCCACTCCGTTCTTCCAATCCAAAGCAATGCTGAACTTGCAGTGGAGATTTATTGGGTCTTTTGATATCTCAAAATGTCCCTATCAGGAGCTTAACTGCTTGTTGTGGTAGGTGTTTGTCAGTGGCTCACACGTTACCTCTCAAAATGTATTTCATGATCCCAAAACACACTAAAAACAAATAGATGTTTGATACTAGCTTGTATGGTTAGTGTCTTCAATATCAGGCTTTATAGATTTTGTTTCTTATGGGAGAAGGTTCTTATTTTGGAAAGTAAAGAAAATGTGGTTTTTATTACATAACACACAAACTGTACTCATATATACACTTTTTATGGTATGAGATGGTCAGTTGTATAAATATTTAAAATCAATAAAGAGAGTGCTTTAAGAAGAAGTAATCTTGCCAGTAAAAGGAGACTACAGTATTTTATATAGGGTTGGATAAAATGCTAGAGAAAATACTTTCGGGAATAATTTCGTGTTGTCAGGATGTAGACTAGATGTCTTAACATCTTTTCCACCTCTACCTTCAGAGTGATTGCCGTTTCATTATTAATTTTGTTTATATAGTGCTGTAATTTTACACAGTACTTTACAAATACAGATAAGACACATTTCCTGCTCAAAGAGCTTACCATCTCAACAAGACAGAGCAAAATAAAAACAGGACAGGATACAGAACAGCAGTTAAGGATGTGAGACTTATTACTGAAGAGGAGAAGAGGGAAGGGATTGATTGAATGGGTGGGTTTTAAGAAAGGGCTTGAAAAGGGTAAGGAAGAGAGAAAGAGAATATGTCACTCAGAGTGTTTCAGGCATGGGCCACAAAAGCGTCTATGGTAAAGAGCCTGATTCTGGTTTTACTAACTGTAACACTGAAGTTGAGTTACTACTTATTAACACTGGTGTAATAAGATGAGATGTGATGAGAACACATCAGGCCAAAATGCACAGTCACAATAATAATAATACCATTGGTTTCTCATGAATACTTATGGGCTGTGATACTGAGTTAAGGTGAATTTTGGAAGGAAAATGTGGGAGGGAAATATGGGAATTTAATGGAACAGAGTAGAATGGCAGAATGTAAAAGAAAGTTGTGGGTTTCCTTATTTCACTGTAACAGTCGTGGTCAGTTTTTTCCTGGACAACCAGGACTGAGAAAGGAACTGTGCTTTCAATCATTGCAGAATCACATATTTAAGGTTAAGTGGCTGTTTCCCCTTTTTGGAACTTGAACTTCAACCCCCAAGCCCTGTTTAGACACCATAACTTACTACCATCTTCATGTCTGTCCCTTCTGACCGTATACATTCAAAGAAAAGAGCTGAATCCTCTTTTTTTAAATAGTGCAGTATATATATTTATATATAGTTTGGAATTTTCAAAGGCGCTCAGCGTAGGCCTAATCTTGCTCCTGTTGAGGTCTATGAGAATTTTACGACTAACTTCACTGAGATCAGGATTAGGCCATTGCTGAGCACTTTTGAAAAATCCCACTCTACTGTAAAGCCACTGTACAGGAAGAGGAAAAGTTCCCAATTACATAAAATAATGTTTCTGAACGTACCAGACCTGACCCTCTAGTGCAGTGGTTCTCAACCTTTCTAATGCCGTGACCCCGCAATACAGTTCCTCATATTGCGGTGACCCCAAACCAAAAAATAATTTTGGTGGCTACTTCAAAACTGTAATTTTGCTACAGTTACGATTCGGAATGTAAATACCTAATATGCATTATGTATTCTCATTGCTACAAATCAAACATAATTTAAACATAACGGTGTGCGTTCCAGCTGAATAGCGCTGCTACAGATGGTAGCGCGACTTCTCAGCGGCTAAAGCCATCGGAAATATGTATTTTCCGATGGCTTTAGGCGACCCCTGTGTTTTGGTCGTTCGACCCCCGCCGGGGTCGTGACCCACAGGTTGAGAACCGCGGCTCTAGTGCCTTCCAGTTTGTGTAGTCATTTACAACTGTGCTACGTGAGTGTAAGCTGAGTGTGTACTTATGTATAGCGCTTGTTCTTAGGGCTTGTCCGCATAGAGATTTAGTGAGTGGCAACCTGGGGTGTCAAGCTATAGTGCTGTAACCTACCACGCACCACCGAGTTGTGTGGACTCAGCTACTGCATGCTAAAAGTTCTGTAGTGGGATTGCAGAGTCACCGGCTACTTAGTGCGTGGCCGATTAGTGCACTGTGGATTCACACTCAGCGGACAAGCCTCTGGTGCTTTGGCAGTTTTGGTCTAGGCTTTTGACACTTTTTCTTGGGAGGCATCTGTTTGTTGTGAGACCTTTTGTCTTTTTTAGCCTTGTCAGTTTAAGGCCTTTTTAATATTTTTATTTATTTATTTGCCTCAATAAACCTTGGCATCTTTATACCTGGACAAGTCTCAGCAATTTTTTATTGTGAGGCTTGAGTGCTTTGCTTTGAAACTTTGGCCCTTAGCCTGCAGAGTGTCTGCATTTTCATCTCTGGTGTTTTGCTGCTTTGCCTTGGTTGGTGTTTGAATGCATTGCCTTGACGCCTTGTTGAATCTTGAGACTCCTGCACTCTGAAGACTTCAGCTCAATCTTCTAGAGCCTTAGTGCTTTGGCACCAGTACTTCCAGATTAATGGTGTTTTTTCATTGCGTCATCATTTTTATTCAGGCATCCTTAATTTTAAACTTTATGAGTCTAAAAGCTTCTGCGATAAAGGGCCTGATTCTGTGGCAGATGCATCAGATCCCAGCTGCTGACCACAGAGCAATAATGCTCCTGGTAGATGATGCTTGCATCTTGGATTCCCAGCAGAAGGTGCTGATGGCAGATCTGGATCAGACTCTGTTTATCTACCAATACGTTTGTGACTGATTTCACGAAAATCTGTTGGGGAGACCCTGTACTGATCTCAGCTCTCCAACAGGTGCACCTGACTCCTAGCAGCAAGTGCCATTGGGTAGACCCTGCACAGAGTGTTGATTGCCTGCTGATGCATGTGTGGATTCCAACTGCAAGTTGGAATGGGGAGGACCCAGTATCGAGCCCTGACCAGCTGCCAATGAATCTGATGCTCCTGGCAAAGGAGACACTGTGTTGAATTCCAGCCACCTGCCAGCTCATCTTTAACTTCTGGAAGGAAGTGCCAAAATGAAGCACTGTGTTGAGATACAACTGCCTACTGCAGCATCCTGGGCTCCAGCACCGAGCACCCTTGCAAGGTCCTGCACTGAGTTCCAGCCAAAATCTCTGTGCAGTCTCATCTCAGCCTGGCATCCACGGGAGACTTATATTTTTCTTAATTTTTCATTGTATAGCTATGCGGGCAGTGCTAAGGTAGCTTGGGTGCTTTGTTTGAGGAGTCCAACCCCAAGTTCTTAAGGTTGAAGAGTTTTTTTGTAATTAATGTTCTTGAAAGGCAATATACAGTCAAACAACTAATGTGTGCTGCAGTCCGAACTTCACCTTACAAAGTTTCTTTGTGTGGGAATATAGGTTTTTATGCATTGTAGTAATGTATGAACGGATTGACATTGTTCTTATGATGGAAAAGCTGTGAAGGGGAGCTCGGTCTGCCACATGAGTGCAAGAGCCAATAGATAAAGTTTTCCAAAGGGACGTAGGATCCTAAGTGACTTACTTGCTTTTGAAAATGGAGTTTTGCTTCTTAAATTAATTTAGGGGATTTTGGAAATTTTAGCAAACATCTTGGGTTAGCCAAAGGAGAATGGAGGAATGTTTCAAATTTATTAGATGGATACTACCAGAGGCTGATCAGAAAGATTGAGTCCTTCAGCAGGGGCCAGAGAGAGCACACTGACAGGAATCCTAGCACAGCATCTATACATCTAATCTAGTTACTGGCTCTTATCACAGTAGTATCTGAGCCTCTCCCTAACAACTGGAATAGTGAGGGGCTGTGCTTTTCTCCAGGGCTGTGTCCCTGACTCTAACTGGTGACTTCCCCTCTGTCTTTAGTATCAGCTTCTGATTAGTAGGCATCTGGTAAACTTTTTAATTAGAATCCTGAATTAAGGGTACTTTATACTGTTGTTGCATGGTTCCTTTTCAGTGCTGCAAGTGGTCAGTTTGATTCAATGTAAAACTTTGGGTATAATTATGTAAGTGAAAGCTCCCTTCAGTTTATTTTACTCACGCTAATTTAATTAAATATAAGAAAAATATTTATATTGTTGAGATTAAATGCTGCTGCTATAAGTAATCTGTCCCATTCTTTTGTCTTCCCCCCAGCTATTTGGACATAGGAGAAGCAAAGAAAAAGCCTGCAGAAGTCAATAATGAGGTAATATGACTCTTCTATTAAAAAAAATCTAGCATTAAAATTAGTGGCATCTCCACATTTCTTATTGAACATTTCAGTTTGTGTTTTGGTATCTCTTATGTTCAGAAATGATCAAAACCAAGTTACTCAACATTACCAAGATGTTATTGAGGTGACCTTTAGCCCCACCCACACTTCCCGCATTTTAATTCCGACTGTGATGAACTGGCTGTCTTCCTCTCAGCTCTGACAGCTGGCGGGTCTAGTAATGAAGTGTCAGTACGAACATTTGACTGCTGTTGTCATTAGAGCTGATGGGAAAATGAAGTTCTTTGCTTTAGAAAATTCTGATGGAAATGAAAAAAAAAGTTTTTGATAAAAAATTTCCATTTTCTTGCTGAAAAGTTTGAGAAAAATACATGAAATATTCTGTGAAAGCAGACAGTTTATTTTAGAATTTTAATGTAGTCAAAAACCCAACTGTCTATCCAAAGGCAGTTTGATGGAAAATTTTCAGCCAACTCCAGTCATAGCCACCTGTGCTTTTAGAACAGTGACGGCATGCTATCGGATAGGGCGGGATAGTCAGACTTTACCACTTCCAGTATTGTGCAGAATCTAGCGGGATGAGAATCCTGTGGGATGAGAGACCGCATCACTCGGGTATAGAAATAACTGTTTTTTATATCTCAGTGACTTTTCTTTTTACAACTCCTGGCTGATGAAGAGCATCAATCCCAAGAACTATCCTTTCCAAAGTATAAAGTACTCTTAGCAATGCAACTAGGAGTTCAGTGTATGTAACCTGGGGTAACTGACACTTAATAAAAGGGGGTCATCAAAATTGAACAGTATTAGCACCCTGAAAACATTTGCTGTGATGCTGTAACACTCTTCATTATCCAACGGATGTGGAATGTGACACTTTCTGTCTGTTAAAAAACTATTTTAAATATTGCATGTGAAAATACGTGAAAGTCTTTTACCGATTGTTATTACTACAAGTAACATCTAAGAGTACTATACATGAAATATTTTTTTCGGTTTGCTCACACTGCGCATTGAGCAGCCCTTTATAGGAAAGTAGTTTCACTGTCTCCCTGTATAATCAGCTAGTCCATTCTCCCTGTTGTTTGTTAGTCTTTTACATAGCAAAATGGGGAGAGAGAAGCATTTTTTAAAATAGAAAAATAAGAACAGAAATTAAACACTGACTTGACCTATGCAGAGGGGCTACACTAGGTCCCTGAGGTGCATATATAACTCTCAATAACTTTGTGCAAGAAAGAAGCTGCCACCCTGCAAACAAGCTTTCTGATATTATTTATCAATGAAGCATGTTCCTGACCTGCAGTGTCTCTATTATTCCATTGCCGGGCTGCTTCTGAGCAAAGTTTGTGAATCTTGCTGAAATTAGTTGACTTGTTTGTGGTTTTGTAAGGTGGACAAATGGAAAGTTGGGTGAAACTGATTCTCAGTTGTGATCCAAGGCAGAATTTAAAATTCTTCTTAGAGGTAAAAGGCTTGTGCATTTCCACACTGCTGCACTTGTCTTAACCCTCAACTTGTACACACAGCACAATGGGGGAGAGTAAAATGAGCTGAAATTGCTGTTTTTCAAAACAGTTATGCATATGTATGATGCCATATTTACATTGTGGCACTGCAGGGAACAAAGAAGAATGCCTCCCACATCTCAAGGGTGAGCTATACATTTCTGGATCAGAGAAAGTGATTTGTAATTTTCTCTTTGAATACAATGGGATACATTTTCACTGTGATGCACAACCCCTGTTGATAATTAAAAGCATTCCATACCTAATTCCCAGTGTACATTGCTGAAAAGTGCCTAAAGGTGCCCTTTTTAGTGGATAGCCATTGGCCATGGAATACACTACCACTGGGTAAAGATTTGGAATTTGATTGCATTCTCTTGGTCTCTTCTTGATTTTGACCAAAAATTCCATCCTGGATCTGAGAAACTTTCCAGACAAAACGTTTTGGTTTCCCAATTGGCTCTAATAGGCTGTCTGTATCTCAGTTTGCATTTTACTTGCACTTTGAGTTGTTTTAGTAATTTCTAGAGTATCTAACATAGACATAGCTATCTAATTCTATGTAATTAAGTTATTTGAGTATAGGAGTTTAAAAATAAAATAAAGCAAAAAAATCTGTAAATGTTCATCCAGGGATATGATGAGCAGCTACAGGGCACAACTGTTTTTAATGCATTAACATTTCCTTTCTGAAAATCTGCTTTCAAAGGGTTACTGCCACGAACTTTAATCTCCTTATTTATTTGTGTTAAAATAACTTTTTGATTAAACAAAGTCCTGTTTTACTTTTTGCTGATACACCACTTCATTGTTATGAAATAAAAAAAAAAGAAAACATACATTTTCGAAGGAGGGAGGGCACCAAAAATCAATATTTTGGTTTTATTCTTCCTGCTTGCTGTGTATTTTTATTCCCAGCACTGTATGGGAATTTTTGATGTTGGTCAACAAAGATGCTTTTATGGCATTATTTTAAATTGATTTTCATAAATAAAACCTTCCTTATTTGTTTAATTTGAAGAAATCGATACTTGCATAATGGAAAGGGACAAATTTGGTAAGGAAAGGTATTTATGGCCCGGGTCCTGCGACTGTTCTCATGTGTAACATTAAGATATGAGTGGTCCCATTGCATTCATGGGAACATTCATGTGCGTGGAATTATACCCATGCAAAAGAGTGTGCTGGTTCAGGGCTACCTTTTCCAGGTTTCTAGAGGTTAATAAAAAAGCAGAGGAAACCGTTTATATTTTGTGTAATTAGTTAATTATTTATATTACATTAGCCCCCGGATTCCCCATTGAGATCAAGACTGCATAGTGTTAGATGTTGACCAATGATCTTACTGGTGGCTTTGCAAGCAGCTCTTGGCTACCGTCAGGGTAACCTTTAGAAAGACAACTGCCACTGTCTTTCCCCTTGTGGTGCTCAGGAATGAGGACATATCTGCCCCTCCCCCCCCACTCCACCTCTTCCTAAGCTTTCTTAGAGAGTAGATAGAACTGGTCAGGGCACCCTCAGCACAAAGACAACATTAGAACTGCCATACTGAGTCTGACCAATGGTCTGTCTTAGCTTCCTATCCTGTCTGCTGCAGTGACCAGTACCAGAGTTTCAGGGGAAGTATACAGAACAGGGCAGATGGAGAGCTCCAACCTTGTCTTTTCCTCCTGGTGTCTGGCAGCCAAGGATTCAGGGTAGCTCCCGAGCATGGGGTTGTATCCCTGACCATCTTGGCTAATAGCTAAGGACCTATCCTCCAGTAATTTATCTAGTTCTTTTTTGAGCCCAGATATGCTTTTGGCCATCATAACAGCCCATGGCAATGAGTTCCACAGATGAAAGTACTTCCTCTTGTTTGTATTTAACCTGCTGCTTATTAATTTCACTGAGTGATCCCTGGTTTTTGTATTGCGGGAAAGGGAAAATAACACTTCTCTATTCACTTTTTCCACACCATTCATGATTTTGTAGACCTCGATCGTATCTTTACCTCCCCCCCCAGCCGTCTCTTTTCTAAACGGAACAACCCTAATCTTTTTAGTCTTTCCTTTTGATCAACTTTGTTTCCCTCCTCTCAACCTTTTCCAGTTCCACTTTATTCTTTTTGAGATGGGGCCATGGGAAGTGGACACCGTATTCAGAGTGGGAGCGCACCATGGATTTATATAGTGGCATTATGATATTTTCTGTTTTATTTTGTATCCCTTTCCTAATAGTTCTAACATTCTGTAAGCCTTTTTGACCACTGATGCATATTGAGTGGAAGTTTTCACAGAACTATCCACAGTGATTCCAAGATCACCTTCTTCAGTGGTAACATCTAATTTAGAACCCATCATTATATATGTGTAGTTGGGATTATTTTTTCTAATGTGCATTACTTTGTACTTATCACTGTTGAATTTCATCTGCTATTTTGTTGCCCAGTCACCCAGCTTTGTGAGATCCCCCTATAACTCTTCACAGTCAGCCTTGGACTTACCTATCTTGAATAATTTTGTATTAACTGCAGACTTTGCCACTTCATTGTTCACTCCCTTTTTAAGATCGCTAATTAATATGTTGAACAGCACTGGTCCCAGTACAGATCCTTGGGGGACTTTGGTTGACCTCTCTCCATTGTGAAAACTGACCATTTATTCCTATCCTTTGTTTCTTGTCTTTTAACCAGTCACTGATCCATGAAAGCATCTTCCCTCTTATCCCCATGACTGCCTAATTTCATTAAGAGCCTTTTTTGAAAGACCTCGCCCAAGGCTTTCTGAAAATCCAAGTACACTATATCAACTTGACCACCCTTATCCAATGCTTGTTGACACACTCAATGAATTCTAATAGGTTGGTGAGGCATGACTTCCCTTTACCAACACCGTGTTGACTCTTTCCTAGCAAATCAGGTTTATCTATATGTTTGATAATTTGGTTCTTTGCTGTAGTTTCTACCAATTTGCCCAGTACTGTAGTTAGGCTCGCCAGCCTGTAATTGCCAGGATTGCCTCTGGAACATTTACTGTCTGCTGAGTGTCTAAGTGTGCAGCCTTAACTTTCTCAATGTCATATTTTGTGAGAAGTAGCAGATACAAATACCTATTCCTGATTAATAGTGGAGAAAGACAAAGGCAAGAAGAATGGTTTGGCTGATTGCATGTATTATTTGTAGGCAGGTGCAAGTTTTCCTTTGCATTAGTTATACTGCCAAATGTTTGATATCTGTTTCTGATCTGTGTAAGAGGACCCCAAGCATCGTTTTTTCGAAGACAGTGGCTATCATAGAGCAGTTGCTTTCAACTTGTACTTAACTAGAATTCACTCGTGCTGAAGACTGAGTGTGTTCCAAATGCTGAATCATGTGGTACCGGGTCAATTACTACTTAGTTATGAAAGTGTCCAAGTTAATCATGCATCGATAAGCCAACAAGATTTTTTCCTGTGCTGGGTGTAAGAAGTTGATATAGATCCTAGCTTTTAAAAGAATGATTAATTACAAATTTTAAACCAACATTAAAAAAAATAAGTGATGCTTAAATTTAAGTAGAAAACTAAAATAAAAAAAGAGAGGATATTATGGAAATAGATCATTCTTCTTTCTAAAAATATTGGTTAGTAGATCCGAGTCCATGCCATAAAAGCACACTATTAGAAAATGCAGTAATTGGCACCATGATTGGCTGTCTAAGCAGAAAGGCCAAAGACTGAATGGGCAGGGACCATGAACTATGCCTCTCATCCTAGAGGTGGTACGACCGATCCAGAAGCACACAGGGAGAGCACTACAGGGAAACTTGCACTGTTATTTCTTCTGGCATATCTGTAGATAAGCAAATGACTTCAGTTAAAAGGGCTTTCTCTTTAGAACTATGTTCAGTTTTTTAAAATAGACCAGCAGCATGAAATACTTCCTGTTGTATCCATGCAGTGACAAGGATACCTCTAGAACTGGTTGAAATTTTCCAAATTTCCAGTGGATGACATTTTTTGATGAAAGTGCCCTGTTATTGTAGCTTGGTGTTATTTATGATAGAAACTTTGTAAATTGTTTGCTAACA
This sequence comes from Mesoclemmys tuberculata, assembly GCA_007922155.1. Lineage (NCBI taxonomy): Eukaryota > Metazoa > Chordata > Testudines > Chelidae > Mesoclemmys > Mesoclemmys tuberculata. The sequence continues at coordinate 35,588,979 of ML675601.1, read as the reverse complement.
GACTGCAAATTTAGTTAATTTTTTGGGTAAATTCTAGTAAAAATTCTTGGTCTATGCATTTTTCACTGTGAATATTTTAAATTCAAATGATATTGATGATTAGCTTTGATTGGATACTTGGTATTATTTCTGTTATTCAGCAGTTTGAGCAAAACGCTAAGAATCTGGTTTACCTGATAACATTAAAGATACTGTTGCTCTTCATAATAAGCAAGTCACGGTAATTACATTTCACTAATCTCTGTCCATATGTCTGTTGTTCTTATACAGCAGGGAGCATATGTTACTTAGGGTCTGTTCCATTGATTTCAGATCAGGACAGGGGGAGAGATTTTCAAAAGCACATATGGCAACAAAGACACA
>ML675601.1:35483648-35588606 GCA_007922155.1 Mesoclemmys tuberculata | reverse complement strand
AATTTAGCTTGTGGATTGTAATTTCACACCTCCCTCTCTCTTCCCAGATTTCAGAGGTGTACTTGCCCAATCTTTGATCCAGTGACATTTGAATGATGTCAAAGACATCAGGACAAGTCATCCTCATCTGTTGTGTACTGCTTGTGCAGAAGGGGGTTTGAAGCCATTCCTCTGTCTCGTCTCTCCTCAACCTCTGCATCCTGTGCTGGGCACTGGCCCTGCTTTGTTCTGTGCACACTAGCAGTTACTGTAAATGGAAAGCCATTAGATTGCAAGTTGTTGTAACACCTACACAATGTGTCAAGATTTTCAATCTCTTTTACTGTGCTGGAAGTTCACTTTAAGAAGAGTGGCAGAGGGGCACAGTGTAGGAACTGAAAGTTGATGATGAGAGAGGGATGGAATGTAAAGGTCGAAGAAAGAGAGAAAACAAGGCATAGAGGACAGCAAGAAAACACATGGAGCTAGATGGGGTGAAAGGTTTTTATGTGGATCAGGATTCCTATTCAGGCACAAACTGCTATCTCCCTCCTTCTCCTTCCCTACCATTTTCTCATTTATCCCGAAAGATAAATGACATCTGTAAGCACAGAGGAAGCTACCAAGTACATTGTGGTAACTCCTTGGTGCTTAAGGATGAAGCTAGCTTCCTGTCAAAAACCTAATTTTCAACACCTCTTAATTTCCCAAATAACAAGGCAAACCCTTAGAATTGTCACATGCCACAACTCATCCCAGGGTAGAATTTTCCTGGGAAGTTTGGGGGGAAAAGTCTGAAGAAGACTTTTATGACATCAGATTCTCAACTATGCCTGAAATCAACTAGACAAAGTAGTGGGGGAGAAGGAGAATATAAAGGAGCCTGTAGCAGCTCCCTGATCTTGGGCAAATTGTATGCCAGATGCTTGGCTGCCCTAAATTATACTGGCAGGCCCCCCAGTGGCCTTTATTCCAACATAGAAAAAATGTATCTTCCTGTTACTGCAGTACCAGTGGGGCAAATACAGTGTAATATAGTGTAAAAATATTTTACCCTGACTCAAGCTACAACTCTGATGTAACATATTTCCCAGGTCTCTTTCTGTCCTCTAGTTCTTTTGACAGCAGAATTCATGTTGAAGGAATAAGTTCCTTTTGTAGTGAAGATGGCCTACAGTACGCATACATTTCAAATGATGTGTTTAGTTATTTAATAAATCTCTGGAGGGAATGTGGACATAGTTACCATTTCATTATTATAAATAAAGCCTAATCTTTTGTAAAAGACATGGAACATAATTTTTCCAAGTACAATGTAAGTTATGGACATATTTATATTTCTGTAGGCACACTGTCATTTAGATGGTCTCTCCATTTAGTTGCAGAGATGGATTTTAGTCGTCATGGGATCTGCTTTGTGGTTAAGCTGCTCAAGGGCAATTTGGGCGTCCTTGTTTAAGAACATAAGAATGGCCATGCTGGGTCAGACCAATGGTTCATCTAGCCCAATATCATGTCTTTCGACAATGGCTGGTGCTGGATGCTTCAGAGGAAATGAACGGAACAAGGCAGTTATCAAGCGACCCATCCCCTGTCATTCTATCCCAGTTTCTGGCAGTCAGAGGCTTAGGGACACTCAGAGCATAGAGTTGCATACCTAACTATCTTGGCTAATAGCTATTGATGGACCTATTCTTCCGAAACTTATCTAATTCTTTGAACCCAGTTATACTTTTGGCCTTCACAACATCCTCAGGCAATGAATTCCACAGGCTGACTGTGTATTGTGTGAAAAAATGCTTCCTAATGTTTAAGCCTGATGCCTATTAACTTCATTGAGAGACCTCTGGTTCTTGTGTTATGTGAAGGGGTAAATAACATTTCTCTGTTCACTTTCTCCACACATTCATGATTAATAGACTTCTACCATATTCCCCCCCTAGTCATCTCTCCTCATATGGAAGCTGTTCCATAGCCCTAATCGTTTTTGTGCCCTTCTCTGTACCTTGTTCAATTATAATATATCCTTTTTGAGATGGGGCAACCACAACTGCATGGAGTATTTGCAACTCCCATAGGTGATGGTTTCTTTTAAACTTTATTTGATTCTGAGTAATACACTCAACTGAAAAAAGAAAAGATATTTCATGGAGGACAGGGATTTGAACTTACTGAAGTAAGCATCGTGTTACTGTGAAAAACAGAGAGTTACAAGCCCTTATTTGAATGGGAGAATATACTATAATACTAAAGCCCCAGTCTGCCACTACTGAGAAGTGCAAATGAAGGATTATAGTGTTCATATGGCATGACAACTATTCCCTGGAGTTTTGATCCTGTATTAGGGCCCATTGCTGACCAAATTGTTACATTTGTCCTTAAATGCTAATAGACAGATTTTTCCTGAGTAGCAACAACCTTCCATTGTTTTGTCCACTGATCAGTTTCTGGCATAATTTACAGAACAAAGTGACCACATGGCAAGCTGTGAGACTGTTTATTATCATTATTATTTGTATTATAGTAGCATCTTTTTTATTTTTGTTTGTATTTTAAAAGATATTTACAGGTGCATAAGAAAATTGCAGGTCAATATATATTGGTGCAGAGAGAGAGAGGAACACAAACTCCTATTGTAGGAACTGTGTATGGTGTAGGCAGATGTGTGGTTGGTACTAGGGGAAGAATCTTTGTGCCCCACTATTATTATGTGGGTGGATGGATGGGCAGTCATGTCCTGTGTGGGTGAGGTAATGTTATTTTAACTCTGGGCTGTTAACCATTTGTCTTTGTCTCTTATAACTGTACTTTGTTATAAGTAGAGTGCTGGCTGGAGCCCAATGATCTTCAAATAGTCCCTTGGACTATCAGATTCTGTCTGTGATTCGTTTTATCCCTTTAACTTCTTGTATTTAATAGATTAAAAAATTTTAAGGCCAGAAAGGATCATCATGATCAAGTAGTCTGATCTCCTTGCACATTGCAGACCACAGAACCTCACCCACCACTCCTGTAATAGACCCATAACCTCTGGCTGAGATACTGAAGTCCTCAAATCTTGATTTAAAGACTTCTAGTTACAGAGAATCCACCATTTACTCTAGTTCAAGTCAGCAAATGTCCTGTGCCCCATGCTGCACTGCTCAGTTATAGGTTCTCATTTTGTCAGCCATAATATAATGATGTATTTTCTTTCAATAGCTTTTAATATTTTGTACAGATATCACCCTTTGTTGTTATAAATATTTGGAGGAGTGTCCATTAGGATATAATAGTTTCAGGCTTTGATTGAAAGGTATGTCAAAGGATTTCTGTGAGCTTTCATGTGTGTAACCAGAATGTGTGGGTCTGTGGGCAGGTCCAGAAGATGTGTGTGTGGTAGCCCATATGCCCACATATTCTCCAGCAGAGAATTGCTAGAGTGTAGAAGAAGCATTTGATATCTTTCCATCGGAATTCTCTCCAAAGCACAGTGAAGAGGTATGTATCCAGGTTTTTTAGAGGATGTTTGTCATTCTCTCTGATATCCTGGAATTCTGTTTCCCCTTCTTTCATGTATGTGTTGTGACTTAATTATTTCAGCATCGTGAAGGGCTACATAAAGTTTGGCAATTACTTCTCTGGATCTACCTGTCTAAGCCTTTTCAATGCCTCTTTCAGAATAGATAATGGTGATAGTACAGTATGTCCTCCTGGTCTGCACTGTAGGCTGTGTTCTACTGGATGAATTTGTAATAATCTGATTTTGGAAACTGATATTGGGAGCTCAATTTCTCATATGATTTAATATCTTAATGCTGAGTAGACTTTTTGTTCTGACATTATTGTATGTCTTCCCATGTAAATCTATATGAAAAATACTTGTCATAAATTCCAGTATTCATGCTTTCTGTGCTCATTGGAAATTTTATATTTAGGCTTCTTCTTCAAGTGCTTGGCCATGTCCATTCCAACATAGGTGTGTACTTGCCCCAAGCACCGCTGGCAGAAAGTTTTTCCCTCAGTGGTATCCGTCAGGTCAACTCAGGTGTCCCCTGGAGACATGCCCTCATAGTACTGAATATAGAGCCCTGCCACCCCCTCAGTTCCTTCTTACTCTCCTGTGATGGTTGCTGGAACTGCTTCTTGTCCTTGCGTTTTCCCACAAGTACCTCTCTCAACGGACTGTGTTGATTATCTATAAATAGTTCTTATTTTAGAATTTCAGTTAGTTTGTAGAGAATCTTGCTTAGTAGGGTTAGCCCTTCCTTGGCACCAGAGTATGCCTCAGTCCCTGGGGTTCAAGTCGCGTATGTTGTGCCATAAGCCAGTAGTAGTTAGTGACCCACATTCCAGAGCTGACGCGATGGATACCACTGAAGGAAAAACTTTCCAGCGACAGTGCTCAAGGCGTACACACACCTACGTTGGAATGGATGTGAGCAACACATCTTGAAGAACAACTGTTCCAGAAGGTTAGTAACTGTTTTTTACCTGACATACGGTTCCTACACCTAGCCATGGAGAAAACGTTGCTGTTATTGAGACACTGAGTGGACTGTTGATCTGGTTCTTTGATTTTTAATCCTTGATCACTGAGAATTAATTCCCATTTACTCTGTAGAGGAGAAAATATTGAGAGGGACTTCTGAAAGCAGCTGAGAAATGGTTGAAATATCTCAGAATGCAGCTGAAGATGGGATGGCTTTGCCAGGTCAACCTAATCCTCATGGAAGCAAGATTTTTCAGAGTTTCAGAAATAAGCAATCACAGCTTGTGCTATAAAAAATACCATAACGCAAAGTATTGCTGTATGCTTGGAAGCAATTTTAATGTATGCATGATGTCCATTCATACTGCCATGCAAATATGCCAGATAAAGACTCTTTAAGAGTTCCTTTTGCTCCACATCTTAAAATCTTGGTTTCTTTCACAGTTTGCTTCAGGGGCTGAGCATGGAATTCCTTATTTTCTGAAGCTGGATATAATTAATTATATTAAAAATGTTGCTGTTGGTATAACACACACAACGAAATTGTCAAAATATAGGAGACACATGCTGAAGTTTTGATTTAGCTTTCTACCCAGGATTGTGTAAAGCTTGCAAATGAAACATTTGATATGTGTCTTAAACCCCTGGAGGAGCATCTTTAAAAGTTAAATTTTGTATGGCATTGTTTGGTAGTTAGTATCCTGGTAACGTAATTAGCACAACAAGCTATGCAAACATAGTTACTCTTCTGAGTGTTCATAATCAAACTAATACTGGTAGGAATCAGTATGGAATTGACCAGATGGTATCTTTTGGTTTATAGATACTGCTAATTGGGATTATGTATTTTGGAAAGCTAATCATTCCGCAGCCGTGTGCATTAACAGTGCATATAGAAGAAATTATCTTCCTTTTTTTTAAGTCCATGTACTTTTGTAATGAGCTTACTTACGGACTGGTCCAAAACCCTCTGAAGTCAACAGAAAGACTCCCGCTGATTTAAATGGGCTTTGAATCAAGCCCATGGAGATTTTAGGTTTCGTATTGGGTTTAACATAAGGTAACTAATCAGTCTCTTCCAGGTAATTAACATGGCTGATTTTTTTCAAGTAAGGTGACTACGCTTTCAATTTTTTGGGTCCAATCCTGAAGTCTTTAATGAGGTACAACTGCAGTTGTTGCATGTAAGTATAAAGAGTGGCTTTTTCTGTAAGTAGCGTTGCCTTCCTCAAGTGCCAAAAATCACAAATCGAGCCCACAAAAAAAACTAATGACACTGGATTAAAAATCATGAGATTTTAAAAAACAGTACATTGGGGTTTTTAAAATTTGCTTTCTAGTTTTTAAACCTTTATAGTTCACATCTTCAAGCTTTTCTCTGCAGCCGTGGAGGGGCAAAGCCCTTTCTTTCATCTCAAATAAAGCTCAAACCTGAGGACATCTCATGTGAAGAATGAGACAGCAAATAGTCTGTGTAGAAGGCACCCCCACTCCGTCCATTCATTTTGAATGAGGAGAAAAATTTGAGTGATGTTGCTGAATCCCTTCTGCCCCTTCTTCAGAACAAACTCTGGCTGTGTATTTGGTTTCTGATGAGGTATCACCAGATGATTATCTAGATTATTACTTAAGCACTACAGTAAGCTTGATGCTGGACAGGACAGAGACACAAAATTAGATTCTCAGCTGATGTAAATAAGTATAACTGTATTGAAGCCAATTAAGCTACCCTGGTTTATACCCGCTGAAGATCTGGCCTGTAATCTCTTGCCTTGAGGAGTTTACAATGATACATGTTAGTGTAATAGAATTTTCTCTCCAGAACTTGCATATTTCGGGCCAGATACACGTGCACAGGCACTGAGGGTGCAAACTGCAATGCCCTTCTACTGACATAGGCAGCTGCAGTGGAGCGAGATTTACTCTGGAGATGAGCAGGAGACATGGGAGCCTTTTTAATGGTTTCCAGTGGAAGAGGGTAGCTTTAAATATTTTGGGGGCTCTCTAGGAGCCTTGCTGCTAGAGGCTGCCTGGAAAATTTGCTGAATCAGCAAATGGTGGAGGAGCTGGGCCTAGAGTTGGAGCTGGCCTGGGGGCAGAAAGGGAATGAGGGCAGAGCTGGGCTGGGAACAGTGCAGAGCTGGGGCAGGGGCCGGAGGCAGAGCAGGGCTGGATGATGGTCCCTCTCTGCCCCCCCGGGGGCTGATCTGGGCCCCGCACCATGCCCCCCTGAACGTTTCTCCATGTCCCCCTAGTGGGCTCATCCCATGGTTCGGGGATCACTGCTCTAGTAGTACTTTATTTCCATGCCAACGGAGGTAGGCATCTAGCGCATGATAAAGAAATTATAATCAGGTTCGCTGATACATTGTGGTTGCTTTGCACCTTCCAGTGATGTAATGCGGTCATAAACCTAGTTTAACTGGTTGGTCACTGCTTTTGGTTGGTGGAATGATACAAAACATTTAGAACATGCTGATGAATCTGGTCCTATATCTTTAAGAAGCATACATAAAGAACACCAGTAATAAAAATCTAATATTTATGTAGTGGATAAAATTGTTTCATGTGCTGTGATTGCTTTAAAAAAATAAAGGTGACGTTTATCTTTTTTCTTTGCTTTGGACCATTAAACCATGAACCTACTTTTCATTTGCATCATGAGCTTTGAACATCCAGGATGATGTATATTAATGGGATTTCGGTTCTTTTGACCCCAGCTCTACCCTTAGGGAATGCAAATATTTGTTCTCAATTTCCCTGGGGTTAACAAACAGGCCATTGTAACAAACTGGCCAAGCCATGGCTCATTACATGAACTGATAAGTTTGGTATGTAACACTGTGTTGAAATCTTTCACATTTCAAAAGATTTATCCATACAGGAACATAATGCGACAGATACTAGTTTTGCCTTAGGCATATCATAATACTGACTGCAGTAACAGAGGGCCAGATCCTTTACTGCTATAAACTGGAATAGCTCTATCAACTTTAATGAAGCTACACTAATTTACATGAGTTGAGAATCTGGCCCAAAGAGTAGCTTTTTGCTGCTAACCAGAATGGCTTTATACATACATGTGGGAAGGCTTGAAGCTGTTCAGGTTAGTCCCTTTGATAGGGTGTTTATTTCAGACAGGACAAAACAGCAGATCAGTTTAGTCAAGTCACATTTTAGCTAGAGATTAAATGAATTCCATCAGCATAGCAATCTCCACAGGTGCTGCCAGACTTCCATTCTTTGGCACGGATTTCAAATTCAAATCGGATGCGCAGTCATGTTTGATGCTTGCTGGGAGGAAAAGACAAGCTAAGAAATGTGCTTTCATTCTATTTTTAACTCGCCTCAAGACGAAAGTCACCTAATTATTAGTCTGTTGTTCTTCCCAGTGTACCAAACACACAATTCTGCCTGCCCCTCCCTGCAATCTACGGCTTCTCATGTCTGATTAAATACTGGACTGTGCCATCTCAGAATCCAATGATAATAGTATGTAATCTGCTATGTAATTTTCAAGCATTAAGGGCTTAATTCTGTCAAGTGTTGAGTATCTCCTGGAAATCCTGTGTATGCTTAGCCCTGTAGCAGTTTAAGTACTTTGCTAGACTGGGGCGTGAGTTTCTTATTTGTAACTTGACTGTCCTCTCGTTGTGTGGGTAAGGGGAGAGGAGAAGGAGGGAAGCAAAGTCATATGATATAACACACTTATAGATTCTAAAATGGTAAATATGGGAATCAACAAACAAGCTTGCATGTTCATGATCATGAATAGGAAAAAGAAATATACCATATGCTACATCTTTGGTTTTATGACTCTGGCTGTGACACGCTTATAGCAAGCATAGTTCGGATCCACGTGTATACAGGGTCTTTTGTTGATTAAAATGTCACTCTTAGGGACTTTTTTCTTTACCCTTTAATGGTTAACACACTAATGAAAGTCTTTGTATGTGTCTGAGAGTCCCAAGCGAATATAGCCTATGCCCCTGCAGCGTGGCTGAACGTCTTCATACTAGTAACTGTACTCATTTGTGATTTCAGCTTGTGTCACTGAAGTGCATACTGTTTGGGTTGCCTTCCTGATGTCCTGCTATTGCAGGCTTTGCTTTCACAAGTGGTGCTCAAGCCAGTGCTGTCATGAGCACTACATTAATCATTATCTAGTTCTAATGCTAACTTCAAACGAATGCTTCAGTTCCTCACTTTCAAGAGCACAAGATCAATCTTTTAACGTTTAAAAAAACAAATTAAAATGTTTTTATGCTGAATTTTTGTCAATATGTAGAAACTTGTTGATGTTAATTCTAGATAATTTGATAGTGTGTTTGAGTTAATTATTTGGTGCTAAACGTGGTTTTGTTTTGTTTTTTTTTGCCAACAGTTGTCAGTGGAAGATGTAAGTACACGTATTAGATAGCAGAGTGTATATGTGTTGTGTATTTTTGCTAAATTTTGTGAACATTTAACAAATACCTGCAAGATCTATAGTATAAGGAGAAATGATGTATATAACTTTGTTACAGAATGACAATAATTTTTACTTATGCATCTATTAGAAGTTTAATGCACATGCTGGTTGGGATTTTCAAAGGGGCCAAGGGGAGTTAGGCACCCAAGTCCCCTGAAATTCAATGGGATTTAGGCATTTGACTCTCATAGACGTCCCGGCCTCAGTACTCTAGATTTTGCTGAGAGACTCAATCATGCTATAAAAAGTGAGGATGAAAGTTTGGCTGAAAAACAGGTTAGGGGCCCCAGAATGAGTCTTGAATGCTTGAATTTCAGAAGCCATGGTCACCTCAGGTTGTGATCTCATCAGATTTCAGAAGCTAAGCAGAGTTGGGTTTAGTTAGTATTTGGATGGGAGACCTGTAAGGAAACTCCAGGGTGCTATAGGAAGTCATGCTGCTAATTCAATAGGTGGTTCTCTTCTGACTGAGTCAGTAATGAACAAATATGGCATTGGAGGGAACAGCAGTGTTGGAGATAAAACATAGCAGAGGCATCCACGATGCTTGTAGGCGTTAGAGATATCATGTTGTATTTCACAAGACTCCTGGTGTTGACTCCTGCTGACTGACAAATTCCACTTTAAGCAATTACATATGGCCAACCTAAAATTGCCTTGAAGCTTAAAGTGGATGCAGTGCTTTTCACTTCCTTTCCTAAAATTGTATGATCCTGCTGTGTGCTATCATGTACCTGTACAAACAGGGACCCCACACAAATAAGAAATGATTACCCAGGAATTTTCACCAAGTGGTTGGTGGGTGGAAACTGCCTTGAAATGGCCCATTTGAAACAAATCGGGGGAGCTTGGATATGAAAGTATAAGAGTGCCAGATGCTCATGGAAGTCAATAAAACTATGCCGATTAAAGTGAAATTAAAATAAATTAGAGGATTTAAGATTTAGTGGTGCTGGCTTCCTAACCTAAGTGCAAATATTTTCTCAAGACTTCACCTGGCTTAATATGTAACTTTGTAGCCCTGGAGGGGTCAGACTATTCCAGACACTGCCCTTGTGGTCTCTCCTCCAAAGGAAATATGAGCACATCAATGTATGCTTTAATTAAACACTGAGCCCAATCTTCATCCGGTGTAAATTGGCATAGCTCCATTAACTTCAGGGGAAGTACATTGTGTTAAATCAGCTGAGCTCCTGGCCTCTTATTTATGTGTTTTGTGTATTTAAAATACATTGGTCTCTTAGAAAATACAGCTCTTTTCATACCTAGCGATGGGTTAGCATTGGCTAGCAAGAGTTGATCTAATAGGTGCAAACTGGTAACTGACTGTGCTGTACTGGAAATATGAAACAAAAAAGCAACCTGTAAATGAGAAAAATGTGGCTACAAGGCTTTAAATGTCTGAAGTGCTATATACATTGTGCTATGTGTAAAATGGTAGCACTGTAGTGAGCTTGCTTGTGTGACTACATACTTACTGACTTTAAAAACTGTGGTGTTGTGGAAAACTCAGGTGCAGATCTGCATAGCATTTCAGCAAGGGTGTCTTTTAGCTGTTTATTTTCTTTCCTCCTATTTTTCTCCTGTGCCTATGTCACATATACTAGGCCAGATTGTGTCTGGTCTTTGGGCACGTGCACAGTGTGGAGGTTGGTGCAAGGAGTCTTTCCTGCTTTTTGCCGCCTGAACCAGGGTCAGGCATAATTGCAGTGGTGTCCTCAGAGGGCTAGCTAACTCGAAGGGGATAGGAGAAGACCAGGGACTTGCCTGCCCCTTCCAGACCTGCCGGTGCAGCATGACTCTCCACATAAGGGAAAGGGAGAAATCACTCTAGGAGCAATGCAGGAGGCTGTTCCTATTGTACTGTAGGGAATGTGAAAGGGATTCCCTATAGAGCAATGCAGCCTTGCTCTCACCCTCAAAATGGTCCAGTGCTTGTTAGACACAATCTGGGCCACTGTGTGTAGTATTGTCTGTTATTATAGCTTCTACTATATGTGCTAAGGCAAATATTTATGTTCCGTTTGAGTGGTTAATGTTGCTCTGGGAATCTTACCATTTTCTACTTCTTGATTTTTTATGTGGACTTAAACTGGCAACCTTAAAGCTGTGCTGATGTAGCTCTTTTGCCTTATTAATATAAGGCACATATGGTTTTAACAAACATGCGGAACTGTGTAGGTTTTTATATTGGTCTTCTTTGTGCCGTGTTTGGAGTGAAAAAGAAAAATATAATGGCTCTGCCCAAACTGTTCCCATCTTGCATTCCCTAATGATTTGCTCATTTAAAATCAGGGCTGTCTTGTTTTCTAGATATACCAGAGAAAGCTGCTGGGAATATAAATGGCTCTTTGTTTAGAGAGTAACCTAAAAGACAGACTTCGCAGGCTGAAGCCATAGTGTGTAATATTGGCAGAAATACAAACCTTTCAATAATAAACGAGCCCTTAACAGCTGTCACATTGCATGCTTCCTCAGGGGCCTACTGCAACAACATTGTGGCCTACTGAGAAACTTGGCTAGAAATTAATGGTTTCATCAGCTTGCAGAAACAACTACAGTAATTAATTGGACACACCTGGGAATAACCTAAATGACTTGTTCTTTATGATTAGAGAGTGCATCTTTAACTAGCTCTCCAATGAAGTGAGGGTCACTGAAATCTGGGTGCAACACAGTATATTGAAGAATGTGGTTTTGACAGGCCTTTTAGTGTTTGCAGTATTATACTAGATGTTAATGGGCCCAATAATGTAGTTCTTGCCTGCAGAAACTTTCATTAAGGTAACCAGGAGGCAGTGAGTGCATATCAGATGGAGGAGTCAGCCCTGAAATGATCAAGTGAAAAGTCATTAGAAAAGGTGTGTCGGTGGTACATGATGGGAAGGGTTGGTGTGATGAGAGGAAACAAGCTGGTGGAAGTGGATACTCCTACAACTTTTTGTTTCTTAAAATCTAAATAATGTATGTTCTTAAATAGTTTCAGCTTTCTTAGCAAGTGGATAGGCTATATCTTTGCTTAGCTTGCATCTCATCATAAAAAGTATTAACTGTTAAAAGCATTTACCAATAAGTTTTTGAAGCCTTTAAGGTTCAATCTTTAAACTTGATGCATGGAATGTTAGCCACTCAGCTCTCATTAATGGTCAAGGAGTTGTGCTGCTAAATAAGGCCTTGTATATATCCAGTTAGAACTGTAATCTTGGGGAAACATTTTCAAAGTTGGCTTACAAAATTGCACCTGCAAAATTGTTGTGCACTCACACATTTCTCATTTATGTTCAGAAGTAGGGTAAGCATATAATTACCCTTTTGTTAGAAAGTCAGAAGGCTCATAGGTGCAATGCCTAGAGCCTTTAAAAAGTGGTCTCTAATGTCAATTGAAAGGAAGCAGTCTATACAGATTTTTTAAAATATACTCACTTCAGAAAACTTAACTACTTTCTGTTCTGTGTTTTGTACTTTTGTATTTTTGAACTTCTAGCTGAGGGTCAAATGGGATTATGGGGTTAATTTCATTAAAAAGAAAGAAGAATCTTTAATATGCATCCATGTTTTGTGATGTAGAGGCAATGGACAGCCAATACTAAAAGTGAATGGTTTCATAATATAAGGACAGAGAAATACACATGAGAGTCTATTCATGCTGATGTGCCTGGGGTAGCTAGCCACTTCTGGGGAAGCAGTATGGATTATAGGATAGAGTACTGGACTGAGACTTGGAATCGGTTCCTGGCTCTGCCAGTGGTATGCTGGGGGATGTTGGGCAAATCACTTCACAGCTCTGTGCCTCAGTTTCCCCATCTGTAGAATGGGGATAAAGATACTGGACCTCCTTTGTAAAGCGCTTTGAGGAATACTAATGAGAAACCTTGTACAAATTATTATTTTATTTTGTCTGAAATAAAATATTTTGTTGCCTCTCCATCTGCTTCTTCAGATGCTTTTGAAGATTCTTGGAATGCATTTTTTGCTGGCCGTGTATTCAGCGGGGAAAACTGTTCCAGAATCGAAAAGCAAACATAAACAAGTAGAGCAGGGGTATTTTTTGTCAAGGGCCAAATTTCAAGGTGAAGGTATAGTCAAGATCCAGACTCCAGATGGAAAAAACTAATTATAAAACCAGTAATGATAATAATAAGTAAATAAGATTTTGGGATCTGTTCAAAAGCAACTGGCGGTCCAGATTTGGCTTGTGGTCAGTCTATCGACTTCCCCTGAAGTAAGGTGTTGAATGGCCATATCACTGGAGAGGGAGGGAAATACTACCCCTAACATGGACCATCTTTCTTTGCTCACCAGCACCCAGGGATTTCACTGGTTAGGAAAGTTAGTAGTGATCTAAGGACCGAGTTGGAGTGAAAGAGTCTTTTAGATAGACAAATTAAGTGCTGAAGCCAGTCTGCTTTATGCTACAGATTGGACTGGCAGCCCCACCATTGATTGGGGGGGAATACAATCAGCATAATCGTTAAAGCTATATCGATTGTTCTTTGAATGCAGCCCAAGATCTGGGTCCAAATAGTCAGACTACTAAGTATTTAGTGACTACTAAAGTATAGTCAGTGTCATCCACGGTGTTCAAAATATTTCCTTGCTTCTAGGCTTTGAAGCTCTTTGCTATCCTGGTTATATTAGCAAATGATTCTTTGACACTGACAGCAGGCAGCAGCTACAGGAAGGTCTTCAAAATAGTCCCAGTTGGACTCTCTTTTGCAGTCTGGAGACATGGCAGATTTCCCTCTCCTGCCAAAGCCTAGCATGACAAAAGACTGATACAGTAACACTGTAAAAATTAACCTTAAAATGTTTTTCTGTAAAACTGACCCCAAAAACGACCAGGATTCTTCATAATTTGTCAGTCTCTATGAAGTTTCTGTGCTACAAAACTGCTAATTACAAATGACATCACAACAAGCTACAATATAAAAAGCAAATATGTATGTAAAACTGTGTTTTTTATTATTACAGTAAAACTGTAATACTGTACTGGCGTTGCATAACTGAGCACCAAAAGCAGGTGGCATAAAAGTAGATTTGAAAAAAATGAAAGCAATTTAAAAAAATTAAATCAATTAAAATTTAAGGAAGATTAGATTTAAAAACAAATTAGAATCAACAGTCACCTATTGTAGTCAATTACATGGTAAAAAAATAGTTTAATACCATATGTTAGAATGGACTAAAATGCTATATATTAAATATCCATGCAGATATTACAGTAGATTCATGACAGGTCACATTCAGTGTACAATCTATTTTATTAAACTGTATTAATGGAACGGAATTAAAGAGATGTTATAACCAGGGACTGTCAAATGACTATTTGCTTTTTATATTGTAACTCACTTGAAATGTAACCTCGGGTAAATGTTGCTTTTCTTTGACGGCAGTTACTGTGTAAACCATGGAAATTTCTTTAGGGGGTTGCTGCATGCCCCCACCAACTGAATTCTTTGACATGCATCACTGCCAAAAGGGGGGGAAATCATCGTGCTGGAAAAAAAGATAAAAGATTAGAATTTAGAAAGACACCCTAAATAGGTTTTAAGCAAAAATATATTCAATGTCTAAATACATTTGGAACTTTAGGAACAACAACAAAATATTTTTAAAGAACACCACGGTGAAAAGGAAAAACTAAAATATTCAACCCTTACTTATGCTCTGTTAAGGGCAGGCATTCCTGCCCACATTCCATTCTTCTGTGGTGTACAGATAAGTCATTTCATGCACATCTGGGGGGAGGGAACACTATTCTAAAGGTGCAGTGTTTTGCAATCTGTTAAATTCTGTCCCAGCCTCTCGCGTTCTCCCACGCCAAAGTAGTATCAATTACTACAAACAGTTTGAGGTTATTTACACTGCTTACTTCTCCAAGGTGTGGACATATCCCTCTAGGGGATTTCTGGGGCAGCAGTGGTTGTGAGGAGCAGTCAGTGTCAAGTGGGCTGATCGTAGCAGGAAGTTTATGAAGGAGAGTGGTCATTACATAGATACCCTGTCTGTGGTGCATCCCAACGGTTCTGCAGGTTTGGGAATGGAGTCCTTGAGTCCTCAGAACTCTGGTATGATGAGGCAAATCCTGTTCCCTCCCCTTTCCCACCACCTCGTAAAAATCAAAGGATTAAACATGCTTAGAATCTCTCAAGAAATGACCCTTGGTGACTAGTGTCCCAAGTCTCCTTGCTTTTATGTCAAAACATGCAAGTCTAAGTCATGGGCCACCTGAAAATATGTAAATGTTGAGTAACAGTACTGAACTGGTTGATTAAACACAGTACCAAGGATTTCTGAGTTCTAATCCTAGCTCTACCATTGACTAATTTGGCTGACAAAGGTAACTGTATATATATAACATACAAATATACAAAGCCAGTGAAGCACACATCATATGGCTTAAAAACTGGTTAACTGATAGAACTCAAAAAGTGATTGTAAATGGGGACTCATCATTCCTACGGGGTGTTTCTGATGAGGTTCTTCAAGGGTCTGTTCTTGGCCTGATGCTACTCAAAATCTTTATCAGTGGTCTGGAAGAAAATATAAAATCATTGCTGATAAAGCTTGCAGATAACACAATAATTGGTGGAGTGATAAGTAAAGGTATGGCCAAGTCAGTTCTACAGAATTATCTGGGTTGCTTGGTAAAGTGGGCTCACTTGAACAACTTGTGTTTTACTACAGCCAAATGCAAGGTCATACATCTGGGCACAAGGGATGTAGGTCACATATATAGGATGGGACTGTATTTTGGAAAATAGGGGCTGTGAAAGCAATTGGGGGGGCGGAGGTCAGCATTGATAACCAACTGAACATAAGATCTCGTGATAATTGGGCCTACAAATTTATCCTAATCGTGAGCACAACTGTAAAAGCTGTGAGAGTTTTTATAAACTGTCACAATAACTCACGACAACAAATGTTGATAGGAAAAGGTGAAAAAGCAAGACAGACCGAATTAGCCTAAACAAAAAAGTCTGCAGATATAACTGAAGGACTATGTTAAGAGCATGCCTGGTAAAGAAGAAAAGTGTGGAACCAAAAATCGATGTACCAAAATTTTTGTGACAGAAATTAGACCGAACTGGTGGACAAAATAGTGAGGGGATGGGACTTTCCACCCATCACTCTATTTTGGGAGCCTCAAAAAGAGAATTTTGGGGAAAAAATATAGATCAATGAGTGGATGTGAAGCAGAGGGATTACCATGACACTGGTTGACTGAGAGATGAGAGACAGGGAACAGTGAGCTTCACCATCATGGCTGTCACTCCCACTTTCTCCTGGGACCTTGTACTTTCTTTATCCTAAACTTGAGAGAAGTCACGACCAAAGTAAACCAGGCAGAGGGACTCAGTTTACACCACCACCTCTACCAGCTCTGGCTAAATCCCAAACAAAACCTGGAATGTGAGATTTTGTCACTGCCCCTCCCGTTAAGGTGTATTCTTTTCCTTCCTTATCTTTTTTCTTCTCTTTTACTATCTCTCTCCTCTTGCTTTTTGTCTAATGTCTGGCTTAGCCAGCCAAGACTGCGTATTTCACAACTTGCTTTAAGCCTGTGACTAGAAAGAGGCAGCTAAAAGCAATGCCATAAATGGCCTGATGCTGATACAATTTGCCTGGACTCGGCATGGCTGATAGGGCTGTGTGCCATGCCAGGGTTTCTTCAGCAGTGAAGTTGCAAGTGAGAGTCAACATCAGAGACAAAAACTGGATTTTTCTATCTTTGCTCTTCTTTTCTCTGCCCTCTTGCGTGTGTTTGTCTTGTTTTGCCTTTTAGGAAATGGGACTGGACTTTAACAACAGCTGCAGCCCACCTAACTAACTGCTTCTCTTTCCCCCAAAAGGATAGTTGTTGCCTTCTTTAATATTATTGGAGAGACTGTCAAACAAGGGTTTTTTCCCCTTTCTAAAGGCTCCCTAGAGTTAAAGTGGCAGGGAATGAGGGTTGTTTAAAGGAAAACATTATTTAACATTTCAAATGCTTTAACTGTTTTTTCCCTCTTTTCTGTATCTTTAATAGAGAGTTACAAGATTTTTAACAGTATGTTTGCCATGGGTACTAAAGCAGGCTGAGGTCTGTGTGTACCAAACCCTAAACCTTGTATAAAACTGCTTAGTGTTGGACAGTTAAAAAGCCATGTTAAAACCTTTGACTAAGGCCCATTTATTCACTCTAAATTAATTCAACAGTGTGATGTAGTGATTTAGAGAGCAAATGTGATCTTTGGATGTTTAAGGGGAATATCAAGTTAGAAGTAGGGAGATATATAATGTACACTGAATTAATGAGACAATTACTGGAATACTGTGTCCAGTTCTGATGTACATCCGTTAGAAAGGATGTTGAGAAGCTGGAAACAGTTCAGCAAAGAGCTACAAGAATGATTCAAGGTTTGGAAAACCTGCCTTACAGTGAAAAACAAAAGGAGCTAAATCTAGTTTATCCAAGAGAAGGTTAAGAGGTGACTCGATAACTTTCTGTAAATACCTATCTGGAGAATATTTCTGATAGAGAAGGATCTTTAATTTAGCAGACAAATACCTGACAAGAGCCACTGACTGGAAGCTGAAGCTAGACAAATTCAGAGTAGAAACAACATGCACATTTTTAACAGTCAGGGTAACTAGCCACTGGAACAATTCTGGATTCTCCATCTCTGAAGTCTTTAAATGAAGCCTGGAGGTCTTTCTAAAAGATATGCTGTAGATCAATCAGAAAATATTGGCTTGATGCAGGAATAACTGGGTGAGGTTCACTGGCCTGTATTATGCAGAATATCAGACTAGGTGATCAGAATGATCTCTCCTGACCTTAACATCTGTGACTGTCTGGCAAGTCTTTTAACCTCTTTGTCAGTTTTCCAACCTGTACAAGACAGATGATGATGCTTACAAGGGTGTTTTCAGGATGAAGTAATTTGTGTGTTTGTAAAGCCATTTGAAGATATAAATGGTAGTCTTCCCCAAGATGAAATGAGGCTTAATAATTAAACTGGTGCAACTTTTGTGTGTAGTTGAGGACTGATACAGTTATAAAGGTCTAAAGCCTGGGCTATTTTTTATCCTATGATTGGGCCTCTAACTTACGCTAACTAAACTTTATAAATATATTGCAAAGCATGTGTACAGTGCGTTGAGTCCTTCAGACCTGTTGCCCTTTCTTGGGGTATTGTGAGATTGTCAATACACTTTCCTTTATTTTTGAATGTTTGTTTGCAATTTTGTCAGCCCATCTGGCTCTATGATTTGTGAATTATAGTGGATTTAAAATCTTCCCTTAAGCTGATTTTTTTTTGGAGGGAGGAAGGGGGTGGAAGAGAACATGTTTACTTTTTATGTGTTTACTTTTTTTTTTACTTTAAAATTTAAAAGAGTGTGATGAATGCCATATGGAAACCTAGCTTCATAGCATTGGATAACTTTCTGTTCAATATTAACGTCATGACTACTGCGCACTCTGAACACAGAGTTTATTAAAAAGGGAGGCAGGGTGGCCTAGTGATTAATGCAGATGGCTGGGGTTCAGGAAGCCTTTGTTCTATTTTGAATGCCACCAACTTCTACTTGAGTAAGTCATTTAACCCGCGTGTGCCTTTTTCCATCTGTAAAATGAAGATAGCACTTATCCGGCTTTGTAAAGTGCCTCTTTGATAATAAAAAGAGCTGGATGAAAAGAGCTGTATGAGAGCAAAATGTTTATTAAACTTTTGTAAGGCCTAGAGGCACTTCGCTATTATAACAGATGGAAGATGCAGGTTTGGCTTTCCGAACCAGTAGGCATGAACTATGAGAACTAAGACAGACACGCTATCAGAAGGCAGGGGTGAAGTTTGGGAGGTTGACCCTTGTGTGACTCAGCAGCGCCTACCGACAAGTCAGTAATGGCGTCTGCAGAGCTCTGAACTTCATTCCAGTTTTGTGGCAAGTGTACCTTTATGATGGCATAAGACCTGCATCAATTGGGAGGAATAGAGGAAAGCTTTATAAGGGAGGAAAATAAGGTCTTCATGGAGGCAGAAGGTCAAGGTCCCAAATTTTATAACCTGTCATAGTTCCACTGAGAAGGGCCCCAGACAGTATAGCATGCTGTTGTACCACAGCGGGTGAGTGCCAGATGGCAGTCGTGTGAAGTTAAACTTACTGCTGGAAAAGGTGCAGTTTGGTAAAATAAAATGGAATAAAACTTTAAAAAAAAAACTGTCCTAAACTAAAGACAGAATAAATTACTATATACCTTTGTCCTTCCAGGTGAAGCCAGTTACCCACAGGAGAATCAATGTGTCAGCACGATTTCGGAATCCACTTCAAGATCCATGCACTATTTTGTAAGTAAGATTTTTCAGTTAGGGGAAGTGATTCACCATTGGCTTTTTCTTGTTTCTATTGAGTTTTATTTAAACACAGCTACACATTATTTAACTTTCCTTTGTTCTTCCAGTCTGATTGCTAATGGAGACCTTATAAATCCAGCAGTGCGCCTCTTCATCCCTAGAAAAATACTGAATCAATGGGATAATGTTCTTGAAATGGTGACAGAAAAAGTAACCCTCAGAAGTGGAGCTGTACATAGGTATGGGGAAGATGTATATTTGTAATATACTCTTTATATATTGACGTATCTTTAAATCTCTATAAATAGAGATGGTTGGGAAATGGAATTTCTGTTCCACAGGAAATTCTGACATTTTGGAGAAAAAAATTGTTCCTAATCAGAATGAAAAGCTGAAATTTTGAATTTCCAGTGAAATGAAAGTTCCAAAAAATGTTGATTTAGTGCCATTGAAATGTTTTTGCTTTGGCTTTATATTTTCCATTCTTTTTGTTTTGACATATATAATTTTAAATCCTCTCTGGGGATCATCACCTTGTAGTGGTGGAGAGACTTGCATTGTTCCAATGATCCTGAGAGCAAGGCCGTCTGGAGCTTTATGCTCCTGGTAGGATCATTTGGTGGAACTCCCTTTCCAATGGCTGTGAAGGTAGGCGAAGGCTGCAGCAGATTAAGGGTCTCCAATCATCTTGCATTCCATGCCATTGGACTCAGATCCCTCATCTGTCAAGGACCATGTGTTTGTTGGTATGCAACAACATCTCCACGCTAAAAGAAGTCACGCACACGTGTCTTCCGTATGGGAATTAACATAATGTTAAGTGTAACGTAAGGACGGTGTAATATTAACGTTAATATTTAATGTAACATAAAAATAAAATCAAAATGATAAAGTCAAAATAAAATGTTCTAAAGTTGTTGAAGTGAAACATTTTGACTTTTTGTCAGAAAATGTTTTATCAAAATTGATGTTTCCACAAAATATTTCAATTTAATTCTCCCCCCCACCCCCCTCAGAATTTTTCAATGGAAAAGTGGCCCATCTAAATTTTTTCAACCATCTCTATCCACAACTCACCATTTTCTGATGACTTGGGCCCTGCCATATGTTCAGAAAATCAACCAGCTCAATAACTGTGAGACCAGTGTGGGAAGCAGGTTCTCATCTCAGTTGCCACAGTATCCCATTAAAAGGGAGATAATCTCTCAGGTATGTCGATCCCAAATAATTTAGGGCTTTAAAGCTTAAAATCAGCACCTTTACTTGTACTTGGAAATTATTTGGGGGAGCCAGTGCAAGTCCTTGAACACAGATGAAATGTGCTGTCTGTGGGAAACTTTGTGAAGTAAGCAGGCTGCCAAATCCTGCACTAACAAAATGTGTGGCCTTCCAGTATATCCCCATGTAGGGCGCATTACAGAAATCTACTCTCCAGATGGGAAAAGCATGGATAACTGAGGTAAGGGCTGCATCTGAAAGAAAAGGTCACAACCATATAGTCCTGTGCTAGCGAAGCATTCTTTGCAACTGCTGCGCTTACTAGGCCATTCTAAAGCAGGTGGGAGTTGAGAAGATCCCCGGATTGTAAAACTGTGTCACAACGAGAGAAATTCCTCCCACATAATGAGATGAAAAAAATCTCCCCCCAGTTCTTTTGATCTGCTTCCCACAGTGAAACCTGAGTGTTGTGTGGGTTGATTCTCTGCCAGCTCACTTCCATCCAACCCCCTCGTCCCCATTCCCATGTTTCTGTCAACATCATAAAACACAATATTTTTGGAAAATGTAAAATGTTATATACATTAAAATAGATGTAAATGTACACGACAACTCTCAGGGTCAGATCCTCAGCAGGTGCAAATTGTTGTAGCTCCAATGAAGTGATGTCGCTTTATGCCAGCTGAAGACCTGGCCCGCTGTTTCCACCTCCAGATTGTTTTGAAATTAATAAACCATTAGCACTTTGCTCTCATAGTTTGATGTCACTACTTGGTGTGACAAGTGACCAAGTTATGTACAGAAAGGTATAAATGATTCTACTGGTAAGTCTGGTGGCAGTTCAATGTTTTATGTTAGTCATTCTTTTTTAGATATGATAAAAATGCATATGACACTTGAACCATTTGGTGTTTTCCTATTCTGGTTTCCTATTAACTCAGTTTTCATAATCTGTTCCTTAAAATGCTAGGAATACATATTAAATAAGTTAGTAAAGTGATCAGTGTTCCTTAATAAGTTACAAATTAATTGCTGTGGTTTATAATAACTGTGTTGCCATCCTGTGAGACCATTGATGCCAGAAGGATATAACTTCTTATTAAACAAGAAAAAGCAGAATTACAAGCACGATGCTACACGTGTGGTGTTTTTCTTTTCCGCATCATTAACTTCATAGCTGCCAAGTTTTGTGCAGCTCCATGTATGACAGTTCCCAAGTCACTGGTTCTCCTTGCCAAGCTCCCCAGGAGCAGAGGCAGGGGCAAGTAGGATAGGGAAGCACAAACAAATATGTTCAGAGCAGTAGAAGCAGGGGCGTCTATGGGCAAGAGAGATGGGAGCCTATCTGCTGGGCCTTGAATCAGGTGACGCCAGGTCCCTGAGGGGCCGGTGGTGGGGAGGTACATGGTGCCTCGGAGGGAGGGCTGAGGGGTGGCATGGGGGTGTGTGTGCCAGGACAGGTGAATTGTGTGGGGGAGTCGATGGTGTGGGGCATGTCTGTACAAGGTGAGGGGAAGAGAGAGTTGGTAATTGGGAGCCTGAAGCAGCTGGATGAGTGGGCAGAGTTGCAGGCGGCAAGGGGCTTACGCACCAGCCCTTCACATTATGTCCTTGCCACCTCCACTGCTCCTGGCTCCCCCTTTCTGGCTCAGATGCAGGAAGGGAAGCAGAGAGCGAGGCTGTCTGCAGAGTAGCCACCTGAGCATCCCTCAGAACAAGTCTCTGCGGGAGGTATCTCTGTTGCCTAATGGGGACACATGAGAAACCAATTGGGCTGTGGGCAGGTATGACTGGGTGGATGGGGAAAAAGCTGCAGGCGTGAATGTCACACAACATATATGATTCTGTAATAATTTTTTAAAATGAAGTTCTTTTGTTAAATGCATTTTTGTTGTTTTCACTTTAAACAGCAGATTATGTTTAATTAAATTTTTAGGCTTTTATTATTTTTAGTGAGAAACCTAGCTAGAGGCTGCCAGATATTTGTTAATAATGTTTTCAGGTGGTTTATTAGGCTGACAATATTAAAAACCCCCCGATAAAAATGACTTTTAAAGCACAGAGGTATACATTAGACTAAGTTAAGAATCTATTTAATACACCCATACCCACAGCCACCAAAGTTTAGCTAGCAAAATTTCTATTCCTAAACTACATTAATTTATCTGTTTTCCAGGGTTCTCCAGTGTGTGGTCTAGCAAACACAATGAGGTGAATTCAGAAATGAGTTTCCTTATTGATTTTAGGTTTTCTTGTCTTTGTGGGCTTGTTTGATCACTAATGTCGTTTCATCATTACTGGTAGCTTTTATGTGGTGATGAAACATACTTTTTTTTTTCTTCAAGTGCTGCTACCATGAAAAGTTTGTACATAAAAAATAACCGTGAAGTCATTGATCCCCAACATTTTGGGGTTGTGCCCCCTCCCCCAGGAGCTGCAATCAGGAGCTGGGGCTGGGAGTGGGGCCAAAGCCACCATTGGGGGCTGGGAGTTGGGCCAGGAGCTGGGGCCCACGTTGTAGCTAGGACCAGGGCCAAGGTAGGGGTTGGAGCTGCAGCCATGGAACCTGGGGCTGGGGCTGCGAATGGGGCTAGGAGTTGGAGTCCGGGACCAGGAATGGGACTACAGGGCCCGGGACCAGGAATGGGGCTAAGAGCCTGGGATCTGGGCAGAGGCTGCAGCCAGGAGTGGGGCCTGGTCATGGGACATGGCTAGGAGTGGGGCCCGGCACCACAACCAGGATCCGAAGCTGGGGTGCTGCAGTCTGGGGTGGGGCTGGAGTGGAGGTGGGGTCAGAGCAGGGCAGGTGGCTCTTCCTCTCTGCCCCTGTAGGGGCTGGCCCAGGCCCCACCTCATCCCCCGTGAAGGGGCATACCCCACATTTTGGGGACCTCTGCACTAAGTGCAGGTTATAGCAGTGGAAGTGAGTTTGGGCTGACATGCTCAATATGCAAAGGAACAGCAAAGTGATTCTTATTTTTAAATGCTGAGGTTGGTATTTATATATAAAAAAAGTTTCCTATGTTAATGTACAATTTATTGCATCTAGAAAACAGAGGACCTTCCATGTCTTGGGGATTAATGGAACATATATTAGAATATATATTAGAAAATATATTAGAATGTTTTTGTAAATTGTGCTCTTTTTTTGGATTTCATGCAAGATTAAATCAAGTGCCTGTCTGGCCTCAAAGGTCAGTGGATTCATCTGGCTGATACTGACTGCCAGAAGTTAACTTAAAAAGAATTATGGGGAAAAGCAGCTTTTTCTCTTTTTTATAAAATACAGAATTTTCTGACTTTGCTCAGCTCTGTCTTCTTGCACATATCAGTAGATATCATTTTGGAAGAAGTGTGCTGATGTGGACTTTCTGAGAAATTAATATTTGCTTGTGTCAATATATTGTTCATCTATTTGTTGCATGTGCACTTTGCAGATAACATGCACACGCCCTCGAGAAGGCTTCTTAAATACAGATGTTTGAATGTTAAATTTAATTATGTAAACCTGCTCCTGTTGTGCAGTACAGTCCACAACTCAACAGAGTAGAACCTGTTCAGCATAGAGGGATTTCTTCCACTGTGATCTTTCTTGTATAAAAACAAAGACTTGGAAATGAGGTGGTTGTGATAGAAGAGAAATGGAAATCCCCAAGCAACAAATTTCTTCCTTCACCCTCAGTAAATGCATGTGTTCACACAATAGTCTGCTTGTCCATATACAGAGAGTATTATGGTAAAGATCTCGCTGGTGCCTCACAAATATTAGCTCTTTAATTGTTTTATACATATTGTTCCTTGCTGTGATCTAAAAGTGACTTGATAATATATTAACAGTACCCACCACAACAAAAAAGCCCAACCCAGCACACATACCCTGTGTGAGTAAAAGTACTATGCATAATTATGTTCACACATGACATGAATAGACCATGGGTTCTGCATCTCGGGGTCACGACCACAGTGCCTTTTCCATATTACTAAATGGAAGAGGTATCCTAGCTAGATGGGGAGTGGATCCTGATATGGAAAAGAGGGTCCTAGTATGAGAAGGTTGAGAACCAGTGGAATAGATCACTGGTAGCTCCAGAGAGCAGAGCGTAGTGAGCATAAAGTTTCTGTGAGTACAGAAATCCAGTAGTTCTTATATTTATTCCAGTTACTGGATAAAGGGAACCCTCAATCTGTCTTCTGGTAGTTCACGTTCCATTAACTGAGACAGTTCATCCATGACAGTTTGAGATCAATCCCAAATTAGATTTCTCTGCTCACCTGCGTGGATCCCAAGTACCATGAGGCAAGTTGTGATGTGGCTGACCAGATTGATATTTCTTTTGTTGGTGTTTGATTCTTTGGGGGTAGAGCGGTATTTGTATGACAGCTGTTACTGCTCTGCATTAGAAATTCAGTAAATAAAGGACAAAAAGATACAGTCATGATTTTTAAGTGGATGGGCTACTCTAGCTTTTCATTGCACGTGGCAAATCTAATTGAAACTGCTATTAATATTTTGCCAGGCTTTATACTTTAGATGGAAAACTTGTTCAGAGTGGGTCAGATTTGGAGAATGGGCAGTTCTACGTCGCAGTGGGCAGAGACAAGTTTAAGAAGTTGCCTTATGCTGAACTACTGTATAGCAAGTCTACAATAAGAAGACCTCAGGGGTAAGCTCCCTTTGTACATATATGTGTGTGTGTATGTTTCCATGCTCCTTGTGTCCTCTGCTTTAGTCATCGCGTTTACAAACCAAAACCAATAAAGCACAAAATCATTATTCGAGATGCACAAAATGTAGCACAGAAGCAGACCTTTATTTATAATTTTTGAAAAACCTGTGATAATGCCCATAAGACAGAAAAGGGGAGAAAGAATATTAGCAGAGAGAGGAAGGAAATGGAGAAGAATGGAGGATATATTTCCTTCACAAAAGTACCATTCAAGTGAGAGATTATGTACCACAATATGAACACCATGGGAGGGATTCTCTGGCTCAGCCCTTCCTCATCCAGGTTGTTCTTCTACTGGTGTAAATCCAGGTAGCTCTATGATCTTCAATGCAACTATGCTGATTTACAGTGGTTGAGGCCCACTGTATTTTATATGGTGTATGGAGCACGTATTCTTTTCAAAGGTGCTGTAAGCCAGTTCTATGGCCTGGGTGTGGAGCATAACCTTCCTTAAAGGTATTCTTCGTCCCCCACTCTGTTTCCCAAGGACACACTCTTCCAGCCCTTCCCCTGACTACCTGTGCAAGGAGAAAAGGGAGCCGAGCTGGAGTTAACCATTTGTTTACCAGGGACCAGACAGTGCCCCTGGGACAACACGTGGTAGTAAGCACTACACTGGTAACATTTGCAAGATTGAGCTCATAACGGATAGCCTCTGGATCGCTGTAATTTAAAAATTGGAGCAATCTTTTAAATTCTTTAGAAAAAATTGGGCCCAGTACTCTCAGGTGTAGATCAGAAATAATTCCACTGAGATCACTGGAGATATGCCAGTGAGAAACTGATGTGAGATCAGAATTTGTCCCATATTTTACAAATTAACTTCAATGCACTACATACTGGTTTTAGCGAACTTTAAATAGAGAGTATTAGTAACCCAAAATATTCTGGGGAAAAACATTTATGACGAACCAATGGAAAGGAAGTGAAAAGCATAACCTAAGGCTATGTCTATGCTATGAACTAGGCCAGTGGTTCGCAACCCATGGCCCATGGGCCAGAAGTGGCCCGCGGTTCCATGCCCACTGGCTGCAGAAGGGAGCCACTGTCTAAGTACCCAGGTGCAGCATGTTGCCAATGCAGGCTCCTTGCTGCAGCCAAGGGGGCGGGAGATCAGTGCTCCCCTTCCCTTGGCTGTAGCAGGGAGCACGGCAAAGCACTTCGCCTGGGTCCCTAGGCTCTGGGGTCCCTGCTGGAGCCAGAGGGAGGGGAGCACTGATCTCCTGTCCCCCTGGCTGCAGAAGGGAGCCACTGCCTAGGGCCCCAAGCAGAATGAACAGTTTCCCTGCAGCCAGGAGGACAGGAGATCTTCCTCGCTGAACTACTTCCCTCTGGCTGCAGTGTGCAGAGGGGGGAAGTTGCTGCTGGCAGGGACCAGTGGCCCTTCAGGGTTGTAAAAATTATATTTGTGGCCCTTGATCCAATGAGGTTGGGAACCACTGAACGAAGCTATGTCTATGCTACGAGCTAGGTGTACGATTTCCCTGCTTGTGTGTACATATACTTGCGCTAGCTCTCATTGAGTTAGCCTGAGTATAAATAGCAGTGTAGTTGTGGCAGCATGGGTAGTAGAGACATAACTGAGCTGTGCCAAGTACATACCCACCAATGAGTGCCACGTGTACATGAGCAGGGGAATCACACCCCCAGGCCATAATGTAGATACAGCCTAAGGCGTATTGAGCTAGATCCTCAGCCGGTACAAATCGGCCTCGCTCCTCTGAAGCCAATGGAGGTATTCTGAATTATAGGAGCTAGGAGGATCTCATGCAAATTAATTAACAGAATACCTCTTAACATTTCTCAGTATATAAAGTACACATTACGGTAACTATAATATAGTATATTTATTTGCATAAGCTAATGATTAAGCATTTAACTGCAACCTAGTAAATGGGAAATTGACACTGGTATCAGTGGGATTTCTTAGTAAAATAGTGGATTGGATAAAATAATTAACAACCTTGCCATAGTTAGGTAAAGAGACCAGTGTTTATTATAATAAAGGCACATGTAGGATTTACACTATAGACTGTCTTTAGAATCCTAAGGCATCATTTGTTTCTGCAGCTCCAAAGCCTCTTCGCTGCCTCCTGCTGTGGGATCCCGAAAATCTAAAGGGAGTGTAAGTAGCAAATGTCATAATAATAAGATTTTTGCTGCTAACGGTGCTTAATTCCAACAGATGGAAAGTCACTGTCCTTTGGGTTTCAATTAAATGTGAGGTGATAAAATCCACAGACACCTGGTAGTACATTTATTACTGCTTGAAGAATATGTAGCTATTTACAGTGTCAATTAGAGAAAAGAAATCTTAGAAAACATTGTTGCTGTAATGGCCTCTTTATTTTGTACAACATCTCTCAGACACCTCCAAAGACCAACTGCTGCTTTCATAGAATCATAGAACTGTAGGATTGGAAGGAACCTTCTTCTAGTCTAGTGCCTTGCACTCAAGGCAGGACTAAGTATTATCTAGAGCACCCCTGACAGATGTGTGTCTAACCTGCTCTTAAAAATCTCCAATGACGGAGATTCCACAGCCTCCCTGGGCAGTTTATTCCAGTGGAGATATTTGAGGTATTTCTCATAATTCTGTTAAACTATCCTTGTAAATTTTGGCTCTTTATTTATTCAATTTATACAGCTATGGAAAATACACAATCATGACCTCATCTAAAGCCCACTGAAGACAGTGTTAGTCTTTTCCTGGCTTTCATTGGGGTTTGAATCAGGCTGTAAAAGAATTTCCTATCCCATGCATTTGGAACCCTTGACAGCCTGATTTTGTACTGTCTTACACCCTATATAGCCATTTACACCGCACAGAGTCATAGACTTTAGGAGGAGGGACCATCACGATCACCTAGTCTGACCTACACATCTGTGCAGAGTGGGTATAAAATGCTGCCAAATCAGTATGGCAGTATTTTATTCCCAATTTGCACTCTCTATGACCAGACGTAAATGACCACACCCGTTGCAAAGGAGTGGAGAATCAGGCCAACAGTCTCTAAGTATAAACCCTCTAGTCTGTCCCACCCACCTCAATCCCCCAAGAAGCCAAAAATATAACCAACAGAACAGGAACAATATATGAAACAATTTAAAAAAAAGCCTTCTCTCCATTCAGTTTAAATTCAATAAAATCAATAGAAGATACAAATATCAGTATAAAGTGCAATTTCTTTGGTTTGTTCACTGTATGTGAATTTCAACCTTCTAGCTTTTTTTTTTTTTTCATTAGTCTCATTTAACTATCACATGTCTGGGAAAAAGAAGTGAGATGATAACAAGAGTAATTCAGAATTAATCTGTTTTACACTTTTATCCCATGTAGTGAATTAACGAAGACAAGATAAAAAATGCACAATTGACACACTGATGCACAGTAGAAGTTTTGAAATATGTAGTCTTTTTAGGAATGTGTAGTATTGATATTAAATGTCTGGGGCAAGATTCTCAGCTGCTGTAAGTCAGTGATATTCCATTGGCTTTAATGGGCACCTAAAATTTTACTGCTGCTGCTTGGGACCAGCACTGTCTGATATATTACGAATTTTGGAATTTGTAGGCATTGAAAGAAAGGGTTGAAATGTGGCCATACCCTCCTTCAGTAAACAAAAAAGGCATCTTGTCCCTTCCAACTCTAATATTCTATGATTCTATGATATTTCTATTGACCAAATAAAAATCGGAAGAACCACAATGAATATTTTGTTTTTATTAAAAAATGGCTGTGTCATGATACGTGCAGTATTTTGCTAAAGCAGATGTGATTGCAGTGAAGTCCTGAGACTTTTGGTTATACATAGATATAGGCAGTGATGATATCCAACCGGTTCACACCGGTTCACGCGAACCGGTTCTTAAAATAGAAAAAATGCAGCGAACCGGTTCTTAGCGCCGGGAGATTCAATGAAAAGGCGGAGCAGTGAACCGGTTGTTAGCGGCGGGAGAGTCAATTTCCCAGCGGCCAGTGTCTCCCCCGATTCTCACTGCCGCCGAAATTGACCAGGGAGAGTCAATTTCACGGCGGAGGGTACTCTGTAGTTCTGGGTGTGTTTCGGGTGCTGGTGCTGTGTGTATGATGTTTAAGAACCGATTCAGAATAGGTTCTTAAATATCACCTGCCTGCATAGAATTGGTTATTGGAAATTTGGGATATCATCACTGGATATAGGTACTACCTCTCAATTTCAGCAGCAGGGACAAAACTTGCAGTTCTTGTCTACTTGCAGTGCCTATGTTGGCACTTTGTAGAATTTCAGGGCCCTCTAGTGTCCGAGATTTAAATGGTATGAATTGTTCAAACAGCTGCACCCAGTCAAAGTACCCTCTGGAATTTACTTGTTTTCTGTGATGAACTAAATGGCATTTTGTGTGTCTGATATATATAATCTATGCTGCGTACGGATTTCTGGTATAACTTTTATAAAGTAGATTGTGAGCAGGTTAAAAATATGGGAAAACGTGGAAGTTCCATTTTTTTCAGGCTAAAGATTGTGTTAAATTTCAATGCGGTCAATGAAAGGACAAAGCGCTTGCTGCTCCATTAGAGAAAATTAGTATGTTGAAGCAGTGAACACCCACACCTCCAAATGAAGTCAGTGGAAGGTGCAGGGGACTGGGCTCCCATGAAAATCAGCTTCTAGATACCCTTTTAATATACATTATTGTGTCATTCTGTATTCTTTACAAATGACTTTTCAGGTGTTTCTTCTGAGTTTGCCATGGTCAGTCTCCATGAGGAGCCATGGGACGAGATCGACTCTTCTGTTTCTAGGTGCAAAACGGACTAGTCATGGGGAGATGATTCAGACGCATCAGGGTAGCTGCTGGCCTCTTTCAGGGTGTCTGCAATGAAGAACATCATTGCTGATGCCAGATACGTGCTGATGCCATGTGCTGTTGCCACTTAGGAGAACAACGATCCCAATAAGTTTTTGGTCGTGTGATCAATTGTTTACCAGTCATGCTGGTTAAACATACAGTGGTTTTACTGGGGCGTGTGCAGAAATTTACATTTGAACGCGGTTGGAGGGGCACGCTAAACCCACACAAATGAAAGGTTTGCGTAACCCCAACCCCAGACTTCTCAGGGATGCCCAGCAGCAAGGAGGCAGCGGTTCCCCTTGGCGGCAGCACTCTCCGTGTCCCTGCAGCCCAGGGAGGGAGGAAGCAACAGGGTGCTGGCTGCAGGCTGAGCTCCTCCTCCCTCCACTTGTACAGCTGCAGCTTCTCCTTCCCTGCTGCTGGAGTCCTAGTGCTGCCTGCTTTGCTGACTGCCTGCTGAGGTGAGTCGGGGCGGAGGCAGAGGCACTGCATGGGTCTATCCAGTAGCAGGGAAGGAGATGCATCAGGTTGCAACTGTAGGAGTGAGGGGAGGAGGAGCTTAGCTGGCAGCCAGCTGCCCTGCTGCTTCCTTTCTCCCCAGGCTGCAGGGACACACGGAGATGGCAGGAGAGGGCCCATGCCTCTGCTTGCCCCCATTTGTGCACGGCCCTGGCTTTATATATGTGTATGCATATAGGAAATACAACTATGTGTGTATACATGTATGATTCTTATATCAAAGAGGGCGTGCCTGATTTTCCTCAGGGAATTCACATAATTAATTGAGTTAAATGAACTGGCTGGCTTTTTTTCTTTTTTGAGTTAAGTTGATGCAAGGTTCTGGTTTCTTGGATTATTTTAGATAGCATCTAAGATAGCATTTGGGTAGCTAGTGAATAAACTGTATTTATACTTGTTTGTATAAACTATGACATAGGTAGCTTGCAGTGAAACTTAAAAAAAAATCTATCCTGTATTCACTAGTGAAAATTTTGAGTTATTTTTCCTAGGGAAATGATCGCCAGTCTAAATCTACTGTTGGCTCCAGTGACACAGGAGACATGGTATCATCCCCTCAGCCGCCAAAGAGAAAGGAAAAGAGAGAATATACTCAAGAGAAGATCAGTTTTTCTAACAAACCCACAAAAATGAAGCAAAAAGTAACAACATCAATTTATCTCCTTCAAGATAATGGTGAGTGCTTAGGTGAAGTGTATAATAATGTAGCTTCCTAAACACTCAGGGCCAGATTCTGGTCTTGCTTATACCAGTGAAAATCTGGAATAATTTACTGGTGTCAATCCCAATGAGGTCATCTGATTGTCACTGTACTCTGTCTGCCACATTAATTTCCAGATCAAATCATCAAGTATCAAATGTATCTGAAAGCATCATTCACAGCCTCAGCTCAATTTATAAAAGACAGACTAAACTGGAATATGCCATATATAATGTAAGATCAGTAATTTAGGGTCACTGTAACTTTTATGCTTTTGGTAAGGCATAACCAGTGGAAAAGCACTGTCAGAACCCCTTTGTCATTGTTCTGCATTGAAAAAAAGAAAGCCGGCCTGCTCCAAGGACATTACAATGTCCCAGAAGATCCCATGCTGGCTGCCTGGTTCTGATAAAACAAAATGACTTAGACCTGGAGGGAATAGAACAAATGTAGAACTCCAATTAGCCAATAGCTACAGAGACTAATCACACTTCAGATTTGCTGGAGGCAACTTCTGATTTGCTTCCCCGTTGTGTTATGGCAGCAATTTAGAAATTTAATAATAAATGTTCTCTTTGGGAAATTGCTTTCCTCCCTTTATGCTGCAAGAGGGTTTTTATTTTGTCTAGAAGAATATCCATTCTGTACAGATGTAGTTGAGATATTAGTGTTGCTATTTTTTCTTATTAATAACGGTTCAAAAATTGTTAACATGGAGCAATTAATATCTGTCAACAAAAATAAATTACACTTTTCATAGCTTCTGACATTTCCCCAAACTGCTGTTTAAATGTGCCATAATTATGCATTATGCTTTATAACTTCATCATATTGGATCCAGTAGTGCTTTTTGTGCATCTGCAATGGTACAGATTTGTGATTTACAAATTGTACTTCTTGATTCTGAGGAGTAGATTTGGAAATTGGCATTTAAAGATCAGTGAAACCCTTTAATCTGAATCACTTTGTGGCATAACTGTATCTTTCTTAGAAGAAGCTTGTAGAATTACTGGTTTATTTTTGTTGTGAATCTAATGCCTTTGAATTGTATTACTGATGTTACTATAGGTTGACATAATTATCCAGCTGTTTATGGGTAATGTGCAAACTATGTTTGTTTCTTGACAAAGAGAAAATTTTATTATATTGAACGTGACAAAAGCAATCATACTGTCAGCCTTTCAGAACTTGCCATCTCCATAGGTTCCCTTTCTTGAAATTGCCTCTGCATATTCCCTCCTTAAGAGCTATATGCCACGACTTGCAATCGGGCAACTTGGTTTAACTGATAGAGGATAGTTGCCCTTTGATGCACCATTCCGACATTCCAGCTGCAGTTTTAAAAGGCTCTGCCTCTTACCTGTTCTCAGTTCCCATCTTTTCACTGCTAAAAGCAGTTGGTTAAACAATTCTCTTATTCTTGATTATGTCGTTTAGTTTAATACTAGAGTAGGTAGTAGTTAAAGTGGTTAAATGAGATGGTAATAAGGATTTAGTTATGGTAGATCTGGAGAAGCCTTTGAGTACTGCACTTAATGAAATAGTGTCTGCTACAGACTAGAATGTCAAGAGCCTAGAATGCTTTGCAAAAAGGTATATCTTGCAAGGGTTCTCTTTTTTCGTTTTTGCTCTTGGTGTTAAAAGCAAGAAGAGAGGTCATCCTCTTGGAGGAGGCCTTGTCTGCTTGGCTTACAGTTTTTAAGGGCTCAGAGACCTCTAACTCAAAATCCTCAGATCACTCACCAAGACCAGAGGAATTATCTTCTGTTCAGACAGTTCCATCCTGGGTAACTTGATTCCTTAGTACCTTTTTCTTCTCAAAAGAGAAGCACTCAGTAGTGTTGGGAGACTGATGCAGATGTCTGAAAGTAGCTATCCAAATCCAGTTATACTGATCCACTCTCCTCTTTGGTATATTGAATCTCCTCCTCTGGGCCCAGATGTTCCTGGTCCCCGGTTAAGGAGGCAGTGTATACAGCCTTCTCGGATCCATGTAACTCTGAGCCAGTGATTTGATAGTCTCAGTTTTTCTGGGATGAGGATTTTCATAAGTAAGGGTTTTGGTTCTGCAGATATTTTTTTAATGGGTTCCTGAATTCAAGTAGACACCATTGTAAGAAAGATAAGGTATAAAACAATACCTTAGTTAAGAAACTGCTTAAATGATTACCTGTACCACTTTTCTTAGGGTTCTTTTAATTTCAATTGCTTAACTAAAGAAAAACGTCTTGAGTTGAATGTAGTTTTACAGAGATTATTAAATATCCTTAACAATAGCAACTAATAGTATAGTATACAAGAAGGCAAAAGTAGTATTGGACTGTGATTTGGCTAACAGACTAGAAAATTGGTCAGTATTACCATTCAGGTTTTCAGGATCAAATCACACGAACAAACACATACACTCAATTGCTATCTTGGAAAGGTTTAGATCTTTGTTTGGATTTTTGAATGAGTCCCGCAAAATAGGGCGTCACTTCTGCCAACTGGTTATCTGCTCTGGTGTTGCTAAGAAAAGAATTAGAATAATCCAAAACTAGATCACAAGACAATTTGGTCAGCCAATTCACCAAGGTCTCCTTCCCAATGGATCTATAGTAGTCAACCCTTTTAACCTACTTTCCAATGAATTATTTTAGCCTTAGGATCTGATTAACTACCTAAGATAAATTACTACATTTATGATAGACTATATAGACTGAGTGCAGTTCAAGAAGGTTGCACACTTGATTTTATTTATGTATGTATGCACCTAGAACTTGAGAGGCAGTATGAAACCATTAACTATGATAGACACGTATATGTACAATGCTCTACAATTCAAGTTAACAACAGTAACTTGTTCAGTTTTAAAACTACTTTAGAGTACTCTTTACTGACACCGGTTACAAAACAAAGACACACAGTAACTCTGTTGTAGTCTTTAGAGCACAGACACAAGCAGGTAGGTGTCTTTACTAATGAAGTACATTGTGTCAGGAAGTGGTCAGTTGACAGATTTGATCCTCACCCAAGGGAAAGTCTCTGTGTTACTATCAGCAGACCTTTGCTCACCTATAAGCTTTCAGTTCAGTTATCATTCACAGCAGGATTTCATGCTGCTAAAACAGGCGATGCAGAGGACAGACATGGCTATAGTCTTTTTCTGGTGCACTAGCAGGCAACCCGAAATGCTGGAAAATAGAGAGTTCTTATCCAACATAAGTATCTAATGTCACCAGGAGGCCAGCCCAGGCCCTCAGTCTTGTCTTCTCCAGTGGTCTTCGGCTTTTGAGAAACTATGTGCTGAAAGAGACAGGTCGTTTTATCCTATTTCTGCAAGATGGTTCCACTTGGTTCCTCCTCTTGGAGATGCTAGCATGGATCAATCAGTTGATGACCCCTATTTCTTCCGAAGAATCAACGTGTCCAGCCAAAATGTCTCCTCCTGTCTCAACATCCAGTCAGGGAATGAGACATCAGCTTTTGCTTTCTTACAACTGGGACTAGAATTTTCCAGTCTCTTTGTGCAACACATTTTGTCACACTAGCTTGTATAAGACAAGTTAGGCCAAAACTCTTGGGACAAACCTTGAACACTGGCTGATTTTCTCTGGTTAGCCACAAGTTCCTTTCTGTGGGCCACTTCCAGTGCATGCCTTGGCCAACTTTGCAATTATGCCTGCTCAAGTTGTGGTTTCTTTATTAACACTCTGCTAGCTGCTGAAATGTCCAGTTTAAAGTTCATGGAGTTTATACAAAGTCCCTCCATAGTCTTTGATTCTTTTAAAACTTGTTTTGACAGTCCATCATATAATGCAAAGTCATTTCAAGAACAGTTGTTCTCCAGCAGGCAGGAACAGCTGTATGAATCTATCATTTCTGTTCTTGTTTTAGCAACAATAGTGGGACCTCAGTATGTATGGCTGAGCTGACTGTGTGTAATTATGAAACAGTTAATTTTTCATTAGTCTACTTTGTGGTCAGTGTCATTACCACATAGTTTGGTTTGGGTTCTTTTTATTTAGTGTCTCTTTCAGCCCAGGTATAGTACGCTAACTTGATAGCATAAGCATGCCTCATTGCAAACATTAGCCTTACGTCTTCACTTTATCAATTAAACTAAAAGAAATCAATATGAACACAACCCCTTTCAATTCAAACAGGAATGCCCAGAAGGTAAATCCGGTCATTAGTTTACAATATTTTGCTAAAGCTGAATCGTTTATAGTTGATTTCCCTTTTATGCACATTTTAATTATAATTTTAGATTCCATTAAGTTCATCATTTTACTGCTATATTTGGCACATCATATAATATCTTGCTTTGATATTGATTTAATTTTTAATGAATTTACTTATACACAGGCAGGGAAGAGGGGAAATCTCTTTGCAAATGTCTGCATGAACTCTGAGTTTTTTCTGACTATTTTTCGGACCATATCTAGTCATTAGGCCAGAGGTCTCCAAACTGTGGGACACCTCCCCCTCCCCCAGGGGAGTGCGGAGGAAGATTCAGGGGGTGAAGCGCAGAGGGGCCCAGGCCAGCCCCCAAAAGGGATGAGGAGTGCGCCCCAGCCTTACTCTGCCACAGCCCCACCTCCAGCCTCGGCCCTGACCCCAGCCTCAGCCCCACCCACTGCCCAGCCACAGTTCGCCTTCCAGCCCCACTCCCCATCATGGCCCCGGCCTCGGCCCCCAGCCGCAGCTCCGGTTCTGGTCCAGCTCCCGCAGGGGCGCAGATGTGGTAAAGGGGGAATAATGCAAAAAGTTTGGAGACTACTACGTTAGATCTTGGTCTTTTATTCTCTAAGCCCTATGTTGTTTTTTCTAGAAGACCTCAGTGCCTGCAATATTCTTACAAAGTGATAACTCATAATTTTGGGGCTTTAGTTACTGAACTGTATCACCATCATAAGGAAGACTCCAGTTTTAGGCTGAGGCATATGGGTTCAAATGGCAGAGTTTTTTTATGGCCTTCTTCTCTTCCCAGGTAGAAGAGAGGAGAAAGTGGGGAAGTCTCCCTGTTTCCCACTCTCTCCTTTTAGCAGATGGGGTGCTGGTTTGGAGGCAGATCTTCTTTTAGAAGCTAGGAAACTATAGGGATCTCTGGCCATACCTCCCTGTCAGTCTAAGAGGGAGACCACCTTACTTGCTACTGTGTATTTGTAAAGGCAAGGCTTAAAGGGAAAAAATTATCAGTCTATAGGGCTCTGGTCCCTCTGGGTAGGGCAGCGCAATAAGCAGGGTCGCATGTGGGTGACGGGTCTGGCCCTCAGGCAGGGCAGAGCGGTAAACAGCCTCTCGCCTGGCCTCCTGGCTTAAGCGGATCACGGATAAAGATGGTCTAAGGTGGGTAGGTGGCCACCCTGGGAGTGGGGCAGCTGCAGGTGGTAAGGGGACCTACGCCCATCCTACTCCACCAGAACCCAGCCCAAGGCCCTAACAGTGGTGAATGGTTCTGCCACTGGGTCAGTGGGGATCTTGCCGAAACACACCGATGAGAATTCTGGCAACACAACCAGACTAATGCCTGGTGTCTCTGCGCTACTTCCTACTACCGCTTTGCAGTGTACTCTTCTCTTGTGAGAGAGGGGTACATGGCCAGTGGCAGTCTCAGCAAATCCTCCATGTCCTTGCTGATCGTCAGACCCGACAACTCTTCCAAGTCCTCAGCCCTGCAGAGCTCTGTTTCAGGCACAGGGCTCAGCAGCAGGCCAGAGACATCTGACTCTTCCAGCTCCCACACAACAGCCACAGGGCCTGCCTTTTAAACTTCCTGCCCTGCCCCTTTGCTTCCGGGGGCGTGGGTGTGACTTGCCTGGCTCCGCCCACTAGGGGGTGGATAGTGGTTTCTCCGCATCAGTTTCGGAGGGAGGCCACACCCCTTCACACCACAAACAAACGTAGGATTCCCACCTGGGATCTCTCTCTTTCTGTACTGGGTGCTATTGCTGTTCCACCCCCTGGTAGGAAAGGCTGCGAGACCTGGAAATTCCCAACACAGGCATCGGCTGGCTTCGTGTTGCTTCCATGTCTGATTCCCCTGTCTGGTGAATCTTGCATCAGCTAAAGAAGAGGGTGAGCTATGAAGGAGCTGAGCTTCTATACTGAGGAGGGGCAGGCCTTCTTCTAACTTTAGATGAAGGAGGGAGGACTGTGGTCCCCTTACTTTAACCCTAGTGTGAAGGCAGAGAAGGCCAGGTGTGAAGACAGATAAGTCCAAGGTTTTGCTGGTGGAAGGGGAGTGGGAGGAAGAAGATGTGCCTTGCTGCAGTTGGACTTAGCTGCGCCCTGAAGGCTGCTGCTGAAAGAAATGATGGCAACTGAGCTCATGCCGCTGGGGAGGAGGCATCCTCATGGTTGGCTCTGCAGATGGCTGCTGCTGGAGGCACACATGCATGCAGGCACTGGTGCTCAACCTCCTGATCATGGTCCCCTGGCCTGCTGGCTATCTGGGCTCTTTCCTGACTGCTCATGAATACTGCAGGACAATCTGAGATGGTGAACCACCCCGTCAAAATGGGCCCACATGCAGAATGAGCCATAAAGCGTAAGAGTCTTCAGAGGCCTGTGCAAGATAAAAATGGCTCACTAACACTTTTTGCAAAAGAATCCTGTTACTGCTTTTTCACGCTGACATGAAAATCTGATATTTAATTAAATAACAGCTCACATTGTGATCAGAATATACAGCCTGTCAGACAATAGTGCCATTCAGGGTTCAAATGGAATCCTTTCTAACAGCCATTACAGTAACGACGGGTTACTGCCTGGGGCTAAATGTCACTAGATAGCCAACATTGAAAGGACAGTAGTGCAGTGCTAACAGAAAAAGCAATGTCTAAGTCCTCTTTCTGCTAACCTCTGCACTCTCATGGATCCCCATTGACTTGCGGGAATGGGCCCTAATATTGTAAAAACACATTTCTTTGTGGTGGTGAGCCAGGAGAAAACACTACCCTACTGTGGTGAGTCTTTGGTAAAGGATAGTTCAGAAGCAGTTGCAGACTTGTCACTCCTACCACCAGCCATGGAATTATTTCATTTTTCCTTACTGAATGCTCTTATAGTTGTTCAGCCAGATAAAATGAAAGAATAGCTGCGAAGCAGTTGTGGGATTTTCATTATGTGACAGCTAGTTCAAGATAATTTCAAGTGATGTCATGTCTTTTAACAAGGATTACATTATTCTGTTTTATATTTGTACACTTATTTTTCAATTAAGTGTAACTCTACTTTTTAATTAGAAGAATCTGATTTCATTTCAGCCACTTTATGATGCTATGGCTTCTTTTCTTCCACTTTTCTTGGTAGTTGGCCCCCCTCTTGATGTATGATCATTTCTGCTGTCAAAGAGCAGTCAAGCAGAATGCCAGCATTGCTAGATTTTGATTTAAGAACAGCTGCTAGTTATGGTCCAGGAAGTATCATTTTATTGGAGTAGCTTGTGGCAGGTATTCTTTCAATTAGAAGGTTTGCATTGTTAACTCTTGGAAAGTAGTAGTTTTTCTAAATAAAAGGTCATTCTTGTCACGTGGAAGTCGCTTTGATGTTACTACAAAAAGTCTGCTCAGAATCCTGTGTAAGACTTCCTTCTGCCTATCCTTTTTATTAATGATAGTAATGCTCATGAGAGTATCTGAGAGCCCTGAAAACTTAAAAGGCCTCTTCTTAATCCACAGAAGAGGCACCGCAGTGACTGCAGCAGCACATATTTAATCACACATTATTCTCCCAGTGAATTTAAACCAAGTTCTGTGGTGCCCGTCTCTATAAGGGAGAGGGTAATTCAGTTTCCCTGCCCATTTGTTTTCTAGGTTCTCTGACTGGCAGTCTTTGTGTGAAAAGCCCCTTCCTGTTAGCAGGAGTTGATCCTGTTGGGAAAGGGTTCAGTGGATTCTACTGACTCACTCAGGCCGGTGCCTCATTTCGCCATTTACATATAAGGGAAGTAGCAGTACCACACTAGAGAGAGAATATCTTGGTACCCTTGAGGCAGGAATCTTGGGTAACAGCAGCAACTGCCATCACCAAACCTGGGGAGAAGGTTAAAGTCAAACTGGGTTATTGGTAACAGCTTTATTAATAAAGCCAAACTCCAGGAAGGGGAAGGCGGGGGGTGAGTTTTTAACCCTCCACTGTGAATGCCTCTTGTTTTAAAGCAGCTTGGGAAAGGTATCTGCTTACATGCTGATTTCACAGAAACACTCCCAAATTATCTTGGAAACTAAAGAAAATCCTCTTTTCCCCCAAAACATAAAATACACAATCAAACTTAGAAGAGAATGTGGCAACACTTAGAGAAGATAGCATTTAACGATACTATAGCAGCATAGGTAAACAGTACAGGGTATTTTAAATTTAGATTCATTTTGTTGCATGTCCTCTAAATAAATCCTTCACAGTACTGCTTGAGTATACTGACGGTATGGACATGGCATATTAAAATATATTTTTGACATATTATAATGAATTAATTTGCTACAGAGAGTTTAATCTATTTCATCATCAAAATTGAGCATCTAAATGTATCCATAGGATTGCCTGTGGCATATAACAAATATTAGCTTGCAGTCATATTTGAAATTAAGTGTGATGATATATTCAGTGACTATTTTCCCTGAATACAATAGTGGCTTTCAGGGGACAGAAGTTACTTGGAGTTTTTAGCTAAGTTTGAAAAATTCCGTTTCGTGTCATGAGAGGTTGAGTCGTTTAAAAAAATTGTGTGATGAAAATATTTCTGCTGGAGTGCATGCCTGAGCAGCGCGAGCGCGCGCGCACACACACACACACACACACAGTATTAGGATTTGTTTCAATTGTGTAACATATTATACTAGTCTAAGGGCTGGTCTGTACTTACCTCTGAGATTTGGCGGCAGTCGACGGGAGATACGCAAGTGATGTAAAAAACTTGCGTAACTCATGTCAACTCCACTGCTTCCGTTCTACGCAGCGTCCATACTGTGCTGTGCCACTTTCGCAGGTGGTTTTCACAGGTCGATTTCCGGATCAACTGAGCGGGTCTTTACTGACTGCTCATTCAATCCAGAGAAATCGATCTGATGGTGGCAAATTTGCCGCCGACAGTATAGACCTAGCCTAACACAATATACCAAGTCATGGCCAAAGACCAGATAATTATTGATTTCTTTTCATAGAAATGAAAGGCAAGCTGCTTCTTGGAAATTCAAATGCACCAAGAAACAAAAACCCTTTCAAATAAAGTGTAATAAATTGCACTCACAACATTTTTAGCATACAGCTATTCGCACATGGGATTCAGGCACTTGCTGTACAATTTAGGAGAGCTTCTGAAAATCAGAATTCCCTGACAGATGAAATATAAAACGTTACGAGTTCACGATTATCCTAGATTACTGTTTTATAAGAATTCTTTATAGACTGGTGGTGATAACTTGTTAAAACCAAGACGAACTTTGATCCACACCCCAGACCACATATAAGCTCTTCTGCCCCATTATGTACCTTCTGCCATTAAATGTAATGGCCCTGATTCATAGGTGCTGTGCACCTTTTATGGTCATTTATACCTGTGCAAAGTAAGACTAGAACATTATTTGATTTCAGTGGGGCTTTGTGCAGGCTCTGGGGCATACACGGGATTAGGGCCTTTATCTCTGAAGCAGACCAATGGAGCTGCAGAGATGATAAATGTTAATAAGATATCTCTAACATATTAAGTATTTTAATAACAATAATACATTATTTTGCACTTTTTATAGCATATTTCATCTGAGGAGCTCACAGTATTTTGTAGCCTTGAATTAATTAAACTTCATAGCACTCATGTGAACATATCCCAATTTACATAGGGGGAAATGGAGGCACTCAACCTTTACATCACTAGGATCAGGTCATACAATAGGTCAATGGAAAAACTGGGAATAAAATGAGATTTCTTGGCTTCTGGTCCCCTGCTTTAGCCATTATAACACACACTAATATCAATACCAACAGCAAGCAATAAGCATTACAGCTGTAAAAGCTGTAAGTAGGAAGTTACCATAAACTGTCATATTTCTCTCCTTGTCTTCAATGGCTTATCTATATTTCCATGCGCTGAAGGTGTTCATAGAAAATATTCTTGTATTTTATTTGCTAAAGAACTAAATTAAAAGCCATCATGTCTGTTCTATCATGGAGCCTTTCAAGCTCTGTTTTTATTACAAAGGATTTGCAGAAAAGTTTTAGATTCACTGGGGTAATGTCTGCATCCAGATTGTAGATAGTTATGTAGGAACTAACCAACATGGTTGCTACAAAGGAAAAATGTGTCTCACTAATCTGCTAGAATTCTTTGAAAATGTCGATATGGTAATACGTACAGATCAGTGATGATGATGATGAGAAAGGAATGGATAAAGGAGAACTAGTTTATAAATTCAGAAGGCCTTTGATAAGCTCTCACCGGGTGTGTCTACACTGCAGCTGACAGCGTGCCTTGAAGCCCCTAGACAAACGCTCGTGTGCTCTGTTCGAGCCTGAGATTGGGTAGCTAGCCTGTGCCGCCCCCCACAACACAATGTCCATGCTGCTAATTTTAGTGTGCTAACTTGAGTGGAGTGAGTGTGTGTCTGTCTCCCCAGGCTGGAGGCTGGCTCCCAGCTGCAGCGCAGACATACTCTTGCAAGAGGCTGTGGCAGACTAACAATATCCTGAACAAACCTTATGGAATTAAGATAAACTTTATTGAATTAAGGTAAACCTTATGGAGTTAGGGTTACTTTGTGCTCCATTGTGTTAAAAATGCAATTGTGTATGTGTTGTTGTGGCATTTTATAGACCTACTGTAGTAGGAGGGGGACGCTAATGTACTTCCTCTGTTATCCATCCTTTGAAGCCATCCCCTTGAGAGGTTTACATATGCTAGTTCAAATTGGATTCTCCAGGGACCAACAGACAAAGAAAGGATTTTTGGGGAAATAGCCGGGTTTTAAACTGGCTTAAGGCCTTCTTCCTGATCCAGCTAACAGACAGTACCCCTAGTCCACAGAGGGTCCCAATCC
Source organism: Mesoclemmys tuberculata (assembly GCA_007922155.1). Taxonomy (NCBI): domain Eukaryota; kingdom Metazoa; phylum Chordata; order Testudines; family Chelidae; genus Mesoclemmys; species Mesoclemmys tuberculata. The sequence goes on along the minus strand of ML675601.1, from coordinate 35,546,330 downwards.
TTAAGGAAGGATTTGAAGGAGTAGGCCTACTTCAACCCCATAAGACTGGGTGCTAGTTCTGAGCCGAGGCTGTAATGAACTTGTGACTACAAAGGAAATCCCTTGGGTGGGGTGCTGAAGGACTGCTCCCACCAGAACCCATGTTAGAGTTGGGATGATGTCTGGTAAGCTCTTTAGCTTGTGTGTAGGTTCTTTTATTGTTTTGGAAATGTTTTCTTTGTAGTGCTTTTACCTTATAAATAGGCTTGCATAAAAACATCCTGTGTGGGTAACTTAGATCTGTAGCAATTACAGCTGTTACGTGTCTCTGAAGAGAAAGCAAGCAGGTGTTCTTGGGCAGTCTGTCTCTGCTGGGAATAACAGAGTGAAGGCAGGGAATTGTGCAGCCTGGAAATATCCCAGTCAGGAGGGAGCGAGATGTGGTTCTTCACTCAAGAAAGGCAACAGTTTGGGAGCTGGAAGTTGAAAGTGGGTGCCCTTGCTGGACCACTGAGGGGAAATACAGGTGCAGTTGCCCTGAACTGTGACAAAGTCTACTGAAAAACTAAGTAATCATGGGGTGAGAGGAAAAGTGTTGTCATGTGTCAAAAACTGGCAAAGTGACAGGAAACAGGATATGATTAAGTGGTCAGTTTTCACGATGGCAAAAGGTTAACAGATGGATACCAGGTCTGATATTGATAAATATATTTATTAATGTTTTGGAAAGGGAGGTGAGCGGTGAGGATGCAACAATTGCAGATGACAAAGTTTTTAGGTTAGTCCAGTGCAGAGGAGTCTGTAAGGAACTTCAGAGGGACCTAACCAAGGTAAGCACGTGGGTCGTGCAATGGTAGATGAAGTTCAATGTTGATAAATACAAAGTGATGCAGATTGGTGGGGAAAATTTGTGCTACTCATACACCTTTTAGGGTTCTAAGTTAACTGTATCAACTCAGGAAGGATATCTGGGAATCACTGAACCCAGCTCTATGGAGACCTCTTCTCATTGTGCAGCTGTGGTCAAAAAAGCAAGTAATATTTTACGATGCATAGGGAGCAGGATGGAGACTAATACAGATAATATTAGGTCATTATGTAAGTCAGTGGTGTGAGCTGGTTTTGCTGGTATACTTTGTGCACTGCTGGTCACCCCATGTCAGAAAGGATATTACAGACTTAGAGCAGGTTCAAAGAAGGAAAAAGAATGTGATTAGAGACATGGAAAAACACATCTGAAGAGCGACTGAAAATTTTGGGATTGTTTACCTTAGAAAGGAGGAGACATGATAAAAGTATTAAAATAATGAATGGTGTGGAGAAGATCGATTAGACACTTTTGTTCCCCCTGTCTCATAACAGAAGAGCAAGGGGATATTGACTGAAATGAAGAAGTGGCAAATTCAAAACGAATAAAGGGAAATAGTTCCTGTCACACCACTATGGAACTTGTTGCCATTGGATTCTACTGAGGCCAAAAATTTAACAAGATTAAAAAAGGGATCAGACATTTATATGGATAATAAGCGTATCCAGAGTCATAACAGTTAATGCTCATTTTGGAAGGGATGTAAAACCTCATTTTTCAGAACCTAAATCAGTCTCTAACTATTAGAGATTAGGATGAGAGCTTCCTGGGGGCAGATTGTTCCACATCAGCCTCCTCTGGGGTTTCTTGCACTTTCTTCTAAGGCGTCGTGCTGGCCTCTGTCAGGGACAAGATATTGGACTAATTGGACCATGGGACTGATTCAGTAAGGCAGTTCCTATGTTCCGATTTACACACAGACTTTCTGAATAATATAGATTTTTATTTTAAATAGCTTTAATTGGTGATTTTAAGCGGTGGGTGGTGAAATGTTCATTTTATTTCTGACAAGAAAAAGTGTAATAGTTCTCAAATGGCATTGGCAGAAGTGAATTAAGTTATTTTCCGCCCAAGATCTCAAAAATGAGGCTTTTACTGCCTGCCGTGTAATAGTTTTCTTTTGCCATGTAAATGCAGTATCAGTCTGGTTTGCTATAGAAATCTTTTCCTAATGCCTTTTTTTGTGCTTTTCATGCTGTGAAGTAGCTGATAGGTGTTCTTGTAAAAGGTAAATTGTAGGAAATTCATATTTATAGGGATTCTGGCAGTAATGTAGGAGAACTGATGTTTAAAGTGTAGCATGCATTTATTACTGAAGGGTACTGGTAAGTCAATAGCCTTTTGAGATTGAATGGGACAGTGAAATAAAAAGTATCTTCCCCCCCCTTCTGAGTTACCTCAAGTCAATTATTTAACTTGTGTTAGTCTCCAGAGATATCGCTGCCAGAATGGGAGTTGCAAACCAGTTTAAATACAATGATAAATCTAACTTTTTAACAGGTACTTTCATAGTCTCTGTGTGCTAAAATGTGAACATTTTCTTTTAAATATTTCATTATAGAACTCTTATCCTGAGGGAACTTTCCAAATATATTGAATCAAATTCTCTCTTTTGTATACCAGAAGTGGTGAATACTGGGTTGGAAGAGATGGATTTATTGAATGGGCGGGTCAGTGCATGAACATCCCTACTGCCTCTGTTTCTGACAGGGTATCTGGCCTGTGTTTCAGGCCTTTCCCCACATTTTTTCCACTAATGACCAAAGTGGCCTATCAGAGGGTGCTTTCTGTCAGTTTATAGCTGGAATAAGGACCTGGTAGGACATAATATGGCCATTTGCATCAGCAGAGCTGGCCTCTGAGAGCTCTGTAGTGAAAGGACTATACACGTAAGGTATGTGAAGGGCAGTGTCGGGGATAAGGGTTACCAACGTAGGGCCCCAGTTCAGTAAAGCACTTAAGCATGTATTTAAACCCATTCTTATTCAGGACAATACATAAGCACATGGTTATCTTTTTAAGGATGTGCTTATGTCCCATTGACATCAATGGGACTCTGCCCTTGTCTACATACACAGGTTGTACCAGCGTAATTACATTGATTTAAGATGACCTTACACTGATTTAGCTTAAGCTGATAAGTAATGGACTAAAGGCATTCCTGCACTTATTTAAGAGAGTCCACACAAGAGAGATGCACTGATTTAACTAGATCAGTTTCCCAATCGCTTTAGTGAAATCGGTACAATTTTTCATGTGTGGACAAAACTTCAAGTGCATGTTTGCTTAAAGTCAAACATGTGATTATAGGCTGACATGAATAGGCCTCAATCCTACAATCACACACATGCTTACATTGCCTTCAGTGAAACTGACTGCGGCTTAAAGTTAAGCATGTACACACGATTTTGGATGACCAGGGCCTAATATACTGTGTCTTCAGAGATTAAACTTTATTCCAAAACTGAAATATATAAACTACCACAAAAGTCATTTGGGAAACATAGACAATCATTCAGTGTTGTTATTTAATGTTTAATGGCAGTTTTCTCACATGTGCCACTCTCTGCATCCTCATTCAACAGCGTGGAATAAACAGATCATATTTTGTATAAAACGATGTAGTAGTAGTATTGGAGTATAGCGTATAATCTCTACTCTTGGAATGAAAGTCAATAAATGCTAGAAAGTATATCATCCTTGAACACATCAATTGTTTGTGGTTGGGATGTCTTTCACAGCGACTTTTCAGCTTCATGTCAGTTATTCAGCACATATTTGTTAAGGTTATAGCATAGTTGAGATAAAACATAAGCCAAGACATGAAAGCAACATTCATTTGGGCATATATGTATTATTTGCTGTTTTGCTGATTAAAAGTGTAGTTTAAATATGTTTATACATACATTATAAAATGTATACTCCAAAATATAGAAGAGAGACATATAGTTGACTTAATATTGCTATAGAAATTTTTACATATCCTGTCATTTTCTATTGATGAAAGCTTAAGTGTTGCATTAAGGTGGTAGGTTTTTGCATTTAATTTCCTTTTTTAAAATAAACAATTTTAAAAATGTGACTGTGTGTAAGGGCTCTCCTCCAACCGCCCTTCTGCTTTGGCCCCCTCTTTGTTACAAATGACTCAAAACCCCTCTTGTTTAGCAATCCAGTGCAGTTTATTTACAGTGTGCAGTCCCACCACCTTCTTATAACACACAGCTTGGCTAACTGCCTTAGCAGCTTCTGCAGCCAGGTAAGCAGAGCCTCTAATCTCCTTCCACTCCCCAGCTTCTCCTCTCCCTACTTCATTCACCTGGGCCTGTTGATAGCCCTGGTTAATGAGGCAGACAGCCGTTTCCCTTTCAGCAATCAGGTGCAGGAGTCCCTAGCCAGCTCCAGTTTACCTCTCTCAGTTGGGGCTGGTGTGATGGAGGGCTGGCTAAGGGGTTGCTGCCCAGCAGTCTGTCACACTGTGGTTAATAATGTGGGTATTTAAATGGCCATAACTAGACTGAAACCCACATCTGGCTGAGATGAATTCAGCTGATGCACATGGTAGAATTCACACTTCCCTAGGGGGTGTGACGGGGTCAGGCCAGACAGCTATGCAAGAGTACTAAGAGGCATGTATATTAGCCCCAGGCTCAGCAAAGCCCTATTCCCTGGGTGATTCAGCTGGGGCTGCTTAGCTAGTTAGGCCACCTGGGGCTGTTTAGCTAATTAGGCCACCTGGGGCCAATCAAGGGGCCCCGCCCCAAACACTTAAAAGCCTGCAATTCAAGCAGGCAGCTGTGGAGTGAGGAGTTTGGAGTAAGGAGGTGTGGAGTTTACAGATTGGAGTTTGCAGTTCGAAAACCTGCAGATTGGAGTTGGCAGTTTGGAGCTGGCAGTCTGCAGTTTGCAGCCTACAATCTGCAGAATCTTGGAGTTTCCACAGTTGCTGCCACAACACCTGAGGCAGAGGACCCAGCTGGAGAAGCAGGGAGCGGGCCATGGACTGACCCAAGGGAAGGTAGTAGGACTCAGGGGCAGAGCAGGCCCGTCTCCTCCCTACCCCTCCGGCTCACCTTCCCCCAGCTGCACCACCGGCCGGGCCAGAAGAGCGCAGGACCCACGGGGGCGGAGTACATCTACCCCCCCCCTTACCCTGTTACACTGGTGTCAGCAGTGGGATCGGCGTGCGCAGCAGTTAAAAGGGGGAAAGGCAAGACAAGAAAGGAGGGGGGGGCCTTCCCTTTTCTACACCAAAATGGAGGACGTGGTAAAGGCTCTCATACAGGCCACGGCGGCCCAGCAGGAGGCCACCAGGGTCCAGATGGCCACCCAGCAGGAGGCAATGAGGCTCCAACAAGAGACTAATCAGTTGTTGGTCAGCCAGGCCAACCAGGACCGTGTCCTTCTACGTGAGGTGGTAGCCCAGCTGAGGGCCCTGTCTTCCCAAACCCCGGGGTCAGATGGGACACGAACCCTACGGGCCACCGACTATTTGCAGAAAATGATAGTGGGGGACGATGTGGAGGCATACCTCCTTGCCTTCGAGTGGATCGCTGCCCGGGAGGCTTGGCCCCAGGCTCAGTGGGCTGGAATTCTTGCCCCCTTTTTGTGTGGAGAAGCCCAGAAGGCCTATTACGACCTGCCTGCAGTAGCTGCGGCAGACTATTCCCAGCTAAAGACAGAGATCCTGGCTCGATTGGGAGTGACGATGGCTGTACGGGCCCAGAGGTACCATAACTGGAGGTACCAGGAGGGCAAGGCTCCACGGTCGCAGCTATTTGACCTTGCACAGAAGTGGCTGCAGCCAGAGACCCACTGGCCAGAGAAGGTTCTGGAGATCCTTGTTATTGACCAGTACATGCGGGGATTACCGGCTGACCTCCGGGCGTGGGTGGGGCAGAATGACCCCTCGTCCTATGATGACTTAATTGCGCTGGTAGAAAGGCGGGTGACAGCCAGAGGCCTCTCTCGGTCAACCAGGGAGGACCTTATCCGTATAAGACAACCTGCCCCAGTCCCTGGGACCCGGGCCCCCGAGAACCCAGGGAAGGCCAGGTGGAGGACTAAGGAAATAGAGGGCCCACTGGAGGCCACCAAAAGACAGGGTGACGTGGGCAGGGAAGATGGAGTCAGGCCCTCTAGCCCTAATACCAAAGGGTTACCTAGAGCCCCCTACCGGTGCTATGCCTGTGGGGAGTGGGGACACATAGCCGCCCAATGTCCCAATACCGAGGAGCCGATGCAATGCAACGTGGGAACCTGGGCTGGCTCCTGCGGCCTAATCCATCTCGTGGGGATGGCCCTAACCCCCCATAGATATACAAGGCCGGTGAAGCTAAACGGGGTGAAGACCCTGGCGCTGGTGGACTCGGGGAGCGCCATTACCCTCATCTCAGGGAAGTTTGTAAAACGCAGTCAATTGGCGCAAGCTAGGCGCACAGGGGTGACGTGTGTCCATGGGGCCGTGAGCTACTACCCCACCATCCCTGTAGACATAGAAGTGCGGGAAGGTGTCACACGGGTGACGGCAGGGGTGGTTCCCCGGCTCCCATACCCCGTTCTCATCGGGAGGGATTTCCCGGGGTTTGGGACCCTCCTGCCTCCGGAGGCAGCTGGGGGAGGAGAGGAACTTAAAGCCACTGGGGTAGCCCTTTCCCCCAACGCCAACCCCCCGATTTTCTCTGAGATGACCCCAGATCTATTTCCGGCCCCAGGGAAGAACCGGAAAACCAAAGCAGAAAGGAGGGCTGCTAAGGCCCTGGGGACCAGAATCCTGGCCCAGGGGTTAAAGCTGGCCATGGTTGGAAGACAGACCCGGGCAGCAGCTAGGGAAGTGGCCCAGAGAGAGGGGCCCATAGCAGACGCCGAGTCGACCCATACCGAACCAGAAGCCAATGGGGGGGGCGCCCACCCAGAGATGGGACAATTAGGAGCAGGACGGGAGAGCTTCGCCCGAGACCAGGCCGATGACCCGAGATATGTCACGGCCAGAGCGGAAGTGGTTGAGGTCAACGGCGTCCCGGTAGAGGGAAGAGCTCAGGGCCAGGGGCCGTATTTCGTGGTAAAGGGGGACCTGCTGTATCGGGTCACGGAGATGAGTGGGGAAAAGGTATGGCAACTACTCATGCCCGGAAGCACCAAAGGGCCGTACTGAGCCTAGCTCACAGTCACCTTTTTGGAGGGCACCTGGGTGTAGAGAAGACCCTAGCTCGAATCCTACGAAGGTTTTTTTGGCCTGGTATATACGAGGACGTTCGGCGCTACTGTGCCAACTGTCCTGAATGCCAGCTGCATAGCCCCCCGACTCGCTTGCGGGCCCCCCTAGTACCCCTACCCATCATTGAGGTCCCTTTTGAACGGATTGCCATGGACCTAGTGGGTCCTTTAGAGAAAACGGCCAGGGGTCATCAGCACATACTGGTGGTTCTCGACTATGCCACCAGGTACCCCGAGGCTGTCCCATTGCGAAACACCACTTCTAAAGTGATCGCTACCGAGCTAGTGAAGATTTTCGCTCGAGTAGGGCTACCCAAGGAAATATTGACGGACCAAGGGACCCCGTTTATGTCAAAACTAATGAAGGACTTGTGCTCCCTACTACGGGTACGAGCCCTGCGGACCTCTTTCTACCACCCTCAGATGGATGGCCTTGTGGAAAGGTTCAACAGGACTCTCAAGGCAATGATAAAGAAAGTGGTGAGCTGGGACGGGAAAGACTAGGACTCCCTGTTGCCGTATCTTATGTTCGCCATCCGGGAGGTGCCCCAGGCCTCCACGGGGTTCTCTCCCTTTGAACTACTGTATGGACGCCACCCCCGGGGCATACTGGATATAGCTAAGGAGATCTGGGAGGAGGAGCCTACCCTGGGAAGGAGTGTTATCGCTCATGTGCTCCAGATGAGGGACCGGATAGCTCAAGTCACCCCCATTGTGCGGGAACATTTAGAAAAGGCCCAGGGGGTCCAGCAAGCCCACTACAATCGCCAGGCCACGGTGCGGCGATTTCAGCCAGGGGACCAAGTAATGATATTGGTGCCCACCGCCGAGAGCAAGCTGCTGGCCCAGTGGCAGGGGCCCTACGAAGTGCTCGGGCCTGTGGGGGAGACGAACTACAAAGTACGGCAACCCGGGCGCCGGAAGCAAGAACAAATCTACCATGTGAACTTGTTAAAGCCATGGAGGGCCCGAGAAGTGTGCATGGTAGCCCAGGAGGGGGCACCACGGGAGCAGGTGAAAATATCCCCTGACCTAACGCCAAACCAGAAGACCGAGGCAGCGGAGATGATAGACCGCTACCAGGACGTCTTCACGACCAGCCCCGGTCAGACGACAGAGGTAGCCCATGAGATCATCACTAACCCTGGGGCTAGGGTTACGATGAGGCCCTGTCGGGTACCCGAGGCCAAAAGACAAGAAATCAGGGAGGAGGTGAAAAAAATGTTGGAGATGGGGGTCATTGAGGAGTCTCACAGCCAGTGGTGTAGCCCGATCGTGCTGGTGCCAAAGCCCGACGGGACTACCAGATTTTGTAACGACTTTTGTCGACTAAACGAGGTATCCCAGTTCGATGCATACCCCATGCCCTGTATAGATGAGCTGGTGGACCGAGTGGGTAAGGCTCGGTTCCTGTCGACCCTCGATCTGACCAAGGGATATTGGCAGATCCCCCTAGCTGAAGGAGCAAAGGAAAAGACGGCGTTCTCCACCCCGGATGGGCTGTTTCAATACACGGTCCTCCCTTTCGGCCTACATGGGGCCCCCGCCACCTTTCAGCGGCTAATGGACAAGCTGTTGCGCCCCCATGCCGATTATGCCGCTGCGTATCTGGACGATATAATCATTTACACAACGGACTGGGAAACACACTTAAGAAAGGTGGAGAGGGTACTGAGTACTCTGAGGCAGGCGGGCCTCACGGCAAACCCGGCCAAGTGTGCCATCGGGCTAGCGGAGGCCCGATACCTGGGATACGTCGTAGGGAGGGGCGAGATGAAACCCCAACTTAACAAGCTGGAAGCCATCCAGGAGTGGCCCCGGCCCAACCGGAAAAAGCAGGTCCGAGCGTTTTTGGGGGTTGTAGGATACTACCGGCGATTCGTTCCCCATTTTGCCTCCAGAGCCAGCCCCCTGACAGACCTGATAAAGGCCCGGGGCCCAGATATGGTGCGATGGACCCCAGCAGCAGAGGAAGCCTTCACAGACCTACGTACGGCTCTCTGCAGTAACCCCATACTCCTCGCCCCTGATTTTACTAAAGACTTTATTCTGCAGACTGACGCCTCAGAAGTAGGGCTCGGCGCGGTCCTATCACAGTTGGTGGGAGATGAGGAACATCCCATAATGTACCTCAGCCGGAAGCTCCTCCCGAGGGAGCAAAGGTACGCGGTCGTGGAGAGGGAGTGCCTTGCAGTCAAGTGGGCAATGGAGGCCCTCCGCTACTACCTGCTGGGACGTCACTTCACCCTGGTGACGGACCATGCCCCGCTACAGTGGATGCAGCGGAACAAAGAGAAGAACGCACGGGTGACCCGGTGGTTCCTGTCCCTACAGCCGTTCCAATTTACCATCCAGCACAGGGCGGGCTGCCACCACGGGAATGCTGATGGGTTGTCCCGGGTTCACTGCATGGCGTCCCAAGTTGCCCAACCCGGTGGGATTGAGCAGGGGGGGAGGATGTGTGACGGGGTCAGGCCAGACGGCTATGCAAGAGTACTAAAAGGCATGTATATTAGCCCCAGGCTCAGCAAAGCCCTATTCCCTGGGTGATTCAGCTGGGGCTGTTTAGCTAATTAGGCCACCTGGGGCCAATCAAGGAGCCCCGCCCCAAACACTTAAAAGCCTGCAGTTCAGGCAGGCAGCTGTGGAGTGAGGAGTTTGGAGTAAGGAGGTGTGGAGTTTACAGATTGGAGTTTGCAGTTCGAAAACCTGCAGATTGGAGTTGGCAGTTTGGAGCTGGCAGTCTGCAGTTTGCAGCCTACAATCTGCAGAAGCTTAGAGTTTCCACAGTTGCTGCCACAACACCTGAGGCAGAGGACCCAGCTGGAGAAGCAGGGAGCGGGCCATGGACTGACCCAAGGGAAGGTAGTAGGACTCAGGGGCAGAGCAGGCCCGTCTCCTCCCTACCCCTCCGGCTCACCTTCCCCCAGCTGCACCACCGGCCGGGCCGGAAGAGCGCAGGACCCACGGGGGCGGAGTATATCTACCTTCCCCCCCCTACCCTGTTACAGGGGACTGGGATAGTTTAGAGTTGGGTTCCCAACCCTGCAGTTGTTACCATTGGCGTCGAGATAGAAAAATATTTTACATGGAGTAGTATTTGAGAGCGCTTACTTGATTTTCTGTAATCAAAACAGGAAATACAACATATATATAGCGGCTATGGGTGGTAAATGGTTTTTATGGCACCCTCTATGTTAGTGGACCATAGCTGAAAGCAGAAAAAAATAGCCCTAAAGTTATGAGATCTGCAACATTTCACACCAGTAATTTTCTTCTGTGCCTGATATTAAGGCAGGATATTCTTATGTACTTTTGGGTAGGTTTTTGTTTGCTTTTTGTTTTAATGATTGTTTCTATTTTTTCTGTAGTACTTATTTATCACCATGGTATCTGAGTTTTTCTCCAGGATTATAATCCACTTAACCTCACAACTTCTTTCCCTACTTCTCTCTCTCCTCTCTCACTTTTCTTTTTTCCATCCATTTAACTACTTTTTTCTCTATTCTTCTTATCTCCTCCTCACTGTCCATCCTGTTCTAGTCTACTCTAACCTCGCCATTCCTCCCCCATAAGTTTGTGATCCATGATTTCCCATCCACTTGCTTTCTCATTTGCCATTGCCTCTCTTCATACTCTTCCTTGCTCTCTGCTCTCGTCTCTTCTCATTAGGACTAGCACGCAAGAGAACATCTAGCTCTGTCACAGATTTCTCGTGTGACTGGGAAAGGCAAGTCACTTAACTTCCATATCTTGGTTTTCCCATTGTACGATACCATGGGTCATGGCATAAGCATGTGAATAAAATACCCATCTCACCTCAGTGTAGAGAGAATCAGTTCACTCACGTTTGCAGAGCACTTTGAGGTCCTTATATGGAAAGTCTTATAGAAGTGCCAAGTATTGCTTTTGTTTCTCTGCACTTCCTTATTCCATGTCTCCCTCACCATAATCATCTCTTCCATGGTGCTGTATTCGCTTTCTCCCCATTTCTTGGCTCTCCTCCTGTTGCAATCATCATAGGCTCTCTTCCAATCGCTTCCAGGACCTGTTAACCATTTATAGACTACAGCAGTTTTGCCTTGCCAAAAGGTGGTGCTAGGCATTTGAATAGGCCACACTACCAGGGAAACTTAGTAGCTAAAAAGTGTTTGAGTTTTTACACCTTATTAAAGTCATATTTCACATCTCTGTAGTTGCCTTAGTGAAACATAGCTCTCCAGTCATGACATGAATGTGAAATACAACTTTTCTTAGGAGTTGGAAGTTATTATTTTGACCATATCAGTTAACTATGTGTCTGAATGCTCCTTAAAAAGCTCTAACCATGGTTTTGATATTTGATTTGTGGATTATGACTTTTTAAAGCAAAAAGTAATTTACTGTGCAATTACTAGATGCATTATATTAAAAGTGTGACAAGAACTCATAAGAACAAAGAATATTGCTTTTTTTTTCTGTTACGTATTCATTACAAGTTAATGCAAAGATTGTGCTATGATTGAGAGACAAGAATCTTTAATTCAGTTAAAAAAACCCAACCCAGCAGGTGACTGCTAATCCGCATTTCATTTTAAAATACAATGTCTGTGGGGTCAGTGTTTAAAGATATTGAGACTTGCTTTCATTTACCCTGCTCTGATAGTGTAGAGGAGCCTTATCCTGCCAGAATAGTGTAAATGGGGCCTGAGCATAACTGAGAATTGGGCTCACTAAGGGAAGGTCTACACTACCGCTTACGTTGCTTATGTGTGAAAAAGATCTCCCTTCCCTCCCTCCCCCAAGCGATGCAAGTTACAGCAACCTAAGCACTGTCCACACTGGCGCTAGGTCACACCTCTCACAGACATTGGCATAGAGTGTCTTCACCATACACTACAGTGGTGCAGCTGCATCAGGGCAGTTTTGCCGACGTAGTGCTTCTAGTGTAGCTCTGCCATAAGTTAACAATAGTTCAAAGGACTCCTTTTCCAGGTGGGCTGTTTTTCTCTACTTGTTTGTTTTTACGGTTATAAGTTCTTCGTTACTAAAAGCCTGCGTTAAAGCAAAATCCAGTTGCCATTCAAATTGATGATTTTCTTTGGAAGCTCCTTAGTCTGGAATGTGGGTTGTTGCTGTCCGTGATATCATTCCATGCAATTCCAATTCCCCTAGGTGGATGCTATGATTTTGGAGAGCATTAAAGCCCCTCCACCAACACGATCTCTCTCTCAGCCTGTGTTCTACTTTATGGTAAAACAGAGATCCTGTTGCAGGCTTCTGCAGTTGTGATGTGAGCAGCAGGATTGGAGAGGCTCATAAGGTACTGCGGTGACTGTGGAGAGAGCCTTGGCCTTTTTGTGTCGGACTTCTTTCAATCCTGGTAGCTCAAGGGGCCCTCCACCAGAGGGATAGGAAATTTATCAAGATGCAGGTCCTCTTCTAAGTAGACATCAGACAAGAAGCATGTCTCATGGGAGACGCTGGGGCAAAGGCACAGATCTGGAGGAGTGTGAGTTCAGGTAAATGGACTCAGTGTTCCTGCTTCCCTTTCAGCTTTTTCTCTGCCTTTGTGGTCTGCCTCAATTCTATGTTTGAGAAATTTAAGAAGGGAGGTGTGAGCAGGCCTTTTTCTCACTGCCTTTCCCCCAGTCCACAAACTCTACATGATAGCAACTCTAAGATAGTGAGCCTATTTCCGTTCCAGCAGGATCTCTGTTAGATGATTGGGACCCTGTCCCCTTTCATCAGTGTTGCAGTCAGACATGGTGTTGGGGAAGGTCCCAATCATCATAGTCTGGTGCATTCTTCCACTTTGATTTCTCTGGTACCTACCAAATTCATCTCAAAGCAGAGGACAGGGGAAGCAGTCTCTTGCCATCTGGCTGTCAATCCCAGGGTACTGGAAAGCGCAGAGGAAGAGTCCTCAGGGACTGGGTCTTAACCATAAGGACTTCAACACCATTGCAGAAGTGGTGTCCTCCAGCTTGGATTTCCTCAGGGAAATCTCCCAAGAACAACACCGCCCTGAAAGAGGCTGTTTATGTGAGAAGAACCCTTTGTTCTTTTCCCACAAGGACATCTAAGAGATTGTCAATAAATCCTGGGATGTGCTAGATTCTCATTCTGCCCTAATGGATCACCTGTTCAAGAGTTGCTAGGAAACCCCAGGTCTCTCATGGATATAGACACTGAGCTAACATCTCTCTGAAGATATCTGCTCTTGCAGAGAAGAGAGAAGTTCCTCTGAAAGATCCTTTTGATAGGAAGCTGGAATCCAGAAGAAATCATGAATTGGACACTATGACTATTTTGGTGGATTCATCCAGAGCTTTATGCTTTGAAAACACTCCCATCAAGTTTCCAGTTCAATGGGCTTTGGAGCAGGTTTATAGCATTAACTATTTGGCAACATGCTCTGGATCAGAATCCGCATTAGTTCACAGGTAGGTGAAGGAGATATGGGCCAGCCTCTGCTTCATTTCAAACTACATGCATGAGGTCTCCTTGGAAGTGGTCACCTTGATACTTATGAACAGGCTCAAGAGAGGAGGATCCTCTTGTTAAGAATACAGTTCCAGGAGATTTGGACCAAGCAAAGGCTCATAACCACTCCTATTAAAGTTTTCTGAGGAGGCTTTGCATCAAGCTCTTCAGAGCCTCCGTGATGAAATGAATGTCCTTTTGGAGCCCAGGAAGCTCATCCTTCCTGCACCAGGATCATCCAGTAACTCAGATTCCTGTTTTTGTGTTGATGGAAGTCATGGTTCCAGAGGTCCCACTGGACAAGAGTCCTATCTATCTACCTACCAATCTTTGGTAGTGTTCCTGATTTTTTGTTTCCTATATACAGTGCTTTCTTTAAGAGTCTTCATATTTTAATGTGCTTCATACAGTAGACATTGTTATTGGACTCATTTTAATTTGGACCCAATAAACTATTCATGGAACTGAAATGAGCAAACTTTGGATTATATTGAAGTGGATAAAAATAAATATTCTTTGGAGACAATGGGTTTTTGCCCCTCAAGCATAGTACTAATATGAAATCTACTTTTCTGTTCTTTGAGCACACCAGTGCCAAACTGTTCAAAAACTTGTTTCCAGGATTTAATTAATTAAGAATTATATCTATGTCATACTTTAAAGGCTTAATTTAAATCTTCCAGCACAGTTCAGACTGCAAGGTTAGCCATACATTATTTTTTATTCTGCTTTTTAAAAAAATGCACAGTGTTACAGCAGTATACCATGCATATTATAACCCATGCATGTCATAATCCCATAAAAATCCCCATGATTGAAGAATTACTTACTTTTTTATGTTTAAATCCCTTCATGTTTAGGACAAATCTGGTGACTGCAAGCTAGTATTTCAGTTTTTCTAACCTATTAGACATAATAATGCTATGATTGGATTCATGTTACACAGGTCATATCATAAGCAATATTGAACATGTTTTTTCTTACAGTTGCTGCAGTTGGAAATATCAGTGAGGTTTAGAGCCATAGATTACTGCAGCTGTGCCTCAGCAATAACTAGGCTTACTAAAGTGATACCAAAAGCATATTTTGTTGATATCTCCTCCCTTCACAGTTTAGTTATATATTTTACTCCACTGTTTATTTGGTTGGCACCTACAGAGAAGTTTAGTCCATTTTCATTTCTAGACAGAAAAAACCATTTTAGTCTTAGGAAATAAGAGAGCCAGTTTAAAATACTTCAGTTGTATAATGTGATTGGAAAATGAAAAGCACAGTGCAAGCTTTTCATGCAGACTTCCCTCCCATTTATGTTGTTCAGTGCTTACTTGGTGAGTAATCTGCCATCCCATAAAATTATCTTTGAAAGGCCCAAGCACACTCATCATTGTGTTAGGTTTCATCATCAGCAATATCCATTTTCCCATAGCTGAAGACCAGTTAGTTCAATTCTGAAACAAAGCAAAAAGATACCAGTCTCACCCCTGTAGGAATTATTCAGACCATTTTGCATTAGTGTGTCATGTGGAAACATCCTGGCACCAAGGGGCTAGTGAAAAGAAAAATATGTATACACCATTTCTTTTAAAAGCCAGATGTTTGAGATATCTCTGTGATCCTAATAAAATTGATGAACATCCCATTGCAGCCAGTTCATTAATACTAGCTCAATCCCATCCATAGAAGATTGTTTTTGATGGCATAATTTTGTAGATTGTAGCATCAATGCAGAGTTTTTGTAGGGTGTGATAGTTTAGTATAATCCTATATAAACAGTATTATTTACTAATGTTGATCCTTCTGAATCCTTCTTTTTATTCTAGTATGTACTAATGGAGAGAATTCCAGAGAAAAAATAGGAATTAAGCATCCAAATCCCACTGAGAATTGAGCACCTAACTCATTTATGCCTACAATAAATGCCTAAAATAAACTCCTTGTCATATATTAAACATCTCTCTGCCTGTGGTGGTTTCACACATATATTCTTCAAGTATATGCTAGTTGGTTTTTGTCACTGAATGGTGTTTTAAGGTGTTAGGTCCCCCTAGGAAGGTGATCTATCTTACTGGTAACATTATTTTTTGCCTTTGAATATCACTAATGGCTGTTACAGATTTTTTTTTTCAATTACAAGAGTTTAATTTAAAAATCACAATCTGAGTAAACTTGAACCATCACTGATTACAAAACAGAGACCACAATCTCCATTTTTTCCTTCAAGAATGAGAGTGATTGCTTTTGCCTGAGACCTTAGTGAACTTTATTTTGTGAGGATGAGAAGGTGAATAAAAAAAGAAACCAAGAGCTGGTGGACATAGATCAGTACTGTGTAGGCATACAGTACACATCATTTTTACATTTGTATCTCCATAAGCACATCTCTTCCACAGAAGTACATTTCATATTCACCCGCAAATAGCAAGAGAATATGAATTTACCATAATGTAAACATTGGGATAATTGAGTATCAGCCATGCATTCAGAATTAAAAATGTTAATAACCACATTTACATGATGTTGACTTTTAGCCATTTTATAAAAATCTGTACTTAAAACAGAAGTATGACCAGCTCATTGACAGGTTAACCATGTATATAAAACTACGCTAAAGAAAAGGAAACGTTGACAATAACTCGGAAAAGAAGAAAGTGTTTGTTTGTTTGTTTACTGTTCATGAGAGAGAAATCATAATCATATTTATTTGCAGAGATTTCCCTGGACTTGGAGATTCATTATGGGCGGTAATTACAACCTATGAAGGAAATAAGAGCTTTGTTTTACAATTAATTACATCACAGTGATTCATTAGCAGCAGTCATGTGACACTGAATATAGTCTTGCAGCTGCCACAAACCTAAGTACCTTCCATTCCAAAGGCAAGGCACACTTTTTCAGCTTTGCCTTCTGTATTATAAACATGGACACATGCAATAAAAAAGAAAAAGGCAGAGACCAAACCACGTGTGACAGATGTTAGTCCCATTGCTTAATGTGCTACTGGAAGGGGCTAAGATACTCCAGGAATGAATGCAAAATAAGACCCTATATAGAGTAAAACAATATAAATTGCAGAGCTTTACCTGGTGCTATACAACAGTTTAGCCATTAGAAGGGATGAGTTACACAAGATACACTAGGGACCTAAGAGAGTGATGTATTTTAAAACTGACAATAAATCAAAACAGATCTAAACTAAACAGGCGACAGTTTATTATTGTAGCATACAAATAGTCTTTAATGGTCTATAACTGTCATTTGAGAATGTGAATAAATTAGACATCTGGAGTGGAGAGAGAGAATAAATGTGGGGAATGTTCAAAGAAGCTGGAGGGAAAAAACAAGTCCCAAAATATTGCACCCATTCGTTTTTGTAGTAGTTGAATGTAGGATAAATAATGTTAATCCTTTCAAAAACTATTGCATATAAGTGAAGCACCCTTTTCTTTGCTCTAGCGTTCACTATATTCCTATCAATAAAGGAGACTGCTTCATACAAGGTCAGCTTTCTGGAAGCACCTTTTGCAATTTCCACTGAGAGCGCTATAGATTGCTGACATCAGACTGAGTGAATTCTTATTAGGAATTCAGTACATTCTGAAGCGAACAACTAAATGCTTAAAAGCTTGATTCTGTCTACCACATTAGCATTAGTTGAAGAAAAATATTTTTTATATTCAGGCTTCCTGCCATGAATTTCTGTTTAATTTCATCTCTCTTCACACATAATGAACTACCACCAAACCCACTTGTAAGGGGGGAGGGGGGAGCATGGATCTTCCACAACAATGCCGCCTGGAGACTTTTAAAAAAAGAAAATCATGTTTCAGACTGGCATAAACTTCCAGGTCCCCTGCATCCCTCATAGCAATCTATGGGATTTAATGAGCCACAGATTTTTTTACATTTTGTTTTTAATTTGATTAGCATTTTATGAGGCAGAGTCTGTGGTAATTCACATTAATTTTTTTATAGTCATATTAACTTTCTTGCTTACATACAGAACTTACAGTGAATAAATGCCTCTAATTTCCAATAAAATATTCATGGCAGGCCATTGTTACAATGATTTTTTTATTTCTACTGCTAAACTTCAACCAGTTTCAAATCTGAAATGCATTAAATGGCTGTGTATAATATTATAATTTGTGCTACAATGAATTTTTTATAGTTGGTGCTGGTTAGGAAAGGAGCTTACACAAGAGGCATTAATTGCAGTGCTTAATTATTTAAAATATATAGATTTCTTACCAGTTATTTGAATGTATAATTCATTTACTATTTAATACATTCATGTAATTTTCTTGTTTAGCAAAATGTACAAAAGGATTCCAGTCAGGCTAAACTGAAATATTGAACTTGCATCAACCAGGAAAGGGTCTCAGCATTTCAGCTCTTCTGTTTGCTCAGAGGATCCAAATATGCAGTTCCTGGGGTTCTATCTACAGGGTAAATGCAGTCCCATTTATTAAATGGAATATCTGCACAGTGTTATGAACATACTTTTATTTAGGCAGTGGAAAAATATCCTTGGGTGAACTATGTCACTCAAAATGTTTTGAGACATCTGTAGTTTTCCTAGGACATTTGTTACTAATTCATCTACATTTTCCCTCTTCAGAGTTTAGTTGGTAGCCCGAAGCACTTAGTGTGTCCCTGTAGGGACAGTTGAGGTGTTCCCCTTGTCATAGGTGAGTCTTCAGGGGGTGCAAAGCCAGCAGAGGGCAGGGAGGGACAGGGCAGACTCTCTGACAGATCCTGGGCTACTGTGGCTGCTTGCTGTAGGCAGAGTGATTTAGAGTTGTCCTGAAGCTGCCCTAAGTTTCACTGGGGTTCGTTTTAGCTCCAGCTGGCTGAGGATCAAGGCTGTGGAAAGACTCATTTATGCCCCTTGCTCCCCTGCCTTTGCTTCTCATCTGCACTAAGTGTAAACGTATCCTGCCTGAGGGTTGACGCGACTGAGTTTTATGAAATATACATGACCAAGTACAATATCATTTTAATATCTGATATGTCCTTTAATGGGAAGTCATCCTTGCAGGGGGATAGGCATGATCTCATGTGTCTTTTTTTTCAATAGCAATGATCCTGTGCTCTGTGGGTCTAGTTTTCAGATGTACCGAGTGCCCAGAACGCTTCCGAAGTTTTTACACTACTCTTCTTTATCTAAAATGTCCCTTTGTTGCGACAAGTCATGCCGCTCCACTGCTGGTAGGTATTGTGGCAATGCTACTGTAGGCTAGTCATCAAGAGGTCTGGCAGCTTTAGATGGGATCAAGCCATTTGGTCAAACAGATTCTTCAGCTCCTGGGGAGAATTACACCTTTCATAGATGTGGTTCCCTCGGCCAGGAGCAGAGTTCAAGTCGTGCCAGAATGCTCCAGAATGCCATTCCGGCGTTTTTTGACAGCATTATGGTAATTGTGGTACTGTCACTTACAAGGTGTCAGAGAGCAGCTGTCCCTCAGACGAGGTTAGAGACCCAGCCTACTTAGATGAACTCCGAAAACGGGACTGGGACAACTCAGGTTCATCTGGGAGAAATTAAATCATTGAGTAATTGGGGGGCTGTTAACTAGGTAGGGAAGTGTCTGAGCATGATGAAAGGGTAAGGATCTCAGTTAGAGAGAGAGTTCAGAGGAGAAAGGAAGCTCCAGCAAAGGGAAGCTCCCAGGGAGCCTGAACCGTACAGAGCCTGACCTCAGTTAGAGAGCTTGAATTAAGTGGAAGCTGCGCTTCCAGTGCAGGGAGATGGAGCTAGGTGGAGTCTGAGCCAAAAAAAAACTATGCACCTAGGGCAGAGAGCCTGAAGGGAGATCCTGGGAACAGAGAGCTCCCTGGGGAGCCTACCAGGACAGGGAACTGGGAAGAAATGCTTCAGGGGAAGAGACAATTCGCAAAGGGCAGACTGGCCAGAGAGCCCTGCCTAATGTTTGAAGCAGCCCTTGAAAGACCTCCACGGACCCCCACGTCAGGGGAAAGTCCACCCAGATAGCATCAGGAGTCCTGAGACAATAGCAACTAGACAAAGCTCCTAGCCAGAGGCAAATACTAAACTCAAGACAGATGATAGACTGACTGGGGCTGGCTGGGCCCCTCACCAGGAAGCTGAAGTAGAAAGATGTTGTGAATGTCTGTGTGAGGCTGTTCTGCTAAGACTTTCTGTTTAATGAAGGAGTCCTGCGCAAGGGGGGGTCTTTAATATCTGAAGCTGCTCTGAGCTTGTTTATTTTCTAGGTGGAGGGGAAACAAGGCAGGACTCCCTGCAGGTCTGTGCTTGACCGGAGGGTGTGCTGGGCTGACCTTCTCGGAGTGATAGTGCCAGAAATACTGGAAGTGTGTCCTGGCGCTTTTCCTTTTAGTGCTGGAGTACTGGTCAGGAGCATGTACGTCTCCTTTCTGCATCCTCTGTTGGCTCAGGGGAAGCTGGTGGACAGTGACCTACAAGCAAGAATACTTCTGTCTCCGGAGGTCAGACGATGTATGTTTTGGTTGGAAGGCTCTATGGGCTTGAAGACAGGGAGGTTATTGCAGGACTTGTCAAGAGCCTCTGAGATGGGGAGTGACTTTGTAGTTCAAGGAACCTGGTCCTACTCCAAGCAAGTGAGCTTATTTCATCAGTCTGCTTAAGGGAAGGCCCTTCAGGGAAGCTCTGAGCAGAGAGGGTCACTCTGCTGCCCCTTCAAGAAACAGCTATTATATCTCCCAATTCATATAGACAACATGGCTGTATCTCTTACATCAACAAGCAAAGGAGCACAAAGCTAGCTCAAGAATCAGCAGCACCAAAGAACTTGGTGAAACAGCACCTTCTGCCAGTTAAGGTCAGTCACTTAGCAGGAAAGCTAACCTAGAAGACGTTATGTTTTGGAGAATGGGAACTGAGGCTAGCATTTTTCTGTTGGTGTGAAAATTATGGGTCACTCTGAATCTGGAAGTCCCACCTGACTATTATGTCTAAGTTGTACTTTCACAGTTGAATCAATTTAGCTTGGAAATACCTGCTAAGGAAGCTGTGCCAGGGTTTAGAGTTAGGAGGTGGATTGCAAGACAAGAGGGCTAAGCACAAATCCTTTGGAGTCCAAGCTGCTTGTATCTAGGCAATGAGATGGAGCAGCCGTTAGTTTAAAAGGCGAGACCAGCATTTCCTTTTCACTCTTTAAATGCGCTTTTCCTTATGTTATACTCTCTCCACATGCCAGGCTATCACTGTTGAGATCAACAAAGGCACTTGTGCAGAAGCCTGATTGGTATCAATGATGCTTCTGGAAGGATGTTCTCTGTGAGGGCCCTGCTACTTTGAAATTTGCTCCTTGCCACATCTTGGTCTGAATCTGATGACCTTCAGGGCATGCTGCAGAGCTCATCTGTTTTCCTCCCAGGCACTTGAGCTGAATAGTGAGGGTGGTGAACTGTTGGAGAAGGAGGGTGGTTTTAGCTTTGTATTTGCTCGGGTTGCTGGGTATGAGTCATAGTCAGAGGGATTGCTGCACTTCAGTTAGGCTGGAGCGTTATTTTGCATAGGGGCACTTTTAGGTTGTGTCAAAGGGGGTTTAGTGTATCTGTAGGCAGCCTTCTGCAGAGTGCGTGCATGTGCTCATCTAAATGAACTTGTATCCTCTAGTACTTCCCTTTTTCTTTCTAACTGATATTTGTACTGGACATAATCCACTCTTTTTTATTAGTTTTTTATTTACTGATTGTATACCTATACACACTTCAAATTTCTCCAGTAGATCTAGTGGGTTTCACTCAGTATTTACTGATGTATTCTCTTAATTTAACAGCGAGAGTTCTGTGGCACCTTAAAGACTAACAAATTTATTCGGGCATAAGCTTTCATGGGCAGAAACCCACTTCATTGGATGCATCTCTTAACTCAGTGTGTCCTACTTTATGCCTGGCGAGTTAAAATCTCTCATTACTACTAGGGGTCTCATTACACAAATATTTTTTATTTCCATCCATTATCACAGCAATTCTGTATTCATGTTTCACTGGTGTATTCACTGCTATTGCAGGATCAGGAGAAATTCTTCCTGTGTGTGATATCAATGGTCCGTGCTGGTACGGTCAGCACTTAGATGTCCATTTCTAATATACCCATCAGTCTCACAGAGCTCATCAGAAAGTTGCAAAGTGAATCTTGGTTTTTACTGCTGGTGCCCATCATTCTGTTTTTAAACCCCCATTACTTTTTGAGGATACAAACTATTCCAGTCATTGTACTTCTTCCCAGTTTTCTGATACAAAAAAATGTGCCTGACTAAGGCACTTGGAAGTTTCTTGCAGAGTACAATAACATTAATCAGTGTCCTTGAAAAGCAGAAATGTAGTGGCTCTTTTACTGTTTAGGCTGTGTGCGCCAACAAGTGGGGAACTGAAGTTGATTCTCCTGGTTTTCTTTGAAAATCCTAAATTGTAACATCACAGCTATAACTCCTCACCACATTTATTTTTCCTTCCGAGCTGGTGATGTTTTTCTTAGCACTAGAAATTTTATTTGCTCATCTATCATGAGCTAATACCATAATTTTGAATATATATGCGTGTTATATTATGTATATATAATGTGACAGGTCTGGGTTGTAAAGATCAGCTTCACATCTGAGCTTCCCCAGAGTTCGGGGGAGTTCAGATGCGGGGCATTTGTTCAGGTCTGTCCCTCTTTCTCTTTCCTCCCCTACGTAATGTAGCATGTGTGTAGCTGTAATTAGAAAACAAAGGAAACAAAACTGAACGGAACGAGACATTTAAAATCCGTTAAAAGGTCTGCACTGGAAATGGTGAGTGGGCTTTGAAAGCTATTCGGAGAAGCTGAAGTGAGTTGCAGTTGAGTTGTTGCTCCACACTGTGTCACAATTGGTCTTTACTTGTACCGGATTTTTTTTCTGGTTCTAGATGAAGGTATTTACAAAGCTGGTGAAAAACGGTCTGAAATGTGGGGGGCAGCGGAAATCCAGGAAGATGAAGACACTCAGGTAGAGGTTCCAGTGGATCAGGTAATCTTTAAGCTTTAAACAAATGACTAATGTGGAAAACAAATCATCTTGTGTTTTTCTTTTGTCCCTTCCCTGGATGCCTGCTGCATTCTTTTTTACAGGGTTTATTCGTGCCGTTCACTAGCACAGCATCGTATACAAGGTTACACTTCCCTTTTCTGGAACGCTTTCTGAGTCCCAGGTATTTGTTCCTGTCAAGAGATGACAGGACAGTCCCTTGTGGCCTGCCTGTGGATCGCACTCAGTGCACATTTAGATTCTTTCAATCAATTACCAGACTTAGGTGGATTCAAAAACCAACCCCACACCTCTTTGTGGGGTCTGATTTATTAAGTCTTTCTGTAAAGGTGACTTACTTTGTTAGTTATCCCCGGTCACCACATCTGCATCCCTGTAGAAGTCCAAGTCAGCTCTTCACTGTGGTGCAGGAGACAACCCCACCCTGACTGTCTTCTCTATCAATAACCACTAGGTCTCTTATAGGCCCTTTCAAACATTAATGGGCCATTCCACATGATGGGAGGGGCTGACCACAAGGCGCCACTGCCCTTAAGTGGGCATATCACACCATCAGAGTTGTCAGCTATGTGCTATGTGTCAGCTGAAAGATAAGTCCTTGCAGTCCCAAAATCTACTCGAATACCCTGTGTGGTAAAGTCAGGCCGGATGGCTACAAAAGAGTATACCTGGGCCGGTATGAGGGCCTGAAAAGGTTAAAACCCCTCTGCCTGGCAGGCCGAGGGAAGGGCAGAGCAGGGCAATTAGAGGCACCTGGACCCAATGAAGGGCCAGGCCAAGGGCATTTAAACCCTGCCTTCCCTAGGGGAAGGAGAGGGAACACTTGTGGGAAAAGCTCATAGACTCATAGACTCATAGGTCAGAAGGGACCAATATGATCATCTAGTCTGACCTCCGTACAAGGCAGGCCACAAAACCAGGAGGTCAGGAGGTCTGGGGCAGCTGCAGGAGAAGGGTCTCTCCCAGTCAGGAGACAGAGCTCCGCTACAGCCAGGGGAGACAAGGAAGCTGGGGGCGTCCTGACCGCAAGCGGCAGAGGGAAAAGTGCGAGACCCACCAGGAGGAAGCTGGCAGTCTGCCACACCCAAGTCTCCAGAGAACATTTACTGTGAAAAGAAGCCCTTGTCCTGAGATGAAGTGTACAGCACAGTTTCCTGTAACCATTCCCCCCTTACTTGTGCCTTGTCTATGCTTGAAAGGCTTTGCCAGCAGAGTTGTACCAGTACGGTTTTACAAGCAACCTCCTTAGTGTAGAAGCAGCTTATCCTGGAAAAGAGTTTTTTTTGCTGGCATAGCTTAAACGACTTCCCCAAAGGAAATAAGTTGTACTGGCAAAAAAGACATCTTAAGTGTAGACCAGCCCTCAAGATGCCTAGAAAAGTTCAATAATTTACTAGGCTTGAGGAAGGCTGAATAAAGGGGATCTGGTGGTACTCCTGCCTGGGAAAGTTTCTTGGGAAGTACCTGTCATTTGATACAGTCGGGTATGTTCCAAAAGATAAAACAATCATTCCTTTGTAGTATTTTGACATTCAAATTTCTTCTTTTTGGACTGTAATTTGTTTCCTTTGCTTTTGTTCCTCTTTCCCTTCCTTAACCCCCTTTTCTTTCTCTTGCATATCTTGGGTATCCTTTCCTCTTGCTTCATCTTCCTCATTTTTCCCTGAATTGTGTTCTGTCTCCTTCCTTGCATTTTCAGTCTCTCCTCTCCCCCTTTCTTAAACCCTTATCTCTCCTGCTATTACTCTTTCTTAATATTATATATACAAATATCCTTTTCTCTCCTAAGCTCCCAAATTTACTTCCCCTGCTCACTCACACAAACAAGCTACAGAAGCTGCTCTAAATTACAGCAGTATTGATTAAGACACCTATGGACCACTGGACCAGACTGTCCAGAGCACAGTATGTCCTAGCCATATTACTTCTAATCAAATGCATAGCCCTATGCTGAAGAAAGGCAGAATTGAGTTACTCCACCAGCCTTATGCCAGATGGAATCCTGCTCTGTCTAAAGGATTCCCTAGTGTATAGATGCATCTGGATTCAAGTCCCTTTATGCCAGCAGAGAATCAGAATCATAGAAAATTAGGGTTGGAAGGGGCCTCAGGAGGTCATTGAGTCCAACCCCCTGCTCAAAGCGGGACCAACCCCAACTAAATCATCCCAGCCAGGGCTTTGTTAAGATGGGTCTTAAGAACCTCTAAGGATGGAGATTCTACCACCTCCCTAGGTAACTCATTCCAGTGTTTTACCGCCCTCCTACTGAAAAAGCTTTTCCTAATGTCCAATCTAGACCTCCCCCACAGCAACTTGAGACCATTCTCCTTGTTCTGTCATCTGCCACCACTGAAAACAGCCTAGCTCCATCCTCCCTGGAACCCCCTGCTTCAGGTAGTTGGAGGCTGCTATCAAATCCCCCTCACTCTTCCCTTCTGCAAACTAAACAAGCCCAGGTCCCTCAGGCTCTCCTCATAAGTCATGTGCTCCAAGCCCCTAACCATTTTTGTTGCCCTCCGCTGGACTCACTCCAATTTGTGCGCTTCCTTCCTGTAGTGGGGGTCCCAAACCTGGACACAGTACTCCAAATGTGGCCTCACCAGTGCTGAATAGAGGGGAATAATCACCAGATCTGCTGACAATGCTCCTACTAGTGCAGAACAACGTCAGGAAGCTGGACCACTGCCCATAATCAGGACCAGGATTCTTGCAGTCCTGTACCACATTAGATTGCCTCTGAATGGTAAAATAGGCTTGTGTCTTTGATTTTGATAAATCTGTAGGCACAGTGCTGTAACTGAAATGGCCAACGTGGCATTTAGTTTTCCCATTTTTTCCTCAGGAGAATTGTATGAAATTGGAAGAACTTGTTATATTTTATAGACACTATTTTCTTTTATCTAGTTTGGAAAGAGTGGTATCTACCTCATGTTTTTTTTAAAGTAAAATTTTATGTCTTGAAATAAGTATGTCTGCAAGTAAGTGGTAAAACTTCACATCCCTGAAGTAGGGAGTAGACCTGGTCAAACTCTTTGCTGCAAGCATATCCCTTTTCTGTTTGTGAATTGCCCATAAGCCAATCGTGTATGAGAAAGTATTTGCCAAAAGTCTGGACAAAGCATATGGACTGTTTGTCTTCGATGTGCTTGCCCTCCTTTTATTAGCCACCTAAGATAGTATTTCTAATCTTTGCTGGAGAATGAATAACAGATAGCAAATAACCTTGACCTGGTGGGAGTTTGAGACTACCAATCATCTCTGCATGTTTGGAAACTCAGAAGTTTTTAATAATAGCTGATTGTCATCTCAATGCCCAAGAATAATGATTAGTATGAACCTACAAATAGTAGCCGAGTGAAACCACAGCACTTATTCACAAATGTATTTGTGAATCTTTATTGGTGTTGTTATGTAACCAGCTCTGCCAGAAAGCCTTCTCTGGTTGTCCTTTTTTGTGCTTACTTATCTGGAGGCTAATTTTCTAAATGTTGTTAGACTCAGATAAAAGAATGCAAGGCCTGTTGATTAGTTTTCTCAGGCACAATGGACAAAAAAGGTAAAGATGCTCTGGGGAAGATGAATGAAGGATTTATTTTATACAGTGTAGCAATTTCTGTCTAGGCATTGCTACTATGCCTATCACTGAAGTACCTAGGTGTTACAGAAAATATTAAGAACAGCACCATTTCTGTCAGAAAAAGGACCAGACTTGCCACATCTCCTTTGTTTTTGCTGCTTTTGTAAGTGGGGTCATTCCTGGTGATTGTTTTCTGATGGAAGCATTGCTGGACTACCATGCTGCCATTGTTACTGAGGAAGGATCTCCGCAGGAGTCCTGAATTCTGTATTGTGCTCTAAAAGTGACAAGAGTTTGGTTCATCCTGCTCTCTGATGTAAGGAATTCTGCAGCCAAGGTCCCTCCACTGCAAATGCTCTGCCGCAGCCTCAAGAATTTCACCTGGGCACCATCAGTAGAGCCAGGACAGATACAAAATTTGCATCCACCTCTGATCTGTGATCCCCAAACATGGTCCTTGGATATCTGCAGATTTGCAGGGCGTTAACCCCATCAGCATCAGTTGCTCTGTTAGTTGTAATAATGATTGCTGAGAAAGAAGCAGTCCTTGTGATAATTAGGCTTCTGTGGATTTAAGTGATACTGCTGTTAGGAAAGAACAAGACCTCATATCCTGTCTAGTTCATCTATGAATTATCCTGTCTTGGTCTTGGTTTGCTAATAATAAATTGGTGAAATCATCAGTTCGTTTACTGACCTCCATGGGTACGTGGAGGCTTCCTATGGGCATTCTGGAGTATTTGACACTGTACATTGAGTCATCACCAATAACTGTCCAGTTCTGATTTTCATCTTGAATTTATTGCTTGTGAAATGTGCTAACCTGACAGCCCGGAAGGCTGAAGTCTTACTTATCCGCTGTACTGGTACAGCACAAGGAGCAGCTCGGCAAGCTTTGCATGCAGCTCTGCCAGCGTGCCTCAGCACAAACTGACGAGGACCTTCTTTAGGGATGAAAGAATAGTGTATTCTCCATTGCCAGTTTTGCACTTGTCCTCTCTACTGAGGCTGCCGACAAAGTTGCTGATGAGTGTTAATCATGCCGATTTTGTAACACAAAGAACCCATCTGAGAACACTAACCTGGTTTTGCAAAGGTCACTGTACAGCCGTCAGATGCTAACACTTTTCAGTCACTACCAACGTGGGCTGGAAATTGGATCACCTTTGATAACCAGTACCCTCTTTTTACACGCATGCACATACACCACCCATGAAGAATCTTTTGACTCCATACTTTCCAAGAAAAAGCCCATAATTCACACTCCCCGCTCCTTGTCTCTGATTGAGAAGCTCAAACGGCAGTGGATGTATTTGTAATTTTAAAACAATATGCTTGCTGTCTTAGGGCCCAATATTGCAAGGGACTAGGTGTTTCTGAGCAACCTGTGCTCCCAAACCAAGGCATTCAGCACCACTTGGAAATGCTCATCATCTTGCAGGATTAGACCCTTATTGGTTATCTTCAACAGTTTTAAACTTTGTCCTGGAAAGCTTTTCTGTTCACTCTTGGCTGCTGCACCTTTGCCTTATGTACCAGGAATATGGGGCAAAATGCACCGCCCGTTCTGGCTGTTACGTGTAGGATACTACTGGTTTTGTACAAACTTTTCACTGGCATGCTGGCACTTGAGATAGTGCCACCATGTTTTCCAGGTGCCAGAAATGAAGTGGTTAAGATGCTATTTACGTGAGTCTTCTTCTGGTTTACCATTTTCAGAACACAGTTGAACAAATGCCAGATTAGCCATTGACTAAATGTAGTGTGATATTGGCTAGATACATGCTTATATACTGTGCTGCAAAATGCTGACTTCCAGTTGAGTGCATTAAGATGGCTGCCTTTATTTTACATTAGGCTATGAGGGTGGTATTATAAATGTCCCTATTATTATTATCTTTTTCTGACAGAAGAGTTTAGATAAGGCCCCTTAGTAATGCTTCTATTGTTTAATATATTTAAAACGTACTAATACAATATTGTTTTTAAAAAGCAGTGAAGGAATCGCCCTTTCTTTTTCTTTTCCATATGAAGAAAGAATGTGGTTCTTCTGTCTGCCTCCCACACCGGACTCTTCGGAGAGGAGGTAGAATGGTGGGAACTAGGCAGTATATCAAATTCTGTCATAGTGTCTCAAAACAGGAACCAGGACATGCTGCCAGTTACCCTTCTGTGTTCTCCTAAATCAGGCACTGTCCCCAGCAGGTGACTTCCAGCTCCAGTTTAAAACCAGGAAGTGGAAGTAAGAGCTGGGGTGCTGAACTCCTATTGAAAGCAGCAGTGTTAGCCACCTAAATACTTTGGAGGATCTGAGCCTGGGGGACTCACTTTAAAAATAATTAATTAAAAAATCTGATTGGGAGGCTACAGATTTTTGGTACCTGCTGAGTGTGAAATGTGGTAGTGGTGATACAAATACTAGCTTAATTTAAGTATAAAGAATGGGGAACACATCCAAAAGATTTCTCTGGTATGTGCCACCCTCCTGCTCCACACCATATCTTTTTCCTTTGCATATTGTTGTAAAGATTTCAGGAGGATAAATAGCCTACCAGGTCCTTACCTGTGTGGTTATGTTGGATGCTCACACAATTGGAACCTTTGCAACCCAACCAAGCTCCTTTGTGAATATAGATGTGGCTTTTCATGAATGCTCTCTTGATGCCACCGATGACTTTACATTTCCTGGAGATGTGATGTGAGATGAAAGTCTGTAACTCACTGAAGTATCGTTTATATAGTAAGGGAACGTCACAAGTAATAGAAGCATTACACCGTTCATTCACTATTTTAGATATAAAGCATACGTTTTGTGATGGAGACATGAATTTCACCCCAATGAACAGGATGGAAGGTTTCTCTCTCTGTTACCAAAGGCAAAAAGAGCTAAGTTTGCATTGATTCAGCCTTAAAACAGGTTGGCAGCTCCAAGACATCAATTATAAAGGCCAAATCTTTTCTTGAGGAAAAATTTCAGATTTTGTCAGTTCCTCCCTGTCATAGAAAAATCAGCAAGTTCCTCAAAATGGCATTTAGTAAGATTACAGGCAAATCAGTAAAACAAAACAATATATAAACACATACCCAAATGACTCTGAGTTTCAGGTTATTGGCTTCATGATGGTAAACACATTTCTTTATATTGAGTAATAACAACATAGTTATTATGTGGGAAGTGTAAGACTGAGTCCTTAACATCCATTTCTTTGCTTTTAAGTACTTGGGTTTTGTAAGTGATGTTGTCACTTAGCAACCCTAACTGGATTTGGAACAAAGTGTTTTTGCTTTTGGAATATATTCAACATAGCTGTAAAACACTATTCATTGGGTAATAGGAGGTATATTTTAAAGGTGGTGGTTGTCTCAAAGCTAAGTGAGCCTGATGTTGTATTCATAAGATGTGCATTTTGTCTACTTCGTTGTCTCTGACCATTGTCTGAGTCAACATTTGGAACTGATTTCAGTAAAACAAAATTATGATTGACTTTAAAATGGGTTCTACTTGGTATTTAAAAATGCATTTTTCCCATATAAAATATCTACCTTGAAATGAATTGTTGTGATGTTGGACTCTGTAATATAGTCAGAGCAGCCATGCACTAACCAAGTAAAATGCCTCACTGTGGAAAGTCTTCCTGATGTATTGCTTTTTGGAATTTTGATGGCACTTGGTAATGTAGCTTTTAATAAATGGGTGGTACAATGAGTGCAATGTCAGTTTTACCCACTCTAAAAGACACAGCCCTGTCCCTTTCCCATCAGTCTTTTCAGCATCTTAAGCATGTTATTCAGTCCTCTCCCCCACTCCCTTCTAATTTTTTTGGTGTGAGTTTGGTGCTTGTTAAAGATACTGCATTGACAGCTGTGGAAGCTCAGGCCCTTTGCTTATCCAGGTACCTCAAACAGTAGCACTGAAAATTTCCCCAAGATGCTCTGTCAATATACCCTACTTCTCATCCAAAGGGGCCATCTCAAGGAGCTAGAGGGTAGCTGTCTCTTTGCCTGTTGAAACCTTGCGTAAGCTGCCAACAAGGATGTCAGCTGTGCTAGTGTCATTTTGTGATGTGGATGCCTGTCCACGGGGAAAACAAAGGACAATCAAAGGACAACAGCAAACCCATCTCACACAGGCCACTGTACAGCCACCAGATGCTATTCGCTGTTAGCCACTGTTGATCACAGCTGACTCTGCTTGCATTCTCATCAGGTGTGAGGCCATCCCTTTGTCCTTTCTGCTGAGTAACATGGGTTTTATTCAGTTGTCTCCGGGGTACATCTGTGCCGCTGCTGGGAGATGGAATGTCCAGTGTGGATAGATGTACCCACGCTTGCTTTCTGTTTGAGCTCGTATGTGAAAAATAGCCATGTAACTGACATACTGCAGGCAGCGGCACAGGCTAGCATAATTACCTACGGTACTTGGGTGGGTAGCCTGTGCCACCGCCCAGCCCTCCACAGCTGTCTTTAGCATGCTGGCTTGGTCAAAGGTAGCATGTATCTATCTCCCTGAGGTGGACATTACTCCTCCCAACTGCAGCATCACGGCGGATATCTTGACAGATGAAAGGAAACACGGCACAGTGGGTCCATCAGCGTTGCTTGGCAGTGGTATGGGAAAAGAGTCCGATGCGTTAGTGCACACCTTCCAGCAGTGGCTACAGGTTCACTTGCCACATGGAGGGTGGAGCACACTCTGTTTCCTGACTCACCGTGGGCCGCCAATGCAGTGACTGCACCAATCTTAACCCGGCTTCTCCAAACGGAATGACAGTGGGCAGGATTTTCCCAGTTGTCAGTGGGAGTGCTGAATTTCTTGAGGCCTTGCTTGACCTTGTCACTAAATCAGAACTTTGGCCTTCCTCTGCATCGCGGGTGGTCCTTAAATTGGGCAGAGGGCACAGCCTTAAGCAGACAATCTTGAGGCATGTGATCCACACATATCCCAGCCAGTGAAGCCTGTGAACATCCAGCACAGACCTCATAGACTGGTTCTCTCAAGGATCTCATCTGTGGGTCCCAGGTAACTCCAAGGATTTTTTTAAGACAGTGGAGGTGGAAACTGTTCAATCTCTGCTCCTGCTTGGCGTACGTAACCCAACTTTCACAACCATAAAGTAGGGTACTAAGGACACAAGTCTGATAAACAGACACCTTTGTGTTCAGGGTTAGCAACTTGTCGTCCCAAATATATGAGGTAATTTTGTCGAAGGTAACAGAAGCTCTGCCGGTTCTAGCATCAAGTTCCCTATCAAAGCTGAGCTGGTGAGAATTGAGCTGAGCTAGCAGAAGCGGTCCACATTGTCCAGAGCTTCATTATTGGCATATATTTAGATGGAATATTGGTACCTTGTGACATGACAACTGTTTTCTTGATACTGATCACCATGCCAAACTTGGTGCATGCATCAGAAAACTTGTTCATCATGACCTGCAGTTCTTCAGGTGAATTAGAGATGAAAGTAGCATCATCTGTGAAAAGCAGATCCTGAATAGTGTACTGGGTGACATGCCTTCTGGTCTGGAATTGTCTGATGTTAAACATGTTGCTGTCCATCCTCGATTCAATTAGTACACCAGACTGATCATTTCCAAAGGCATACTTAAGAAGAATAGAGACGAAGATGCCAAAGCCCATGGGCACTAACACACAGCCTTGATTCATACCAGTATCAATACTAAACTCAGATGATGTTTCATTTTCATACTGGATGGTTGCCTTCATTCCCTCCTAAAACTCCTTTAATAGGAAGAGTCCCTTTGGTGGACAGTCAGTTTTCAACAG
Organism: Mesoclemmys tuberculata; assembly: GCA_007922155.1. Taxonomy (NCBI): domain Eukaryota; kingdom Metazoa; phylum Chordata; order Testudines; family Chelidae; genus Mesoclemmys; species Mesoclemmys tuberculata. The sequence continues at coordinate 35,514,429 of ML675601.1, read as the reverse complement.
GATCTTATAGATGCCATTCCTACTAACCATGTCAAAGGCCTTTTGTAGGTTAAAAAATGCTACATAGAGAGATGCCTGTTGTTCACATATTTCTTCTTGCAACAAGTGCAATGTGAAGAACATTTCAGTCATGGAGCATACAGCTCTGAACCCAAATTGGCTCTCAGAATAGACTCTCTCAGCAAGGAGTTGGAGTCTTTTAATCAGGACCCTTGCAAGCACCTTGTTAACAATGCTGAGCAATGATATCTCTCGATAGTTGTTTCAGTCTGCTCTATCCTATAGAAAAATATTATATATATTTTTATATATCATAATTATCTTTGCATCTTTCAGATCCTGGGGTGTATGGCTTTCTTTCCAATATGCACAGAGAAGTGTGTAGATGTCACTCGCAAGCTTTCTCCCCTCTGCTTTCAGGTGCTCTGGAGGTATCTACTGTTGCCTGCTGCTTTCCCAGGCACGATCTCTTTGATAGCTTTCTCTACATCTTCAGGAGTTGGTATTTGGTCTATCTCCTGGATTGTTGGAAGTGGGGAATGGCAGCTAAGGCAGTATCCTAGGTAGTTTTGTAGATAGATAGAGTTTTGTGTAATGCTCAGTCCATCGGTCAAGTTGTTTTTGCCTGCCAGTCAATATGGTATCATCTTTTGCTTTCAGGTTTGCAGTCTTTTTAGGAGACAGGCTAAGTGCCTTTTTAATTCCATTATATTATAGTGGCTGGTTTGGGATTTGTCATGGAATGCATTATGATAAAGTCAGGCCAGAGGGCTACAAAAAGGTACTTGAGGCTTGTCAGCCCAAGAATGTTGAAGGTCCTTTTCCCTGCAAGCAGGGGCAAGGTTACTGCAGGTTAATTAGAGGTGCCTGTGCCCAATTAAAGGTTACTCCAGGCCTAATAAAAGCCTGCCTCTGCTGGGGCTGGGGGAGGGGGAAGGACGCAAGCTGCCAGAAGGCTTGTGGCAGTAGGAGGAGAGACTTCCCCAGTATAGGAGACAGTTCTTCTCTCCAGAAGGAGAACAGCAAAAGGGAAAAAAACCCAAAGCCCAGGCACCATCTTCCCTCCAGGGCTGCACCACCACAACTGCAGCCCCCCCCCCAAAGGAGCCAGGGCAAGGTACTCTGCTTGACCCTGGTCATTTAGATGCATCATGCCCCCCCGGGGTCAGAGGGACCTTCCTCAGGCCCAAACCAAGACCCATCCCGAACACTGTAGGACAGAGACACTGCGTGGAGAACCAAAAGACTCATCCAGCATGGGGCAGATTTGTCCCAGGCCTGTCCCACCAGAGGAGATAGCCCTAGCCCTAGCCCAGCAAGACTGAAGGAGTGCTTTGCCACAGCATAGACAGTGCAGCTGTGATACAACGGTGAGTGACAGACGTGGTTTAATAAACCTGTCTTCCCTTGGGAAGCTCCAACAGCTTTAGGGCAGAGGAGTGCCTAAGGGTGGGGGAGTGAAACCATCTGGGTGAAAAAAATGCCCCCAGAAAAGCAGATGAGACTGAATTCTGTTGGTCAATGGTATTCACACTCTTGGAACCATACCCATCCAGAAAAGGCACAGTTGTGGACGTGGTAAGGTGGGTGCTTTCTTCAGCTCGGCGTGGTGTTCCAGCTAGAAACTGCAGCAGGCCTATACCAATTGTTTTTGACCTTTGTCTTGACATTGGAGTTCTATAGTTCCTGCTGAGAGAAGGTGGAGGGCCAATGGCAACCACTTGCTTCTTTGTTTTACCTAGGCATATGCATCAAGGGTTTGTGCTAGATGGTTGCGTTTTCTGGTGGGGATGGACCCAGGCGTTCGACAGTGGCTTACATGTCCAAGCAGCCCTCTTTAGGGATGGTCTGCTTGCCCCAATCTGGGAAAGGCCCTAGAAAAGGTGGGCTAAAAATGTTTCCTTCTACCACCTTCTTTCCTGGCTTTCAACTAACTAATCATCATTTGTTGTAATGTTTACGCTATGTTAACTGGGCTTGAACTAGAAGACTATGACATTTGGAAAACAGCCATAATTGCTAGAGAACTACATCCTTTGGTCATTGATACTGCAGCCCTCTATGAAACAAGGCTTTCTGGAAATTGTATCACTCGATGAAATAAATTACCACTTCTATTGGTCTGGGAAACCTGACAATGAACCAAGGACACATGGTCTTGGGTTTGATGTCAAGAAGCCTGTTCTCAGTGCATGCACTTCTCTGGTACCTATCAATAAGACAATCGTGCGGCTGGATGTGAACATGAACTTGGGAACCCTGCTGTATAGACCTACTTTTGAGCACTCGGAGAGCCAGCAATGGCTGAGAGTCCTGTTCATCTGTGATACACCCTAGCCTTTAAAAGTCATGCTTCTGGCTCAGTCCTTCATCATAGATTAGGACAGCTAGCTGGCTGGCTGAATTTTAAGTGCATTGAACCCTGATGGAGTCTGTGCTGAGTTTGTGGAACTGTTTTGCCCCTCTTAACCGCATTAAGCATTGTGCTTATCGACACAGCTTCCACTAGGTGAAAGGGTTGCCGCCTTTTCTGATGTGGGGACGATAGTTCTAGTCCCTAGTCCCTGGGAGTACTGTATGCTGGTTATTTGAGCCAGTGAGAGGCTGGCAGGTAAAATGAACTGAGCAGGGGAGAACTGTAAAGTAGGTGTGGGAGGCACAAGACAGTGCAAAAGACTGAAAATAAATGCGCCAAAGAAGCAATTACACAATAAAACATAAGATGTTCCTTGGCACTTCCATTGTTATCAAAACCATGGCTAACTTTTGCAAAAAAATCTAATATTTTGTTAGGACGTAATAGACTCTATTCTCAGCTGGTAGAAATCAGCATAGCACCACTGCAGCGAATGGAGTGATGCTGATTTATGCCAGCTGAGAATAGGGGTTGTAATATCTTCCATAGGTGCACATCAAACACTCACGTGCACCTATGCACTAAAGACCTGCTCCAGAGCCCATTAAACTCTGTTGAAAGACTCCCCTTGACATTAATTGGCTTTGGATCAGGGTCTGACCCTACTGGCACTCCCATGTGTGTTAAAGTTTGCTAATTCCCTATTGTTGTCTTGTTGGCTCCATTTGGAGAACTGCTGCATCTGATTTGGTGGGGAAGAAGCAGTCTGCATTGATCTGGTTCTTATCCAGATAAAAATAAGTCCCTGGCCATTACCATCAAGCAGTCTCCAGCTCCAAATTACAGCCAGCTCACTATTAACCTGTCAGTATGGGGCATGGAGCAGGTGACATCTGTCGAATATTTGGGCAGTGTCATAGATAGTACTGGAGGATGCTTGAAAGACATGGGAGGTTGTATATTGGCAACTGCTGCCATGTTTTGGGCACCAAGTTGGTTACATGGCAGGTTCAATGACATCAAGCTTGCTATGAAGCTGCGGATACACAGAACCTCAGTTATACCAATTTTTCTGCATGGAAGTGAAATATGGGCACTGAGGAAAGCTGAAGAACACCAGATGGATGTTGTCAATGCTGCCTCCATTACTGCTGGTTAATTGATTGACGTGCTCTCTTGCATTTTGGTAGAGAATATCACACATACGCACATACATCAGGAATAATGTATGACTGGATGGGTGACTTGGCCTTCAGTTTCCTGCCTAGAGCCAACTGACAGACTTACTGTGCACTGTAAGAGCCACGTTGTATGTTGTTCTTTACATTTTAGACTGATGCACATCTTTGCACGCAACTAAGGTCAGTTTGCATAAGCAGTGCATTAGGAAAAAAAGCCTATTCCTGGGGATGATTTTAAGTTAAATGTACACTAAAACATCCTTAATTAGGTATTGCCAGCTTGAAAAATGCACATTGCTTTTCAGTTATTTGCTGTCAACATGACCATATTTTTGTCCTTCGTAGCAAGAGTGAATGCTGTAATGTTACTTAAAAACTTTAAAAAAATATCCTAGGAATCTATCAATCACCGTTAAAATATTTTCTTCACAATGATAGGATTTGTTTTTCTTAACTTGTTTTGGACCATTCTAGTCCTCAAGCAATATAGTTCAGATGGTCTAGCTAAACTGGAGGAGACTTGAATGTTATCTGTCGAAAGTATCTGAGAGTGTTCCTGTAAGTTCCAGTAAGTTCCTGGACAGAGCTCCAGGTGTTGTTTTAACCTCGACTGCTTAAACATTTTAACATCTGAATGTTAATGATGTACATGTACATGTTAATGTAAATGATTTACATCCTAGTCTAGTTTAGGTATCCTCTCTCTCAGATACCACTGCAGTTGTAACCATTAGAGATACTAAATATCCAATGAAGAGACAATGTCTGAAGCAGACTAGGATCTAAATCATTTAGAGGGCCACTTGGTCAAAATGTGTATTTTCAATGAGTGGTGACTGAGTTGTGAAATTCATTTTTTCCTTCTCCCCCTTAGTTTGTCAGAATCCAGATTTGTTAACTTTCTGAGCATGCTGTAAAGCCCATTTCTCCCTTCCACCTTACCCCCGCCAGCATTTGGAGAGAAGCAGGCATGTAGGCATAGAGGATATGTAGGCAGAGAGAGCATAGTCAAGGTTTGATGCCTAGTGAGATAGATTTCTTCTTTGGGAGACAGTCTAATTAAAGTATTTTGAATTTGAATATTTGAAGAATTGTGCTGATTTTTAAATCTTGTGGTTTCTTAAAACCCATTGGAATACATCCATTAGTAACACATGGCAGACTGAATAGCAGGTAACTTCTAAGAAATAAGATCAAGGATTCTGTGTTATCTTAGAGAACTGGCAATTACAGTAGTTGGCGCAAGTCAGCTGTTAGTTGTTACACACGGGGCTCCTTTTAAAGATGTATAAAGAGGCTTGTTTCGGTTAGTTTTTAGTTTAGCAGTTATAAGGCCAATTTGGTGCTACCAGTTAAAAATGAGTAATGAAGATTATGAGTAAGGAACAAATTGAGACCAACGTGCTTTAAAAACCATCTTTTAAAGTCTTTGTATAGCTAGTCAGGCTACAATGTAATATTTCTGGTAGCTGTGAGTCTGTGGCTCATTGCAGTAAAACAACATGTCCTATATGGTATGGTGTCAATGATATATAATACTACACTGGCACAATATAATTGTGTTATGTAGCTATATAAATATTCTGGTAAAGTTAAGAGATTTGATCAGGAGACCATTGATCATTTAATAACATTCTTATAGTGCCTTTTATTAATACGTGCCTAGAATATTTTTGGCATGTTAGGATTGTTGTCAGCAGCAAGATTGATAGATTTTTCTAGGTTAAAAAAAAAAATTCTGCAGTAATTATCTGCGTATCTCAACTATCCACTAATGGCTGTAAAATTCCAAATACCCTTGGTCGAGTGAGAATCTTTTGATATGTGCTAGTTGGCTTTAGATTCTGCTGAAGCTCAATGGAAGAAGTGGGAGGCAGTCACCCCTTTCACTCACCTCTAGATCTGAGTGGAAATAAAGGATGGAAATCTAAACCAAAAAGATTTAAGCAAGTTCTGCAGTGGGGACACTTTGTAATTCATTGACTGGCCAGCTGATTTTGATGAGAGCTAAATTTAGGAAAGGATTGACTTAATTTAGGTTGCATTTGCATCAATCTTTAAAACTCCTTTTGATTAAATGGTGCTACTTGTGTCTTTTTCACTTATGATGATGTACTTGTCCCTCCTGAGGGCCTGAGAAAAGATGCTGTTCTTCCATCTTGTGCAATTTCCCACAATTGCTATCACTGAATATAAACAAGGCCTGTGCGTGTTTGCACACAAACACAAAACGGGTGAGGGATGAGAGGGATTTGCTTCAAAGTGGCTTTTGTATTCATGGGAAAGGGTGAAAGATGACCTCTTTATAGGTGATACAATGCAAAGAATTGTAAATAAAATCCATTAAACTAGTTGCCTTGCAATGATTCAGATTGCCTGTTCCCTGACCTTCCATGCGGTCATATGACATCTCCTAGTAAGAAACCCCCCTTACTGACCTGGGAGGGTATGTTTAAATGAAGGCTTTATTTTATATGCACAAAATTATATTTTGTTGCAGCCAAAATAACACTGAAAATAGGAGAGTCAGATTTTCCAAAGTTCTCAGCACCAACAATTGGAGCCAGGTGTTTGAGAAGAACTCAGCTCCTCTGTCGGCTCCTAAATTGATTTCTAGAAGTGCATAGCACCCGCTAGCTCCCACCATTCTCAGTGTGAGTGGCTGGGTGCTGAGCACTTCTGAAAATCTGGCCCACTGGTTTTCAGATTTGGAGTATGTGACTTGGAAGTCGATTTCTTCTGAAATCTTGAAAATCTAGATAAACACATGGTCTGTAGAAAACACTATGTTTTCCCCACTTAAAGTTGTGCAGTGTAGTGGTCACCACAACCAGGACTGCCAGCACTTTGGTACAGGGTATATGGTACCTCTGTTTTCAGGTTCATATAAATTCTCTGGGGCATCTGCAGGATGCAGATCTCATCTGCACAGAGGCTCCTCTGGAGCCCCTGTCCACCTCCTTATCTCCTTAATGAAGGTGGTTGCACAGGGGAGTCATGGAAAAGATAGCACAGCCAAAGGCTGTTTTTGTTTCCTCAGTTATCTCTGTAGGCTGATGGGACTGTGTGTCCTCCGCAGGCCCTGCCTCTCCCACTCACTGCTCCTCCTTGCCATGCAAATCCCAACCCCACAGCCTTCCAGAAAGGGGAAAATGGGATTGTGGAGGTGGCTGATCCCTCACCCCTTTCATACATTCCCACCCCCACAGTCCCTCCTGCCCTTTTCCTCATGGTGTGAATAAACTGGATTCCTCCCCTTCTATCCACTTCCCACTGCTGATCTGTATGGCATGGTCTAGCCCATAGTCAGATACAAATTAGTGTGACACAAAAATAGCATGAGTTTTGATAACATAGTTAGTATTTTATTTTGACCATTTATATAAGTAACTTTCTTGGTGTAAAATAGGACAGCTATCTCTATGATGATGCAGTTATGACTTAGAGGTCCATCATATTATGGCATTGCTTGGGATGTTTTGATTAAAGATGCTTGAAAATCACATAAATCTGCTCTTGCTTTCATCAGAGGGCAGCAGAAACAGTAGATGAGGAAGAAGATGAAGAACAGGAAGAAGAAGGTGATGAGGGAGAAATGAATGGAGAGGCTGATCAAGGAGATGCTGCTAGCGGAAATGTTCTCAGTAATGAGCTAGAAAATGAAGAGAAACTAAATGAGAATTATGAAGAACAGGAAGAAGAGGAGCCTTTCCGCTTAGGTGAAACAAATCAAGAAAATGGTGAGGAAATGGAGCAGTTTAATGATCGTCATTCTGAAGAAGAAACAAAGGCACCAGAGGACTTTGACAATCAAAGCCAGGTAACAGCTTATTCTTTCAAACTTAAAAAAAGAGATATTGCCTAATTCCAGCACTGTGCACTGCTAATCTAGTCCAACTCAGTCCAGAAGAAGCCCTTCGAATCTCATGGCGTTTCAACTTCCCAGAAAGCTATTTTCCCTTATTTATAACGCCTCCCATCTTACGGATGTAACTGCAGAATTCTTTCTCCGACTGACAACGCATGGTATTTGTTGCTCAAGCCCCCTGGCCAGTCTTTGTCCTGTTTTTGTGAATAAGCAGAGTACTGGAAATACAAGACTCCTGCACCCTCAAGAAGAGCAGGGTTCTTGTATATTTCAGTCATCACTTCCTCTTCAGACAGAGCAGGGGGACAGTGCAATATGCACAAACATGTTCACAAGCCAGTGCCTTGTTTATTTGGATGAGTTGTCCTCCACAGAGGTTGCATTTAGTAAATGTTGCTGCCCTCATTTTGGGAAGTCTCACTGATTTATTTAATGTTTATTTTTTCAGCTAGAAAAGGATTGCTGAAATAAACAAGAATCTCAAAGGCAGGGGATTTCTCTTCATGGGTTTTTAAAATGCAAGTCTTGTCCCTTAGGACAAGGGGTGGCATGCCTCAGTTTTAGAGAGTGGAGCCTTAGGCTGTACTCCTCCATTTGGTGTTAGGAGAGGGTCTTCAACAGTGGGAAATGGAATCAGAAATGTCCGTGAACTATCCCACGTGTTGGGTAACCTGAGCAGTGGATAGATTTCCTGAGATTACGGAGTGGGTGGGTTGTAAACTTAACATGGCATTCCCTGACTGGATTCCCCAGTGTCAGGGGCAGGACAGCTGGGGCCAGCTCTCGGATTTTAAACCATTAAGAAGTGAAAGCTCCTGTACCTCCCTGGATGCTCAGGATAATCTCTGCCATACTTCTAAAGTTTAGGATTTTATTCTGTCCCACTTGTATGACACATGAAGACATTTTCAAAAACACTACCAGACAGATACGCAATGATAACATTCTCATCAGAACTAGGATTTGTTATTTTCTGTGCTTGATATGTTGATGGAATGTTTTTGGGAATGGTGTGGGTATTTACAAAGGTGGAGAATATGAGAGAGTTTATGCCACAAAGCAAGACTACATCTTTGGAGGTTCAATTTAGAACGGATGTTTGCTCAGACGGGGATATAAACAGGAAAAATGTTCTATTTTGAGCAAAGGTTCTGCCACTTTCCCCTTTTTTTCTATTGATCCTCCACACCTGATGGGAGGGCTCCATTTTTGTATAAGCTACCCAAGAATGTTATGTTGGTGACTATCTCATATGTATTGTTTCACTTTAAGCATTCCTGGTAGAAATTCTAGTGTGACCTACTTAATTTTACGTTTGATGACATGCAATGAAGTCTGTTAACTGAAATGCTTTAAATATTGATTTTTGGCTCTGTTTTCTCTAGATAGACTCTCATCTGGGAAAAACAGCAAATCCACGAGTAACTATCACCAGCCCACAAGAAAGTGAAAAAAATGACCAAACCAAGGAGTATGCTGCTGTAGCATAGACATTTTAAAAAGTAGATTAGCCGAAGATGAAGGATTGTAATATTTGAAATTTAAAGCATGTTCTTATCTGTGATTGGTAATTTATAATGTGAAGATACAGCTGAGTACCACCTATTGAGTCTTGAAATAATAATGCCATATGGAATGACAGAGATAATGAGCATCCTATTAAAAGGAAGATTGAATTATTTTCACAATATGTGGCTTTCTGATGAGATTTTAGGGGAAAAATTGCAAGGGTTTTGTATAGTAATGCTGTAAATAAGTGAGCTGTTCCTTCTTGGTTATCAGATGATAGTACTAGAATCAACCCCACGTGTTAGTCTTCCAATGTGCTCAAAAAAGCATTTGTTAGACATTAGAGATTTTCAGCAAATTTGTTTAGAAAAGATAGAGAATATTTTTGTAACTTCTCATGGAAAAATGTATGTTTTGCTTAGGCTAATAAACAGCTAAAAATATGAGGTATACATAATTTCCAGGCTTATAATTTGGAGGTTAGGGGCCAGATTCTCCTCGTGATGGAGTTCACCCACATAACACTGGTGTAAGGGGGAGAATTTATCCCAGTTAGATGTTCAAAACTGGACAGTGGTTTTCCAGAAAAGCAACAGCAATAGTGGTGGTTGTATCAGTAAAAAACCACTGATATAGCATGAATACTGAGAGAGAGAATGTCTTGTGATCCATGTACTCAGATCACTGCTGCTGCAGAAAGCTCCTCTGACTTAAGTAGAACTCTGTACAGATGTAGGGGTCTGTACATAGCCCAAACCCTGCACATTGTTCTGTAGAGTAGAATTGGGCAACGTTTTTCAGACTCATAGCTTATTTTCTGAAAAAAATGTAGTTTTGCTTGACCCCAAACTAGTCATGAATCTGACATGAATTTGCCGAATAGTTTCAGCCAAAACCTTTTTGGCTGACTTAGGGGCCATTCACAAAATGGCTGGAGGAAGTGGTGTTGAGTAGATCACTCACCTGGGATATGGGAGACCTGCCTTCAATTCCTGCCTCTGCTTGTTGTGGAGCAGGGATTTAAAATCAGTCTCACACACCTCAGGAGGGTGCCATAGCCACTGGGCTGAAGGCTATAAGAGCACAAACACCACCGCTTCCTCCTCTAGCTCTTTTGTCTGCCTAGCTCTTCATTTCCTTTGCTTTTATTTCAAAAAGTGCCTGGAAACAAAACAAAATTTCTGTCAACTTTTGATTCACTTGACGTTTTCATCACTTTTGGTTTGGGTCAGACTGAATCCTTTTTCGTTAAACTGCCAGCAAAACAAAAAAATCAGTTATTCACCCAATTTTACTATAAAGTAAGACAACTTCTTTCAGATATAAACCCTTACGCTAATATGTTCACTTTTCAGAACTGGAAAATGTATTTAGTCACAATGTTAAATTTTAACTAACTTTTTACAACAAATATTATTGAGAAAATTAAAATCTCTGTAGTAAATTAATAGAAGAAAATTTAACTTCTGTTTAGTTTTGAAAAGTTGGATTGTGATTGATTTTTTTAGACATCAGCCAATGAGAAACTAATTTATTAATGAAAATACTGGCACAGATCATCAACGGGCATAACTCACATTAGCCCCACTAGTGTCAATGGAGCCATCTCTGTTTACACCAATTGAGGATCTGGCCCACTGATGGGTTTTTTTGCACGAAACTCTGCAAGAGGTGGTCAGTGTATAAATCCTGAGCATAGTCATTAATGCTTTAAAATGTTTCTTCACCTGTTTTATAAGATGGTTCCTGATAAATTGAGGTTTCATTTGCACTAGTAAATAAGAGAATCATCCATAATATTGGTTATCTTTATTACATTGATTCCCACTGCCTTTATTTTTTTTCTAAATCTCAACAGATAATGCCACTATGTTGCAAGTCATAGAAATAGAAATTTCTCTGCTCTTAAGCATATTTACACTAACTGTAATGTATGTGATAGAGGTTTCTTATTTGCTTTTGAGTATTTTTTTTGTTAGTGCTAGTAAATTGCTACTAAACACTCAATTTTTGTTGATAACAAGCAGTTCATTTTTAAAATCCATTCTAAGCAGTTGAAACAAACTTTTTAAAAAATGTAAAAAAGCGCTTACAGTAATGGAAAAACCACCCAACCTGCGATATTTTCTCTAGCAAGAATTTTGATATTTTTCTCAATGGCCCTTAAATAGACCCTTAAATAGAAGTCAAAGTATTGGCAATATAGAGATATAAAAGATTACATTAAAAACCATAGGAACAAAGTTAGAATAGTTTGTACATGTTGCTAGAAGACTCATAGTGTTTTAGTGTGGGTGTAGATTATTGACCAAGCACTGGGAATATTACTGTTGGGAGCAATTCTGCACTTGGGGCCCCAGTTCAGCACAGTCCTTAGCATGTGCTTATGTCCACCTTTTATTCACCAAAGCATGGAGACCTGTGCTTAAGTGCTTTGCTGATGTCCCAATGACTTCTGTGGGATGTAAGCATGTGTTTACAGTTAAGCCCATGCACAAATGTATTTTGTTTACATTTTTAGCAGCAGTAAAAAAAAATCTGTAGAAGAGCTCTAGGCACCCTGACAATTAATCTTCCAATATTTAAACAGAAGCAAATTAACTAAACTGAAAAGTGTATCAGCTACCAAAAATATCTCTATCGCCTCTGGGGACATATGCACAACTTTCTGTAAAAAACCTAGCAAATGGCAAATGGCTATTGTAGCACACTTTGCTCAGTCAGAATTGAATAGTTTGTGTTTAAGCACATGTCTAAGTTCTTTGCTGAATTGGGAACTAGGACACCAAGTCATGGGACTCCCGTACCTATGTTGAGCCCCACAGAAGTCAAAGGGGTTTGTTTGGTGCAAAGGTGCACCTCTTGTTACAAGATGAGATGAACTATTAGGTACTTTCCATTTTCAATAACTGTGCTTTTTCCTAGCATTTCTAGGATCAACAAATAGATAGCAAATCTGAAAACTTTAAAGAGATACAGATTTGTCTGAAAACTTTGTACATAACAGTAGTAATGTTACAAGGACACATGAAGATCCTGAGAACAATATTTTATTTTTTCTAGTTTGTTTATTTTGTGTATTTGGCGGCACACTGTACAGTCCGTGACATTGTTTCCCTGTACAGTTAGTGCCTCCCTTGCTTAAACTACTCCTATACCTCAAAGGGAGAAAATAAACCTTCATATTTTTTTAGCTTTTTTCTTTAATTTCAGGACATGCTATTTAAAGGGTTAAACTGAATTTTGTTTTCAAATTAGTCAAGTTTAAAAAATTCAAGTTGACGGTATATATCTTCCAATATAATCTTATAGTTATATAGTGAACTTTAATGTAAGATTATTTCATTTATTGTCTGACAGGAGGCAATTTTCATTCATTCTTATATAAATTTCTCTCTGTTGCTCTCCTAGAAAACATCTGAGCATATATTTCTTCAGGATAGCAAATAAGACTTTAGAAAATCAAAATATATGCATTTTCAATATGTCATCTCCTGCTATGATATATAGTACCAGAACATGAATGTTGTACCAGCTACTCTTTTAATTTGTAGAGAGTGGATAAGCATGGTCTGTAACAGGTAGTTCTGATGATGTCACAGTAAAAGTGAAATCGATAGTTCGTATATCACTGAATCCCTTAGCGTGTGGCCTTATTAGCAGTTTTTCTGCAGGGGTTTTATGTATTTGATGACTTATACAAGGTTTGAATAAGAAATACATTTTTTTATTAAGCCCACATTCGAAAGGTAAGATTATTTTAACTATTCAAGGAGGAAATACTGTAGAAGCATGCCTGCATTTTGGTTTTAAGTCACAAGCAACTCAATGTCAAACCAGACTTTGGACAGCTGACTTTTAACTACAGCCCTGTGGGTTAAAATACAGGTGATGGGATTCTACATTTTTTCTCTCTATAAAAGTCAAATTGTGTCACTATAGTGTTGCAAGTACCACAGCACTGTATTGTCTTTCGTAGCATAGCAATGAGATAGGACGGAGATATATAGACGTATAATCTCCTCACAATATTAGATTGGCCATGATTTTTGAAGGTGACTGTTCATTTTGGGTGCCTCAGCTTCTGATGCCCAGCTTGAAGCACCTTAACGAAGCCAACTTTTCAGAAAATGCTGAGCCTCTGAAAAGTGGGTTCCTTTAAGCTATTGAGTGGTGCCAGGAAGGCAGAAGTAGCTAAACTAAATTCCATGCTCCCCAAGTCAGAAGTAGGCACAGTCTGTTTACCCTCAAGCACACTGCTGAAGATACTCCCTTTGGACATCTACATTTAGATACCCCAAATCATGGATCTCTTTTGAAAATCTTTGCTATTAGGAGAGGAGGCATCTCATTAGTGTACTTGCAAGTGCAAAAGCCCGGACAGGACTAATTTGTGCTCTGCACAGTTGGCATTCAACAAATAACGATAGCTTTATCTCTTCACCAGGGACAGCCCAGCAAATTTGCAAAGCAGCTGTTTTCTCTCTAATTTGTACACATTCTAGACAGTTAAAGGAGGAAATTAAGACCCCAATTCAGCAAAGCATTTAACCATGTGGTTAAATCCCATGGGACTTCAGCATGCAGTCAAAGTTAAGCACATGCCTAAGTGTTACGATGAATTGGGCCTAAATATAAGTTCATATAAAGAAAAGGAAATACCTCACCAATTCCCGTGTATGAAAGTGAAGTCAATTTAAAAAAAATCCCATTTAAAATAAAGCAAAACAAGCCTGTAACAGCTTTCATCAGAGAAGAAATACCCCCAAAACAGCAGTAGGTACAAAATACTGAAAAACAAAGTGTTGGCCATGATTATCTTGAATGACTGGCTCAAACACACATGAAGGTGGCCTTAAAAATGATTCAGATAGTAAATAAAGTATCTTGAGGAATTTTATTTAAATTATTTTACTATAAAGTTACTTATTTCTTAAATCACAACAGCAATATAGTGCACAAGAGGATTGGTGATATCCTGCTAGTGGCTGGCTAAGAATTGCACCCTAGCCTGTGCTAAAACATCACATTTATCTTCTCCCCAACATGTCTGTCCCATCTACTGGTTCTGTCTTGTTTTGTAGAGTGTAAGCTGTTTGGGGAAGGGACTGTCACTTACCGTGTTTGTATAGCCTCTAGAACAATGGGTGAGGACTCTGGGCATTACCGCAATCTAAATGTTAAGTAATCACGAAAGGAGCAATTGCACAGGAATTGTTCATAGATATACCATTTTGGATGGTTGAAAGTCTGTTCTTTAACCTCTAGCCAAGCAAAGCACTCTAGATGTGCCAATGTACAGTAAAACCATTCACTTTCTTGTGGACTATTGTTTCTGGGCACATCAGAGTGTTCATCAAATTCTGTACTTGTGTATACACAGCGTGTGGTTGAAGTTTTCTGTTACCTTGTTAGGGGAAAGTAAGATACTATCAGTTTCACGTGCTATTCCTTACACTTATAATGGGAAATACCATTAGAACCGGTACTATTTTACCTACTGAAAAGGGATTATACATGTATTTAAGCACATGCTTCAGTGCTTTGCCGGATTGGGATCAGAGCTCTTGAAGAGCTGAGCCCAGAAGAGGAGAGCAGCCTAGGTCTGGCAGAGAAGCTGTCAAGGGATGAGGAGCTCAGAAAGAGATGTGAATGGGCTGGAAAATGCAGGGAGATGATTAGAAGCCTTTACAACTATAGGGTGAAGCTCTTGTAAACCGATTGAAGCCAACTCCTGGCATATCCTGAACCCCTGTTGTTGTTATGACATAGCTCCCTGCTGGGTTCATATCGGTGGTCTAATGTGGCCTTCTCTATGGGATCATTTTACTCTTAGGACCTGATTCTGCAACAATTTACTCACATGCTTAACTGGACATTCTAGCCCCATGGAAGTCAGTGTGAAACATGAAGAACGTGCTTAATGGGGGCCAGGCCTTAATTTTCATCATTTGTCCTTTGGTGTGTGCGTGCAGGGATTAGGCGTATGCTTGGATCTGTTGTTTAAATTACTGCACTAAGTGTAAAATAATCACAGGGATTTAATGTGAGCTTTCTTCTTTTCTCAAGCGAAAAGCCCCAAATCCCTCCTAGACTTTAAGGTCAGAAGGGACCAATATGATCATCTAGTCTGACCTCCTGCACAACGCAGGCCACAGAACCTCACACACCCACTCCTGTAATAAACCTTTAACCTATGACTGAGTTATTAAAGCCCTCAAATCATGGTTTAAAGACTTTAAGGTACAGCGAATCCACCATTTTCCCCCCTCAGAATTTAAATCTTTAAACGGGATATTTATTCTTGCTACTCAGGGCAATCCAGGCCTGGTGTAAATCAGGGTAGCCACACTGACTTCAGTAGAGCTTTACCAGTTTACACTAACTGAGGATCTGGCCCATAACATTTAGCAGAATGTCCAGAAAATTTTCAAAGCGATGCAGTAGTTTTAGAACTTGGGTAGGTTTCAGATGATGTTCAGGTGCTATAGAACTAGGCTTCCTTCCTAGTGGTAGGCTGAATTCTAGGTTCTGAATTTTAGCTACAATATTATGGACGTCTAAGTCAGATCGTGCCTTTAAACCACTGATGCTGACCCCATTCAAATGTTTACTGTAGTCTACATATATTAACTTCTTGTGCCTTCCGTGTAATTATATATATATATATATATTATGGTTATAATGTTACTTTAATATTTGCATGAAAAAATAATCTGTGAAATCCTAGCTCCATTCAAGCTCCCTATTTGGAATTTTCCCAACCTTCAAAGTGAAACAAAAGAAAATACTGTTCAAGGCCAAAACCCTCACCTTCCACATCAAGCAGGTGTTCTGAGCACTGATTATTTCCAGCAGTGAGAGCAGAGTAATCTTGCCCCATTCCCTACTTCAGAGAAATGCCCCAGTGCATACCCTGCTGCACAAAGAATCATAGCCTCCTTGTAGCCTTCAAAATCCTTTTCTCCATCCCTGTTCAAAGGGAGTACACCAGAGGGAGCCTCTACCGCTACAAAAGAAGAGCAAGTTTTCCCTCTAAAACAAGTCAATACACATAATATATTTACTATCAAGTTACAGTAGATGAGAGATCAAGTGGTGTCAAAGAAATGACTCAAAATGTCTAAGACTATCTTTCACAGCTGGGCACCTTCCTATTTTCCTTCTGTCCAGAGAGCAAGAAAAGTAGCTATGGCAGTTATCCTTTACCTACTTGCATCACAATCTTATATGGTATGTTATTTTTTTAAAAAACAGGCATTAAATAAAATATACTTTGCTAAACAAATATATAAATCAAATACTATATTGTAAAATGGTAGAATGCTTTTTGTTAACTTAAAACACCTATTTATTTATAAAGAGAATATGCCTTCCTTCAGCTGTGGTTGTGATTTTTTTCCTTATTCGGTTGTAGATCCAACATTTTGAAGGAAACCAAAGGTACGTGAGGCAACGTTGAAGTGTGAAAATTGCTCAAGTTTGGTTTCTTAAAATCTTATCATATTTTAACAGCTCAATGAAATATATCTGAAAGGGTCCTGTATAGAACCAAGGGGTGAATCCTGATGCTTTTAAGTCAATGCGATAGCTTGCATGTGTCATGGTTCATAAGACTGAGCCCTAGTTCAGGTAACCATCTGAAGACTGGATATATGAAGAGTATCAAAACTGACAAAAAGGTCACAGGTCAAATCAGCAAATTGAGAAATCAGTGACCTTTGACACTAATAGTTGAGGAGTTCCAGTCTGACTAGTCAGTCCTTCAGGATCGATTCACATTATCATGACTTTGAGACATTGAGGTCAGAGGTCATGCCAAAGACTTAAAATTCTAAGGAAAATTATATTTCTTAAGATACATGTCATGACTTTCAACTCTTCCTGGCACAGGGAGGTGTTTTTGCAGTTCTCCCAACCTACATAATATACAATATAAGAGCACTTCAGTTTCAAATGTGAAAATTAGCTTTATTCCTCTTTCAGAAACAATTCCACTGAGCTGAAATAAAAAGAATTGTTGGAAGTTAATGCCTCCACCTGTATGCAGAAAATGTACTAGGATAGATCAGGGTAGGATGCTGAAACAAACACTACATTTAAAAAAAAATCAAGGTTAATAAACAGATTTTTCTCTGTATAAAAACAAGTAATTGAAAAAACCAGACAAACCCACGTTCAATGACTATGACCTAGTCATGTGATAGGTTCTGACTGTTACCAATAATGAACCTTGGCTGTACCCTGGATATAATCGAGTCCCAGTCACACAACAAATTTATTGTAATCAGGTCACTGCCCTTGGTTTACTTGTGCAAAATCACTCTATTTGTGCCTTAATGCCTAACTTGAGTCGCATCCCTGTCACAGGTTGAGTTGAATCTTTAAGAGGAGCTCAGGATCTGGTTCTGCTCCCCCCCTTCCCAGCCCCCACCTCTGCCACTTCCTGATTGGGTGATTGCAAGCTACAGCAAGGCCTTTGGGGAGGGAGGGGCCAGGACTATAAAAAGAGCTCCCTCCACCTCAGCTAGGGAGTATCGTGGAGAAGCTCCCTGGGATTCCTGAGAGATTCTGTGATGGGGCTGGGGACAGAGCTCACCTGGGGCTTAGCTGAATAGGTAAGGAAGGAAAATTAGAGACAACAAAAGCCTGCTGCAGAAGCTCTTTGGATTAGCTGAAGCAATGTGTGCAAGGGCCAGAGTTAAGGCCTAAGAAACATGCAAACCAGAGCAGGCAGTAGCTCTGGGGGAATAGTGAAGTATGTGTGTGAGGCTGGAGTGGATTCCTTTGTTAGTACCTTAGGGCTGGAGCTCTTAGTAGAGGGAGGGCATGCACCCTGTGCTTCCTGGAAGAAGGAAGTAGACACCCCTGTACCTGAGGGGAGGAAGACTGCCGTGCTCCAGCATGGAGATAAGAAAGTGGTAGGATTGTGAACTATTGTTCATCCCAGATGGGATGGCCTTTGACTTGACCAAAAGGTGAAATTAAATTACCCTACCAATTTGGTGAAGTCTCCAGAGGAGGGAACCTGAGGTACATCAAGGAAACTGGCATGGCCATGTCTTGGGGGTAAGTACAGCCCCACCCTCTCCTATTCAGCGTACACAGATTTGTGTAGCATCATTAACTTGCTACCAAATGTTTAAAAATGTATTTGTAACTGTTCATACACATCAGCATGGGCTTTCCCTTGTGGCAATTGTCCTCTCCCTTAATTAAAAGCTGGCTCTAAAGTTGCCCTCAGGTTTACCCCATTAGCCAGGGCCACAACTTCACTCCCATATACCCTTTAAACATCTTTTTGTTAGATTGCAGCATCTGTTCTCCCAATTCTGTACTGCAACATGTTGCCCAGGTTGCACCATATTTAATCTAGATTGGGGCTTCCTAGTGGAATGGACAGATTTCATCCATCCCTGACATCCAAGTGCTTACTTTATTTCAAGCATTAGACATACACCTAGCTTGTGACATTAATGTCCCATTCTTCCTCCTGCAGCACTTGTTCCTCATATCAATGCAATGTGCTCATTCTAACTCCCTGGGCGACTTTGCTACTAGCTGTGCACCTGGGAGTCATTCTGTGAAAGCAATTTCTGGTCCGTAGAGAAAAGAAAATAGTGAAGGCCACTGCTATTCTTCAATACTATTCATACAAGCCAAGGCCTACCATAACACAGCCAGGTCATTTTTTTTTTTTTGGTTTCACTATATCTTGCCCAGCAGAGTTTAATCATGGAAAAGGACACTTGGGGACCCTTTTGGGTGCCCTCAGTTGGGAATTTTGCCCTCAACAAGCACATCTGAGGCTCACAGATGGTCGTTTGTGCATGAGCAGAGGCAGCCATCTGTTAGAATGGCATAGTGCCTGATAACATATTGGTTAAAAGCCTTTCCTTAGGATGCAATGCTCCTGGAAACATGGATGTCTGTGGGCAAACCCAGACAATGCTATAAGGGACATCTCCATTTTTGTTCCTCTGTAAAGGCTTTTACCTTGATGCCATGTGCTTCTTTTAACTTGATAACCTCTACTCATGTTTCTGTGCATTAACAAATTAGTCCCTGACCACCTCGTACCTTATTTGCTCATTTTGCAATTGCTGCTTGATGGCAGAGTGAGCCTCAGAACAGTACAAAATGGGTTTGAAACTGACAAGATTGCTATCTTGGGAGAAAGGGCAGAGAGGAGATGATGGCTGGTTAGGTAGACAATCATGTTTTCTAGATTTCTGAAAGCCCATTACCGCCTATGCAAATGGAGCAAGACGGTATGTGTCCCAGGATCCTTCTTTTTCTAGTGCATCACACAAAACATGGACATATAATAAAGCTGCAATACAAATCACATACTGGAACTGTGGCAATGTTTGATGGTTACACCTCACATGAACACACGTGGGAGCATACCTTATCTTCGTGCGTGTTAAAGTATTTTCTCAACCCTGTAGTTCCTGTCCTTCAGCTGATTTACTGGTGCGTATGTTGCCACCATTAGCACGATCTCTCTCCTGTTGGTTCTTACAGACCCTATCTGCCTCTACTGAGTGTTTTTGTTTCATTGTGCACAGTGCCAGATATGGAGCTGAAAGCTGGATTCTTTGATGTGTCTGGCTTCTCCACTCTGTTAGGGGCTGATGACAATGCATATATGCAGAATGCAGGAGGGACACCTACAGGATTTCTAAACAGTATCATTGGAGAAAGCAGGATGGGAGGAACTGGCGAAAAGTCATCAATGAATACTTTAGGATTCTGTTGCTATACCAGTAATGGTATGAACCGTTATAGGATGCCTTGAACACAGAAACACAATCATTCTGCTGGAGGGAGAATAAAGCTGGGATTTTCAAAAGAGTTTAAGGGATTTAGTTGCACAACTATTGAATTTCTATGTTAATTGGGCAACTAAATCCCCTGGGCCCCTTCTGAAAATCCCAGCCTAAATTATTTAGTGACCCATTGTGTTATTGCCCTGTTTATTTACAGGAGCTAATGAGTGCATGAAGCGAGCCTGCCAGCCGTGTGCAGGATAGATATGATGCAGTATACTCTGCCAATATGTGCTTCCTAGGGATACTGAAAAGTGCTGTGCATTATTTAGAACCTAAGGGACGTTCTCCTTGGCAGCAAACAAAGTGCTTAATGTTTGCCCACCTCCTGCTTTAGGAGGAACCTCTCACGAAAAGAAGTGAGGGTAGAGCAGAGCTTTCACCAGCAAAGAGCTGTCAAGGCTAACAGAGAAGACTTAATCTTAGTGAAGAAATTCTTCTTTCACATTTGTTCTAAGTGAAAATACGTGGTCCAGCGGCTAGTGCCAGCAAAACCATTAAAGTAGAACGAACTCAGCTCCCAAACAAGCACGCTCCATTGTCCATGGCCACTAGACTGAAATATCTGCCTTATTTTAAAATGCCTACAGCTGCCCTCATCTGGCTGTCAGCCAGCACCTGTCTTTTTGGTTACACTGAGTTGACCCTGGGTTTTACAGATGCTGCAACTAGTTATGCTCCACTAGCCATGATACTTATCGAAAGAAGCCCAGAATAGGTGGAGTCACAGACGTTCAAGCAGGGAATGTCGAGGCAAAAGGCTCCCAAAAAAGACTGTGAGTGGGAGCAGCAAATTTCAAGAGAGCAGGTATGGCGAAACACTCAAATTCCAATCTGGCCCCTTTCCATCAAACTAGAGGCACAGCATGATATAAAGCTGAGAGGTCCATTCAGCTAGCCAAAACATCGAAGCATCTAATTTAGAATCTAATTCTTAGAGTAACATATGTCAAATAATTGGGCTATAAATAAATAAATAACAAGTACTGTTATTTGCAAGAGAAACACCCGTGTAATAAACTGTATGTTATGGAAAGAGTGGGACTTTTAAAAATGTACAATATTTGCAGCAGGTTTTTTTTCCTTAGGTTTGATTCTCTCTTTGCATTTATGTTACAAAGAATTGCCTAAATTGGTGCTGCGTTCATTTTGAAAAGAAAGCCTCCTTGTCAGTTACCTGACAGCTAAACTGAGCCTCACCTTGTTTAGTATATTCAACAGTATGTTACTACAATAAATAGCAATCTCCCTCCCCAAGAAGACCTGAAAAGGGAGACCTACTGGGTTGTTTCCACAGGCAGCTGAGAAGCCCATGAGAAGCATGAGTAGTCTGACAAGGTCTGAAATGTGAGATGACTGTAGGCACACACAGTGCAGTCCCACTTGTGTCAATGTCACCAAGAGACACACTGTACCACAAGAGCAAGCTGGCAGAACCCAAAACATAATTACCTCAAGCAGTATGTGGCCTTCTAAAGGAGCTTAACCCCAAGAACCTCTGAAGAGGATGTGCTCTATTAATGTACCACTGCTCTTAGCTACTAATGACGTGGGATGAGTGGAGAGAGCCTTCAAGCCCTGCCCCTGGAGCTCAAGGGCATCGTGTTCGATTGTAGACAGTGTAACTCTGATGTGTGAACTGCCAAGTTTCTCTGGCATCCTGGTTTGTAAAGTCTGGGTGACCTGCTCACAGGGAGTGGCCCTACATCGATTACCTTTATTTTAATGAAATTGCGCCTTCTGCTATTAGCCCACCGAGAAGAAGGAGCTCTTGAAATGCTACCAGCGGAGATTCTTGAAATTTGCTATAGGTTTTCTCTCCTTTACATTACCCAGGAGGATGAAGTTTCTTCCCCTTGTTCATATGCTGCTACCCTTTCTGCTGTTTGTTAGGCCAAACGTTCATAAAGTGGTAGGGTCTGTCCTCCTGGTCTCTTATGCTGCTGTTTCCACAAATAGACCTTTGTTTGCAAACACCAGTTAACAAACACAATTAACAGTAAACAAACACAAACCAATTGCCAACACAAATTAAAAATGGGGCTGCTCCATAAACTCTGGATGAATCTGCTGACGCTGAGGTTGAATGGGCATTTGTGTTTCTCTGTCTTTAGCTTTTGCGTCACACAGTGGGAATGAAAGGCAGGTAAAGGGGTCAATAGAGCCCGTGGGGAGAAAACGCAGATGCTGCAATGAAATCACTGTATAATGCAATAGGGAAACCAGACCTAAACGTCACGTGAGTGTGTTCATCAAAATTAACACAATAAAAGCAATGATTGCCAATCAAATGGCAAAATTTGATTTCCTCTGTGCAGATTGCAGTGTGAGTATTCTTACGGTAAAGGAGTTCTTGTAATTCTAACTCGAGGAAGGACAGAAGAAAAAATGAAAATGGTCAGAATATGCATGAGAATTTGCTAGAAGGCAATTGGGTAGGGAGCAGGGAATGTGTCTGCTGTTTAGATGGCCCTTACCAGGGTTTTAGACATTACATTCCACTTGTGAACATGATGTTATCTGGTCCCTGGGCTGGGAAGTGTTCCATGGACCCAGAAAGGCTGAATCCCAGGCCCATATTTGGGAAGAAGGGGGGCAGGGTCAGAGATTGCTGGGGTGCACGATGGGGACTATAGAGCACAAGGAAGCAGAGGTAGGGTTGAGAGCAGTGAGCACTGTGCTGAGATGTGTGGGAGCCATTGTATGCGATGGGCCTTGGATGGGATATGGTCATCAGCATATCTGGGATCTTTAGATCCATGGCTCATGTGATGAGTGGTAGCACTAAGAGGCCATTATCCCCATGGGGACTAACCACAGTGGAGGGGAAAAATGCTTGTTTAATTGTTTTCACAACTCTTTGCCAGAGGGCAGAGGGAACGTTGAGACTCTGGAATCTTGTGTTTAAAGCATGGACTATGCTGGAAAGTTATATTGGCATAGCTGTGTTGGTCCGGGGTGTAGGAAAACCATATCGCTGACCTATATAGCTATACCTACAGAACCCTCAGTGTAGACACAGCTGTGGTGATGGGTGAGGGCTTCTGTCAACTTAGCTAAAACTGTTTGGGGAGTGGGTGTTCCTGGACTGTCAGCATTCCACCTGCTGGTGTCAGCGACCTCTACGCTAGGGGGCTATGTTAGCATGTCTTTGCCTGTGTCAGCTCCATAGTGCAGACATAGCCTAATTCCAGGTTCTGGAAAGGAGCATGCTGTAATGGTTATAGCCCGTTCTGCTCCTGCTCTCACAATCTGTCCTTCTCTTTTCCTGTTCCCCCCACTTTGCTCCTGTCCATTCTGTCTTTGCTCCGATTTCCACTTCCCTTTACAGCTTCTATCACTCTCAGTCTAGCCCTGTGTACCACTCCCAGATGCGCTCTGCTCCTCAACCCTCTGTATTAGTCATGCTGCGTCCCCTTTTTTTCCACATGGCCTGGAGGCCAGCATAAGAAGCATTCAGAGCACAGGGCAGACGCTTTCTCTGTCCTCTGTTCTGGTGCTTGGAGCCACTGCAGCCTGCCAGGAAGGAGTAATTGCAGGGAAAGCCCTGCTCAGCTGCTCTGTGGTTATGTTGCATGTGCAGTCCAGTCAGCACATAAGAGCCGTGAGGGGACGGAGCATGCTCAGTGCAGCTGCAAAATTCAGAGAGTTTAGCTGCCAAAATCTGACCATTGTCTACTGAGCACGTGTGAACGGTGCTTGATTTATTTATTGAGGCTTATAGCTTGGCCATACATAGGTGGATTTTCACAAGGAGGGCAAATAGTACCTCCCAGGAGCTAGTGTAATCCCTTTACCAAAGTCCAGTCCCTGCTCCAAAGTATGGAAGAGTTAGAGCGCCACAACCAAAATGAACGTAAAAATTATGTAACCTGAGCAAAATGTGTATTTCCCTAAACTGGTTTTTGAAAAGGGCTGAAACATTTTTGCTGAAACTTTCAAAAAAATTCCACCTGAGGCAGGCATCTGTCATGGAAAATTTCTGCTTGAACAGGTTTTCATGTTGGCAGTGTTTCAAGTGAGTGGAAAATAAGATCTTACTCTGGCAAGTGTTAGGCAACATTAAGTAGAGACACTTCCCCCTACAACATCCTTCACCTCATGAGTCCCAGGCATGCTTCTCATCATGGCAGGCGTCAGTAACATCTGCACGGCCTGTCTCTTCCTAACATATGGCTATTGCAATGACTCATCCTTAGTGCCAAAACATATTAACCCAAGAAGGGGTGCTGGGCAATATGGCTCAGTGTTTGCACCAGCCAATCTGAAACATAACTCATTGCCTGCTGGATCATCTCTCCTCCCAGACAAAGCTGTGGCAAGATAAAAGTGCATGTTTAAGAAAATTTTATGTACATGCAGCCATTATGGAAAAACTGTAATTCATTTGAAAGTTGGTTTTTCATTCTGATTTCAAGTGTAATAACAAAAGGTTAGTGGAGAGATAGGACTATCTGGACTAGTGGAGAGATATTTCAACCATCAATTTAATCTCCTGTAGTGAATTATACTGTAAGGCCTGATATGTCACATTTTCACTATTCACAATCTTTAATTAAACTACATATAGAAAAGGTCAGTGTGTCCTGCCTCCCTTAAATCACATCTTTCTTAAAGCATGGCACCCAAAACTGCATCTGATACATGCCTCTGATTCTTGCCCCTGCTTTTGCACCTATTATCCATTCATCCGCTCTCCCCTCGGTGAACTACAATCTTGTTTTGAACATGAGTTATAATGCAATATGCTTTTGCACTCCACATTGTGGATGCCAATAAATTACCAGGTACACACAGAATTTTATTCTATTTCAGCCTGTGCAAATGCTTGTTTGTGACTAAGTCATCATTGTCCATCTTTCATAGGGTTAGGCCTTAGGCATGTCAAAGTTGTGTTGCTAAAATAATCTACCTTGCTGCGTCTGGCTGCAATTTTTCACAGAATTAAGAAAATTGTACATGAGATGTTGTCCCTGTCCATAGTAATTATTCTAGTTTCAGCTATCCTCCTTCCCCCCCCTCCAAGCCCCCCACCCTCCTTCTGGTTTCTATACCTCCAAAGTCCGTGAAAGGCATCACAGACCCATAATATTTGAATTAGCAAGGCATGGAGTGCAGCCACCTCCAGACTTAACCTGGATAACCAGAGTTTTCCATCCTGGATCTGATTCAATGTCATTGTCATCAAGTTCCACACTAACATGAAACTGACAATGGGCTTCATGCACAAAGGGCATCAACGCACAAACAGATTGACTTGTGCCATGCAGCTGGGTAGCTTCATTTGCCGATGCATAACTGAAACTGAGATTTTATGTTTAGAAAGGAAAATGGTTACTTGAAAGGACTCACCACACAATTAATGTTTGGTTTGTTCATATAATTTTACTGAATGCATTCAAAAAAATAGACAGAACTATAAGGTGGAATATGTTGTCAGAGAATACAAAGGTCACATCTTTATATAGCTTTAATTTAAATCCATAGATTAAGATGATGAAATAGTTGCCTCATATGAGAACAAAATTGTTTTTTTAGTGAAAGGACACATCTTCAGGTAAGCATCCAAACAAATGTTTTCTGGTTAAGGAGAGCTTACTCTACTACCTATAAAAATAGAATAACATTTTAAAATTTCTTTAGATAGATTCTTTAAGGTCAACTAATGGGATTACATAGAGACAGGACACAGCAGGCTTGACATTTCATAAAACCATAGTTTAATTCCATTCCTGCCAAGGCCCAAATGTGTTATAAGAGTTTTAGGGATTTGGCAAAGACTCATGATGAGGACATCACATCAAACAACCAATGGGGAAATGTGGAGTTTTTTTCTTAATTAAAATAGGGTGTTTCATAATCTTGCTTTCCTTATTTTGCATTTGTTGTTGTTTATAAAATTCAGTGATTAAAAAGGAGAGATAGTGGCAGGTCTGTGTGGATTGGTGGCAAATTTGGGACTAAAAAGATGTCCATTTCTCATCTGGAAATGCTGTTGGGTGGTATGCCTTAATCAAAATTGGGGGTACCACAGATTCCTCTGTGTGAGAGAGAGAGAGAATGTGTACATGTACACTATTATTTTTATACAGACTTGACAGGAAAATGAAAGTGACAGGACTACAAACATGAGTAAGGAGGCTGGATATTACCCCTTGTACAGCAAGATTGGAAAATTAAAGAACACCAACTCTAAAAATGTTCCAAAACCAAGAAAAACTAGTTTAGCTTAAAAAGAATGCACCACATTAACTTTGAACAGAGCATAATTTTGGGTGTCCATGATACTATTGGTATAAAAATGCCTGGTTTTTTCAAATGACACAGAATCTGATTAGAAGTTAAAAATCTTTTTCTCCCCTAGTGTTAGTGTAGCTGTGTTGGTATGTTCATCTGGATCAACACAGAGGAACGCTTTTGTTTACACAATTCATATAGCTGAACATGTAAATACATTATTCAAAGCGTTAATCACCTAAACTTCCCTCTCTTGCCAACATTTAAATTCTGTTGAATAAGGTTTCTAATCAGCTCCCCTCTTACACAGCTGAATATTTGATGCTGTACTATAAACACAAATTCATATGCTCACAAAAGCTGACCTTTTCAAATGAAATGATGTACAAATTAAAAAGGAAAATGTCAGGTTTCTGATAACGGTTGGACGTTCTGAACTTTGGACAAAGTGACAGGTATCTTCGATTCTCCTGGTGCTGGTGCTTTTGTGACTGGCTGTGCATGGGCTTTTATGTCTGCTATTCTCTCTTTAAACCTTTGCTGAAGGTACTTCTCTTCCTTGGAGTAGCTTTTAGCAAAAGCAGACATCAACAGGCATGCTGCCATTGTGGTCCCTCCAATACAAAATAAGATAGCTCCTGCCAGCTTACATATATCAAGGGCTCCATTAAACTGAATGGCATGGTTATCCACAACAACAAAATCTTCTTCCTCAAGGGCTTCGATTTTCGGTGGCACAAGAAAACCTACTACAAGAACTGTTAACCCTATCAGCATAAAAACCACCCCAGATATGAGTCCGACCTGGAAAACAAACAGGGTTAAAAATGAACATGGCCTCATGGTTTAATATTTTCAATGTCTACACAAATATTTGTCAATCCTACCAGGAAAAAGACATTTTCTTTTGAGTCTGTTGGGGCCTCACTCTCATAGGACTCAAATATGTGGATGAATTGCCACGTTAGAATTGCTTCTGTAACTAATCTATAATGTTTAAATCAACATACACATGGGAGTTTCCCTGAAAAAGAAATACGCATATGTAGACACTGAGCGCGGGTTCTGCCAAACAAAGGATAACAATCTATGACTGCTATTAGGTGACAAAGCTACTTTTTAGCACAGGTAGTGGAGGTCTGAGCTTTGGCCCTTAAAGTACTGGATTCAAATCCTACTGATGACCCATGATGGGGTCATTACATATACCCATCTCCTGTTTTCTGTCCATGAAATGTCTTTATTTTGCAGAGGTTAAAGGGATAGTGTGGTATAAATAAGTTACAACCTTACATTTCCTGCCAAGTTTCAATAATAAGGGCAGAGATTGATTTCCACACGATCCCTAACTTTTTAGTAAAACAAGCCCTTATTGTTTCCCTGAGAGTCTGAGTATACACCAATGTATGTTGTTTTGAATGTCAATGAGAACTGTATGAATGCGTCAAGAGAGTAATTTCTCCACACTTTTACAAATTACAGCTAAGAATTCAAAGGTAACTATTGATTTTGTGTGCTTCAATTGTTGATGCCCAACTTGATACATGTTAAAAGGGCCTCATTTCCAAAAGGCGGGTGGCTCAGCAGTTGCTGAAAACTGGGCCTGTAGAAAGCTGCGTTTACCTCCTCGAGTGCCCCTATTGGCCAGGGATGTGCCTACCATGCTTTTCAGCTCTCAGCACTTCCTGTAGGCCATCCTCCTGCCTCTATGGGTCTTCTGTGGCTCAGCCCCCAAACAGGTCACACAGTACAAACCCTTTTGGAGTATAGCAAACTTAAACAAAGAAGCTCCTTGCTCGTTAGGGCCAATTATAAACAAAATGGTTTCTTACCCTTTTGGGCTAAATTTCCCATCCAAAATTAATAAACAGGGTTCCTTCTGAAGTTCTGCCACTGACTGTGGTCATCAATGGGTCCTGGCCCAACCTGGTTCTTTTGGCTGTCATCTAGGGACCCTCCCTCCTCTCTCTTTTGGCTCCAACCAGGAGCTGTCTTTCTTGCTAGCAACAGCTGGCAGCATCTTTTATTTCAGCCTGCTGGGCCTTGATTGGTTGTACTGGTCCGCAGTCCTCCTTGCTGCTGGAGGACCAGTACAACCAATCAAGGCCCAGCAGTTCCCCAAAACTGCCGCTCCCAGAATGGCTTTCTAGGTAAGCCAGGGGGCCTTATACTCACCGCTGTTATCCTCTCAGAGAGCAATTTCCTGGAGTGAGGTGTAACAGCAGCAGGGTCTCAAAGACCTAGAACACCCCCATCACCAGGCTCCTATCAGGTATATTGAATGAAGCACCCAAAATCACTAGTTACTTTTGAAAATCTTGGACTATATTTCTACATTTTGGATTTTCTGTACCAAACAATAGCTTCTGTGCAGCGATGAGCTGTACCTTCCAGAATGCAGAGCTCCACCTGCTAGGTGATCTCTGGATCTGAAAATCATCTTCATACTCCCAAATTGAAGCTGTGCAGTCCTCATAAAATTGATGCAGGTAGGATCGAACTCCATAGCGTTGATAACTTCCCTCAGTGCTGCTCTGAGCTTGCTTGGGGCTGCAGATATCAGCATATGAGCTCATCCTTCTCACCTGAAATGAGACATTTCAATGCAAGACAGACCCGATTAGTAACATTATGGGATTTACATAATGGAAATCAAAATGGGCTGCAAATAATCCCTTGGTATAAGCTCTGGAAAGACAAGAAGCCCTGTGGAGACAACTCTCCATCCCACACCCCCAAACTAAGGGCTTGATCTTGCAAAGTGCTGAACATTCCTGGCAGGTGCCGGGAGGCCCTCAATTCCCACTGAAGGCAATAGGTGTTGACAGCCCTTGGCACCTTGCAAGATTACACCCTAAAATGCATCCATGAACACTTTTTTTTTTTAATATGTAGAGTTCCCGGCACCATAATTCATGATGGAATGTCATTTAATTTCATGTAAATTTAAAGAGACATTGCATGACTGTGGGACTGAAAGCTTCAATTGCTGATATAAATATCACTGGTATTAGTCCTGTTAGCCATTGCTTGCTAGCTTTAGCTGCTAATTTGGAACATTTCACAAACTCTTTCTGATGGCTATATTTTTCTTAAACTTGTGAAACAGAGACTTAACTCTGAGATTATATATAATTGTGACATTTATAACCGCGGGGGACCTGGTCATGGAAACTAGCCTGAACAATTAGGTTTTTTGAATAAAAATACACTCAAGTATGGAACATTTGTTCTACTACATGGAAATCAGAAGATGAAAATGATTACAAACTAACTAGCCTATTTTAATTTAGCAAATACAAATAGTAAATTGTGAGGTAAAGCCTGGCTCCCAGACTTCAAAAGGGTTAGGATTTCATCCATTGTGAAAAGTAAATATAATGCTCTAAATTCTTTCCATTGTAATAATGTACTAGTAAAACAAAGATTTTGTGTTTTAAATATCCAGGGTCTGACTCTGACCTCACTTATACAGGTGTAATGCCGCTGAATTCATTAAATGTGTATGGGTAGGGTTTTGTGGCCTGCCTTGTGCGGGAGGTCAGACTAGATGATCATATTGGTCCCTTCTGACCTATGAGTCTATGAGTCTATGAGTTACACTAGTGTAAAATAAGTGTAAGTGAAATCAAAGCCAGGCCTTTTTAAAATGAGTGTGCCACTTTAATATGCCATCTGTATTTTAGAAGTATGATGCCTTTGTTATGGATTTAGTAGGATTATATGAACCAGGCGGTATGAGTGATACCTAACATCAACTTCAAGTAACACATTTGACTTCTCAAAACAGTGAACTGCAAACATACCTATCCTGCTTGTTTTAACAAGGGTCTCCCCACTCCAACCCCCTTTTCCTGCATTTTATAGGCTTCTGGCCCTGCTCGCTTTCAGTCACTAGTGCAATACCCCAAATGCACACAATTTGACTCACTATGGAAAACCAGCTCCCAATATGTTAAATGAGATGGACAAATACTGCAGCACTCACGGTGAAATTTTGCAACAATCGGAAGCCTACTGATTAGGAACAATGGCAGAATTTGTCTCTTTGTAGGTATAGAAATTGACATCACTATGACAATTCTTTAATCCCTTGGTTGCTTTAATTCCTGGTCGTTTTCATGACTCAGTGTTGAGGAATGTTGTTCACTTTTCTCTGATAGTGGTAGCTTTTCTGTTTTCCTGGTATTGTTAATGTATATGAAATCTGCAATTTCATAACCTTGCCATCAGAATTTCTGAGGAAAGGCCTTAAAGCATCCAGCTATATCAAGACCAAATGGATCAAATCCAGTATCCAGGAGGCCTACAAGCATGTATAAATTCTTTGTCCAATGAGAGTCAGAGCCCTCTCCAGTAGAGCCACAACAACCTCTTGCACTGGAGAGTGAGGTGTTGGTAAAAAAGCTTTGCAAAGCCGCCACCTGGCATTCCCTGCACCGTTTCACCAGGCAATCTCTGTTAAGCATGCAGATGCAACCCTGGACTTCAGAGTGCTTCTGTGAGAAGCTCTTCCTTTGGGGTGACAAAGGTTCCCATTCTCCTTTTCCCACTTCAGCCTCAAGACTCTTGTTCTTCCTCCCTAGGGTGATTCATCACAGACCAAGCCAAAGAAACATTGCTCTCATTTTCTGACTGATTTGCTTTCTGTTGATTGAGTGAGATGGCCCAGACTCACAGCCTAATGGTCTTCAACAAGAGACTCCCCTTCTTAGTTAGAGAGGTAGATAGATGTCTTTAACATCAGAAATAAGAAAGCTGGAGGCAGCCCATAGAAAGCAAGACAATTCTATATGGT
>ML675601.1:35328935-35478648 GCA_007922155.1 Mesoclemmys tuberculata | reverse complement strand
ATGGTCATTGGGCATCATCTTGTCTGTCTGACCAAGGGAGAACTGTATATCTGCAATGTCTAGACTGAAACATAGAAAGCAAATTAGATAGTACATGGTTACGTGCCTTTTTATGGAGCTAGAGTTGTATGGACATCAAGATGACTTCTTACAAATCTTTTGGGCAACTGTCTTGTAGACAGGCATTGCATGTAGGATAATTTACATGTCACTAACCTTAATATTTACCATTAACTAATGGCTGGAAATTTCTTTTATTGCTGTGAAATTTTACTATACTACAAACTTTGATCTTTATTTTCTCAGACAAAAGTGACATGAATGCAAATTTATAGCTGAAGCCTTTTGGGAAAACTCTGAAAAATATTCTGTTTATAAAGAAGTCTGTTTATAGAACATTTTTGGTCGCACTTAAGGTTTTTATTGTATTCGCTGGGGGGGGGGCTAGGTGCTGAAACTGGGGGTGCTGCCACTGTCCCCCTGGCTTAAAGTGGTTTCCATCATATTTCCATTTACAGTTTGGGTCAATGGCTCTCAGTACCCCCACTATACAAATTGTTTCAGTACCCCTGAGGCTGGGGGGATCTTTGTTCTTTAGGAGTTTCTGTTCCTGCTGTTTCCACACCTGCAATCAACGTCCTGTCTTTGTGACATCACAGCCATCTCCCCAGCAGCTAGCTAGCTGTTACAGAAGACAATGACTTTCCACTGAAGAACGCTTTAAAAACACAAACCCCAAATTCTCCCTCACCCACCCCAAAGATACTGTTCTCCTACAAATACCCCGAGTAAACAATGAAGACAAGAACGGAAAAGATTATATCTAAGAAGAACTCTCCTAGATGCTACAATAAAATAAATAACATAATAGTAATTATAATTATTATTGAGCAAAATGTGTTTTTAAAATTTTCCATAAGGAATCAGTGAGGCTTCAGTGAGGAGATATGTAATAAAATCTGGTGTTTCTAATTCCTCAGAACAGAATTAACCCACAATAACCACACACCTAGGGGTTACTTATTTTAAATTTTTTTCAGATTTTTTTTCCATACTAAAACAAGTTTAAAGTGGAAATCTAGAATACTAATAGTTGGCTTCTGATCATTGATATGAGTGAAAATGTAGAAAAGTGTACCCCAGAATAAAGGTTAGCAGACAAAAAACAATGAATAATCTTTTAGTCAAAATTGCTGAACATAGTGTTACAGTTGTGACAGCTGGTTCATCAAATTGTGATCCTTTTTAGAATGGAAAGAAATAAACCTCTGATTCAATTTGGCTACTAGCCACTTTCATGAACACCATTTTAGCCCCTGCCCCACACACACTCTCCCAACCACTGCTCAAACACACAAACAAATAAGCTGTTACAAATGGGCAAGTCTATTCCGACCTCTTGTTCTTCATGTAGAGATACTATCTGTTCCTAGAGGAAAGAAAGGAGAGGTTGAAGAAGTTTTTCAGCCCCCAGTGGTTGTTTGGAGTAGCATAGTCTGTCTTCTCAGGTGCAGCATGAATGTGGCTCTTGCTATATGAGAATGAGGAAGGGGAATTGAACAGAAAGCTGAAGTGAAGTAAGGTCAAGGAGTCCAGAATAAATATGTGGGGGACATGTTCAAAGACACCCACTTGTATCAGATCAATATAAATAACAGTTACTGTGTTGGGGTGTTGACAGCTGTATTGACATATGCTTCACTTTTGTGGATGTGGTACAATAGGCCAGATCCTTAAAGGTAAGGCACCTAACTCCCATTGACTTCAATGGGAGCTAGGTGCCTAAATACCCTTAAGGATCTGGGCCTCAAAGCCTATGCTGGGAGATCTTTTACCTAAATGTGGGGGGGAAATGTTACCTAATACCAGTGTTTTGGTCTGAGTTTAGAGCTTGTATTTAGCCAAAGGACAGATGTTCAGCTTTAGAGCTTTTCACAGCATAAGAACAGACCAGTGTAATCACTACAAATCTCTAGAGAAACAGAGAATTTGCAATCAGAACTTTAGGCCTTGCAGCTGCACTGTAGCAATCCCCTAGCAACTTTATTCCCATGGTAAACCTGTTCTGTGTTTATTTTGTGCTTTTATTATACCCAACTGATACAGCCAGAGGGGTGGGGGTGATTAGTTTTAGGATGGATAAAATGTTGAGCATATTTCAGGAGAAAGTACTGAATGAATTTTCAAACTGCTTCATGATAAATTCATTGTTCTAGTGTTAACCATGTTTACATTTTAGAAAGTTAAATTTGAAAGCTATGCCAAAAACAGAAGAAAA
The DNA here is from genome assembly GCA_007922155.1 of Mesoclemmys tuberculata. Lineage (NCBI taxonomy): Eukaryota > Metazoa > Chordata > Testudines > Chelidae > Mesoclemmys > Mesoclemmys tuberculata. Next base: position 35,476,370 of record ML675601.1, on the reverse strand, counting down.
TAGAAATGTGATGTTGCTCTCTCAGCACATGCACATTCGACCAGGAACCTGCAAATGTAAAACACAAATTAAAAGGGGTTCTTACGTTTGAAGTCCCTCTCCTCCTCCTGATGTTATACACTCTGACCTTTCTGTTTAAAGGATCATCTTTCCAATCTTCACCTATAGGAAAAAGAGACCCCCCTAGAAATAGTGAATTCTGCAGTAAATAACATAGATACTGCCTAATAATTTCATGGAATAATCTTCTTGATGCTTGAAAAATCTGATATGTTATAATAAAATCTAAAAACCCCAATGTTCCCTTCGGATAGAGGCCAAAGCAAGGCAGGCTAGGCCTGATCAAAAGTTCATTGAAGCTTTGCATCATGCCTTCTACGTATAGGCCTTTTTTCTTGTTTGAGGAGTCAATTGAGCGCTGTGTTACACAGTCATACAGAGGGAATGTGGATGTAAGGGCCCCCCCATTACTTTCCTGCATGGGTTCCAGCCCTCTGTGCATAGGGGAGAGAACAGCTGCTATTCTCCATTCTGTGCACGTGGGCAGAGCCTTAGTTCAACTCAGGCAGTACCAGGGAGGAAGTAAACTACACAAGGGAAAGAAATGGCACAAAATACTTCCCTTAGTCAATAAGGGGGAAGCAGGGACTATATTGTGACTATGTGAGGTTCCTGGTCTGCTCTGAGGTCCGTGCAACTAGGCAATAACCTTTACTTTACTAAGGTCTGTGCAACTAGGCAGTTACCTGTACCTTTACCTTGTGGTAATCTTAGTGATTCACAACTTTTAAATAATGCTTCCTGCAACAGGTTAAATCCATAGTATCCTGGTTAGTAATTACAATATGATGCACCATGCTATAAATGAAAGTAATTGTAATATCGCTTTTGCTATACTTAGTTGCTTTTAGGAACCATTAAGGAATATTTTTTTTAGTAACAATGTTGATGGCCACCTTCCCCCCAAATGTCTGAAGTGCTTACTGTATAATATAGCTCGTGTGAATGTCTATCGCAATGGAATTCAACCCCCCATCCTAATCACATCAATAACCCTGACTTATTATCCTTCACCTGCGCCAGGACAGCCCCTTTGAAAGATCTGTGTTTTCAATGACAATTAAGGGACTACGGTAGAGTTCTTTCCCCACCTGCTACAAGTATATTCACCAAAGTATCAGCAGACCAGTAGAGATGGCTGAGGTTTAGCTTTATTCTGACCAGCTGATAAACATTCCCCCTGCAGAAGGCCCTCCAGCCAAGGAGATTACAGTTGACCATATTTTCCTCTTCAGGGTAACCTACAGAAGCCCTAAACAACGCCTGGATTTCGCTTTGTTTCTGGAGCAGGGAGAGGAGTAAATCTCCCAGGGCCACCGACCTCGCCAGGCAGCAGGGAAGCGGTGCACCCTCCGCAGCCATTGCAGGCTTCGGCTCTGCGGGAGGCAGCGGCCTTCGCCGCCGGCCCGCGGCTGCAGGGAGCGCGCTGTCCCTGGTGCTGAACCCAAGCGCGCCGCGGAGCCGCCGGATCCCGGCCAGCGGCGCTTCGTTTTCACTCCGCGCGGCGAGGCGATCGTCCACCGCCGCAGCGCGGGCGCGGTCCGCTCCGGCCGAGCGCAGCGCGGACGGGGAACGCCCTCGCTCGGCCCCCACTGCTCGGCGGGCCAGAGGTCCCGGTGCGAGGGGGCAGCGCTGGCGGCGGGGCCTCGTCTTGCCGAGGGGCCCGTTATCACCCCGCCCCGCCTGTGACACTCGCTCTCCGCGCACCCCGACCGTGAGCAGCTGTGTGCCAGATGTGGAGCCAGCCCCCCTTCCCCGCCGGGGCGCCCCATCTCTCCCTCGGGGCAGGGCTGGGGCGGGGGGAGCGGGGCTCGTCTGCAAGTTCAAGCCCGGGGGCACAATCTGCTTTCGGATCCGTGTCCCCCCCCCGCCGCCGCCGCCTTCTCCTGCCGCTCCGCCCGCCCCCTGCTTTGCAAACGGCCGGGGCCCCCCCCCGGTTACCTGACCCTCCGCGCCGCCGGCCGAGCAAGTGCAGCGGGGCTAGCTGCACATCTCTCGCGCGGCTCCCATCTCCGCTCTGCGCCGCCCCGGCCGCAGACGCCGCGTCTCAATTCCCCGCCCGCCCCCCCGGCGCCCGGCTCGCCCTGGGCCTGCGCACTCCGCGGCTGCAGCGCCGGAGCGGGGGGCGGGCGCGGAGCCGGCGGCTCGGTTCCCCTGGCGGCGGGCGGGAGGCGCCCAGAAGCGCCCCCCGCGGCTCTTGGCCCGCAGTCGCGGCAGCTGGGGACGCGGGGAGCGGGCTCCTGGGAGGAAGGATCCTAGGCCGGGGACCCAGCACTGCCTTGAACACAAAGCGGGGGTCTCTGAGGGCCTCTGGCACCCAGCATCTTGGGTCACCAGCCAGCCAGGGCTCGTGGCAAATACAAGACCAGAGGCCTCCTCCATGGTGGTCTGGCAATCAGCCGCCCTGGGTGCCAGTCCTGTGTGAGCTTGGACCCCTCACATCACCCCTGTGCCTTCTACTTCACTTCCTCCATCCCTCTTGTCTGCCTAGATTGTAAAATCTCCAGCGACAGGACTGGCTTTCAATATTTCATAGCCTGCCTACCACAATGGGGTCCTTGTCTGGGGCTGAGGAGGTTGGGGGGGCATTTCAGTGCTACTGTAAAATAAATATGCCATGATTAAGTTGTGTGTAGGTCTATTTTATTGTCCGCTTATGGTGCTTATGGTGCTTATGTGCTAACCAACCTTGGCCCAAAGGAATCCACACTCAGCTACGCTCACGCTTTGCTGAGCTACTCCCAGACTGTGAGCGAGAGGAGCTTGTATCAAGTGTCTTTATAACCATGACTCCAGACCAGTGACATCTCATGGACAAAAGGCATTAGGGCGCTGCCTCACTTGTGCACACGTTTGAATATGATTCGCAGCCTGCTGTAGATTTGCTGTGTTTGTGGTTCATATATGGTAACAGGCCATTTTTCTCCACAGCCCCTGTGGCACATGCACAGCCTATGCAGTCAAGATCTGACAGGAGGCAAAGCTGCGGCAAGCTGTAATGGGATTTGGGCCTATGGATCCACCATTCAAGCAACAGGCTGCAATGATTGTAGAGTGCCTCCCCCCATCAGTGGTGTTGGGGAAGTGCTAACTGGCTCTGGAGGTGGGTCGTTGCTCAGTCTCTCAGTCTGCTGAGGGGCTGTGTGGCTCACTGCTGCACTGAAGGCAGCAAAATTGCTGGAGGGAGGCCTTGCTCCTGCAATGAAGGTGGATGAACTGCTGAAGGAGGGTTCACTGCCCTCGGGCAGGATAGGAGGAGGCAGCGGTGGAAACAGGGAGGGAGTCAGAGAGGGGAAGATCCTGGGAAGGGGGTCCAGTCTGGCCCAGAACTGGCCAAGCGAAGCAGGGGCCATAACCAGTACAAGAGCTAGAGTTGGTCCTCCCCTTCTGTGGTTTAGGGGTGGAGGTGGTTCTAAGTGGGCATGATTTTTGTTGTCTGCTACCGCCCACCTGCCTCAAGTTCACCAGTTACCACTGACCCAGATGCAGGACTTCTTGTTGCCACAGTAGCACTGAATTTGTCAGGGGCAACTAATCAGGATCCCAGTCTGGATTTCGTGTTTTGGCTGTGGAATTTTCTGTGGAATGGCATTGTGAAGCCAGTGGAGAAGAGCACTGAGACAATTCACCACTGTCAGAGCCATGTTTCATGCCTGTCTATCCTTTTGGCCTCTGCTTGCTCCGTTTGTCCGTGCAAATAGCACAAGTCCATTGATTTCAGTGGTGTGACATCAGTTTACACCAGCTGACGATCTGGTCCAGGCTGTTTCTGTTGGGATGTCACTATGTGGTGTGGATGGCGAAGCAGTCTGTGGGCTACATGGCAGAACTGCTATCTAAGCCTGAATTTGTGCAAGGTCTGTGTTCTTTGGTCTTGTCCAAGAATGAACGGTCTGCACTTGAAACACAAATGTAATATTTTTAAAATGCTGTAACTTGATTCCTTACAACACTTGTCTAGTATAATAGAAGGGCATAATCAATGTGGGGCCTAAATTACATTGCAGACAGTTTGAAGTTCAGAAAGAAAAGACTCCAACTAATGAAGACGCCATTCTGAAATAACTATTTGACAAATAGGGAGAAAATGAATGAGTCTATGAAAATATTTGGGAAGCTTTGCACCAGTGACCCCAAGCTATTTGGATTCCCCGCAGCAAGCACCAGATTCTCTGATCGTAAAAGGATTTCAGGAGAAGAAATCTGGGGAAGGATTAAGTAATCTAGTGAAAGAGCTGTTAGAAAAAGAGCATTAAAACCCACTGGTAGCTGGGGATTTTAAAAATATGCCATAATTAAGATGCAACAAACTATTCCTGTGGGGAAAAAAAGAGAGAGAATATAAAGAAAAAGAACAGACAATGTAGTGTCACAAAAGACTGCTAAAGGATCTCAGATTTAAGAAAACACCCTGTACTGAAATGGGAGAAGAAGGGAGGAGTCAATCCAACAAGATTACACAACATGAGCCAAGACTTGTAGGGAAAATATAAGGGCACTAAAACAGAATGAAATAATGCTAGTTTAAGCTAGTAAAGTTTAAGTCTGGATTGTTTGGCAATAAGGAAGTACTTATCAAAGTAGCTATCGATAACATGAAGATAAGGGAATGAACATGGGGAACATCTGAATATATAAAAATTAGCTGGTCTGGATGACATGACTCATAAATTATTGAATTGCTTTTCATGGTTACCTTGAAGTCAACAAGGTTACATGTAGAACAAGATACTACTCAGTGTGAATAAGGTTATCACAATCTGACCCTAAGAGAATTACCTAATGAACTTTCTGCACCATTGAACATTATTTAAGAAAAATCATGGAGAGCTGGGATGGTGGCAAATAGAAGAAAAGCAAATCGAGTACTAATCTTCAAAATAAGGGGAGAAGAGAGAGCCTGGTTATTTGTCCCATAACTCTGACATCTGACTTTCATTCACTCCCAAGCCTTCTGAAGTTAGGAATGAAAGATGTTCTATTCCATTCCCAACCTCATGAGTCATCCAGTCCTCTGTAAATAAGTATATATGCTACTTTCACAAAACAAGCTTTTTCTGCTCATTCACTTTATTGACAAAAGGGAATAAATAGAAGAAAAAATGAAATACCTGTGACTCCACAGCAATTATCATAATGCCATTATATAACTCCATGGTACTCCCACACCTTTAATACTGCATGCAGTTCTGGTCACTCCATCTGAAAAAAGATAGATTAGCAATGGAAAAAGTACAGCGAAGGGCAACAAAAATGATTCAGGGTATGGCACAGTTTCCATATGAGGAGAGATTAAAAAGACTGGGGCTATTCAGTTTGGAAGAGAGACAACTAAGGGCGAAATATGATGGAGATCTATAAAATCATGAATGGTGTGGAGAAAGTGAATAAGGATGTGTTATTTACCCCTTCACATAACACAAGAACCAGGGGTCACCCAATGAAATTAAGAGGCAGCAGGGTTAAAACAAACACAAGATAGTACTTCACACAATGCACATTTAATCTGTGAAACTCATTGCTAGAGGATGTTGTGAAGGCCAAAACTATAACTGGATTAAAAAATGAATTAGATAAATTCATGGAGGATAGGTCCATCAATGGCTATTAGTCAACATAGTCAGTGATGCAACCCCAGGTTCTGGGTGTCCCTAAGCCTCTGACTGGCTGCTGGATGCTGAGACTGGATGACAGTGGATGGATCATTTGATGATTGCCCTGTTCAGTTCATTCCCTTTGAAGCATCTGGCATTGGCCACAGTTGGCAGACAGGATACTGGGCTAGGTGGATCATTGGTCTGACCCCGTATGACCATTCTTATATTCTTATATAACTAGCAGCACTAATTTGTTTTCTGACACCTGAATAACACTCAGTGAACTAAGACAGCTATTGTGTATCAAATGGGACAATTATGTATAAACATAAAATCAACTATTATTATTAAGATTTGGTGCATATATGGCCAATTTCTGCTCTCAGTAACACCATTATAATTCAGCAGTAACCACTGAAGTCCATATACCCTTATTTATTTACAAAGTGAAGTCAGTGAAGTACACCAGTGTAAAACTAATGAGAGATGAGAATTGAATTCATGGTATGACTCATGATGTGATTTGGGGTAGCTGAACATTGAGGTTTAGGCCTTGATTACCCTGTGGATTTTCGCCCTCATTGGTGTAGCTGAACAAGTGCAACCCCTTAAAGTAATCCAGCTACAATTATCTTCACTGCAATTAATCCTTGCTTGAAACCGGAGTAAACTACACCAGTGCAAATTGTAGCTCATAGCATTTTTGCCTGTCCACACTAGGGATTTGCACTGGCCACTAATGATTGTAGTGGGGCAAATCCACAGTGTAGTCAAGGCTTTAGAAATCTATAGGCAGTGTTTTTCCTGCAGCTGCTGTTGCTATATCCACTGGCATCTGCCTGTCTCTGGTATTGAGAAGTCAAGGGATTGCAACTGCTGGCTTAGTGAATACAACCTATGTTCTTTCCTGTCTTCAGGATGCATCATCATCATTTCTCTCCTATGCAAGAGGCTGCAATTGGTATGAAATTCATGTTCACTGGGTTGCAGATGTCTGTCAGTATTTGCTGCTTAACAACAATGGCAAGCTTCCAGTGACCATTATCCTATTTCTGCAGGAACAGTTCTGCCATAATAATATTTTTGGCACTGATGTCTGATTTTCCAATTAGCTTTGCTCTCTATGTGAAGGTGAATGTAGAAATACATTCAGCCCATAATAGTCCAGTTTCCTGAAAAATTCCAGCACGTTCTCAGAGGCTTCCTTTGAAAAAGAAAAATGAACTGAAATGCTTTAAGTTCTCAAATACTATCAGAATACGAGCTAAATTTTGGCTAGTGTGACACAGAGACAGCATGGTGGAGGGCTCAGCTCCCTTTATGCATCTGTGTAGGACCTGGACACTCCCTGAGCTCCAAGTCTGCCCACCGTCATCTCCCCTGCTGAAATTGAGAGGGTCCCCCACACAAGCAGGGGAGAAGCAGCAGAAATTGCTCAGAACTGGTGAGTAGTTATATAGAAAGCTTCTCCTCATCCCCTGCAACCAAAACCGAGAGATTTACCCTCCCAAAATGGAGGAAAAGCAGCAGTAGCTGTTTAGAGCCAGGGGAGGCAGGCTGGCTATGCAGGAGACCTCTGCCACTACAATCCCACCCACTGGAACTGAGAACTCCAAGTAGGTGAAAAGCGTATGGTTTTTCTTTTCTTTTCAATATTTTGAGGGGGTTTTTGGTGGTCATTCTGGTCTCCAACTCCCTTATTCCCTGCTTCTTGACTGTGATGAGGCAGAAGGTGGTTGGAAGAAGTTGGAATGGAGGACCTTGCCAACCTTGCAGAGCATGAGGAATATGCATGTTGGAAGGGACCAGGGGGAACAGTTAAAACAAAGCAAAACAACAGCCTAGAACTAAGAAGTGCACCTAACAACTTAGATCACTTCGCGTATGTCACTCCTCTTTTCCAATCCGTGTCTTTCTTTATCTCTTTGGATCACAAGGTCTTCAGGGCAGGGACTGTCTTTTACTATGCGCCTGTCAAGACCTTAGCACAATGGTGTCCTAATCCTGACTGTGACTTTCTGGGTGTTGTTGTGATTTTAAATAACAATAGCTTGCGCTGGCTGCCATGCTGAGAGGTAATCCACAGCCCGAGAGTGTGTGGTCAGCAGGCCTAGAAGATGGCCCATTTCTATATGCCTGCTGGCTTTCTTGAGACCTTCACATGCTTGTGGGATGTGTCTGAGCCCTTAACAATGGCACAAGAGCATTCCCAAGGTTCTCAGATCAGTGTGATGATTTTGTCATCCACTCCCATTTGCTCCAGTACTCCACCTTGTAAAACTTTGTAGTTGCTTGCTGCACCATTAGATCTTATAAGCTGTTTTTAGGGCCTACTGCAGGCTCTGATACTACCTTTATTTGTTCCCGCTTCCTAGCTGAAATGTGTCTGTGATGCATTAATATAGGTCTGCATATATGTCTCTCTAACAAACTCTATTTTTTTCATGGAGGGCCTTTTGCTTGTAAACCTGTTCTGTGCCTTCACCTCGGCTCTGTAACCTCCAAATTGAGCTGAAACATACATGATGTGTCAGGAGAAATTCTTGCATCTAGCAGAAGACTTAACAATGGATGTTTGTTAAACCTTGATGCCCTATCATTCAAAGTACCCTTGGAGAAAAAGCTGGCTACCGCTCAAGGAAACCCTTTTTCTCCCAGGTGGGCTAGTAACCAAGCAATGGATCTGGTAGGGGTTTGAGGTTGATCAGGAAAGTCACCTGTCAGAGGGGACTGGAGGTTATAAAAGGACAAGATCTGGCCTGCATAGCTCTCTTTCATTGGTCAGGAAATAAAGCAAGGCTGAGCAGAAGGAATGAAAGAGGAGAGGGATATAATAGAATTCGGGGCTTCCCGAACAACCACTGACCAAATCCCAAAGGAGTCTTGGCATGGTGAGGAAACAGAGGCAGGGATTTGAGTGCAGGTTTTATTATTTTTCCATAGGTCCGTTTATATCTTGTGCTGTCTCTGAGTAAAGCATGATCTGTTAAAAATTTCTTTTGCAAACTCTGTGTGTTTCTGGTTCAACTATCATGTGTCCTTGAAGGGTGAAGCTATTGTACCCATTGGGGGAGGAGTTCTGGGGCGGGTGTCCTTGAGTGATGGGTTGTCTCAGAGAGGTTCCATTCCCTTGAAGTTTTACCAGACAGGGAGTCCGTGCCCAGGAAGTTGTGCCTGGGAAGCCAGAGACTCAGAAGAGTAACAGTAAACAGTTGGTTTACACCTTTTCATACTGTATTGGCCTGACTGCCTTGCATCTTGAGTAGTTCTTTTACAGCTGGGCTAAGTGAATGCCAGGGCAGAGGGGATAGGGTGTAGAGTGCTACGAAATCAGAGTTCTCCATTCACGGACACCAGTAGCTGCATTTTACAGCCTCTTTGTTCTCAAGTTTGCCTATATGACTATACATGACTGTACAAGATGCCAAGAATCTGATTCACTCTATTTAGATATGGGGTTATATTCTTTCACAGTAACTACAAGATTTCTATTTCATTGTTCTTGTGAGGCTCCTTTTGTTGCTGTGCACCTCTGTAGACATTTCTGAAGGCCATTGTTTATACAATATATATGTGCCAGTGGTTACACATCACTTCCCGTCTGCGTGGGCCTGCAGGTTATTGGGTGACACATGATCTGCCGTGTTAAGATTGTGTCTGTGTGACTTCATCGCATCAGAATAATATCAACCTCTTTTTCCTAAGGAAAGTGCAGAGATTTCATTGGACAGTCACTGTGTTCTACTCCAATGGTGGTTTCACTTGGGTGCATGAAATGAATTTTCTCTAGAGTATTTACTTGATAAAGCATTCTGGGGTGAAAGGTGGCTTATGAATGGAAGATATTTTCTCTGGGAGCAATACCAACAATAATTCCATTGTTAATTTGTCACTGATAACATAGCTGCAGTTTTGAACCAAAAATCTGAGTTTGGCTGCATGCTATTTAAATATCACTCCTGGCACTTTCTTGACAAATTTCTAAATAGCAAAAATCTAAGAAATTTAAAATACTTTATAATAACAATATAATATTACAATAATTTGTAATGTCATGGCATCATATTCTCTGTGCATAGTGCACAATGCCTTTTATTTCTAATTCAAATTTATTTGCTAATTCAAATTCCTAAGTTCAAGTATTTTTTCTGTCCTGCCTTGAAAGTATATGGACTAGGAATCATTAGTTTCACATTTTTTTAATGCATTATACAGACTATTAGGTTCAAGTCCTTTCTGGACCAGGAAAACCTTTATTGAGGCTAATGCACTTGAACTATTATGAATTGAAGCAGTTGATAGAGAAAACTTGCACACCTGAACTGTTTCATTTAATAGCAAAAGCAAAAAAAAAAATAGAATTTATGATAGCAGTAAGTTCCTTTGAAAGGAGGAAAGTTAGCATCTGAGAGCTAGATTTGATGAACTTGGATCCCATTTAGACACCTTATTAGGGATCAGATCTCTAAAAGGACTTAGAACTCAGCAGTTGCCACTGTAACACTTAGATGGACTTTTCAAAGGAGAACAAAACATAGCATGCTGAGAACTCTTGAAAATCTGGCCACTAATTTTGGTGCCTAAATGATAGCTGAGCTCTGGAAAATTTGGTCCTGATTGTGAATGGTGAACACTTTTGAGAATCTGGCCATTAGTGACAACCATCAAAATGTTACATAACTGGAACACTGTCTTTGGTTGATCAACTTTCCAGAAGTCAGCATGTTATTACCTAGCAGCTTTTGATAAACTGGCCTCACTTTATAAGACAGTGCAACTGTAACATAATTATATGGTGGCTATGCTTTTCCATTCTGTAGTTTCATACCGATAGCTAGAAGGTTATGAGTGAAATACAGTACAAATACAATGCAATTAATGTTAATGGATTTTAAAAATGCATATCTTAATTATGAAACCAAAAAGGTAATACAAAGTAATATAGTCCAGTTCCATCATTATTATTAACATTTATGTTGTGATAGGCTCACCAGGCTGGGGTCCCATTATGTTAGTTGCTGTACGAACCTATGGAATGTCAGTCGCTGCTCCAAAGAGTGCCTTCTAGTTCAAATTATTGGTATTCAGTGATTACAAAGCATAGCCATAGAGTAACAATACCACAATTGCAGTGTACCGTCAGTATAATTACAGCACCATAACTGACTAACCCTTTGTTAATTACACACATCATGTTCAATAATACCATTGAATGGTTGCTGGAGTGTGTGCTTGTTTGGAGAGAATGTTTCAAAAAACAAGGGGGAAAGAGAGACAAAATCGAAGTGCATGAGCACTTGAAGTAACACACCGTAATTATCTCCTAGAGAACACATGTAAATTACAAACCAAACAGACAGTGCATGTAGGAATAAGGGGCTTTTTTAAATTTAACCTCTGTTCAAAAGTATTGTCAGCTGAAGAAAGCACATGCCAATAGTTCACGTGATTTATAGATGTTCTGACAAAATAAATGCATCAAATGTGTCTCTGAACAAAGAGATGAGAGAAACAATATTTCTTTTTATTCTGCACAGTAAGAATTTTGTCCAGCCTTTACCCCAATGCACTTTTTGAAGGCATTGGGCCAATTGAATTGCACAGAGATACAATTAAGCAGAAGAGAATTTAATCTCTTATTTCTGAACTAAAAGAATAACTGAAAGTCCATACTGGAATTTTCACTCTTAATTAATTGATACTGTTCAAACACACACATAGCAATTATATGCTGCATAATTTCATTCATACAGTAACCTGGCACAGCTCCTCTCTTCAAACACACCAAAAAACCCTACACACTAACCAAGAGGGATTCCAATTAGACGACCATCCTTCTGACATGACCTCCAGTTTCACAGTCCATGTAAAACATTTCTCAGTTCTTTGAGAGGATGTCCTGGGGATGAATTGGCTGATGTAAATCTTCTGCCTGTGCCTGCAGAGTTTTGAAAATTCAAAAAGGGGATTTGTAAAGGATTATGGCCGTCAACTGAAGTAAATTCACTGGAGAGTCTTTTCTAATGTTTTCTTTAAATCCTCTCGAAAAAAGAAAATTTCATTGATTTCCCACAGTGCTTCCTGAAGATGAATTTTCTCCAGCATAGCCTGAATGATATTTTTTCATTTACCACCAAGATGTGCAACACTAAAAATTTCTTTGGACCGAGCAGTGTAATGGATGGATATAGGCCTCCCCAGGAGAAGAATATGCCCTTCCAAATAAAATCTGGTTCTTCACCATTTTTCCTTTTCCTGTACCTCATCCACTGGATTTTCTGAACCTATTTCTCATCTCACTTATACTGATGTGAATCAGGAGTAACTCTATTGAAGTCAGTAGTGGAATGACCAATCTTCCATGAATGTAAGTGTGAGAAAATCAGGTTCTGTGTGTCTCCAAAGATCTAGCTTTGGACTTGGAGAGTAATTCCTTATTCACTGCCATATAGCTCTTTGGCAGCACTATCTCAAAGTTATCTCATGAGTTCTACTTCTTTCAGGTTTTCTGAGACATGAGGCAAAAGACTAAGGTCTGGATTGACAAGGGGGTTTGGTGCCTAAGTCCAACATTTAGGTACCACTGGCATTCACAAAACTTCTGTTCAGCTTCTGCCTAACCCCATAGGTACCTAAATTGTCTAGGCCCCTACGATGGGGTGTATAAACTCCACATTGGGATAGACGTGGTGACAAAGCAGACCTGGGCCCAGCTGACCTCATCCCATTGCATCTGCAGAGGCTGCTCCACCTACAGGAGGAGCTTAAAAGGGAGCCAGGCAGCTCAGAAGAGGGGCAGGCAGGATGGGAGGACTGATCTATTGGCTGTGAGCATGCCTGAGTAAGGTCATAGCAGAAGTCCTTATTGCAAGGGAGAAGCCTAACACAGCAGTTACTTCAGGTCCAGGTGAGCGGTAGCTAGGAGCTTTTGCTCTGGGACTGGGGGATGAGAGAAGCCTGGGAAGCTGATCCTGAGATGGGAGCCTGATGGGAGATGGGGTCTGATCAGGAAGTGCAGCCTGCCTGAAACCCTGGCTATGGGGAGAGTCTGACAGAACTGGGGTGAGGGATGTGGTGCAACCCAGGAACTTGCTCCAGGGTGAAGGTGGCACTAGCCTGCAAGGAAGATGGCTGCCAGCTGGGCTGAAGGTTCAATAGTTTTTTGCTATTTTCTGTTGAACTTTAAGTGAAGGACTTCAAGTCCTTGTGGGCAGCAAGTGGTAGGGAGTAGCCCAGGGCGGCTGCCCTGAAGCACTGTGGGATGCTTGCCATCATGGCCTCTTGTTGGGCCCTAGGTCAGAACCCAAGGGAGAGGAAGGGCTGGGCTCCCCTGCCAGACACTCTCCTTGTAGAAGGGGCATAAATCGCTCTTCCCCAGCCCCACCTTGAATTGGTAGAGAAGACAGAGATTCTCTAAGCCCTTGAGTCTGGGGGTGGCAGGCCCATGGGGCCCGGAGGAGGGCTGAAGACCTTTTATTTTGTGAGGGTGGTGGGCTGTATATATATTATTGGATGCTGTTACTCCGGAAAAGGGTGAATGTAACTGGTGAGCCAGCTGAATGGTCAAGTCACTATCTACTGAAAGGTGGACCAGTATAACATTGGAGTGTTTGCTCCTGATGGACACCAGAGGATGGGGAGAGCTGCGACCTAGTAAACTGACCACTAGGCTGCATCTCTGGTTAGCCCAGCACCTACGCTGCCAAGGGCAAAGTCCCCAACATGACTACGCTACTTCTGGTGGGCATGCACACAGCTGCCTCAGTTCTCACACCACCAAAATGGTGGTGGTGGCTGCAGCTGCCTTTTACTCAATGACTGGAACATTCAGCCTCAGTCAAATCCTCACTCTGCCTGATGTGAGGCAGGGCCTTGAACCTAGGTTTCCTAGCAGGCAGATGTTTGGCCTAACCAGTGTGCCATGGTCTATGCCGCCCAGGCTCTCCTGTTGAAGCTATTCTCCTTTGATTAAAAGTACATTAGTGCTTTTATAATTTTTTCTTAATGAAACAAAGGTAACATGATTGACATGTTTTAGCTGGTACCCTGACAGTTCAGAGCCTTCATAGCTCACCACATGCCTCCTGTTAGTCAGTTTTAGACATGATATTATGTAATCTATTTAAGGATGGTGACTTCTGAATAAAAACAACAAGAGTCCTGTAGCATTTTAAAGACTAACAAATTTCGGCAGGCATAAACTTTTGTGGGCTGCAATCCACTTTGTCAGATGCAAGAAATAGATAAGGCCTATTCACAACCATTGATTAGAAGGTGAGAATGTGTGAACAGTGACAATTACGTCTTATAATGAGATAACCATTCCAAGTCCCTATTCAGACCCAGTCTGATTGTGTCAAGTTTGCATATGAGTTCCAGCTCTGCAGTTTCTCTTTGAAGTCTGTTTTTTGAAGTTTTTTTTTGTAGAAGTATGGCAACTTTCAAATCAGCTACAGAGTGTCCTGGGAGATTGAAGTGCTCTCCGACTGGTTTATGGATGATATCATTTTTTATGTCTGATTTGTGTCCATTTAATCTTTTGCGTAGTGACATTCCGGTTTGGCCAATGTACATGGCAGAGGGGCTTTGCTGGCATGTGATGGCATATGTTACATTAGTAGATGTGCAAGTGAATGAGCTCCTTATGCTGTGGCTGATGTGGTTAGGACCTGTGATGGTGTCACTAGAGTCGATGTGCGGGCAGAGTTGGCAACGGGGTTTGTTGCAGGGATAGGTTTCTGGGTTAGTGTTCTATCAGGTCTCTCAAACAGTTGGGATGAGATTTAGGAAGGGACAAGCATATATTCTGCCCCCTCCTCACAGCAAGGTAACCATCAGGAGGGGAAGTCTGACCTGATGAACACCCCAGGATTAATGGCAGGGTGGACCAACTGAAGGAGAAGCTGGCTAAGGTTTTATAGCTAACCTAAGTTACAACCCAGCTCCAAGGAGGGGGCACTCCCACCTTAAGGAGAGAGACAGAGAGACTGTCTGAAATCCATCCACAGCTCCAGAAGGAGGGCTGGAGAAGTCTCCTGTCTTCAGGAGGGAAACTATTTGGACTGTTTGAAATACAGCCACAGCCCAGTTGCTGCCATGGAGGTTGGGAGTGTCTCTGTGGAGCTCTTCTGCAGCTAGCTGTGGGAATAGCTGAGTTTGTAGACCTGGTGAAAAAGATGATGAGAGGGGAGAGGTAGGAGCAGTCCAGGGAAACGGTGAGGGATTGAAGGAGGGGCCCTGAGCCACCTGAAACAAGGACCCTGTACTGGAGCCGAGAGATGAAAGCCTGTCTCCTCCCCAAGAGCAATCAGGAGGGGAGTGGCTTCAAGAGTGAAAGAGGCCAAGAAAGATGAATCTCAGATGCAGGCCACAGGCCAATAGACTTTGGGTTTTCCTCTTTTTGGACATTTCTATTAAACCTGGAAGAGGAGTGGACTGAGAGCTGACCTGGTCAAGGGGACAGGCCGCAGAAGTGACTTATTGCTCCCAAACCAGAATGGGCAATGGGGTGCTAGAGTGGAAGACGCTGTTGGTGTTGTGGCTTGACTCAAAGGGGCACTTTGTGGTGAGTGCGCACTGTAACAGAGGTCCAATGGCTGGAGGCTGAGGCTACTACACATAAGGCACACGTTTTTAATTGCGGGTAATTCGTCACTAGAACAACTTACTTAGCGGCATAGTGGATTCACCATTGCTTGAAGTCTTCTAATCAAGACTATGGGTGCCTAATCTCCAGAACTAGGTGCCTAAATCCCTTTGTATGGCACCACTGCAATCTACAAAACTCTCACTTGACTGCTGCCTAAACTTGCTCAGTGCCTAACTTCCTGCTGTAAAAATTCCCTAGATGCCTACGTTTTAGAGATAGGGCCTGCACACGGGGGCCTGTCTCTAGATGCCTGGGCTCCAGTTTCCTGCTGAAGCCCCAAAGCAGTTCAAAAACCCAGGGAAAAGAGGTATTCATCCACCTCAGTGGTGTGCTGTGCGTGATTTGGTAGATGTGTTCAGTGGCTGCCTACCAGATTGGGCCCCACCTCTCAGGACAGCGCTCTGACCACTACATTACTCAATATTCTGATGGGGCTGTTTCAGTCACTTCTGTTGAAGTGGTTCCCCTCAGGATAAATAATGAAAGAGTTGCTGTAGCAGGGGGACTGGACTGGGGGTCTCCCCCATCAGGTGGGTGCCCTAACCATTGTACTACAGAATTAGGCTCTCATCCCTCTCCAGCTCAGTGACAGAGTCCAGTGTGTAGACAACTCATATGGGATGTGGGAAACTTCTGTTCAAACCCTTTCTTCCCCCTCTGGCAGAGGAGATGGAATCAAACGTTGGTCTCCCACATCTCAGGTGAGTGCACTGCCCACTTGGTTAAACGTAATAACGCGGGCTCCTTCTAAGCTGTTCTGTGTGGAGCCAGGCAGGAATCTAACTCATTCCTGCAAGAAGCAGTTTAGGTGCCTAAGCTGCCTGACTGCACGTGGCTTGTTCCCACTGGTGGCTCTGGAGTCTTTCTGCAACCTGGATTTAGGCACCTATCTCTAGGAGAGGGGAGGGGTATAGCACACCCTCTGGTCAACATCTTCCCTTGGCTGGCCTACGTGGCTCCCCACCTGGTGTCGTAGCTTTTGTGGATCCTGTTTTTAAGCCCCTATGCCCCCTACATTGAATGGGGAGAAACGGGCACCTAACTCAGCTTTGTGGAGCTCCATGCTGTTCCTGTGACTTTTTTTCCCCCTGGGGGCCTAAAAGTCAAGTGCTGGGAACTGAATTTGTAATGAAAGAGGTGCCAGGGTTCAAGCCATGTTTTGGGTTTTTTTTTACATTCACAACTGATGCAGCCAGCCAAGAGGTGTTGGGTCTGTGGGGAAAAAACTCCACATTGCAACACTTAAGTCTCTTTGTGAATTCCACTCTGTTGCTTTTTTTCTAAAAGACGTGCTCTTGCCCAGACAGAACTTACAGGCTCGATGCAGAAGTTACCACATTGGATTCTCTGGCTTATGTCATGTAGGAGGTCAGGCTACGTTATTCTGATGGTTTCTGCCGGCCTTGAAAACTCTGACTTTCAATCTATATGGGGTGAAATCCTGGCTCCACTGAATGCCATGACAAACTCCCATTGACTTCAATAGGGCCACAATTTCATCCACTGTCTCAAATGGCTTGTTATATGAAGGTGGTTGTGTGGAAAAGAGCTGAGTTTACGTTTGCCTGAAGGCAAATTTCTCATGGGGGTCTAAAAATGATTGTGTTAAATGTTCAATTCTCTGTAAGATCGCTGTCAGGATGGGGTTTGTGTACATAGTTAATGCAGATGAGTGAAGTGAGATTTGTTCAGCACCTGATTGCCAGCACCCCAGGCCTGGCACAGAGCTATTCCTCAATCCATTTGATGCACAACACTAGGTATTTTACCAGCCAGATGAACTACCACAAGGTAGTTCTAGAGCTGCCAGTGGTAAATAAATGATGTGGAGCGATATCCCACAGCTGGCATCTTAGGCAGAGTAGTTTATAAATGGTTAGCTGGTTTCTTCAGGGCTTTCATTTTTGCTCTCAGAGGATGTATCACATTTTTTTCTAAGACCAGACTAAATAATGTTTAATTTCTGTATGATAAATCACAAAGGAAAAACTGGCTGAATAGAAAACCCAATGAAAACCTGCTACCATAGCAGCTCAAGGGCCTCTTCAAAGGCTGATTAACTTGGCTATAGCCTTTGACTTTCAGTTAATAGATATTAAATATTATGTCATCTAAACCCAAATTCAGAAGCCCTTTATAATGCTATTCAGTCAAACCTGCCCCCTGGCACGTGCTTCTACTTAGCCAAATCAGCATTAGGGTTGCAGACTTGGAAGAGGACAGAATGGAGGTGGAGCTGGCAGGCAACACTTTCCCTTTTATCTCTAACTGTATCTGGAGTGTAACAATATTCAGGTGGCCTTCCCAGCGCAAATTTGAACTGTTGACGCCAATGAAACAAACATCAACTTCAGACTAAGCTTTCTCCTCAAGTTTAGCTGTTCCTGGGGATTTCCTTGCTGTACTTCTGTCCTTGACCTGCATCTGCTTGGGAGAGAAGCTCCAATCCTTCTATCCTTGTTGGAGCTAATTGTAGCCATCTACCAGTATGAGTCAGCAATAATGACATCGCACCTTCACTCCGATTCAAATACCTGCTAACAGAATGACTCAGAGAATACCTGTAATGCAAGATCCTAGCATTTGCTACCATTTTACAGATATAGTCAGAGTCTCAAAGAATAGTCTTCCCAGAAATCCATGCCAAGGGAAGATTCATTTCCTCAAACACTTTTAGCACTAACTCCTCTTGCTTTAACCGTCTCCATCTTCTACTTCCACAGTTTCTACTTCTCACAACATCCAGGTTTTCATTACTTTTAGTCCCTTGGGCATTAGACACTGAGCAATAACCACATTACACTCTATTGAGGAACAAAATCCGTTACAAAAGGCCAACAAGAACTGTACATCTCTTTACCAATATCTATACATTGTAACAAATGTATTTGTAAACTAGATGGGAACTCTTTTCTTATCTGAAATTTGTCGCGTTTTCCTCCTATTTGCTGATCTGTATACTCCCCATGTTCTCTGACAAACGAAATGAAACACAGTAACCTGAAACATAACTTTTTATTTTAAAAAAACCTCAGATCTTTCTTCTTCAGCTCTCATTCTCATCTCAGAGACACCAGTGTAATTCAGGAATAATTCCGATGAAATCAATTGGTGCAAAACAAGTGTCAGAGCATAAGTCAGGCCTATAAACTTGATTTACACTCAGAGCAAAAATTTTTGCGCTCAGAGCAAAGCTTCTTGTGTATTTGTCTTCAGAACAGGTTCTCTTCTTCACATGAGAAATCTTATATACATCTTGCAGGCAATACAGGGACTTGTGCTCTTGATTCTTGGTGCAGCTGATGGAAAAATAAATTCTGTCCTTGGGGCATGGTCAAACATATGTTTTATCACTTCATTTATGGACACATTTTTGAAGTAGTAAATACTTGTACCCACTGTTCTTTCATGTGAGACTGTTCAGATCCAGAGGCAATGAGGTAATTAATTTCTCTAAGGAGGAAGATGTCTTTTCAAGCACAGGTATGGAAACACATTCTCACCCTCACCTCAGATAATTAGTTAAACAAATGGCTAGAGACAATGTAACCAGGGATATAGGACTGCAAACTGAGAAGATAGAGTGATCAGAGCTTATTTCTTAGCCTTGTGTGCTAGGATTCTTGGTTCTTCATAAATCACATATTTTTAGCTATTGCAGCAATCATTCAGCAATACCTGTAAGTATATTAGGGTCTTCAACAGGAGTTGAATGAGCCAAGTTATTGTATATGAAGATACCCATTTGTAATTTTCTGATGACCTATAGGAGATCTAGTGGAAAAGAAAGGCAAATGGACTGATTTCTGGAGAAGGCGTTTAAGCTCTAGGCCTATGTATTTGGAGAGACAGACAAAACAGTTTATTGAATTACCTGGTGACTTATCTTTGTCTTGTGTCAGTTGCTGTGTTGTCTGGAGTATGTATGATGGGAAGGGAAAGAGTTAGTAATCTATTTATTTATGTTCTAGTAACTCCAAAATAGGATAGGAACACGCAGGCCCTGCCAAAAAAAGCAAAGAGCCACCAAAAAATGGAGCTGTAGCGCAGTCCATTGAATAACAATGTAATAACGCACTGCAAGCAGCATCTCACTTGCCAAGGCATTTCAAATGAATGAATAGAAATGCCCCACAATTCATAAGTTGCTCCTTTCTGTGGTTTTCTTTGATATATCAGTTCAGGCACATCTTGTCTATGCATGGGATGGGCTTGACAAATAGTTTAGCTGAAAAGTCAGTTCAAATAACCAAGAATTTGATTTAAAAAGAGGAGGTGCATGGGCTGCACACACAGCACTTTAGAGTATTGCAGCGCATCTCAAAGCTTCCTTAGAATAACTAGCTGGAACTCGGGGGCAGAAGTACAAAAATTAGAGTATCCTTACCTAACACGATGTTTGAGCCAAAGATAATTAGCATTTTTACAAAAGATCAGTGTGTTGGGAATGAAAAATACTATGATACAAAAATGTTCAAAAAATGGCTGGCAACCTGCCAAGGTAATAGTACTGTCATGTCACAATCACCTCTGAGAGTCAGTCCTACAGGAAGAACAGAAGACATATAATCAAAACCCAGGAAGATAAAGGCTGACTGTTCCTTGAGGATATCCAGGTGTGCTGCTAGCAGTGATGTACACCCCATTCAGGTATTAACAATTAAAATCATAAGGAGAAGCAGAAAGGGGCTCGAGGTGGTGGATCCTCATCAGTGGCTGAACAAGCCACTGAAGAATGAACTGTTTATAGGAAGGAGTGGCCATGTGATTATACCACTATTGAGGTTCAGAAATGCTCACTGGTGAGCATGCACAGATGACGGTGTTACACGCGAGTATCAGCTTTTCTCTGTAAGCTGTTTAGGGAGCCATCTTCCATTCTTGATCCCCTTGGTGCTACATTGTTCTAAGTCCCTCCTGAAACCTGTCCCTCTTTCTCCACTTTCAGTCTTCACATGACACTAAGCTGGGAGAGTGCTAGATACCCTAGAGGGCAGGGATAGGATACAGAGTGACCAAGACAAATTGGAGGATTGGGCCAAAAGAAATCTGATGAGGTTCAACAAGGACAAGTGCGGAGCCCTGCACTTAGGATGGAAGAATCCCATACACAGCTACAGGCTGGGGACTGACTGGCTAGGCAGCAGTTCTGCAGAAAAGGACCTGGGGGTTATGGTGGACAAGAAGCTGGATATGAGTCAACAGTGTGCCCTTGTTGCCAAGAAGGCTAATGGCATATTGGGCTGCATTAGTAGGCGCATTGCCAGCAGATTGAGTAAGTGATTATTCCCCTCTATTGGGCACTGATGAGGCCACATTTGGAGTATTGTATCCAGGTTTGGGTCCCCACTATAGGAAGGATGTGGGCAAAATGCAGTGAGTCCAACAGAGGGCAATGAAAATGATTAGGGGGCTGGGGCACTTGACTTATGAGGAGTGGCTGAAGGAACTGGTCTTATTTAGTCTGCAGAAGAGTGGGGGAGGCGGAGGGGGGGGAATTTGATAGCAGCCTTCAACTACCTGAAGTGGCAGTTCCAGGGTGGATGGAGCTAGGCTGTTTTCAATGGTGGCAGATGACAGAACAAGGAGACAGAACAAGGTCTCAAGTTGCAATGGGGGAGGTCTAGGTTGGATATTAGGAAAAATGTTTTCACTAGGATGTTGGTGAAGCACTGAAATGGGCTACCAAGGGAGGTGGTGGAATCTCCATCCTCAAAGGATTTTAAGGTGCGGCTTGACAAGGCCCTGGCTGGGATGATTTAGTTGGGGTTGGCCCTGCTTTGAGCAGGGATTGGACTAGATGACCTCCTGAGATCCCTTCCAACCCTAATTTTCTATGATTCTATATTCCACTGTTCTGATCAAATTTCTCTTTCTTTCATTGCTGTGAGGGTTACTGTCTGGGAAGTGCCTCTATCCCAGAGGTGTCTGCATTTCAGTGGTGCTGTACACAGAATGCTTGCAAAACATTTTTGAATCTTCAGGTCCAAAGCTGCTCTATAAATATAGGATATTATTTTCATTTTATTGACAGTAATTAAAGGGATAGCATTAATCTGAAAGCTAATCAATTTCAAAAGATGAGTTAAAAGTAGTTCCAGGGAGTACGCCTTCTGTGGAGTCCCAAGCCAATTTTTGTGGTTTTGCAGTTATATTTAAAAAAACATGTTTCTCTTCTGTTGCTGTCAGAAACCCACATGAACAAAAGGGAAAACTGATTATACAAGGGAACAATGAAACTGACAATACACACTGACAATTATAGTACTTGCAATTTTCAATTAAATGGAGCCATGCTGATTTTCATCCTTTGTCAGTCTGGCCCTGTGTTTAGACTCCTCTAAAACTTTAATATAGCCGAAAGAACTTTAAAAGTCTCAATGTTTTCTACCTAATATAGTATTGCTTTGTATTTTAAGGTGACTGACTGGGTTTTTAGGAGAATCAGTCCAGAACAAGATGGCAAGCCAAGGGAAAGGAATCGATAAAAAGCAATATCTCTTGGCTGGAAATTTATCTTCAGTTAATTGTTGCCAAGGAGGACTTAAGAGGTCATGAAATGACCCCAAAGAGAAAGCTATGGAAGAAATCAATAGTTAGATAAGGCATTTAATCAGGTCTCAAAACATCTGGAATATGCTGTGTCACATCACAAATTACCAGCTGTTTGATCATTAAGCAGTGTGTGATACAAGATATCATCAGAAGGTCTAAACCGCATTTTCTGTATCTCTTGAGGCACTGTGGTCATGAGGCTGCCAGCTCAGCCATCAAAGGGTTAATCTCTTCATATGCTCAGTTTCAAGTTTTCAGGTATCTTGCAAAATGTTTTGTTTTTGTCAGTGATGCTGCTTGTATTGTGGGACTCTGAAAGAAAGACTAATAACCAGCAGCAGTGGTCAGCTAGTCACCCTTGTCACACTCCAATCAATCAGAAACAACCCTTTGCTATGGCCCATGTGAGAGTGAAGGATTCTTCTTTTTGTGTCCTCTTGCATAAGTTACAGCTACTATATTTGGGGACTGTTCTCTATCTGCTGACTCATCCAGGTCCAAAATAAAATGAATATTTAATTTTTTCTAGGCCAAGGAATTTTTTTTTCTTTTTTTAAATAGCACTTATCTCTTGGAAACGAGGACCATTATTGCTGTCATTCCAACACTCCGAACGCGTCAGAAAAAAAACACAGCTTTGTTTCTTGGTATGTACTTAAACAACTATGGACCCAGATAGGCTCAAGTCACATTAGTGGCAAAGCTCCTATTGACTTCAGTGTTGGATGATGAGTGTGTTTTAAGGACACACATCAGTTCAGTGGTCCTATGGTTAGCATGCTGTACTGCCACATGAGACATTCACATTGAGTTCCTGTGTCTGAGCCTAAAAGTACTGTGCCCACGACTGTGGTCGGAGCAGTGTTATGTGGCTCCAAAAATAAGCCCCATCAAATCTTTTTTTGACCAGTGGAAGTTTCTGTCCGGTGAATTGTTGAGGGGTCTATGAATAGGGGTGAAAGTAGTCTGCCAGAACAAAAGATAAAAAGAATTGTTCCATTGGTTTAGTGAGCATAGGATCTATATTTTGTTGTGGTGGTCTCTTTATATGTTTGTCTCCCATTTACTGGAAAATGTCTCTCTCATAATCTTTTGAATTAGTTTTTCTTTTAATCTCTGAAAGTCACGTTCCCGTTGGAAGTGATGTCTGCTATATGCAATCCTCAGCCAAGCAAGACTGTGGACCATCACAAAATGTTGTCGTTTTTGGCAATCTCCTTGGCATTCTTAGAGGTGTGCATGCACCTGTCGTCTTAAACAGGCTTGTGAAGAGCTAATGGTCTGACTCAGTGCAGCTGCACCCACCTAATTACATAAATGGATAAAATAATCAGCCACTTAATTGAGTCACTCTTCAAAAGCCGAGGCTCCTTCATATTTCCTTCTATGTCACCTGTGTCTGTTAAATCATTGCTAATCAAGAAATAACTGCGTAATTACACACACTCTATTTGAGTCTTAGAAGCATTGACGTTTTCAATTACTTAGTCCAGACTCTGCCGTGAAGTGATAATTATTCTTTAAAAGCTAACTGGATTACTACAGAGATCTCTCCTGATGGGCATTAAACACTGCACCAGGCATTAAGGCCACAAATTATGCATGTCTCATCACCTTTTATAGCATCTTTTTCTCAGTATCTAGCCTCAGTTCAGAAAGTTGTACTTTACGTGTCTTTGCAATTTTGTGCTCCTGCATTGTAGTCAAACTTATTTACAGGAGCTGCCCATTTAAAAGACTTATACTATGTAGCAAATATCTAATTGCTTTGCAGCCCGATTCACTTTTTAATGACTTTGCCTATAGGCAAAATGGTGAAACCTGAAGTGTGTGACTACTCCTGTAGTCATTTTCTTTCTAATTTTCAAACTCTTGTTTTTTCAGGCTGTGTTAGTGGGCTTTTTCAAAAGCACCCAAGCAAGTAAGGCCCTTAATTTTCATTAATTCTCAGTGGGACTCTGGTACCTAAATTTCCCAAGTTACTTTTGAAAATGGGCTTAGCCATCTAAGTCACTTTGCTTTTCTCGATGTTGCAAGGTCTATGACTTTCAAGGTATGCTCCAGCTGGTGTGATTGCAACTTGGATAGTTTTAATCTAGCTAGCACAGCTTAAAAATAACAGTGAAGATGTGGCAGCATAGGCTTCAGTAAAGGTCCCTGGTGATGTACTTGCACTGCTATGCCAAGATGGGGACTAGGCCACTACACCTTCGCTGTTTTTAGCTGTTTTAGCTAGATTAAAGCTTGTATGGGCATGCCTACTCAACCTGCAATCATACCTTTGATTGTAGTGTAGACAATACCCTGAAAATCTGGGTCTAAGTGCCTGTCACTTTTGAACATAGGACTTAGACTCTTAAATTATCTAATTGCCTTTGGAAAATTTAACATAGAAACATAGACTCATAGGTCAGAAGGGACCAATAAGATCATCTAGTCTGACCTCCTGCACAAGGCAGGCCACAAAACCCTACCCATACACATTTATAACAACCCCGAACCCATGACTGAGTTATTGAAATCCTCAAGAGTGAGATTTGAAGACCTCAAGCTGCAGGGAATACACCAGCAAGCGACGCATGCCCCATGCTGCAGAGGAAGGCGAAAAACCTCCGGGGCCCCTGCCAATCTGCCCCGGAGGAAAATTCCTTCCCGACCCCAAATATGGCGATCAGCTAAACCCTGAGCATGTGGGCAAGACTCACCAGCCAGCACCCAAAAGAGAATTCTCTGCAGTAACTCAGTTCCCATCCCATCTAACATGGGATCTGCATGTTTATCAAGGCCTGGCCCTCCTAGCACCTCTCTTGCACTCATAGTGCACAGGCATTACAACTGTTTGGACTAGACTGGTTTTGAGGAACTGTGGTCCTCCATCTTGCTTGTTTGGATTGGTGCAGTGCCAGTGTGGATGGAGATTGCTGCCATAATAGTACAAATATACGTAATAACTGCAAAATAATGGTCCAAAGAGTCTTCCCACTACTCTTCCACATAAGCAATCTATTACAGTCCGATTTCTGCATTCTACTGCATAGGGGCCGGGGTGGCTGAAGGCTATGGAATGTACACACTTTGGAACTGAGTTTCATGCTATTTTCACAGCAAATTGATTTTTTTTCCTTTGACTTCTTTTGCTTGATCTGAGTCAGTGACCTGACCTCTTTCAAAGGGAAGCCATCAAAAGAATCTTTTCCCAAATGGCCAGGATCTCTGGTTGGCACTGATATCCCTCTGAGGAAAGAAGATCTGAACTCGGTCATGTTCCGTATAATAGTTTTTGACCTGACGGCTGAGAGAGGTATCAGCAGGAGCAGCAGTCATTGTCCTAGGAAAATCGAAGGCTGCAGTGTAGTGCAATACAGTGCATGACATCACAAATCAGTCCGCCCAGGGCAGAAAACGTGCCCATTTTACAAAGAGCTGGACCAAATCCTGGGGATTCATCCTTCCGCTTAGCCCAGTATGCTTTCTGGACAGCAGTAACATGCACTGCGGCGGTGAGTGATGAGGAGGCTGAAGAGGAGAACCAAAGCAATGCAAATTGATGATATGAGGAGGATCATTTTGGAATCTAGGGCCAGCAGTTGAAAAAATTTCACAGAGGAAGGAGAAACTGAGGGATGAAGGACTCTTCTAAACAGTTATTACAGTGTTTTTTATTGTTGGGGTGAGCTTTTGTTTGTTTGTTTTTTCAGGCTTAGGACCGAGGAAAGGTATTCTGTTATTGGTATGGGTATTCTACATACCCATTCTTATGGGGCAATACTCTTTATTTCTCTTGGATTGGAATTTAGATAAACTTCAGTAGATTTACAAATAACTATTGCTATGGAACTCCCCTATCCCATATATTTTTCTATGAACCTGGGTTCGATCATCCAGTCTAATTCAGTTTTTACTGTCTGATTGTAGGATGATAGACAATGGAAGGTCCCATTGAATATGAAACTTACCTTTTAGCCTGGCTGGCCTTTAAAAACATCATCCTGTTCTGCTGTTTCAGTCCTCGTCTAATTTTCCCTTGAAGTGAAGTAACTTTCTGCATTTACTGAATAGATTTTCTTGTGCAGGTTAAAGTCCAAACATGTTAGTAGTTAAAACTCTGATATTACATGTGTATCTACTACAGTGTCTTCAGTTTGGAACCATTTCTGTTCGTGAGAGAGAAGCTTACACAGAGTTCTTCTTCAGGCCCTGCTTTTATAAAGATATTACCTCCCCCACCTTATCTCTCTGGTATCCTGGGGCAAACACTGCTACCCCAACACTGCATATTCAGTTTGCATATCTTTAGCTCACTGCTAGTGTGGCTTTCTCTTCTGAAGGCATGCTCTTCCTTGCAGTAAGAAATAAATTAGTTTCACTTTAGGTGATTTCAGGCGTTCTTTTCCTAATGTCATACCATGCTGTTGACACTATGCTATAATACTTGTGCTCCTGTATCTAATTTAGCCTTCAGTTTTGCATTTACAACTTCCAGATCTACACCCCATTCGCTCGCATTTTTTAACAAGACATCCACTGCATAAACAACCAAAATCAATGTCACCTACATCCCTATTTAGTGTAATATCTATTCTGTGTTTCTGTACATGCTTTGTGACAGATGTGGGCAAAATAATGCGGCTAAAGATGTTTTCTGAACCTCTACCCATGCACTGGGCATTTTTAAAATACTTTTTATTCAGCACTGGTGCTTTCTATTTAGGTTAGCTTGTAGATTTCTTTTCTGAGTGTTTAGGCAATGCTGTTCCATTTGTTTTTTATGGGTACAAACAAATCTAGTCTGATCTGGATGCAATTCATTTAGCTCACTCATCCTCCCTGCCACTCTATGGCTAGAGATTGCAGAATAAGAAATGATTTGCTTTGTATTGTAAATGTGCAAATTATTAGGCATGAATAAAAACATCATGCAGCTGCTCAGACTCACTGGGCTTTACTCCCTTTCTCAGATCTGTTATATATGCAGCCAGAGACTTTAGGCTGACCTCGATTCTTGTTTTGTGTGAAATACAAGCCTATGGTAAATAAGTATTTTATTTGAGTTAAAGCGATTGCCAAAATTCCTAGGTTTGGGTTATTTATTTATAAGATCTTTTTGTCCCTGCCAGTGATATGGGGAGGTCTTCATGGTCAAAGCATCAGCTTTAAAATACTTAGATTTTCTGGAATCTCAGACTTCAGTCCCAAAATGGCTTTCTCTGTGCATTACCCCTAGCATAAAGACATTGTTGCATGCAGTGTACTGTCTGTGGGTCTATTGTAGGAGTTCCTGTTGACTCTGTCTGGACACTAAGGGTGAACTGGGTGGTGTAATTGGTGACATTGCAAATGTCTAGAACAAAGACTTTTTGGCATTCACCCCACCCAGGGTGTGCTGGGTCTCTGTAATTGCTTCATGGTGTCAAAGCAGGACTGACTAAAGACCCAACAAATCCCAGACGTAGCAGAATATTTTTACCCCCTCACCGCCACACATTTTGGCCTCCTTTATGCTGCATGTAGGGGATGGAATGGCATAAAAAATCCCCTTTCTAGCTGTGGGGGGATTCCCCTGGCATAAGCACTGTCAAAGACAGCCATAAAGCTGCTTTCTAAGGACCCATTGCAAGCTCTGGCACACCTGGCTGGTTTGCCCATCTTTTAGCTGGTAGATTATGGGCTTTTCACTTGGTGCCACATAAAGATGACAGAGGTAGAGGGAAGCTATTAGAATCAGAGAGTAGATACAAAGCTAAATTCAGCTTTTTGCAATATGTTTTAATTAGGCTTTCGTCCCACATCCAAATCTGGCAGTGCACCTTTTATCAGCATGGAGAAAACAGAGAAAGTCTTTCTCGTCCAGCTCCCTCGTACAAGGTACCAGAGTTCAGCTCTAACCTGGGAGTTATCCTGTAACCTGAGGGAGAAGAATCAAGTCCCTGATAAGCATAATGTGCAGATGAAAAGGAAGAAAAGGGGAGAGAGACTTTAAAATACCCTGGGTCAGACTAATCCCTGGCATAACTAAAAAGAATACTGTGGAGAGACTGACTTAAACTCCGTATGCTAAAACTGGGGACATTTCTAGCTGTAAATTAGGACTTTTTTCAGATGTAGAAGAATATACTTTGTTTTATCTATTTATTTTGTGACATAGAGTAAGTGAGTAAAGTCAGGGCAGCTGACAATCAAAATGGAGAACAAAAAATATAAGGAATGGAAAACAAAGGATAGTACCTAGGAGCAATACTCTCAAAAGAGAGAAATAATACCCCTTTTGTGGACACAAATTTTCCCCATCTAGACATCTGTCAGTGTAAAGGAAGGAAAGTAGCAGTAAAAGGCAGGAATGGATGTTGTAATAACAACAATTTCTATGGTAGCTGCACCTCTTCCTTAAGGGACTGATCCAAAGCCCTTTGCAATAAATGAAAGTGCTCCTGTTAACGTTAATGGAGTTGGATCAGCACAGCAGTAATCTCATTTCACTAGCACAAGCTATGTCTTGCCATCTTCTCCAGCAGTTTTCAGCCCAGCACAGCTGCATTGCATCACACAAATCCTCCATCAAAGTCATTTGTGCTGGTAACCTCTATACACTTAAAAGGTGAATCATCAATCTTCTTGTGTGAATCTGAGTCAGCTGCAGCCCCTGGCTGCTTCTAGGGAAGGTGCTTTTTAATGGCATAGGCAGGGGCCCCCTAACCGTGCAATTTGGCATTTCAAAGGTGCAGGCAGTCATAAGAACGGGCACACCAGACCAATGGTCCATCTAGCCCGGTATTCTGTCTTCCGACAGTCGTCAACACCAGGTGCTTCAGAAGGAATGAACAGAACAAGTAACCATGAAGTGATCCATCCCCTATTGCCCATTCTCAGCTTCTGACAACAAAGGCTAGGGACACTTCAGTGCATGGTTTTGCATCCCTGCCCATCCTGGTTAATAGTCTTTGTTGGACCTATCCTCCATGAACTTATCTAGTTCTTGTTTGAATTCTATTACAGTCTTGGCCCCCATAATATCTTCTGACAAAAAGTTTCACGGATTGACTGTGCGTTGTGTAAAGAAATACTTCCTTTTGTTTGTTTTAAAGCTGCTGCTTATTAATTTCATTTGATGACCCCTAGTTCTTGTGTTATGAGAAAGAGAGTAAATAACACTTCCTTATTTACTTTCTCCACACCTGTTATGGATTTTATAGACCTCTATCATATCCCCCGTTAGCCGTCTCTTTTCCAAGCTGAAAAGTCCCAGTCTTATTTCTCTCTCCTCATATGGAAGCTATTCCATGCCCCTAATCATTTTTGTTACCCTTTTCTGTACCTTTTCCAATTCTAATATATCTTTTGTGAGCTGGGGCAACCAGAACTGCATGCAGTATTCAAGATGGGGATATACCACGGATTTATATAGAGGAAATACATTTTCTCTTATTTCTGTCTATCCCTTTCCTAACGATTCCCAACATTCTGTTAGCTTTTTTGGATGCTGCTGCACATTGAGTGGATGTGTTCAGAGAACTATCCACGGCTCCAAGCTCTTTCTTGAGAAGTAACAGCTAATTTAGATCCCATCATTTTATATGTATAGTTGAGATTGTTTTCCAGTGTGCATTACTTTGCATTGATCAGCACTGAATTTCATCTGCCATTTTGTTGCCCAGTCACCCAGTTTTGTGAGATCCCTTTGTAATTCTTCGCAGTCTGCTTTAGACTTAACTCTCTTGGGTAGTTTTGGATCATCTGTACATTTTGCCACCTCACTATTTACTCCTTTTCCCAGATCATTTATGAATATGCTGGACAGCACTTGTCCCAGTACAGACCCCTGGGGGACACCACTATTTACTTCTCTCCATTCTGAAAATTTGCCATTCATTCCTACTCTTTGTTTCCTAACTTTTAATCAGTTACTAATCCATGAGAAGATATTCCCTTTTATCCCATGACAGCTTACTTTGCTTAAGAGCTTTTGGTGAGGGATTTTATCAAAGGCTTTGTGAAAATCTAAGTATACTCTATCGATTGGATCACTCTTGCTCACATGCTTGCTGACGCCCTCAAAGAATTATAGGAGATTGGTGAGGCATGATTTTCCTTTACAAAAACCGTACAGACTTTTCCCCAACAAATCGTGTCTATCTGTGTGCCTGATAGTTCTGATCGTTGCTATAATTTCCACCAATTTGCCTAGTACTGAAGTTACACTTATTGGCCTGTAATTGCCAGGATCGCCTCTGGAGCCTTTTTGAAAAACTAGTATCATGTTAGCTATTCTCCAGTCATTTGGTGCAGAAGCTGATATGATACATATATAGTTACCAATGATAGATTATATACGACAGTTAGTAGTTCTACAATTTCACATTTGAGTTCCTTCAGAACTCTTGGGTGAATACCATCTGGTCCTGGTGACTTATTACTCTTTAATTTATCAATTTGTTCCAAAACTTCCTCTGACACTCAGTCTGGGACAGTTCCTCAGATTTGTTACTCCTACTATAAGTATTGGAAAGAAAAGAAAGTGACCAAAAGTGATATTGATTTGATGGCTGTTCATTGAATTCAAGATTAAATGAAAAGCTTTCTAAAATTAAAATAAATGCTTTCCAAAACTGCTTTAGAGGCCAAATCCCTAAGGGAATAAACAGCCCCCTTCACCCCCAAATTTGAAAGAAACACATTTTATGTGTAAACAGAAGTCTAGGTTTTTGGGTCTTTTTTAACTTTCAGGACCTGAATCCACCCTTCAGATTTCTGTCTGTCTTGCAGCTGTACATCTTTGTAACATGTAAAGCAGTACAAGAAATTGCATTCCCATATAGTTTCAATAAGGAATAGCTATCTTCCATACCAGAGCAAGTCTGTGTCAGTTCAACAATGGTGCTGTTTCTAGTGATGTTAAAGAATCCAGTCGGTGGTTGCAACAGTTAAAGCATCAGGATATCTAGATCTTAATTATATTGCTAATGATTTTTTTAATATCCTATACTACATTTTGCTTTAGGTTTTTTGCAAATGCAGTGACATTTTCACATTTTGGGTTCTCAGGAATAGGACTGTACAGAATTA
The DNA here is from genome assembly GCA_007922155.1 of Mesoclemmys tuberculata. NCBI lineage: Eukaryota > Metazoa > Chordata > Testudines > Chelidae > Mesoclemmys > Mesoclemmys tuberculata. The sequence goes on along the minus strand of ML675601.1, from coordinate 35,445,449 downwards.
ATTTCTGTTCCTACATTCCTCTGTTTAGTTTCTTAGGAAAGAGAATTTTGCTATTTGCTTGACTGGGTTTTGTTCTTCCTAATCCTTAGAGACCAGTTTCCTAGAATACCATGAAACAGATTTTAATTAGATCCTTTAAACTGTACTCTGTACTTTGACTGCTAAAGAAGTATCATGTTCTCTTTTGAGTCCTCCGGCTGCACAGGGAAAATTGCTACAGAAACATCAAGTGCTGTGAGAGGATTTCGCTCCATTACCCAGACAATAATTAGCAAATACTGGAAACTACACACACCTTTCTTTGCAGTTTACTTGACATTAGTTTCTGCAGCTATTTCTAGGATGGCAACTTAGTCAATCATTAGGAAAAGTGCAGCCTAGTCTTGGTAAAAAGGACAAAAATCCTAGCTGTACTGTATAAAAAGCCTCAAAGTTATAGGTATTGTTTTTTTCTTTTTAATCTAGCCTACATGATCAGATATAGGGATTTCTGTGATGTGGGGAGGGAGAGGGGGAGAATTCAAGAGAAAAATACACCAGATAATGGTGGACCACACTCAAAACATACAATCCCTAAAATCCAAACAGACTTGCAATTTCACAGTCTGGACAAATCAAGCAATGATTAAAGGTGCAAGTGAATCTAACTTTTATTTCTAATACTGGAGCAGCTGTATGACAGTTCAGTTTCCTGTGGATTGTTTGGTTGGGGAGGAAAATATTCCAATCCAGAATCTCAGCTGATGTAAATTGGTGTAACTCTGAAGTCAATGGAGTTACACCAATTTATAGCAGTTGAGGATCTGACCCACATACTTCTAGGATGATGTGACTAATGAAGTTTTGGAAGTCTGTTAGCAAGATGTGAGAGTGAAGAGAAAGAAAACAAAGCAAATTTACCAGGTGCAAAGGAGGGATTGAAAAGAAATTCAGATATTCTGGAATTTTTTTTGGCTGGGGAAGTGGTAGGGTTCATTGGTAAAAGAAGGACCACTGTTAAATCTCTGAGCATGTGTGGCTTTCTTTTACTGAGAAGAACATCAGCCTAAATAATTAGGTTAGTGACTGTATGTTAGCTATTTCTGTCTTTGAGTACGCTATCTGGGCTTAGATACAAAGATGGTGGGTGCTCCAGAAAACTGAAAGATGAACAGAATAGTATACGGGAAGAATCTGCCCTGTGGTTTTTAATTGTAACTAGACCTTCTTCTTTGTGCAGACCTGAATACATGCAATCTATTCACCCCTTGTTGTGTTGCTCTGCCTTCTCCATGCCACCCATGATGGCAGGGTTGATGTTCCATTCATCTATTTTTCCCACAGGCACATCTTGTGCAGCATTTTTTCCCATGCTGCTCCAATGCATACGCTGGCCTTGCTACTCTGTGGCTTCAGGTCACTGACTTCTTCTGATTCAGATGCTTCCTGAAAACTCAATTCTTCCATGATGCCACAAGACATTAGTCAATGTTCACTGTCATATTGTTTTCCTTGGTTTTTTTCTGTGTTAAAGTGCAAAACAAAGAAGAAACAGAACCACCACGCTATGCTCATGACTTATATTTAGTTAATATGTGATTTTTATGAGGGTTGCCCTGGTCCTTCCTTGTCCTGTTACCATCAACCAGGACCCAATCCAGTGCCTCTTAAAATCAGTGGAAGACCTCACTTGTGCACTCATTTTGCATTTATTTTATTAGTTCTTATTTAAGGCACAAAGCCAGAGCTTTGGGCACCTCCTAAAACTTAAAAATCACAGCTGGAAAGCCCATATCTTTTTAGTACAATACTTTACTTATTCAGTTTTTCAAATTCTCCAGTTATTAGACTCCACAATAGAGGCAACTAAGGTTCTCTCTACTATATTGTTGTAGCAGAAGGAAGGGAACAGTCATGCAGTAGATCCAGAAAATGGTAACTGGAGGAACATGTTTATTCAGGCTCTACTTACTGAGGTGATAACTCACTGCTAGCTCATGTCCCATAACAGATATCTTGTGCTTTCATAAGCCTGGAGAAAGGCACACAGTAAGGTCACAGAGGGATCAGGTTCTAAAAGGGGCAAACACTACAAACAATACACATAGAAGACTAATTCTTACTACATCTACAGTAGCACAAGATGTTTAGAATAGAAGACTCTGGTCCTGCTAACGTTTGAGTCTATGGCAAAACTCTCTCATTGACTTCAAAGGTACAGAATCAAGCACTAGGGAGTTTGTGGCAGAGACTGTGAGCCTGATCCTGCCTTGTCCTGCACCTTGTATAATCATTTACACTGCTTCAATGCAGGTGTTGAATGCTACCAAATCAGGATGATCACATTTTACATCCACTTCCCATCCATTTTGTGTTGGTGTAAAATGGGTACAGGGCACAGAAAAACCTGAAGCAGCATCTCCCCATGTCTTCTGTGAAAGCATCTAAGGCTTTGTCTATATGGGACAGTTTTACTATTTATACCAATATAGCTATTCAGATGTAATCATACATATATGATCTGTCCCCACCCATGTGGACAGACTTACACTGGAACAAGTGTCTACATGAGTTGTGTTTAATATTCTGGCATAACTATATTGGTTTAAATTTGCCTTCAGTTATACCAAACAAACTTCTCGTGTAGACAAGGCCTGACATACTTTGAGAACTATAAATTAATAAATAATTATGATTTAAAATGGCATAATGTCCTTTAATTCTCCAAAACCTAGAATTCCAAAAAAAAAAAGAAGATGGGATGTTTATAGGGCTGACAAGAACACCTAGGATTATAGTAGCAGGGATTAAAAATGAAAACATATAAACTAAAACAGAAGGCTGATTTACATCCACTGAGGATCTGACCCCAGTTGTTTTGGAAGGGATATGAACACTTATGCCTCAGGGCATAAATTAACCTCTAACTGATGGGTGCTTAACGGGCGCTTTTCCTATAGGCCGAGTGTTTCATAACTGTCAACTGTAAGTTTTCTTGCTCCTTCCTCTGAAGCATCCGTACTGGGCAGGCAGTGTTGGAAACAGGAGACAGGAGTGGATGGTCCATTGGTCTGTTCCAGTATGGCAATTCCTGTGTTCCTATCCTGGAACCCAGTGCTGCAGGCATAATCGTGTTTAGAAATCGTAGACACCTTGCATTCTAAATATAGTGTGGCTCTTTTCCGAACAATTGTAGTGCTGTTGCTCATTCTGATTCACCACTGTATGCTCAATCATTTGACATTCCAAGTAAACAAGACACTCTAAGATGCAATCAGCAGTGTCTTAAAACGAATCACTGCAGGGTTCCATACTTACACTTCTAATTATTCAGGTTATAAAAAAAAAAATTGTTAGAAGGAGGAGGCAGTTGTTGAGAATTTCATTAAATATTCCATTTCTGTTTTGAGAACTCTCCAGCTTAAAACTGTTTAAATGTTCCCTTCAGTGTGAGGCAACTATATATCTCAATATTACTATGATTTATGGACAACGCTGTGGCTCAAATATTAGTTGATGGTTAATGCATAGGTTTCAATTGAGTGGAATTTATAGTCTAAGCTGCTTTGAACACATTACCAAAAGATGCATCATTATGTTTATGAAAGTAAATGGGCCAGGCAGGAATTTCACAATTTTCACAAATTGCTCTGGCTACCACTAAGTGTGTAGAAAATGAAAGGGAAAGAATGAGATATAACGTTGCATTGTTTGTGTGGTACATGTCATTATCTTGATGACAAATGCTGGCAGTATTCCATGGTTAGAGAGGTTTTCAGAGCCACAGCTCTAGCCTGCTGCTTTATCTCGGTGCCCATGGTAACACCCAGATGGAAAGCAGTGCATACCAAAGAGAGACAGTAGAGGAGGAGGGAAAGAGGGAAGAATCTTGATAACAGAGTCTAGGGGCTGTAAATGTTAAAATCTTACGGTGCTGTATTTTTACACCTCCCTCCCTGAAATTCAATCCTTTTGGAGAATTATTTTTATATAAAAGAAGCATGTACCGAGGGCCCAATCCTGCAAAATCTACTCATAAGGGCAACTTTACTCATGACTCATTGCATTGGCTGAGGAGCAAACAGGCCAGCTTGGGGAGAAGGTGCAAAGGTGGCATTAAGCCACTTTCATGTGTTGCCGTGGAGCTCTGATGGAAGCTGGGCATAGCCAGGCTGTAGGGATGCTCTCGTCATGGTGCTTGTGCCAGCATTCTAGGCCCTGTAATATTGGCTGTATGTCATCAAGGATTTCCGTGCACTGGGCTGGTGCTCCCATAGCCAGCTATGTTGGGAGACTCTAGGCCACTGACTGAAGTTGCTCAGATGTGACAATATTGATTTTTCAGAACTTGGCATTTAGCCCATAGCATGGGGACTGTGAAGACCAGTCAACAGCCTGGGATTTAAATTGGAAACTAGTGCTTTTATTTAAATGTCTACTAATAAAAAAGGGTGAATTACTCACCAGTCTAACTTCAAGTGTCAGGGTACAGCAACCATTTCTCCTACAGATTCCTTTACAGGAAAATTGTTGCTCACGCACATGGGCCCTTTAAGGCCTGGCCTGAACTGGCTTACATACTGAATGGGCTAGAGACCACTTTTAGAGGGGGAGAAGGGGGGGAGTGGATCCAAGCAGCCATTTATTTTGAATCCCTATGCAGACCCAAATTGCACAACTGGATTCTATGGGCCAGCCTGGCTCTGAGAGGCAGAATCATATCCCTTCCTCAGAGCGCCCACAAAAGCAGTGTGGTGCCAATGCGGGGATGGGGATTCACATGAAAGGAAGGAAGCTTTAACTTTTGTCTGATGCTTCATAAGACATCAGCCTTGGAAGCTGCACCATCAAGGCATCAATCAGCCCATTGCAAGGCTGGCTAGGCTCACCTAATTTAGAGTTTTGCTGGGTGGCTCTTCACCTCCCTTTAGTTTCAGCCAATTAGCCCTTTCCTCCTTACCATGATCTTTCTCTTTCCTTTCTAAAACCCCATTAAAAACAACACACCTAAATATCTATTCCAACCCTCTCCCCAGGATTTTCATATTTGATCTCACGGAAGAGGTCTGATACCAGTGGGTCCTCTTCTGGGTTAATCCATTCCATGTTTCTCTGCCCCATTAATCCGCCCCTTCCTCAGAAGTGGATTGCTGTGTCACCTTGAGCTTAGGATGGAACAGGAAGTTATTTTGTAACTGTTTTCCCATTTGGGCACCTTGTCTACTTGCTTTCAGTTGATGGGGTGAGAGAGTATCGGTCACTTTTCAGTTAGGTTGACTGCATTGCAAAGGAGCCAAACTGAGGTATCTGCGGCAATGAGGGGAAGAGTATGTGGGCAAAGGTTTTGGTGGCAATTAGGAAGGTGTATGTGGAAAAGGGGGACATGGGGAAAGACAGATGCCCCTCCTTCTCAGTCCACCATGCATCCTCATTCCCCTTTGTAATTACTTTCCCATCTTTCAGAGTGAAAAAGCAGGGCACATTATAGTAATAGGTAGATTTGTATATTTGGCATACTGCATTTATCTTGCATGGTTGATTTGAACTTCAAAATAAAGTCCAATTGTGGAGAGCCCCTTGAGCGTTTATTGAGCCACAATGGACACACCTGTGACTGCTTAGTTTAAGCATCCTGAAAAAAGGATCACGTGTTTCTGAGCTTCTTAGGGCAACACATCTTGCAAGATCAAGCTTTCTTGTGATATTTACAGTTCTCCCAACTTCTCTGGTTTTGTCAAAAATAATCTAATCTCATGGGCTATCAGTATTTTTGCTTTCCTATGAAAGGAAAAGTTGAGGCCTATGAACATTTAAAATAACAAGAAAGCTAATCAAACGTTTATGAACCTCAAAAAAAGTTTGGGTTAAGTTTGGGGCAAAGGTTTGTCTCTTCTTAAAATCCTGATTGGTTCAATCCTCTTTATACTTAAACTCAACCTTCAAAAAAAAATAATAAAGTCAACCCAAAACCATGGTAAGGGCTTTCCAAATCAGATTAAGGCATCTCTCTTGATAGAGTGAGCCTGATTCTCCACTACCTTGGAGCTTATGCAGTCATTCATAACAGCACAAAGCAAGTGCAAAAATCACTCACCATGCAGTGGTGTAAATGGACTCCACTAGAGCCAGATAGATTACACAGGATGTTTTGCTTTATGGAATATTGTTTTATCTTAAAAGTATTAAAGCAAGTGTCTCAATATCTTTTGTACTCTCTTCAGTTTTGTTTTCTAAATCCTGAAGAGGAGTATTTGTGACACTAATAAAAAGAAAGATGGTGTAACAGGGACTAGCCAATCTGTCCTGATGAGTACAGTGTTTTCCTGCTGCAATCAGTCATATTGTCTCATTTCTCTTCTCTCCTTTCTCTGGCTCATTCTCTCATTTATTTCAAGGAAAGTCAATAGGAACAGAGGGCTCCATTATGCAGTGACCAGCAAGAGGAAAAATCTCTAAACAGACTAAAGAAGGGGATTGCCTGGGTTGTAATCAGTTTCTTTCTGGGTTTCACAAAAAAATCAAAATTTTGTATCAATTTTCTGTGACTTTTTTCCTCTGTGAACTGAAAACAAATATAGTTTCTGATTGGGGGCTAGGGTGAGAGAAGCCTGTCTTGCTACAAAATGGCAACATTCCATCCTGAGGCACATAAGGAAAAGTCACAACTTTTAGCTGTGGCGCCGTGAAAAGTTGTCACAGTTGCAGCAACAGTTAGTTGTATTTGCTGCTATAAAATGCTACAGTGATGGCTTCCTGACAATTTCAGACTTCTTACTTGAAAACTGGTAACTTCACATAGCTGTGCTCTCACTCCCAGCCTTTCACTCACTTATTGCTTCTGTTTTTCTTTTCATCTTTGGGATATGCTCATAGTCCATCATATAAAAATGATCTCTGAGATCAAGTTGCAGTTTCCCGTAACCATATACAAATGTGTGGAAACTCAAGGGAGTCATAGGCCTGTGAAGTAAGAAAAAGACCTTAAGACAGTCCCTGTTCAGACAATAACACACTTTAAATACCTGCACCTTTGGAGATGTTCTTTGTGCACTAGACTTTCCTCCTCCCTACACCTGGTGACTAGTGGTAGGGCATGGAAGCTGAGCACTCAAACTGGGGAAATATATTGGGGAGGTTCACATCCACATTCCTGCCATGCACACACTGATATCTTGTGCTGTGGCTGAAGGGAGTGGAGTGGACATGTGATAGAGTGTAAAAACAAAACACATGCAGCTGGAGAGCAGGTTAACCCAGGCTAAGGGAAACCAAGGGGTTAATACAGGCCATGAGGAAACAGGGAGTGACATGCCTCCGGGCTTTCAGAGAATGCTAGCTGGAAGTGGAGAGATGAAAGAAACTTCTGGGAGTGCTGGGGAAGAGGGTTTAAGGCTACCAAGCTGAAGGACTTTGCAAGTGGTTGAGCTAGAAGTGGCTGACTTACTTTATTTGACTTGCTGGAGTAAGCCACCATTTCTGTTCCTTTTTTAAATCTTTTTTGGACTGTGCTCCTGGAAACACCAAGATACTCTCCTTTCACCCTCTGGCATGCCCCAGGATCGGAGGACTCTCTTCAGAGGGCCAGACAATCCTGTTAGTGAAATGAAACCACAGCACAGCCAGAGGGAAAGTGGGGCAGCAACCTCACCTGACCTAAAGGGGTAAGGCACTTGTCTTCAGGGGACCACTGATATCTCCTGGCATGTTTGCCAGGTTGATGGAGAACAATGAAGAAAGGCAGGTGGGTCAGTCCTGCCCAGGTGGGAATGACTATGGAAAAAGAAGCATGACTGATGGCATCTTTGGAGCTGTGACACTCCTGTGGCTTGCTTGCTGTTATAAATATCTTGAGGCCTTCCCCACTAGCCCTGGGTTAGTATGAGAGCTGCAATGGCCTTGTGGATTGCAGAGGGGGGACAAAAACCAAACAAATCCCAAAACATTCTCACACTTCACTACCTCTCAGTGTAAATGGAAATCAGGCCTATCATTTTTAAAACCTCACACTGACACAGGTTTCAGGTAAGGTCAGTATCTTCTTCTTTCTTTTTGAGCTTGAGTTTATTAGTTGGATTGTATTTTCTGTTTTACTAGAGGCACAATAAATCCCTCTTGGATTTATTTGATCAAATTGCTGTAGTAATTGAATCCCTTTTATTTCAGTGCTGATGTTGTAAGTAGGCTTTAAAATTCTGTTCATTTAAGTGCAGGTGTAATAAAATTATGGAAAAGAAATTGCAGTGCATGCAGAGTGGTAAAATTACTCTTCTTTCCTGCTCATTTTGGGATTTATATCAGCAAGTTGCCCTAGATATGTTAATTTTTGAGCACCTAAAAGCATAATTATCACACGATTACCACATGCAAGTAAAATCTCTAATTCACAGGTGGACTATTTTCCATCTGCTGTAGTTCTGGATGATTCTAGTCAAACTTACACATTTAAAGCTTTGTACAATGCTTAGATTTCACATGAGGGTCATGCATGGCATTTAAACAAAAAGGGTATTAGGCAGCATATTGAAGAGGGGGGAGTAGAGGGTATAAAGCGGGGTGATACAGCAGCACAAAAAGAGGTGGCTAAGAGATTCCTAGAGGATTTCATAGTTATCACAACCATGTTGAAAGGAATACAGTAGCTAATAACCCTATATTAAGTTTCTGGAGGAGATAGTTATTGAATCCCCTTCATTTTATTGTTGATATGAGCCCCTTTATTTCAATGCAAGTTAAACAACAACAACTTGATCTTGCAATGACTTCCTCATGGACACAGGGGTCTCTGTGCATGGTGCTTGTTACAGGATGAGGGCATTAACTAGTGGGGATAAATGTACACTAGCTGGTTTTCTAATATTAATGTAATTTATATTGGTAAAGATTGGATTAAAAGAACAGGTTATGCATGTGATTTTTAAAAAAACAAAAAAACCTCTTTTACGTAACAATCTTCTAAAACAGTATCTTACCAATTTACTTCCTACTATTTATTCTGTTTTACTTTTTACAGTTCATATTGGACAAAGAAAATGTTAGTAATTTTCATGTATGTGGACACAGGAAGTCAGTAATCTTCTAGCATTTTACTTTTACACTCTCACGTACCATCACAATGCTTAGATTTTAGACAAGAGAAGGTCTTTATTTTAAAATGTTTCCACTGGGATTCAAACACACTAATCATGGAAATATTTCTATTGGCCTTAAGATTTAAAAATGCATTTTGCAAAACCTAGAGCTGATTTATGGTGACCCTCCTGTCAGTTACATAGGTTTTAAATCGATTTAAATCCATTAGGAGGAGTTACCTCTCTGATATAGTGATGTGAGATCAAAACTATGCCCTGTGAGTCAGATCCTGCATTTCTTACTACTGACTGTGGGAAGGGCAAACCTGGTAGTGGTAAGTGCCTTGTGCATATACTTAGAGCATTAAAACTACACTTGCTAGTTTTTAATCCAGAACCAAGGATGTTCTGGAATAGTTACTGAAAATGAGATTATAAATTGTTTTTTTCCTAAGCGTTAACAGCATTCCAAAACTTTTGCCATTAATAACATTTAATATTTGCATTGTACTTAATGAGTGGAAAAAACTGCTCAAATTATAATCACTGCACCTAGTAAAACAAATGGTTTGCGTCTCCTTTTCCTCCTGTCAGTAAAACAACGACCACAGTTACATTAAATAGCCCTAAAAGACGTAACTGTCTTGCTTCAGGCTGTAAACCAAAATTAACTACCTGAGGCTAGGAAGAAATCTCTTGTCTTTTTTCCATAATTGTCTATCTTTCATCTTCTGAAGTATCTGGTGCTGGGGAGTGTTAGTGACAGCAGAATATTGGAGTAGATGAACCATTGATCTAATACAGTATGCCAGTTATGTTTCTATATTGTGTGTTGCTCTTCTCTTCTACACGCAGATGTTTGTGGTTACCAAACCTTCCAGATAGCCAACAAGAACTCTTCTAATGGTTCCTGACAACTGTTGACACCACTGCCATTTATCTAAGAAGCTTTGTCACTTGTAACATCTTTGCAGAGCACAAAAGGTATCTATGCGATATGGCTCTAGAACAAAATGATGAATGTTCTGTGAGGCCTCTAATGCTTATGGACTTTGGTTGTTAGACAGTAGTGGAAACATAAGCAAATATGTTTTTTTAACTGAATGGTTCTGTAGAGTGAAGACATATGTCATCTGTTTTTGCTGCCTCTTCTGAACCAATTAGAGCGTGATATTGTTTCCCAGTTAATGAGGCAGACACTCTCTCACTTTGCTCAGCTGTGGAAGTGTTCTTGTTGCTATACAGGTTTCTATACAGTGGGAACAGTAGCTGCTGCAGCATTATTGATAGAAGAAACTGTGTCAACAGCAACGATGACACCGTCTAACTGACATGCCATGCTAAACAATGAAAGCTTTCTAAACTCAACACCGTCTTGCTGAAGAAGATACCTACTATCACTTGATTGGCATGTCAGTCATGACTGTATGAGTCTCTGCATTTAGATGACCCCAGAAAAGAGGGCTATAGGCCCCCATTCAGCAAACCCCTTCAGCCTTATTGCAGTCAATGGTTATTACCATGTGCTTGAAGCTTTACTGAGCAGGGATGGATTTAATCATATGTTTAAATGCTTTCCTGAATGGGGGCCATAGAGAGAAGCATTGGTAAGCACCACTGCAAAGATATTGCTGGTGTCAGGATAGAAGGAGAGACACAACAAATGAAATTGCTACAGAGAGAGAAGAGCCTCTGTCTGCAGCTTCAAAACCTCATGCACACTCCAGTATCACAGAGCTGAGGGAGAAGAGGAGCATGGTAAAGATGAGGGTGTCATTTAACTGTCTACTTAGGTAGATGCTAGCTTCCTATACGTCCACTGTAAGGATTGCAGTTTAGACACCCAAGGTTTGAGAGATAGAAGGGTTCACTTCATTACAATGACCCTCCCTAATAGCCCAAACACTTTATGTAAGGGGACTTCTCCTTCCCAGTTCTTAATCTTCGGCCATCTGAAGAGTCCCAAAACTATAATAGTCTTCACTGACGGCAGAAAATTCGCTGCACTACACCACTTGAGAAGGTAGTTTTAGTATGTCAATTTCTGGATCGACTGAGTGGGTCTTTACTGACTGCTCAGTCGATCCAGAAAAATTGATCTGACAGTGGCGAATTTTCTGCCGTCAGTGAAGACTAAGCCTCAGTGTAGTGCCTTATCAACTTGTCTTCACTACCTCTCTTAAATAAAGACACGGCAAAGCACAGTTTTCTGTGGTGCATTGAAATTCTGTGACTGCGCTGGTTCCCATCGATGCAGCGCAGTGAAGATGGTGTGCGGAACAGAAGCAGGGAAGTCGACGGGAGTTATGCAAGCTACACAGAAAACTTGCATAACTTCCGTTGACTGCTGCTGAATCTCAGAAGTGTAGACAGGGCCTGAGTCTCTGTGGTGGAAGGAACCTGGGTTTTATTCCTAGTTCTTCCACTGACCAACTATGTAACTTTGGGCAAGTTCACTTCTGTGCCCCAATTTTCCTGTCTGTGACGCTGGTGCAAAACTTACCTCCTGTGTAAAGCACTTTGAGATTCAAACATGAAGAATACTATATAAAAGCAAAAACAATGAGAATCCTGTAGCACCTTAAAAACTAACAAATTTCTGCCTACATTATTACATACTTAGCGTAAAAGGTCCCAGTCCTGTTCCATAGTGGCAGCTTTGCGCAATTCCCTGCCTTACTATTTTACTCCATTCATTTCCTTTATTTTATCCTAGTTTATTTTTCAATTTTAAACAATACTTTGTTTTAATTGGCTGTTGCGTCAGTTGTGTAGTATTCTCCACTCACTTGTTGTTTCTAATTTTTTTAATCATTTTTGTTAATTAAGAATACTGTTTGAAATGTAGTCTAGCTCACCCATTTTTATCCTTCTGTCCACCAGATTAGAGAATGGTTTGGCTGCTATGAGTAACTGGGAAGGGCAAGTTATCATTCTTGTACAGAAATAGCATCTTTGAGCCAAATTTCAAAACACTGTATTAAATGTTAATTATTTAATCTTCTCAGTAATGCTGAAGTAGAGAATATTGATCTGTAAAATAGGCATAATAAGAAAAGTGAAGCATGGTGAAGTTAAGAAACTTTGTCCAAGGTTACATTGTGAATTTGTGGTAGGGCCCTGAGGACTGTGAATTCTAGGCTGCTGCTCTAACTGCTAGACACATGGCCTCCCATTAGATAATTGAGAAGAGCTGGTAGCCAGTCTTTGCAAAGAACCTGGCTGGCACCTTTGCCAATGTTCTACTACTGTAAGTAGCAAGGGCCAATCTACGCTATTGTCTGAATTTTCTTTAGGGATTGTGAGATTCATCTTTCTTTACTGGTCTATATTCAGATAATGCATTCTATTTTTGTACTTAATGAGATAATGTTAGTCATGGTTTCTAATAAGGACAAATATGGGAAAGAAAAAAAAGATGATGAATGTTTCTAACTTTAGGTTATCTCTGTGTTCATTGGGAGAGCTCTAGATTTCTTGCAGAGCCAACAGCTGCATTTCCGCTTCTCCTGATCTGCAAACAGGCTTGCTGTTGTTTTATAGGGCTTCTATTATTTTTACAGCAGAGAACCTTGACACGAACTGGCTGATGTCCTCCAAAAATGCACCATAGAAGTATAGGGCTGCTTCCTCCTGGCAAGAACCTGTTCATTTGACTGTAACATCAGATTCAAGTGTTCCCTTTAGCTGAATTAAATTATCTAGACTTGCATGTGTCACTCGGGATGAGCGGGGGAGGAGGGTGGCAATAACAGATCCATATTCAGCATATGGCATCAAAGACATTGGAACAATTGGTATAGTGGGGAGGGGGGTGCTGAGAGACATTGAGCCAGACTGTAAACCTTGAATATGATGGGAACCCCTTCAAGATAGAGGGTGTGGCAGCACTGCCCTCAGCCCTAATTCCTGCACCTGTGTATGGCATGGCACTTTATGGGAGGCAGACACTTAATCTGTGTAATCTCTTCTCTTCCTGAGCAATTTCACTCTAGTACAGCAACATATTTTATGAGGGTTGGTTTTGTTGCATTGGGTGAATATTCCTTAAGAATGTGAAAAGGACACCAATCCTTTTTTTGGCTGGGTCAGGTCTTCAACCAGTTTCTTTCTTTCTCTCTCTCTCTGTGTGTGTGTGTGTGTGTGTGTGTGCGTACGCGTGTTGAGATGAACATTTCTGGTGGACTCATGTCAGATATCTCTTCTTGTATTCCATTTCAGCTCAACTCCTACTGTGCACCCGTACCATTACAGACAAATCTTGTTACTGTGCCTTGTAATGTAGGGGATGCTCTAGTGTTTCTAATAGGGATTTAACTGCTTCATTTGAAACACAATGGCTTTGTGCCATGTTTCTTTCTTCACTGTGAAGGGGATTAAGTCTGAGGCTATGTCTATACTGATGGCGGCAAATTCGCCGCCGTCAGATTGATGTCTCTGGATTGACTGAGCGGTCTGTGTAGACCTGCTCAGTCGATCCAGCAATCGATGGAAGAAAAGCACTTCCGTAAGTGGAGCAGCGCAGCGTGGACGGCGCGCGGAACAGACGCAGTGAAGTCGGCAGGAGATATGCAAGCTTTTTACGTCACTTGCGTATCTCCTGTTGACTGCCACCAAATCCAGAATGTAAGTGTAGACTGGGCCTGAGTCTTGGATCCTCAACCTCCAAAACTGCTCCCTGTGCCCTTTCCAAAACTCCTTCTCTCCCAAACACTCCAGCTCTATAACGGCCATCTCCTGAAATGTCATAATATTCTTTCCCAGCTATTCCAGGAGCAGTTTTTCTTTCAACCCTACTCCACCTTCCCTAGACAGCAGAGAATCTGGCGCTTGGTCTTTCATTATTTTGTCATTCCCCTGCAGATTACTAGTTTTGGACACAGAGGATTAGAGGATCCTTTCTTAGCCTGTCTGTCTCTTCTTTAAGGGGGTGTCTACACCAGTCTTTTCTCTGAACCTTTTCCTGCTGTTGCCAACACCGATGCAATTTCATAGGTGGAGGGAACAGTGAGAGAGCAGCATAGGCAGGGCTCCAGGCAGCTGCAAAAATGCAAGCATCTAAACCTTTTCAGAGCAGCTCTACAGAACATACAGCTGCCCATTTCTTGTCTATCCTTATGCCTTCCACCACTGTTCTCACTGGTGAAACAGCACAAAGCCTAGAACAGACAAGATCTTCCTCTGCTTGGCTTCACTCTGCTTGTCAATCACTTTTTAGCTCTGCAGATCTGATATCTCCCAGGATCCAGTACTTTCCCCCTTGAATAAAACTTGCATAGTAGGGGTTTTAGGACCAGGCACTGAGCTGTTAGGCTTTTCATGAATTGGGCCCTGTGCCAGAGGAAGAGTATTAGAGCAATCCCAATGGAGGAAGATGTAGGAGCGCTTTCACTAATCTTGTAATCAAAGCTAGCATTTCTAAAAGCTTTAGTTACATCATCCTGCAAAATGATGTTTTGCAGGCTGTTTGAACTAACATTCCACAAAACCAAACTGGTTCCCTGTCCCATGTTCTCAGCAGGCAGAAATTGCTACTACTTTTAACTTCATGGGTCTGGTGTCTCTGTGTGTGAGGGTTTGTCTACACCTGGAAGTTAATCTGTAATAGCTAGGGTCTGAATTTAAAATGGATTAACTATTTACTAGTTTGAGTCCACTTCCCACGTGGTTTAAGCTAATTTGGGTCTTGTCTCCATGAACATTTAGTTTGTGGCAAGATGGGGCATGAATCTACCTGGCACTAACCTGTGGTGGTTTAACTGTCTGTGTGGACCAGGGTGATGCGCATTAACAGTTTGTTAATTCATTTTGATCTAGTCCTGTTTCAAAGAGGACTAGATCGAAGTGCATTAATGAACTGTTAGCGTGTGTCAGCAGGGTCCACATGGACAGCTGCCCTGCAGCAGGCTACCGCAGGGAAGGTACACAACTTGGTTTGATGCAAGCTAAGGGGTTGTGTAGGCAAAGCCTTGAAATAAGGTACTACCAACAGAGAAATTAGATTAAAAACATACAAAACTCCTGCTTGAAGGTTGCAGCATAACACTACTTTTATTCTTAGAAACCAGAACGATAACACACGGTAACCAAAAGCAGAGGGAGACAGAGCAAGCTAGCCCCTTGGGCAATGAGGCATAACTCACCCCGACTTGCTCTAAGCTGGCTCTTTCCAGGCTGACTCTGATCTCAGGCTTTCCTATAGAGCCATCTAACTAATAAGTAGGGCCAGGACTCTCCTTTTCCCCCTACCTTGCCTTAAAATGAAAGCTTGCAATTCCAAAACAGCACTTGATATGGCACCGTGTCTATACATGGAATTAATGCGGAATAGCTATTCCAGAATAACTTCCCATCTAGTAAAGGCTGCAGAATCAAGACACTTACCTAGTTTTAACAGATCTTTCGCTCCAACTGATGTGCAGTTTAGTCTGCTTACATCAAATAAATGGCTTATAATTGATGGATTCAGTTATCTCTCCTGCTGCAAGAAAAAGAAAGATTCCTCCAAAGATGTCCTCCCATCCACCCCTGGAGAATAAGATTGTCAAATTGAATACAGACTCATAAACTAGTAAAGAACACAGTTAATTGGAAAGATTTATAGGCTTGTTAGTAGGAATGTTTTTTAATTTGAAATGTCAGTGAATTCCCTGAAGGGCAACATTACTTCTGCTGAAGCCATAATTGGAGTGGGCTAGCTTTTAGTGATAGGAGGAATAAAAACAATCTTCACTTTTGACCAAGAAGAGAGCCAGAAGAGAGTTAAACTTCACAGACCTTAAAAATGTCAGGTCCATCATATATTTTTTAGACTCCCTCTAGAGACCACAAAAGAGCCCGAAAGATGATTAGGAGCTACGGGTAGAGGTGAGAAGAGAAGTCTTCTATGTCTAATTCTGGCGCTAAATATGATACTTCATCTGGACCATTTCACAAACTTAATTTTCCTTTAGGTTTAGAAAGCAATGTTAGCAAACTAATATGGTTTGATCTGAGTTTGCTTGAAACATTGTATGGTTGAGTGTTACTGCAACATGGAAGGTGAGCAACATATGTTACCTGTGGACTAGGTATGACAGAAATTTCATATCAGACATGGAATTAAATTTGTATGTCAAAGATAATTAACTAGTATGTGTTAAATTGGCTTGGTCTTTAGATTTTGAAACTACTCAAGAAGAGGAATGTCTGTAAATAGGTTGGAAATAGAGCATAGAATGAGGGTACACTACAGCTGTGGGGATATGTCTGTACTTTATGTGGTTGCATGATATGCAATAGTGTTGTGGTTTAGTATTTTTCTCTTGTTTTCTCCCTTCATTTCTAAACATCATCCGGAGCCCTCATTTCTAGCTGGCTTCTTAAGAAGGTGTAATATTTTCCCTATACACAGAACCAGATTAAATTTCAGAATAAATAGCTTGTAATGTAGATTAAGGGGTGCAACATAAAGAGGAGGGTAAAACTAATCCCCATTATGGAAACAGTTATGCACATGCATAACTTTATGTACTCAGGTAGTCTCAATGAAGTTTGAGAGGAGCTTCAACAGCCAGCTGAGGATTTCCCTGACACAGAATCAATCCTGAATGTCAGAGCCAGCTCTGCACCACCTGTTCTTGGCCTCCCCGTAGATGGGGTGCTCTACACTCTGATCATCCTGATCAGACAAAATGGTTCTTAGAAAGCTATTGCTGCCTCTGTAAGTGGGAGCAGCCCTTCAGAATTCCTACTATTCGGAAGGGTTGGTGGGTGGTGGAGAAAATGGGAGGATGGCAGAAAACCACCAATGTCAACACTTCCCTCCCTCAGGTGTTCTGAATGCTGATGGGGCACCTGAATATCTGCCCCCTATTTGTCTGAGGTTTTTACCTGGAACTGAAAAGTATGAAGCACTCTAGAGCAGCGGTTCCCAACTGTTTTGAGTGTGCGGACCCCTTTTCAACAGCCAAACATTTTGCGGACCACCACATGTTACTAGTTTTATTTGAAATTGTACATTTTCCTTGGTGAGGATGTTATTTTTCTTTTCTGTGGGCCCCCTGTAGTAGCCTCATGGACCACCAGGGGTACACGGATCACAGGTTGGGAACCACTGCTTTAGATCTATCTGAACATGCCTTGTCATGATGTGTGCCAGACGGTGGTGTGTTGTGATGACCAAACTTTAAGTAGTAAGGCCCAGATCCACAAAGGTACTCGGGTGTGTAAGTCCCACTTCTAGGCATCATTCCAATCCACAAAACACTTGCTCAGCTATCCTCTAAACTTGTAAGTGCCGGAATTCACTTAGCACCTGCATTTTGGCTGTAAAAGTTCCGTACATGCCTAAGTTTCTGTCTCTGGACATGTACACTGCTGCTTCATTTTAGGCATCTGTATGCCTGTCTCCTGCTGATGCTACAGAATGATCCACCAACCAAAGGAAGATAGAAACTCCTCTGCCTTGGACCCCTATTCAAATCCTATGTCTCAATAGCTATGGGATATTATAACCACTGATCTATGGCATACTCTGATATGGGGCTCCTTCAGTCACTCCCACTGAAGCTGTTCCACTTTGAATAAAAACTTAAATAGTCACTGGAGCAGGAGGACTGGACACTGGGTCTCCCACTTCCCAAGCAGGTTTTCTGGACTTCAGAGTACAAAGTCATTTCTCTCTCTTGCCCAGTGACTTTATACACAATGGAACAGATCCAACACTAAAGACTGAGGGAATGCCTAGCTCAGACTTTGTGGATCGTATTGTTCCTGTGGTTTTTCTTAGGCGCCTAAAAGTTACGTGTTGTAATGCTTAGTGTCACAACTCCCAAGTCCTTTTGTGGACCTGGGCCTAAGTTCACATAAACACTCGGTGGTTCAGCCTCTTCAAAACGTATCCAAAATCTTCTGGTTTTCAAAACTGGGTTGGCAATTTGAAGAGTTCTGGGACTTCCTGCTTTGACTCAATGTATTTCCAGTCATTCCCATGAGTCTTCAGTGTTTACATTTCCTTCCATCTCATTCCATAACAAACAGTGTTAGTTACTGGCTTACGTTTGGTTCCCTCTATTTAATACTAATTAAGCAATAAAACATGATCAGCAGAATATTTCTAAGGCCAGTGCACCCTGCATGTGTCAGGGGCAGTGAGGTCTTCAGCCAAGTGCATCAAGCCTAAAAATTCACTGCTTAAAGTATCCTGCAGTTACAATTGCATGAAAAAAAATTGCATGACATAGGATTATATGGGAATATGGTCTGGTTACTGTATGGCATTAACAACTCGTGCGGAAATATCTACTCCGGCCCCAGTTTGTAAATGTATTCCTTAAACTTGCTCCTTTATTCTGCTGTATTTTCCGAGTAACTTCAGATTGATGTAGTTCTTTTTGACTGACACCATTGTAACTGAGAATAGAATTTGGTTCCAGATATGTACCAAGAGTAAGAACAGAACATGGACATCCTCTTTGGATAAAGAGGCGGGGGGAGATTGATTGATTGTATCCAAACAGCAATGTAAAAAGGACAACATGATTTTATACTTCATGAAGACTTTCTTCATGTAAAAAGTTGCTTTGTTCTGAGTACATAAAAGGGCTATTATAAAAGAGTGGCATTTTGTAAAGGCATATGAACCCTGTCTAGATTATTTTGTACCTCATTTTACTGAACAGCTTTAACGTGCCCTTTAAAAATTGCCAGGAGAGTTCAATTTCCCCTGCATAACACTTTTGACAAACTCTTGTTCCTGAAAGCATAGTAATATGTAACATCTAGGGTTTAATATACAAGTACTGCCATATCTGGTATAAAATATTTTCTGAAGCAATAAATCAAATCCTCCATATTAAATTGCCATTCATCCCCTGATCCCACCCCCATAAATTATAGTTTGAGAGCACAATTGTTGGTAGCATTTGAAATCAAATGTATTTTTTAATTAAAATCTCTCTAAAACGTGGAGAACATTCACAGACCTACACGTGACTTGAAGCAAGATTTATTGCTTAAAAATCCTAGATGTCAGTTTAGTGATCCAAGATGATTCTTGATGGTTGGTATAGCCTCACCATGTTTCTAACTCAGGCTAGCAAAATCGCTGCAAAGTGATCCTGACAGTGAGAGCTGTCAAAGTGTGTATCCCAATAAACACCTTACATAAAAAATGTCAGGGGGAAGAAGGAAAAAATCCAAGCCAGCTCCCACTTCTGCACTCAGATTCACTGTAGCCGTTAACTAAGTTGCATTGCCTCTGACAGAGCTTTTTCATGTCAAGCTATTTTGTTAAGCTTCTTGCAGTGTGTCCTAAGTAGTGTCTATTAGCATCATCCTGTCAGTTTCCCTGGCAACCAAGCCAGTCAATTCAGTCACAGTTTAAAAGCTGTGGAAAAGCACCTGCATCTAGAGGGATGGACAAAATTACAAAGAGCAGGCAGGCTATATCCACTTCTCTTTGGAACAACTGTTTTTTTTTTTTTCCTGTGGCCCATTCTATTTTAATTAAATTCTAAGCTCTTTAAAACAAGGTATATTATTAAGCATGAACCTGTCATATGCTCATTTCTTGACATTGTCCCTAGAGATGGGGCCCAAGCCCAAAGTTCCAGATCCAGCCTCTCCTAAACTGGGGATTAAAACTTTACAGTCTGGGTCCATTTCTAGTTTCCTTTCTAAATTTGGTGGATTACTTGCATTCTTTCAAATTAATAATTAGAAACCAGAAGGCAGCAGCAAGGTCACTTCTTGGCTGTTGCTTCTAGAGAAATGTGGTGGACAGATGCTTGATGTGTTTCCTGGAGATAATTGGTTTTATCTATTGGGGATTGCCAGTGCAAGCATCCAGCCTGTGGGTCCCTTGTAGCAAAACCTCTGCCTGGAGAGGAAGCTATAGAGACACTATTTGTGACCACCAGCCAATTAGTGGCCTACAGTGTAGCTTCAAAAGTGGGAGAGGCTGAGTTGGCTTGGAGATGCATTGCTGTGTGTCCGTCCGTCCTATGGAGCCCCAATCAAAACTTAACGCTGATTTCTCAGGTGGAATATCTTCAGGAGACATTGAAGTAATTGGTGTCTCCTTCACCGTGGGAATGAATGCTGCCTTCCGTGCTGCTGATTCCCTTTGCCCCAAATGTGAAGAGGTGTGACTTGCAGCTTTTTTGTATCTTTTGGGGTTAATCTGGATCACTACATTTTAGTAAGTAATGTCTTGAAGACACACAGACACCTTTCATTTCCATAGCTATACAGTGTTTTTATGTCATTCTCTCTGATCAGTTTGATCTGTTATTTTGACCTAATAGCTAAAGACCATCACTTTCGTTCTACAAAGTAATAAGAAGGAATCGATACCTCTTGGTCTGTAACACTTGCTTTTTTTTTTAACTGTATAGTTCAGATCTTCTCTAGGTGCTAGTGAGTATCAATGGCTTTGGAAAATGAAGACCTCACTGTATTCCAAGGATACAGTAATGCATGTAATTGAATGCAGTAATTGAAGCTTCTCTTTGCTATGTGGAAAGCTCTCCTATTAGAGCGACAATCTTTGGTCTGTCTTCCTGCTGAGATGCCTAATGGTCCCAATTAATTCTGCTTGTAATGGTGGCTATTATATGTGGATGGCTATACATTGAACAGCCATCAGTTTGTCAGTCACTTAAGAGATGATGTGCCAGTATGTGTTTGTCATTATTGACTTGTAATCTTTCTTTCAGAAAGTGGTTTGTTTTTCCAACTATTTTGCTGGAATTTCAGATACAGTCACCATTTCCCTCCCTCCCTCTAAATGAAGGCCTAAAGCCTTCATCTACTTCAAGATACCTTTTCTTTACCCTAGCATCTCATAATCACCTGTTTTACAAAAGTCTGAATGCAGTGAGGTTCTGCACTGTTTTCTATCTCTTGTTTTTCCATGGTTTCCAGGAAGTAACATGAATAAACCCAAGACTTTGGTGCTTTTTATCTGATTACCCACCTTAAGCTTTGGCTCCCATTTATTTCTTCTTGCCATGAAGAAAATCATCTTCTGAACATCCATTTATGGGTATAATCACACTTATAAATTCATTTACTATTGCTGCAAATGGGATATCCTCTTCTTGTCCTCTTCTGTGTTTCTAATTAATTGGTTTGAGGGTTTTTTCCTCCTTATTTTCCTCAAGGATTACTTATCTTGTCTTTTCTGTGCTTGTTTTCTTCCTCAAAGACTTTCTCCAATCACATCCCAATATTCTTATGATCTATCAAGTTTCCCTGAGCTTATCTGTATGGTATGTGTTACTTTTGTTCTTATTCACAGTTTTTAATCTGTCAGTGAACCTCATGTACAGTCAAATTCTGATAGTATTCTGGGAATAGATTTGCTATAATTAGCCAAGCAGAGAAATGTAACATTTAACCCACTTAAAATTTGTTAAATTAGTTATTTTCTTGCCACAGAGGGCAAGATAAGAGGCAATGGGTTCAAACTACAGATTAAATCTCAGGAAAAACTTCCACAGTGTCAGAACAATAGAACAGGCTGCCTAGGGAGGTTGTGGAAGTGCCTTCACTGGAGGTTTCAAAAGAAGGCTAGATAGTAGATACAACAAAGCCTGCATCTTGGCAGGGAGTTAGACTAGATGACCCTTTTGGTCCCGTCTAACCCTATGATTCTACGATTTTACTGGTTTTAGCAGGGGCTTGAAAAAACAAGGAATGCACCTATAACAGAATCCAAATCACAGAAATGAATACCTTATTTTACTTGACTTTCTTTTGTGATTTAATGTAAAGAATTCAGAGTCAGATCTTAGAAGGTGCTGAACACTTTCCATTGGAGTCAAGTATAATAAAATGAAAATGCAACTGGTGTTGACTGAAAATATATTATTTCAACTATCGTCTGCAGCCATGTTTGTTACCTGGGAGAGAGAAACTCTCCTGTCCATTGCTTTCTCTCTCCCCAGGACAGGGGAACCCTATGCTAATGCTAAGGAAATTCTTTAAGATAACCAGGAAAGTCATTGTGACTTATTCAACAAAGGGGGAGTGTAATTTCTCATGGTAACAGAACCTAAATAGAACAGAAATGTCCTTTCTAGATTCTAGACCTTACTTTTGGATGATGAAATAGGATCCATCTCAGTTTTCTACCACTTGGAGAAAACTTTGAGGGCTTGAGTCTTCATTGCTTTCCACCTTGTGTAGTCACACACACCCGTGTGAAGTGGTATAAATACTATCTTTCTGGTAGCATTTTGTAGTTGTTTTGCATGGGAACAAATGGCTACACAAATAGCAGGGTAAGAGATTTAGCAGTTGCTTTGTGTGCACTCATATAGTACAGACCTGTCAGTAAAGCTCAAAGGTTATGTACTAGTTGAGTATCAGTGTATTGATTTTAAAGAGCTCCCCATTACACTTTGAAACCACTTCTGTTATCTCTCACTCATCTTGTGTCAGCCATAGAAAGCCCTCCAATTAAGTAGGAGTAAAATCTGACACTCCCATCAGCACTGGACTTGTGCTTTAATGTCAATCATGATATGTCTGTAATGTACTGTGTGTATATAACTACATAAAACATGATGGGATGGGGGGATATTGGCATGAGTGTGGGTGGCTGAATTACTCATGGGTGGTAAAGTATTTATCTGTGTTGCACAGGTATGAGTAAATGAAGACCTTTGCATCCATTTAAATTCAAATTATAAGATGCACACATTCAAGAATGTCTTACTTTTGATCTCTTAATTTGTTCTGAAATGTTAGTATTAATACTACCTTCTGAAGATTTTTCATGGGGTGGGGATACGTGCTTATACTGCTTAAATTTTGTATTAAGAGGTTTTTTGTTTTTTTTTCCTCAGTCTGTAACATTTTTGGTGCATTCTCCATAAATCTTCATGTAGCAGTAGCTGCATTTCCTTCAAATGTAGCTGCCATGAAAAAGGTAGCTTCATTTATAAGCCAGGAAGCACAGAGCAGAGAAAGAACTGCCATTTAGACATGAGTATTTGCTTAGGACTTCAAAGATTATTCAATATGGGTCTGATCCAAACCTACTAAGCCAGTGAAAAAAGTCTCATTGGTTTCAGTGGACACTGGATCCAGTCAGCCAAACAATGCAGAAAACTAGAGAATGATAAAACAATGCAGAAGATGCCTCAGTAATTTTATGAAGACAAAAATGTTGCAAAACTTCAATATATTTCTGCTAGCCCATATTAACCTCTCAGCCAATGAGCAGTGCAAATATAAGTGACAAAAATTACGTTGTTTTTGAGCTTAGTGGGTTGACAAATTCAGGTTGACAAGTCAGACTTGTTCACTACCCATGAATGTCAATAGCACTATTTGAATTCCCAGAAATAGCAAAACATTATGGAATGAATCATATAGGCTTTTTTTAGGACTTCTGTTTCCTCTGGAAACTTCATGATTCAGTTCATATCACTGCATTGAAATAACTGTGAAACAAGCACCGAATGATCACCGTGTTAATAGTCAAAATTGATTACAGTCAAGTGCTTGTTTAGACATAAGACTATCTTCCTTGTTGGAGTAATTGAAATATTAGATCCTTGTTGAGTAGCTGTCCAGCACAGTTACTTAAATTCAAGTGGGACTCCAGTGCAGTGATTCCTCTTCCAGCTTGCTTATGATACAAGCAAAAGAATCTTTAATTCTTTAAATAAAAACTCAAAAGCAAAAAATATCAACGTGTTTGACCATTTTAAGGAGACTTGTAAATGAGTTTGTCTACAAATACCTCTTCTGAATTTATATCAGTATCTTTTTTTATTTTACTACTGACATGCAGTGTATTTATTCTACTGTTCCATTTTCTTTGTCCGTTTTGTGTGTTCATGTGCAAAATAGTTTACCACATAGATAAACTGAATATACATCAGCAATCAGCAAGAATACAAACAAGACCAATTCATGTTCCTCTGTAAATGTCATTTCTTTTCTTTTTCTTTTTTTATCCCCTTTCTGAAGATACTGACAAAACCCAGCACAGCAGTTTAAAGTAGCTTCTTCTTATAGGAAATAAACCACACAAACATTCCTCACTCAGTCATGACTGAGTTAACAAAAGTATTTGAACATAGAATCATAGATGACAAGGGTTGGAAGGGACCTCAGAAAGCCATCTGGTCCAATTCCCTGCTCAAAGCAGGACTAACCCCAACTAACTCATTCCAACCTTTGTTAAGCTGATCCTTAAAAACTTCTAAGGATGAGATGCCACCACTTCCCTTGGTAACCCATTCCAATGCTTCACCATCTTCCTAGTAAAAAAGATTTTCCTAATATCCAACCTAGATCTCCCCCATTGCAAGTTGAGATCATTGCTCCTTGTTCTGTCATCTGCTGCCACTGAGAATAGCCTAGCTCTATCCTCTTTGGAATCCCCTTTAAGGTAGTTGAAGGCTGCTATCAAACTCCCCACCACCCCACCCTCTTCTCTTCTGCAGACTAAATAAGGCCAGTTCCTTCAGCCTCTCTTCATAAGTCGTGTACTCCAGCCCCCTAATCATTTTCACTGCCCTTTGCTGGACTCTCTCTCCAATTTGTCCACATCCTTTTTGTAGTGGGGGACACAAAACTGGACACAATTCTCCAAATGAGGCCTCACCAGTGCTGAATAGAGGGGAATAATCACTTCCCTCGATCCACTGGCAATGCTCCTACCAATGCAGCCCAATATGTCGGTTGCCTTCTTGGCAATAAGGGCACATTGTTGACTCATATCCAGCTTCTTTTCCACTATAACCTCTCCTTTTCTGCAGAACTGCTGCTTAGCCAGTTGGTCCCCAATATGTTGCTATGCATGGGATTCTTCTGACCTGAGTGCAGGACTCCGCATTCGTCCTTGTTGAACTTAATCAGATTTCTTTTGGCCCTATCCTTCAATTTGTCTAGGTCATTCTGTATCCTATCCCCACCCTCCAGCATATCTACCACTCCCCTCCAGCTTAGCGTCATCCGCAAACTTGGTGAGGGTGCAATCTGCCCCATCCTCCAGATCATTAATGAAGTTGTTGAACAAACTTGGCCACAGCACTAACCCCTGGGGCACTTCACTTGTTACAGGCTGCCAGCTAGACATCAAACTGTTGATCACTACCCATTGAGCCTGATGATCTAGCCAGCTTTCTATCCATCTTTATAGTCCATTCATCCAACTCATACTTCTTTAACTTGCTGATGATAATACTGTGGGAGACTGTATCAAAAGCTTTGCTAAAGTCAAGGTATATTATGTCCAGTGCTTTCCCACATCTCCAGAGCCAATCAGGTTGGTGAGGCATGACTTACTCTTGGTGAATCCATGCTAACTGTTCCTGATCACCTTCCTATCTTCAGGGTGCTTCAAAATGGATTCCTTGAGTACCTTCTCCATGATTTTTTTCAGGGACTGAGGTGAGGCTGACTGTTCTGTAGTTCCTCAGATCCTTCTCCTTCCCTTTTTTTAAAGATGGGTACTATATTTGGCTTTTTCCACTTATCTTGGCTTTTCCTTGATTGCCACAACTTTTCAAAGATAATTGCCAATGGCTCGCCAGTCACATCAACCAACTCCCTCAGGTCCCCCACATGCACTGCATCCGGCCCCATGGACTTGTGCATGTCCAGCTTTTTTAAATAGTCCTGAACCTGTTCTTTCAATACTGAGGGCTGCTCACCACCTCCCCATTCTGTGCTGCCCAGGGCAGTAGTCTGGAAGCTGACCTTTTCTGTGAAGACAGAGGCAAAAAAAGCATTGAGTACTTTGGGTTTCTCCACATCATCTGTCACTAGGTTGTCTCTCCCATTCAGTAAGAGGCCCATGCTTTCTCTGATCAAGCAAACCCTTCTTGTTACCCTACATGTCCTTTCCTATCTGCAACTCCAATTGTGCTTTGGCCTTCCTGATTTCACCACTGCATGCTTGAGCAATATCTTTATACTCTTCCCTAGTCTTCCGTCCAAGCTTCCACTTCCTGTAATCATCCTTTTTTGCATTTAAGCTCACTGAATAACCTGGTTGCCTGCCATATTTGCTATTTTTTCTGCACATCGGGATGGTTTGTTCCTGCACCTTCAATCAGGTTTCTTTTAAAATACAGCCAGCCCTCCTGGATTCCTTTCCCCATCATATTAGCCTCCCAGGTGATCATGCTCATCGGTTCTCTGAGGGAGTCAAAGTCTGTTTTTCTGAAGTCCAGGGTCTGTATTCTGCTGCTCCTTTTTCTTCCTTTTTTCAGCATTCTTTTCTCAACCATCTCATGATCATTGCTGCCCAGGTTGCCATCCACTTCTACTTCCCCAGCAATTCTTCCCTGTTTGTGAGCAGCAGGTCTAGAAGAGCTCAGCCCCTAGTTGGTTGCTCCAGCACTTGCACAAGGAAATTGTCCCCAACACTCTCCAAAAACTTCCTGGATTGTCTGTGTTCTGCTGTATTGCTGTATCCCACTTCCCACATACCTCCGGGCTTAGGTCTCCATCCCCTTAAAGCCCTCCTCACTAGGTTAGCAAGCCTGTCTGCGAAGATGCTCTGCCCTCTCTAAATTAGGTGGATCCCATCTCTTCCTAGCAATCCTTTTTGGAACAACATCCCATAGTCGAAGAATCTGAAGCCCTCTCTCCAACACCACCTGTGTAACCATGCATTTACTTCCACAGTCAGATAGTCCCTACCTTGGCCTTTTTCTTCAATAGGGAGGATGGATGAGAACACCACTTGCAACTCAAACTCCTTTATCCTTCCCATAGTTACACAGTCTGCAGTGATCTACTCAAGTTCATTCTTGGCAGTGTCATTGGTGCTTACGTGGAGAAGTAGTACAGGGCAGTGGTCTGAGGGCTTGTTGAGTCTTGGCAGACTCTCCGTCACATCCTGAATTCTAGCTTCAGGCAAGGAGCATGCTTCTCAAGTTTTCCAATCTGTAATGGATGACTCTGTCCCTCTTCGGAGGGAGTCCCTGATCACCTGTCCCCTTCTTTTGGGAGTGGTGGCTGTGGAACCCCCATCCCTAGGACTATGCCATTTTACATAGAGATCCAATGTTTGGTTTTAGGCACTGTGACTGTGTGGTTAAATATAGTGCAAATAAACTATACTGAAGTGAATAAGTACAGGCATCTGTCTCCTAAACTATACATAGAATGAGGCATTAGTGAGCCAAAGAGTCCAGGGTAAGTTTTCTGGGATGACCATTAGAATTTCTCTGAACCCCTTCCCTCATCCAACATCTCTTTTACTGGTAAACCGAACATGTTTGATGCAGAAATCCTTGAGTGACAAACATGTATCCCCACGAGGCCATTTTTAGTGTCCCTTTTCAGCACAGAACTACACTGCAGGCATCTGAATCAAGTACCTAGTTGAACTAAACTCAGCTTTTGATCCTTTTAAAGCTTTGGATGTTTCCCATCATACAATAAGATTATCTTAAAAGATTGGGGGAAAACCTTAGAACCAAATAACTGTTTTGAGATGAAAGCAGTTTTCTTCAAGTGGGTGGAGCAAAGTACGGTAGCAGGCGTTTCCATCAACATCATCTCTGATTTTCACACCCCTCACCCTCTTACATGGCCATAGGGAATCTGTGCAATGTATAGTACTCATTGACACAGTAAGATAGTATTGACCAAAGCAAACTGGACATCTCAATGTACATTTCTACTTGGTACACACTGGTATCTTTTTCAAGGTTACAATTCAATTACTGTCACTAACAAATAACTACCCATGAGCTACAATTGTCTTGAAATCAAATGCAATCCATACACCAACCTTTCCACTTACATTTTTTAATAGCGTGCATTGCTTTGTGCTTCTGACTTTAACAAGTAGAGGGTGATAACATGAATAGCATAATAACAAATGGTTGATTTTAAATTTACACAGAAATATGAAGGACTAATAACATAAAAAAATGGCATGGAAGGATAAACAAGTGCACAGACAAGTATAGTTAGCTCATTTTTAACATTATGAAAAATGTAGCTAATGACTAAAGCATTCAAAATACACATTGTTTATTAATTATATTACACCCAGTGAGGTACTTAAAGAACAAATATGCACATTGTATAAGTTCTGCTGCATTTGGTTACTGTCGAGGAACCCAAACTCAGGGGTCCTAACTTACATGTCCGTTGCCCAGCGGATGGTCCAAATTAGCCAGACAACAGGTTAGCAAAGTCAAAGTTTATTTATCCTTGCGCAAGGAGGTAGCTCGGTGGTGGGAGCGACCCTAAGCATACATTTCTTAAAGCTTATATAACCTTACACAAACAGGTCTTATACGTCACAGTTTCCATGGCAAAGACAAAGGCTAAGACAAAAAGTAA
The DNA here is from genome assembly GCA_007922155.1 of Mesoclemmys tuberculata. NCBI lineage: Eukaryota > Metazoa > Chordata > Testudines > Chelidae > Mesoclemmys > Mesoclemmys tuberculata. The sequence goes on along the minus strand of ML675601.1, from coordinate 35,417,091 downwards.
GGCAAAGGGCTCTTTATCTAAAAACACTTGGCCCAATACATTTCACCCTCCTCTATCTGAACTACAAGGTCTTCCTTCACATTCCGTGCCTACTGGCGCCCAGCTCTCATAACTATCTTGTTATGGCAATAGATTCTAAGTCTAAACATCTGCTAGCAAAGCACTTTCTATCTTAGACCTTGACTGCTATACTCACAGACTAAAAGTCAGTAAGGAAAGAGAATCCATCTTTTCCCCCATCTAGGGCAGAGAGACTCCATTTTAATTTTCCTCCACAACTTGCAGGGCTATTTAAGTAATGAACTGCAAAAAGGGTCAATGGATCCACAAGGTAGTAAGCCTGGTGGGCTGTTATAGTTTGATGGACATGGGATTTTTCAGACGTGGCTATATGAGTCTGAATACAGGTCTCATTGAAAGTCAGTGGGTCTTGTGTTTAAAAGTCATTTAGGTACTCTTGAAAAATGTAACTCTTTGACTACTGGTGAAATAAGATGCTACTTGGCATGGGGAACGGTGATAGAAACTAGCCTTAATGTTATTTCATAGACGATTCAAATTTTATGACCTCAGGCACAATGTGCTTCTAGGAAATAAAAGTAGAATGCTCCTTTTTATTCCAGAATATTTGTTTGTTTTTGAGAGAAATGTGTGTTTCTTAATAATGTTTTCTATCCAGTTTTCATCTTTTAAAATATACTGAATCTATCAAGTGAATTGGTACGTGGTGGGTTTTTTGTCTTTCTGGGAGCTAATCTCAACTGGATTCATTTGCAAAGGAATGAAAATGACCTAGCAGTGTTACTAGATTAAAAATGGGTAGAAAACGTCAACCATATTTAGGTAGCAGTTGAACTGAAATTGAAAGTCTGCTGAGCTAGCACATGAAACTGTTCTCCTGGGAATTAGCCTATAAAAAGTGATTATATATTCCATAAATAAAATGCAGTGTGCGAGCTTCATTTTTCTGGGAAATGTCTGATGTATGAAGAGACATAATTGGAACTTTTAGCTATAGAAAAGTGTTGATATAAGGTTTGATGTTTTCGTTCCACACCACTAATCTTTATAAACCATTCTCTTCCTAGGAACTACATTAAATTTCAAGCAGTGTATAACACTACTTGTGTCAGCTGTCTTGCTATAGATACTGTGTTAAGACAGCATTGCCCTAAGTGCTTTGAGCAATCATCCTTCACACGAATGGCTGTGCTAATCATACTGTGAAATGAGCTTGTTGGAAAAGAGCAGCCTGGAATGGGAGGTGACTTAGTTCTTGCCGTCAGATCCAGTGCTGAGGTGCATTCAGGTTGAATTCTATCCCATGAAATGTGGTAGAAACATACCGCTCACATGTTTAAATAGCCCTGCTGGAGGAGTGCTCTCATTAGCAGAGCAATGATCCTGCAAACAGCTTTTCTCTCCTAAGCAACCTCCCATGCTGTTTTCTGAAATACCGTCAAAAGGGGAAATTAGCAGGGAGAAGAGAAACTCTTATCCCCCTTTGGAGAAGTTATTGCCTTGTAAAATTGAATGATTGGATTTTGCTTTTAAAGAGCCTCAGAAGTGCTTCACTGCTGGGTGAAAAGCTGTCCCCACGTAACAGCACATAAATCCTTTCTTGTTTTTTTTACTCTGTAAGCAGCTCCAGGACTGTTTATTTGCTGGCATATTTTAGTTTTGACTTTCTTCCTTCCCTCCCCACCTATTGGTACAAGAATTGAAAGCCTCGCTGTAATGTAGGTTCCCCATCAAGGCACAGTACTTCACCAGAAACTTTTCCGATGATATCTTGTGGGTGCAAACAAAACAACAACAAAAAAGGTGCAGGAACCTGATTCTCCACCATCTTGCCCTGTGTGTAGTCACTTAACTATGAAAAGTGATTGTAAAATCAGAACAGCAGAGATGTGTAAATGACTCATGAGATGTGCAAGGCCAGAGGGAATCAGGCCTGTGCTGTGTGGGTTCCTGTCTTTACTCTGTAACCCTGCAACCACCAGAGACCTTTAATGGAAGGTTTTCTCATTAGCTGCTTTACAAGGCATGCAGGCTTGCATAGGGTTTTTTTTTTAGCTGAGCAACTCCCTTTGAGGCTAGTGGAACAGTATTCAAATAAAATCCCTCTGCACTGTTTTATCACTACATTCTACTGCTCTCAACTGCTTTTCAGGAAGAAATGCTTCTTCCCAAGTTTTATTAGGTTAGCACTGGTATAGTACTACTTTTAGATACCCACCTATTGAAATATCTCTAACAGCTCCACAATGGATTTGGTGGAAAGCTATTTGTACCCCCAGTAGATCTAATCAGAGTAGGAAATGCAGATAAGAGATGTTAGGTTGGACATTAGAAAAGGCTTCCTAACTGTCAGGGTAGTTAAGCACTGGAATAAATTGTCGAAGGGAGTGGTGGAATCTCAGAGCAGGTTAGACAAGCACCTGTCAGAGATGGTCTAGATAATGCTTGGTCCTGCCTTGTCCTTCCAGTCCTACGATTCTATGTTGGTGGGCCTGGCAATTGCCTCTCACCCTGTCGGCAAATCAGGCTTCTACCATATAGGTATTCTGAAACCCTGCAGCTTCTGTGAATGGGCATCTGTGCTTATAGTGTGAAGTTGAGCAAAGATGTGCATCTGTGGGCTTGACTTCCCTGGAAGTGTGCCTTCATAATCCAGGGCTGAATGAACCAGATTCTGCTCTCAATAAGTGCATGCATCCCCCACTCCTGCAAGACCAGTTAATGACATTAACATAAGACAATTATCGGAGGAGTGTTCATTTGACTAGTCACTGAATCTCTGAAGTCTGTGCATTTATTGCCTTGTCCTTAAGTTTTCCTGGGGGACTAATTCTGTGGGTTTTGGCTAATCTCATGGAAACTACTGTCACGGGATCAACTAACTGTGTCATTAAAGGCTCCATTATTCATACACTTCATTTTTCATTTCCAGTTTGAAGAGGGTCAATGGCATTGATGGCCACAAATTACCTTTCCATAACTGAAATAGAAGAGATGAGATTGGGCAATGGTTTACGCACTGTCTACTGGATAGTATTCCAGGGAAGAGAAGTGTGTGGCATTATTTTACATTAATATCTCCACACTTAAAATCCCATTTGTCAGATTCCACAGAGAAATTACATGGATCTTAATTTGTACTCTGCTCATTAGTGCAGAGTTCATATTCAAAGCATCTCTGGTAGGCAGAAACTGCACATGGAGGCTCTCTTTATGTAATGTTTGCAAAACAAGGTTATAATTGATGAAGCATTCAGGTTGCTAATCTACCACTTAATCACTGCAAGGTTCAGCATTTTTTTGTTTGTTTTATTTTTGAGGCGATGGCTTTCCTATGTGCAGTGCTAAATTTAGCATTCAGCTCACCAACTGATTTTCTAGTCCCCTTTGGATCCTGCTGAAATAACATTGCCTTTTCGCTCTTTTGTTTTAAGAAATAGAAGCTGCAGCAGAACCAGTTCTGAGATCAAATATTTCAGTTCTGGCTCACTCCTAAGTTCTATTATACACAAATACATATGTTCGTTAGAAGGTATGACCGCAGCTGTGGTTTTTTCTATCCACAAAAACATTTTTTTTCTCTTGTTTTTTTCAAACAAACAAACAAACAAACCAAAAAACCCATTGTACCTCTGCCATGTTGTTTTGCAGGAAGGCTCAGTGCACTTGCAGAATATGGGTTTCGGTTGGGTCCTGCTTTGTACCCATTTTTACCCACATGCTTGACAGATGTAAGGTCAGAGGTTTTAGAATTTTGTACGACTATAGAGATGGTTGGCTTTGGACTACAGGTGGCCACTGAACATTGTCCTTACTAGTATTGTGATAAGGCCCACCTGTATTTGTGAAGCTCATTATTATGGTTGGCTGAACATAAGAATTAAAATGGTATCGTCCCCCTGGGAGTGTGTGCTACTAGTATAATTTAAAGTGAGTGAAATGGCTAATGGATGCGAATGCAATTACAAACAGCAGGAGTTCAGAATCAGGTTCAGTATAGCTTGATACCATGAAGATGCCTATTTTCCTGTTAATATTTATATTGTTTTCTAGCAGTACATGGTATATTGTTATCCATCTATCTTTAGTGTTTAAAAAAGCTCCAGCAATGCATGATCAATTCCTCCCTCTTCCCTCTCCTCCCCTGCCCCAATCCCATCACCCAAATAAAAGCCTGTATTTATTTGAGCAGTGGTGACTGGTGACTAACTCATGTTATGTATTGAATGTAAACAGAAATCTGTGATGCTTATACTCGAAAATCTCCTGTAAGAGCATCACACACTTGCTTCTAGGGGCAAGAACTCTTGCCAGAGCAAACTCCTCAGCCGTCATCCTGACCATTGCTTTTTATAGCATTTCATTCGTTCTCTAATCAACATTAAAGCTCCTTTTTCAAGAGCACTAAATCTTGTAATGTTGTAAGCAATGGTACAAATGCCTCCCTGGAACGATTACAACGTCTTGTTTATACGTGGGCTGTGTCTGTAGGGATGCTGTAGCAAAGGTGACTGGTGTAGGACACATTCATCTGGATGTAGTATACTGCATGTGTGGGACCATGATACACTGACAGGCTTATGTGCTCTTCCTCAGGGTATGGGGAATTGGCACGAATCCTCAGGCCTAACCATAAGGAATGAAAGGGATACTATTGGAGCAGTCTCTTTCTGCACATTTTGTCACACCCCCTCATAAGATCTGCGGATTATTCTATTGCTCGCTGGAAAGTCAAGTCAGACAGCCTCCGCATCAGCACAGCAAAACGATTCCAAATCTGCTCAAAAGCTCCGGTGTGACTGTGCTGGGTAAATGTCAGCTCTTTTTAATGGCATTCGCTGTAAGCTGAATCTCGGTTTATTTTGCACCAGGTTACAGCTGTGCTAGTTCAGTGACAAAACAGAGCTCATAATGGTTTATAAAAGGACTAAGACAACCTGGCCTTTGGTCTGAGTTTCACAAAACTTTATCAAGTTGCACTGAATACTCTCTCTTCTTTGGTTACCCACACTTTGCTTTTCCAAGGAAACTGCGCACGTTCCAGGTAGTTAGTACTAAGCAAAGAATACAGGTAGGAGCCAAAGTATTTTAATGCAGCTGTGCTAATATACACCAGCAGAGAACTTTGTGCACATGTACCTAGGAAAATATCACAGGATCAGTCCCCAAAACTTTACTTTCTAGCTCTGTGTTTTTAAAAATATTGTGAATTGGCTAATTGGAGGTAGTTGGTCATAATGAGTAGAACACAATACTGTAACTTTGGATTTCTGGCTCTGCCATTGACATGCTGTGTGACCTTGGGCAACTCACTTCACCTCTGTTCTGGTTCCCCATATATAAAATGGGGATAATGGTACAGGTCTCCTTTGTAGAATGCTTTGAGATCTCTAATGGAAAACAATAGATAAGGGCTAAGTATTGTATGAAATATGATGCTACATATTCTGCCTTAAAATGCATACACATGGCTTCCTTTAGATCTCTGAGTACATATGTCCATGTATTAGGAGTATATTGAATGAAGTGGAAATGCCAGGTCATCAACTAGGCAAAATTATCTGAAATTTTCTTCTCAAGAAAGGAGGGAAAACTTGAAGGGAAAGGCTCCAGGCCTAGCTGGATGAATAATCCCCACAAAAAGGTTATTGTGAGTAAGTGGTGAGCCTAGAAGGAATGGAAAATGGATTGATCAGCAAAGAAAGCTACATCATGGAGGTTAGAAATTGTAGGAATAAAATGAGAATTGCTAAGTCAAGATGAAATTCTTGTCAAGGAAATTAAAATAAGCAATGAGAAGCTTTTTAGTTATATATAAATAAAAAGAATAAGCAGGGATGAGGTTAGGCCACTATGCAATATTGATGGGAAGAAGATTATTGATGATATGGCCCCAAAACTAAATGAATATTTTTGCCTTGGTTTTAAGTAATGATGATAACATGGAACTTGTGCATGAAGGCAGTATGGCTGATGGAAATGATTGGCTAGAGATATAAATTACCACATCTAAAGTAAAAAAAAAAAAGCCTTACAGCTTAATGCACTCAAATTGGGTGGACCAGATCCTTTCCATTCCAGTATACTGAAAGAACTGGCATGTGAGATTGCTAGTCCAGTAGCAAGGATTTTTAATACATCTATTTGGGGGTAGTACCATATGACTAGCTATGAGAGTAGCTAATGTATCTCTGTTTAAGAAAGGAGTGGAGCAAGGGAAGAAGTCATCTGGTCAGTTACAGACCTGTTAGTCTGACCTCAGTAGTGTGTAAAGTTTTAGAGCAAATTGCGAAGGAAAGAATAATCCGAGATAGAGAGAAATTCTAAAGGGCATGTAACATTATATGGAGTTTATCAAAGGTAGATAATAACAGATGAACCTGATTTCCTTCTTTTGAGAAAATAACTGATATTTTTAAAATATTTTATTTATTTATTTTTAGATGATGATGATAATAGACCTGATATCCTTGGACTTCAGTAAAGCATTTGATGTAGTACCACATGGGAAATAATTAGTTAAATTATGGAAGATGGAACTCAGTACAAGCACTGGAAGGTGGATAAGGAATTGGCTAAAGGGGAGAAGACAGTGGGTTGTGCTGGGTGAATTATTGGACTGGAGGGAGGTTACTAATGGAGTTCCTCAAGGATCAATCTTGGGGCCAATCTTATTCAATATTTTTATTTATGAACCTGGCACAAAAAGCAGGCCTTTTTCGTGCTAAAGAAATCTGTTGACAACACAAAGCGGGGAGATGCTGTCAATACAGAGGAAGATGGGAACATTATACAGAGGAAGATGGATGACTTTGAAGACTAGAGTGACAGAAATGGGATGTAATTCAATAGTACAATGTGCACTTAATGTCTAATAATAATAATTTCTGCAACAAGCTGGGGGTTCACTAGTTGGAAAGGACAGAGATGGGGAGAGATCAGGGCATGTGGATCGATCAATGGATGACTATGAGCCACGAATGTGATGCGGCTGCATCAGGATGTATCAGCGAGGCATTTCTAGTAACGTTAGGAAAGTATTAATGCCATTGTACAAAGATATTTGGAACATAGTGTACAACTCTCGTCACTCGTGTTCAAGAAAGATAAATTTAAATGGGAACAGGTGCAAAGAAAAGCTACTAGGATTATTAGTACTAGGAGACCGGAGGGCCTATCTTCTGAGGAGAGACTAGAAGATCATGGCTTGTTTAGCCTACCAGAAAGAAGGATGAGAAGGGGTTATGATTGCTCTCTATAAATACATTAGGGGTTAAATACCAGAGGTGGATGAAGAGCTATTTAAGCTGAAGAACAACGTTGTTACAAGAACTAATGGCTATAAATTGGCCATGAATGAATTCAGGCTGGAAATTAGAAGTAGGTTTCTGACCATCAAAGGGGTGAGGTTCTGGAACAGCCTCCCAGTAGGAGTTGAGGGGGGCAAACAACTTAGCTAGCTTTCAGAGAGTGTAAGGCGGATTTATGAATGCAGTTGTATGATGGGGTTGCTTGTTACAGTCGGGGGCATGGCTCACTTGCCCTGAAGCGCACTTCCAGTTTGTCTTATGTTCCTACGAGCTCACATTTCAGTGTTTCAGATCGCCACCATCAAGGGATCAGGAAGGGATTTCCCCTCTCCCTCTGCCCATTTGTTCTGGGAGGGCTTTTTACCTCCTTTCTCTGAAACATCAGGGGTGGCCGTGGCTGGAGATGGGACATTGGGTAGAGAGAGTCCAGGCTCTGAGATGGTACTGAGTGCTGTCTCTCAGGTGCTGGCTCATATACCCAGGATCTAACTGATTGCCATATGTGGAGTTGGGAAGGAATTTTCCCCCAAGTCAGATTGGCAGTGACCTTGGGGGTCTCTTGTCTTCCTCTGCAGCAAGTGGGTGTAGGTTATCTGGGTATATCTTACTTAATCATTCCTCTGCAATTGTGGGGGGCCTCAAACATTGATGCATTTTGGTCCATCCTATTCTCTGCCCGTGGTGCAAAATAGTCTAGATTCCTGTGGGCTGTAATTCTTTCATCTCGTTTCAGTGGTTGCATTTAGTATGCAGGAGCTGGGTGGTATTGGTGGCCTGTGATAGACAGGAGGTCACACTAGGTGGTCTCTTCTGTCTTTAATCTCTGACTCCATTAATTTATCTCTGCATACCTTATATGTGCATAATAAACTTACAATATTCCTTGGTTCTTTTTTTAATTTGTACATTGTTTTCAATTAATTCAAGCTGCTAGTAAACCCATGTATTGTATTAATCAAATCCTTGAGTTCTTGGAAGTTTTGACATACCAAATAAGGGGACTAAAAGTTTTTGTTTGAAAAGGGAGTTGGGGAGCGGGAAGAGTTGTGCCCTTTATGATGGATGGCCTCAAATGGCCTTCAGACTTGTCAAGACCTGTTATTTTTAAAATAACTTACCTTTGTGGTGGCTTTTTTTCCTTTCTTCACAAAGGACTGGAGCGATGCTGTAAGAGAGTGACTTCAGAATAGATAGGAACTGGAATTTCAGGGTTTGTCAATACGGGGAATTTACCTTGGTATAGCTACGTCTCTTGGATGTGAAAAATCCACATCCCTGAGAGACATAGTTATGGTGACTTTACCCAGGTGTCGACGCTGCCACGTTGACGGAAGAAGTCTTCTGCCAACCTAGTTACCGCCTCATTGGGAGCCAGATTATCTACACCCAGGGGAGAACCCTGTGTGCTGCTATTTGTAACAACATAGGTGATTATTGAAGTTTGTGTATGTGTGAGTTGCTGCAGGAAGGGAGCAGATTAGATAGCAAGAAGTAGATTTTGTAATATTATGGAGCAGGATTATACACAATGTCCAGATGTCCTTCAAATTATGATCCTCTCATATTCGTAGAGCTTTTCCACTGGATTATATGTGCCATTACGTTTATCCAGAGTTCCATACTTTCCCAGATTTGGATTCGCTCTCGTAGTTGTGTTCTAGTGCCGTTTTATAGGCTGAGATGGTACTGAAAATGTTTGGTTGTGTAAACTGCCACATTTTGGCAGTGGCATGCACAGCAAAGTGGGAACATGCCATCACTGCACGTTCTTTTGGGAGAAAGAGGGTGTTGGTGACAGGATCATATTAAACAAGATAGACAGCTTGTTTTTCTCTTATGCATTTGTTTTCCATAAGCAGCTTGGTTTCTTGTAGTAGTGCTATGTCCACTCTTCCTTGTGTAAATAATGCAAGACCTTTCAGTATAACCATTAATCTATTCACCATATAAGAGCTGACTTGTAAATTACATTCTCCAGTCCTAGAGATTTTTTCTTTTGTAATTGAATTCAGTGATGTTGCTTGTAGGTGGGCCATAATGAAATGGGTATAGTAGTTATAAGAAAGAATGCCTCTGATAAATTATAGATTCAGAGCCTCCTCAGTTAACATTTGGAATCACAATAGGAACTGGTCTTTAATCAGGCTATGGGTGACAAAAGCTTTGCCATCTGAAAGATCTCTAAACATAAAACTGTTGCACAGCATTGCAAGGAGAATTCCAATATACTGCAATGTCAACAGGGTCAGTGAAAATACAAACTCTGCATTTCATCATTTTAGCTCCTCTCGTACAGAAAATTCTCTCTTACCAATTTAAAGTATTTCATTGTGTCCTTTCCCTCTCCCCCAGCCTTTGCATTATTGCCTAAGGCTTCCTTGACATTTCTTGGTCAGCATAGGATTCCTCTTCTCTTGCTTCCTGCCCAAGGTGGCAATATTGCAGAAATTTCAGATAGCAGAAGAATCAATTATACTTAGGAGCATTTCATGTCCATCATAGACAGATGACTTTGGACTGTTACCATGCTGTAATGAAGCTATCTTCTGCCACCAGCAGCGCTGCCTGTGAAACTTTACCAGATAGCCCTAGCAGGGCCTCCTTAAATAGCACATTTAGCACCAAAGAGCCATCAGGGCACAAGAAAAAGCTATGTGGAAGATGGAATCTAACTTTTTTAAATGTAGTATTTTTCCCAGGGCAGCACCTAATTGCTTCTTAAATGGTTCCAATTTTTGTCTCCTTAGCCTTGCTTGGTAGCCAGCTACAGCTGTTTATTTTTGTCCTGTACTTTATGTCCCTACTGAATGTGCTGATCTATTTATAGACCAGCACATATAAAAATTGCTGCTTTCATTGGTTATAACCTGGAAGAATAATTTTCGTATTCCCTTCATTCATAAAGAGCTTTAGTTTTTGAAGGTATTATTGTTTTTTCCACAGAGACAAAATGAACCATGTGGAAGAGACTGGGTGTCCAGACACTTCCTGTTTCACAGGGCTCATGTTGTTTTCTTCTTTGAATTTAATACAGGATGACTTCCAAATGAGGCGAGTGAAGAAATAAGCCTGTGAACATCCAACTTCTTCTATTTTACTGACGATTTATAAAGTTCTACACTTTAGTTGGGATCAGTAACCTTCATGACTCTTGTCTCTTCACTTCCTAATAATTCTTTTTACACATTAATAGTCTGAGGTGTTGATGTTCCTCTGCTGAAATGTCTCCCGCTATACTGCTGAAATGTCCAAATACTTGGTATTCCCAAGTACGCCTTAGGGGAAAAAAGCCATTATAGTTTCTGAACTGTGAACGTGTCTCTGCCAGTCATATTTTCACCATCACACATGGTACAACAGCAGTGGCTTGCTGGAAATGCACGTTGACCCCCTTCTGCCCCAGCTTCAAAGCATTATGCTTTTTTTCTTCTCCCCAGTCTTTGCCAAATTTTACTTTTTTATTCTTGGCAGAATGTCTGTGGTGTGGCAGTGGCATGCGCCAATTCCATTTCAAATGTGAAACACAGGCATGAAGAAAGATTTGAAAAATGGATATATCCTTCTGATAATGAAAAAACAGATGTTCTCCATGTTAACATGGTCATGATACACTGCAAACCAGTGTGCTTTCACCAAACCTCCTTCCTGTACAGGTAAGACATGGGAGATTTTAAAGGATGTTAAACACTAAATATTCAGAGAAGATCAGCACAGTAATATTTAACATGTCAAAAGCATGCCCTTTTTAGGAGAATTCAGTTTTTTACCCTGAATTTGTATCCTCCTATCTCTGTAATGATCTAGTCAGCATATCAGGCTGTAATATAAAACGTTCTGGTTAACTGAAGACTTCATTGTTACACTGTTCTGTGGTTAAATATTTTGTAACTGTAGAGAGAATGATATGCTTATAACTGATGGTCCTTTATATGTGTCATAGTGTAGGCATCACGGATCAGGTGAAAGTATGATTGCAAGTGTAAGTGCCGTTCTGTCTCATAGTACATTTATTCCCTGTATGCCATGGCACATCTGAAATATCTCTTGCATATTACGTACTTGTCACATTTGTGTCTCTTCACATAAGACCTTTTTAGAACAAGTGAAATAACTAAGAATGTAGGAGGCATAAGAATGAATTACATTTATTGAAGATTACCAAGTCTTTCTGCACCAGATGTTCACTCCTTAACTTCATTCATTCTGACTTTCATGAGTAAAATGTGCAAATAGCGAAAACAGACATGTTCTTTCTTTGGTACCAGGAGGGTTGTGCTTATTAGATAACTTGCAGGTCACTTTCAGCAATACCAATGTGTACTAATGCAGATATATTTAGTCTTTTATTCCATCTCTAATCATCTATATTCTAACATTTTCCTTCTTCAAAAAAGACGAATAAAGATTACTGGTAAATCCTCACCCCTTCTCCAGCACCTTCATGCCAAGTGCAAGAGCATAGTGGCATAGAGGGATTCTAAAACTTCCAGGTCCAACTGGGGGAGGATTTTCCCAGCATAGGTGTTGTTAAAGATGCTGGAAGGCTGCCTTCCAAGGAACCTCTTCACAAGCCCTGCTGTAGGGGTCTAGGGCTGAGGTGGGAGTAACATACTGAGCTCATGTCTCAGCATTGTGGATGTTTCTGGCAGTTCAGTGGCCCATAGGGCAGCCTGAGGATGCTGTTGTAAATCAAACAGGCCCCCAAGAATTGCTGCTTAACTAAACTAAATAATTTGTGGAAATGATAGCCTCTCTCTTTAGTGGTTGTACTATTCACCTTTGCGTATTATACCTCATACTGACTCCAGCTTCAAAATCCAAATCTGAATTTTAAACTCTTCTCTCACCCTGATGTTGATCAATCGGGGTTAGTTGCAAAATGTTTTTCTAGAATTGTACATGTTTTGGTCACACTTCGCATGAAATAATGTGTTTGCCCAAGCGTTCTTTATCATTGTCTGAATATGGACCTCCTCTACAATTTTGAAAACTTCAATTAGGTTAATAACAGGGCATCTGTCTCTTTCTATGCAAATATTAGAAATGCCTATGGAAAATATTATCCAATGTTAGAGTTCTTAAATAGGGTTCCTAATACCCCAGTGTTTGTGCTATTAATTCCTATTCAAGTAGAGCACTGTTACCTTAATTCTGATAGAGATTACCATAATAAAGGTATGCTAACACTAAAAGGTTCTGCATCTGTTTGCTGTAGTCTAGAGATGAATTTAGATTGGCTGTTCTAGTGCTTCTTTTAATGTTTATTTTCAACATATTAATGTAATCTAGTTTATTGACACAAACATTCCTGAAAAACTAATTAATTTTTTGAGTTACATGGGCAAATATTTAGTAGAATTGCTCACACACTTATTCAGTCAAAGAACGCAAAGAAAGAACTAATTTAGAAGGATAATCCCATCTAATCAGCACTCGATATTGAATACTTGCAGAGAAATATTTGTGACCTAAATTGCAGTAACAAATTTTTGTCACTTCAAATGATGAATACAGTTAATGTGAGGAAATCATGATCCTGCTTGTTGACATTTTGCAACCAGAAAGAGGCTAAATTATTCATGAATTACTCATCCCAGCTCTAGTCACCTATGATACTGCATATGATGAGTTCTAAGTGCTGATATATTGACACTCCCTATATGTTTTTTAATAGTTCATTGAATGTATACACTCCAGCATTCTGACCTCAGTCATTGCAGCTGTGCTCTTATTAGTGATTTATTGGGTATCGGCCAAAATTCAGGTACTATCAGGCCACTTAAAAGTGGAAATATTTTCTGCCACTGGCCCAACATGGCTGGTAGGATATTGTCACTCCTCTCTAAGAGCACACCTCTGAAGATTGGTGCTTCAGTCAATGACATTGTGGTAAGTCCTCCTATACTCATCATATTATTTGACATTCATTTACTTATTTGCATTTTCTGTCTTCTAGGCCCACCTACAGTGTGTAATGATTCAAATCCTTTGTCAAGTGGCATTTTAATGTTTACTGAGCCCATGTCATCTGTAAATTTAATGTCATCTATAAATCATCCTTTTAGTAGCTCTCATTTGTATGCATAAATAAAGTGTGAGGTTCCTTTCAACATTTATTCCTGCTGTATGTCCTATTTGTAATCTCTTTTCACTAGGTTAATATTTTTCTACATTTTGAAGATGTCAGTCAAGCTCAGATCCTGCTACTTACTCAAAAGTGTAAACATGAAAAATCTGTTTGGCTTTCTCTGTCCCAGCCTAGGTTTTGATAATTCCAATAATTAATTATGCTCACCGTTAAAAAGTTTTCCTTATTTCCAGTCTGAATTTATCTGGTTTTAACTTCCAGCCATTGGCTTGTGTTATACCTTTCTCTGTTAAATTGAAGATATGTAGATATTTACAGTCAATAATCAAGTTACTGCTTGCTCTTTGCTTTAAGCTAAGTAATCAGAGCTCCTTGAGTCTTTCACTGTAAAAAAACTTGTTTTCTAATCTTATCATCATTCTTATGGCTCTTCACTGAACTGTCTCTGAATTTTCAACATCATTCTTGAACTGTGGACATCAGAACCAGACACAATATTCCAGCAGTGGTTCTACTCATACCAACTACAGAGGTTAAATAACCTCTCTCCTCCTACTCGAGATTCCTCTGTTTATGCATTGAACGATCACATTAGCTCTTTTGGCCACAAAAGGGAGCATGTGTTCAACTGATTATCCAGCGGGACCCTAAATATTTTTCAGAGTCACTGCTTCCTAGGATAGAGTCCCCCATCTTGTAAGTATAGCCTACATTCTTTTTTCCTAGGTGTATACATTTACATTTATCCATATTAAAATGCATATTGTTTGCTTGTGCCCAGCTTACCAAGTGACCTGATTGACTGACTGACTCTGTATCCGTGATCTGTCCTCTTCATTATTTACTACTCGTCCAATCTTTGTGGCATCTGCAAACCTTATCAGTGTTTGATTTTAATTTTCTTCTAGGTCATTGCTCTGTTAAATAGTGCAGGGCCAACAACTGAACTCTGTGGAATCCCACTGGAAATTCATCTGGTCAATGAGGATTCCCTGTTTAAGATTACACTATGAGACTCATCAGGTAGTCAGCTTTCAATCCATTTAATATGCGCCATGTTACTTTTATATGATTCTAGTTTTCTAATCAAAATGTCCTGTGGTACCAAGTCAAATGCCTTACAGAAGTCTAAGTATATTACATCAACACTTATCTTTATCAACCAAACTTGTAATCGTATCAAAAAAGATAAAGTTAATTTGACAGGATCTATTTTCCATGAACCCATGTTGACTAGCACTAATTATAATACCCTCCTTTAATTATTTATTAATCAAGTCCCAGATCAGTCACTCTGTTCCTTGCCCAGGATCAATGTCAGACCTACAGGCCTATAATTACTTGTGTCATCCCGTTTTCCCTTTTTAAATATTAGCACAACATTGGGAAGTTCCAAAAGATTGGAAGAAACCTCAATATTTCAAGACTTACGGAATATTAACATTAATGGTTCAGGGAACAACTTAGCCATCTCTTTTAAACCTCTTGGACACAAGTTATCTGGACCTGCTAGTTTAAAAATGTGAACTTTAGTAACTGCTGTTTTTAACATCCTTCTGAGATACTAGTGGAATGGAAAGAGTATTATCAACATATGGTAGCACATTACCTGGGTTTTTTACACCCAAATATAGAACAGAAATATTTGCTGATCACTTCTGCCTCTTCTGCATTATTATTTATTCTGCCATTTTCATCTAGTAATGGACTAATACCCATTGGTAGGATTCTTTTTGTTCTTAGTATACTTTAAAACGTCCTCTTCATTGTCCTTATCTCTGCTTGCCATAGTGTTCTCTTTGTCCCTTTGCTTTCCTTTTCAATTTTTGACAATTCTTACCTTCTGATTTTATACTATCAACTTCCCTTTTCTTCCATTTGTTTATATATAAAGTTTTATTTCAAAGCTGTGTTCACTTCCCTTCTAAACGAGGTTGATATTTTAACCTATATGGCTTTCCTTAGTTGTGTGACTGTGACTTCTTGGGCATATAGTAAAGTATTCTTAAACAATTGCCAAGTATCTTTCACATATTTCTGATTAAATTTTTCCTCCCAGCTGACTTGGCTTATAATTCTTTTCAGCTTTGTGAAATTAGCTTTTTTAAAGCTCCAAGTATATATATTACTGGTCTGGACTTTCACTCAGTTTGCACATTATAAATGTGATCAAGTCATGATCACTTTTATCTAAACTACCATTACTTTTTAGTTCTGTTATCAGTTCCTCTTTATCTATCAAGATGAGGTGGGTGCAACACTTTTCGGATTAGGAAATTGTCATATATAATATTTAGATATTCCAAGAATGATTTAGTACTGGCAGCATGAGATGTTCAGCATATGTCACTCAACTTGAAGTTCCTCGTGCTCTCTCAGTCCCCCCCGCCTACATATTAGTTATTATTATTATTTATTATTATTAGGTGTGTAAGAAGTCAATCATCCTATTCTAAAGTGTGATTTGGAGGTCTGCTTTATCTTTGAGGACATTGTCAACTGTTTTTTGTTTTTTTTATGGAAAATTTGACAAAATACAATTTTTCATGATAAAATGAGTTAGTTTTGTTAGAAATTTTCAGAGAAATTTTTATTCTCCCCTTCCCTAAATTTCTTAGTTTTGGTGTGGACTACTCTGTTTCTTTTTCCTTCCACTGGAAAAAGGGGGGAAATGTGTTTTGTGTGGTGGCGGCGGATGTGTTTTTTGTTTTGTCCTTCTCCCGTAAAACTTTTTCTTCATCAGATTGGAAAAAATTGAAATGAAATGAGCAATCTTCATGCTCTCAAACTTGTTTTGTGGAATATGTTTACTAGGCTTTTTTGACCAGCTCTAATTTCAAACTTTTTTGGAAGGGGGGAAGAGTGAATTATGACACAGGAAATCCTAATCAAGTGTTTATTTGGTTATTGGGCTTTGTGCAATGGATCCTTTTTTTTCCAAAGTGTTTTGCACTTTTTGCAGTGTTTTGGTATTTTAGTAACTATTGAAGTCATCAGGTATCTTTCGATTAGCCCCTTAACTCCCTCTGGGCCCAATCCTGCTTCCATTGAAGCAGCCGGTGACTCTAATTGGAACAGAAGGTGGTCACCACTACCCCAGAAAAGAAGATGATGAGCAAGAGGCATGAAAGTGTTTCTGCCGGTATAGCTTATACAAGTTCCCCAAAGGAAAGAAGGACTGGTGAAAGAACTTCTTTTTTGTCTGTAGAGCTATGTTTACACAAGGGCTTTTGCCAGTATAAAAAGGTCACCAAAAATCACATCCTTAGGCAGCCTTAATATACCAGTAAAAGTTTCTAGTTTAGACCAGGCCCCAGCTACCTGTGAATAGGAATCACTCTCTTTCATGCTAAATACATTTGTGCATTTAAAAGAAAAAAAAAAAAGAAGAAAAGAAGTCCTATACAACTAGAAGAACCTTACAGAGGTGAAGTAATGGCTGGGTTTCCTTTTGGTAGGAGGAGAGCAAAACTTGGTTCATTCTTGCTGCCCTATTGTCTGTGCATCCGTCTCTCATTGTTCACAGCATGGGGTGAAGCCATGTATGTAGCAGGATTTTTTTTTATCCTTCATGTCACACAAATGAAGAAATCTGGCTTCATTTGTTGGGCAGTGTCATTGTGGCACAGTCCTGCAGGTACTTGCTGGCGCACAAGAGGGGCGCCTACCCAACCCTCACCTAGAGGAAATCTCTTTTTGGAATGGTGTGCATTAGAGACCGGGTTGTTGGCGTAAGAGCCTTTCCACATTAAGCCGCTGGAGTGCAGGAAGCAGTAATTTGGTTGCCTGCTTATAGGAATGGGAAAGGGGACTCTGGCAATTCTAGTTATTAGCTCTGCCACTTCCCTCTCCTTCCCAATGCCCCTATTTGGAGGCTGCTGTAACATATTGTCTCAGAGAAGGAACTTCTCATAGATTTAGGAACAACTCACTTCCAGAATTCGTCTTTGTTTCATCCACCTAAAAATGGAGCAAGTTAATAAAGACTCCAACCTTTGGAGAAGCTGGGTTTTCTAGCCATTTGTGCCATCTGAGCTCATGATGCTGTTCTACTAGTCTATAGGAAATTCTAAAATGACTCAGTTGGCTGAGGTTATAATATTACCAGTAATTCATCTGAGCTTCCATTGACTGTCTGCCCATAGAAATGATTGATTAATGTTGGGTGAATGTGTGGAAATGGAGTGCTTTGCTGCACTTGCAAAAGCTTAAATATTCAAATTTTGATTAACAAAAAAAAACATTTTCCCCCAGAACAACTGAAAGCTGGACATTTTATTTTGTATTCTGTGCTCCTCTCTCTGGAGGCTGACTACCTGCCCAACTAGCCATGCACACTATCACAGCTAAGATGACCTTACTTCACCCTAATTTTTTTTTTTTTTTTGCTGTAAATGTTGTTTGGCTTCAACTCTTCTGCTGTTGCATGATATAATATTAATGAGTTGTAATTCAGTAGCTTTCTATTCATGTGTAGTTGTGTTTTCATTCCTGAGAAAGGACCTTTCCTTCATTTCTGCAATGAAAACTGTAGTGTGAGAATAAGATCAAGAGGGTAGATGCTTTTTCCTGTCCTCCTTGCTGTGTATTATTATTTACAATCATGTTTTAAAGGTGTGATGGGTGTTTTGTTTATTTTTGTTTGTACAAACAATTCTATACTTTTTTAGTCACCTGAAGTCTAATGTCAATAAAAGGGATTTTGTTTTCATTAATCCTCAGGGACACATCAGTGCCTAAGAGAAACTTTCTGTAGCATTCTAGGTCAGTCTACGCCAAAGAAAAAGCAAGTCTTTGATTTGGGGATCTGTAAATGTAGAATAGATGTAATGTTTTGAAACCTTTTGAGAGTTCTTTAGCCCCATTTTAGATGTCCAAACCGAGGCATATGAAGATTCTGTTCAAGATCATGTACTCAATATGTGTCAGAGCTGGGATTTGTACTTAGATATTCCAAGTCCCAGCCCAGTGTTTTAGCCACAAGATTGTCTTTCTGCATTGCTCCTCACATGCCCGCTAAATACCTTATTCCATCTGTCAACAATGTTTGTGCCAGAAAAATGTGTGCTGCGTTCAGAAATAACTGGAAATGACTCGGACTCTGTTTCAGGATAGCACACAAGTCCTCCTCCTGAGGCATGACTGCACTTCAGTAATGTTGCAGTATGCAACCAGGGGCAAATACACTTTTCATACTTGAGTAAATGGCTGCATTCTCCACGGTGCCAAAAATGATATCTGCAGGAACAAGTAAATGTTAAACAATTGGGCAGGTTTGTTTTAATTTCTCCAATGTATTTGGAGCCAAATCCAGCAGCTGTGGAAGGCCCAAGACCCAGCAGCAATACCACATTTCCACTAGGACGGTGAGTCGTCGGGTGTACTCTACTTGCTGCTGTGTGGTGCCCCCTTCTGGCAATTGTGGTTATTAGCTCTGCTCAGTTCAGTGCCCCCTCTTTTTTCTCTTTCACCATTGCCCTCTTCTCCTGCTCACAGTTGCGAGCCCTCCGGTCACGTCACACTGTGATTTCCCCTTCTAGGGAAGGGAAGTCTTCCCAAGTCTCTCTACACAAGCAGTGTCAGACAGTCCTCATGCCCGCTGCCCTGACTGTCACTCCTGCAGTGACTTCCCAGTCAGAGTTATACTTCTAAAATAAACAGCAGGATCTTATTCCGGGGGACAAGGCAGTATGCCACGTTCATTGTGAATACAAAAATTTCAAAGAGCAATTTCCTGCACGCTTTTTTTACACACTCTTTGTCTCTCTCTCAAGATGAAATATAGTTATCAACCTCGGTTGCTCATGTTAGTCCACTGGCCAGGAGGCTAAGACACGAGGGAGGGAGCAGGGGTCTGTCAGTGTGCACTGATGCTCTTGGAGGATGATTGTAGAACCAAACCCAAAGTCCTCATCTTTTTGTTCCCTTTTTATAGGGGTAAGCTCTTTTGCCACTCTATGGGTTCTGTTTCATCATGCTGTATCTGCATCCTGATCTGATTATTAATCACCCACGTTTTGCAAGCCTGACCATTCTTGTTTTTTATAATTTATTTTGTTTTTTGAGGCGGTCTTCAGCCATCTGGGTAACAGTTGTTATTTTTACTCCCTTGAACATCTGAGGCTGATGCCTTTTCCTGTCACTTTCTGGTCTTGCATACACACATCACTCATTCATTTATTTACACTTTACATTTCTTAATATTTACTTAAAACTTGTACTGGGAGACACAAGTGTCTTTTTAGAAACAATAACATTTCTTTTTATGTAAAAAATTTACTATTATTACAAAACATTTTTACTGAACACTGAATTGTTTTGTTTTAGAACATTTGCTGATGTTACTTTTAAGCAGTGATCTTAAAACATGTAGTTCAACAATAGCAACAGTTTCACAGAATGTAACTTCGGTAACTTTACAAACAGAATAATCAATGAACAAATGCTAGTTTCGGACAAACAGATGGTGGTTTCAAAACAACCTCATCAATAGCGAACAGGTCACCCTACATGCCCAAAAGGCAAAGCCTGAGACTGCTGTGGTGGTTTGTCATGTACTAAAAGAATAAGGGATTTTACATAGAATCAATATAACAGAATCAAGCTTTGGGCCTACAACTGCCCTGAGCAGTACCATTCTGTAGTGGATGTCAGGGGAACCCAAGTCTGCCTTCTGCACAGGCTTCCAGTCCAGGGCCCTATAGTGAGCAGTTAGGGATCCTCTCCAACCTTACTGCTGTCTTCCCTCGACTACCTGTCTTTTAGGCCTACTAGGTAAACTCTGCCTCATGGGTTCCTATCCCTTCTTTCTGCCTTACTTTAGGGAGAAAGAGACTGCAGGTTTCTTCCCTGCCACACTGCTCCCAGTCTCCTGGCTGTATAGAAGCCCTGCCTGTTCCTCAAAGGTGAGTTTCCTTCTTATCTTCCTCCACACAGCCTAAATCACACTGGTTTGCAGCTCAACTGACTGATTGGGTTCACCTGGCCTAATTCAACTCTTTCAGGGCTGGTGTGAGAAGCACACCCTATTAGAGATGTGTAGAAAAAAGGCCACATAGTGAACTTTGTAGTTTCCTGAGAGCCACAGAGGTGTGTGTGGATGGGCCTGGGAAGTGGTAGAACATGCTCAATGGTTCTGGGAATGTGCCTATTCTTGAACCCCAGCTTCTTGATGGACTGTGACTGCAGGCTCCACAATTACTCCACACCTTGCCTCCAGGTTGGGAATAAGATTCCAGTCCCCTCCAACAGTTTCTTTTCTTTATTAGGTTTTGTGCAGAGAACCAGGATTTCACCTTGGGGCAGTTAGGATTGTATTACGCTAATTAACAAATTATGAGACAACATGAGCACAGTGTTATAGAATTAAGGTTGAGCTTTCAACCGTAACACTGCATTTCCAGATGTTAATGTGCTGGACTTCCCAAACTCAATGTTGGATTAATGCTAGAAGGCAGTTTTTGCATGGAATAAATCTTACTTCTTGTCTATTTCAGTTATTTTATGCAGGGGAGCTAAATGCAACTTAGGTTTTAGAGAAGTTGAAAATCATCATCAAAACCAAACCAAAAATTTTTCCAAAACAAATAGTGTGGCTTTGGAGAATTAGCATAATATTATTGCTGAAAAAGGAGAGATGTGTTCAGTGACTAAAGCTCATCAAAATGAAATATTTCAAATGAATCATCAAATGCCATGAAATGCCTGAGCAAAAAATTGCTCATGTGACAGGATTTTTTAAACATTCTGCATATTGATTTGTATGGCTCTACATCTATTTGGATAAAAATATAGGAGCAACAATAAGAAGTGGAAGCCAACCAAGGGTTCCTTCCTTTAAATCCACCAAGATGTATAGAAGAGTATACTGAGAGTTAGAATTGTATTGGCAGATGTGTGTGGAGGATACACTTTACACTGATCTCATTGTGGGGATAATCTGGCCATGAATATTTTTGCATTGGTACAGTCTTGGTACAATGACTGCTATGTCATCACACATGCTCAAGGGAGGGAGAAGACCTATGTTGAAAAGGATTGCCTATTAAGAATAGTACACTAATGTATGTAATCTTAACTTCTTAAATATAAGTTGCTATCATCATTTGCTCTAACAACTCTGATGTCATAACGTGAGTGGTTAAAGGTTCTATCCAACTCTTCTTAAAGCCTATCTGAGCTTACCCTATTGCAGAAAAGATCTTTACACTCAGCTTATCACTAGAGTACATTCCAGGAGTGCACTAAGCACCATGACTAACATCTGTTATAGGCCATGTATCTTCCTATTGAATTTGAGGGTAGTTGAATTGAGCTCTAAAGTAAGATTTGGCTTTTTTCCTCACATGGCCTATTCAAAAAACCCTTGGTGAAAAGCAGCCGGTTCCCAAGTATGGTCCACATGGGAATTAGCTAGCTTCCTAAGGCCTAATAGCTCACGGTGAAAAATATTAAATTGTGCAGAATGTCTTTTTTCTCTCCAAAACATACTTTGTGTGTTTAACCCACTCCCCCCCCCCCCAAAAGAAGACCCCCAACAAAAATCCTTCACAAATCTTGCATATTCCACTTCCCTGCTACTTTAAAGTGCCCCAATATCTCATCAGAGGACACCTTGGGTGCACATGTGGGAAAGATACACCCAAGATACTCTGCGCATGATAGCCCTTGTCAGTAGTAGAGCATCAAAAGCATCTGAAGTGTAAATAAACGATGGACACTGATCTTCATTGAATAAATTCATAATTATTGTTCCCATAAATACTTCATAATCTTTTTTTTTTTTTTTTTTTTTTTTTAAGCTGACATTTTCCATATCTTCTTGCAGATATTCAGATGGGTCTATGTAGTTCACTTGATCCTCTCTTTTCCACTCCTCTGAAAAATCTAAATTTCCCTAGTAACTCTCTGGTTCCTGGTTATCAACTCCTTCCTCCCCTCCTGTGCTATCGGAAAGCTTTGGCAAAGGGTTTCCTTTTCTCTGGTTACTAGGCTTCCTTCTGAATCCGGAGATGTAATGCTCCTGAGTCCAGTTCTTTGTCATATTGAATCGCCTTATTTGTCTCAATACACTGGTAAATCCTTTTCAACCATTTGCTAGGCCCTGAAGAAAATTGCATTTCAGTACAGGATACTACCTACTGTTTCATTTGTGAATTCTAGGACAAAATGGAAGGTCATTTAGGCTTTCAGTGTGCTGAATATTTTCTGTCACTAATTTGCTTTCTTTTTGTTTGTTTTTTGTTTCTCATAGGTCCTGTTAGCTTGTTACTTATGTATTCTTTATCATTACTTTTAGCTGTTTGTTTCACTTATTACTTTAATCTTCAATTCTTGTCTTTATACTCATTAATTGTCTCACTTTCCTGATATTTTACAGGACTGGTATTTATTTAACTGTACCCTAATGTGCGCATAACGGGACCAAATCCTTTGAGCTTCAAAAGTAGTCTGTCTAGGCTTTGTCTACACTTACGTGGTGTGTAGATTACAGACATTGCATGCCCAGCTAGCATGGGTTTAATTATCGATGTCTCCCATGTCTACACTGCTATTTTTAGCAATATAGTGTCCCGGAGCTTCCCCCCTGCCAGAGCCTTTCACTGTGGTGTGTAGATACATGCGTAGGGTCTATACTCTACATACCACTATAAGTATAGACATAGCCTGAGTGCATGTAAGTTAAGATAGGTCCTTGAATCCTGTGTCCCTGAGTTGGTAATTGTCTTTAAAGGCATTCATACTTTAATATATTTTCTATTCTCCTTTTTATTAATATACTTTTAGTTTTGTAAGTCTGAACAGAACTAGGGTTAAACATGAATACAGAAATTGTCATTTGAGATCAGGTTTCTGGTCCATCTAGCCCAGTATCCTGTTTCTGACAATGGCTAATAGCAGATGCTTTAGCGAATGGAACAAAAGACCATATAGTGTTCAATCATGGAATAATCAGGCCATCTTCTTGACCCTTTCCAGACGTTGTTTTATGCCCTGAAATGTAAGGATTTATATCCTGTCTCTATTTTTTCCTATCTAACATACCTATGTATACTCTCATGAACCACAAGAACATCTAATCCTGTTTTGGAAACTTATTAAGCTCTTGACTTCAACAATATCATGTACTAATGTGAGTTCCATAAGTAAATTAGCCCCTTGATAAGAGAGCATTTCCTTCTGTTAGCTTTAAATTTGCTGCCCTCCAGTGTAATTGAATATCCCTTTTGGTTTTCATATTAGGACAAAAGGTAACTAAGTGCCTGATCTACCTTTCACCCTTCATTGTTTTTATCTATTCCTATCTTGTCTTTTATTTGGGCCCGGTCCGGTGCCTGGTAATATTAATGGAAAGACTCTAATCACTTTGGTATTGCATCAAGCTCTCTGTTCTTCTCCAACTGGTTAATACATTGTGAGCCTGTCTGGAAAAAGTTGTGAGGTGTGTTTTTTTGTTTTTTGTTTTTTTTCTCCCTAAATCTGTACAGTAGTGATATCTTATTCTACCCAATCACTGCAAATGACAAACCTCTTAAAAGCTTTGTATGTATTCTACAACTGGCATACATGGAAATATTTGCTTTACTATTTTTCCCTCTTTATCTTGTGGCTTTATTGCTGATGGTGTGAGGGTCAGATAAAGCAACTAATGTCAGAAGAAATGCAGTGCCGCTATGTATTTGTACATATCTAAATCACGTATAGATATAATCCTAAAATACTTCAGTGACTCTCTCTTCAAATGGGGGTAAATCTCAGTGTGTATTTTATTTACCAATATTAAATGGAATAAAGAAGCTCTTTCAATTTAATTTGAAGATCAGGATGGAGACCTGTGATTTGTGTGGGTTTTTTTTTTTAAATCTGTTGTCTATAAAGGGGACAGAAATGAATAAATGAAGGTGGGACTCCTAATATCAGCTCTTTAGAGGCACTTATTTTCTTCTTCCTGCCACACAGAAGTAACTCCTGTTAATGTAAGTGGGGTTACATGTGTGCCCTGTAAATGCACATTGCTACATCATTGTAGTATTTGAGTGCACTAATAATTATCATAGCTGAATTTGGCCTCATCACTCCTTTTTAGAAAAGGAGCAGATAGATAAATATTTTTATACCACATTATGTTTGTGTTTGCATAGGTATAACATGTAGGTAGCCACTTTCTACCTCCAAAAGATTATTTAGAGACATCCAACTATTTTGGCAATATACTCAGCATCTAGAAAGAACTACACCACAGCTAACAATAGCATTTCTCCCCAGACCTGACTGTCTGTACTCTCTGTCTTCAATTAAACTTATAGGAATAGATGTAACAGTGTCAACTGCAAATTCTATAATAGTGTATCTTTTCATAAAATAAAAAAAGAAAATGTACCAAACTTATTAGGATAGACCAGACATTTGCCAAATAATAAATATTTAAGACAATCAGAAACCTTTGCAGTTTGCTCTAACCAAGTATTTCAGAACACTGATTAACCTCAAATTATAATATTCAGATATAACTTCCTAGCAAATATCTATAGAGAGTTTCTTAGATGGTTTTGTAACATCATGGCCATCCAGGGTAACATAATGATCATCAATGTCTTTCAATTTCTGTACTAGTGCCATTTGGTGATTCTGAGTGGTATTACAGACTCCATTATTGGTAGCTTGAAAGATGGAATGGGGAGTCTTGACTAGTTTGCTAACTTCATAGGATTTCACATTCATTAAACAGTCTCTGAAAAGACTCAGCTTGGATCTGTTCCTAAATGTGACATAAGTCAAGCTCAGATATAGTTCTTGTGGGAGCAGTTCTAGAGCTATGGTCTCTCCCTGAGGCTTGCATCTAGTGCTGATGAGCTCTAGCCTAGGGGCAATTACAGGTGAGTGAAGGTTGTAGTATGCATTGGAGTTGGAGAGCCAGTCTTGTAGGTCAATGGTTCTCAACCAGGGGTACGTGTACCCTTAGGGTACTCAGAGGTCTTCCAGGGGGATAGGTTGGCTCATCAAGATATTTGCCTAGTTCAGTGTTTCTTAGCCATTGTGGGATGGGTTTAGGGGGTCAAAAGTGCAGAGCTGTTGTTGGGATGGCAAGTAGGACAATTGTCGGGGCCCCATGCCACATGGGACCTCACGAACATAAGTTACATGCTTTAGCCCCAGGCAGCGGGGCTTGGGCTTTGTACTTACATTTCAGTGCACCCAATATTTATATTCAAATTGATTTTATTTGATAATTATATGGTAAAAATGAGAAAGTCAGCAATTTTCAGTAACTGTGTGCTCGGACACGTCTGTATTTTTAGGTCTGATTTTTGTAAACAAGTAGTTTTTAACTGAGATTAAACTTGGGAGTATGCAAGACAAATCAGGCTCCTGAAAGGGGTAGAGTAGTCTGGAAAGGTTGAGAGCCACTGTCATAGGTAATTTAAGCCCAGGCTTCTTAGGGCTTTGTAAACAGTGATTAGCACATTGAATTTCAGCTGGACATCTATTGTCAGCCAGTGGAGCATAGGTCTGTTTGTTTTTTGTTTTTGTTTTTCTTCCCACAGCACATGTACATTGGGGAGAAAAAATACACATCTCAATTCTTCAGGTTTTTTTAAACCATGCTCTCTACATTGGTTGATATGAGCACCAAATGGGAGTTACATATGTGCATCCAATGGCAGAATCTGGCCAATTAGCTTGTAACTACAGTTTGTTTCGAGTAGCTAAGGCCCCTTTAAGAAGCCTTTGGATTATAACAAACATGTCAGCCCACAATAACATGATTCTAAAGTGGCTCAAAATATTTTAAAGGGGGAGATTAGTGAATAACCCAATTTTCTCCAGGTGCCTAAATGGAAATAATGTGTAAGCAGCCCTACTTTTGCCAACTCCTAGTAGCATAACATGTTTCCATTATCCCATGGTAACAGGTTGTTGAAATAGTTGCATTTCAAATACTCTCTCACTTTCAGTAATATCTCTTCCTCTTCAATACTGCCCTTTATTCATCATAAAGTGGCGCAGAGTGAGCGAGGCAGAGGGTGGAGAGTGCGAGGGTGGGGTGCAGTAGGGAAGAAACAAAAATGATGACAACTGACTCATTAAGCATTAGTGATTATCTTTGAAAAGTCATGGAAGAAATTCCAGAGGACTGGAAAATGGCAAATATAGTGTCCATCTATAGAAAGGGAAATAAGGACAACCTGGGGAATTACAGACCACTCAGTTTAACTTCAGTACCCGGAAAGATAATGGAGCAAATAATTAAGCAATCAATTTGCAAACACCTAAAAAACAAGGTGAAAAGTAAATCAGAATGAATTTATCAAGAACAAATCATGTCAAATTAACCCAGTAACTTTCTTTGAGAGTGTAACAAGCCTTAGTGGATGGGAGAAGTGGTAGATGCGGTACATCTTGACTTTTTGTGAAGCTTTTGATACTGTCTTGCATGACCTTCTCGAACAAACTAGGGAAATACAGCCTAAGATGGAGCTACTGTAAGGTGGGTGCATAACTACTCTCTCGGAACAGTTTTCCAATTAGTTATCAGGTCAAGTTGGAAGGGCATATTGAGTGGGGTCCTACAGGGGTCAGTTCTAGGTCTAGTTCTGTTCAATATCTTCATCAATGATTTAGATAATGGTATAGAGTACACTTAGATTGCAGATGATATCAAGCTGGGAGGGCTGTAAGTGCTTTGGATAATTGGATTAAAATTAAAAATGATCTGGACAAATTGGACAGATGATCTGAAGTAAATAGGATGAAATTCAATAAGGACAAATGCATTGTCCACTTAGGAAGGAACAAGTAGTTGCACATATAGAAAATAGGAAATGGCTGTCTAGGAAGGAGTACTGCAGAAAGTGATCTTGGGATGCATAGTGGATCACAAGCTAAATATGAATCAACAATGAAACACTTGCAAACAAAAGCAAACATTGTTCTGTGATGTATTATCAGGAGTGCTATAAGCAAGACACGAGACGTAATTCTTCCACTCTATTTCACACTGATTAGGTCTCAACTGGAGTACTGTGTCCAGTTCTGGGCACCACATTTCAGGAAAGAGGTTGACAAATTGGAGAGAGTCCAGAGAAGAGCAACAAAAATGATTATACGTCTAGAAGACATGACTTATGAGGGAATATTGAAAAAATTGGGTTTGTTTAATCTGGAGAAGAGAGATGGAGGGAGGACATAACAGTTTCCAAGTACATAAAAGGTTGTTACAAGGCGGAGAGAGAAAAATTGTTCTTTTAAACCTTGGAGGATAGGACAAAAAGCAATGGGCTTAAATTGCAGCAAGGATGGTTTAGGTTGGACATTAGGAAAAACTTCCTAACTGTCAGGGTAGTTAAGCACTGGAATAAATTGCCTAGGAATGTTGTAGAATCTTCATCATTGGAGATTTTTAAGAGCAAGTTAGATGAACACCTGTCAGGGATAGTCTAAATCAGTGTTTCTCAACCTTTCATTATGCCAGGAATCGACTTACTCCAGCTTACTGCCTTCCTAAATTGTCAGGGAGGTCTCTGGGACCGGCACCGGTCCACAGACCGGTCTTTGAGAAACACTGGTCTAAATAATATTTGATCCTGCTCTGAGTGCAGGGGACTAGACTAGAAATCCTCTCAAGGTCATTTCCAGTCCTACAATTCTATGGTTCTGTGATAGAAATAGCAAAAGACCCAGCTATTCAAGAAGCCCTTCTTCTTGTTAGCTTCCTTTTTAATGCCTCAAAGCAGGATAAAAATGTAATGGCTATTTGGAGTTAGGCTGTAGATGGTCTTAACTGATTTGTATTGCCTCCTCTGAAGACTTGAAAAGAGGATTTATTTGCTTGCACATACCTGTTTTAAATCTTCTAAGCTAAAAATGGGCCCCGAAAAATCTGTCCTCTTATTGTATGGCTGAAGTGCTGTGGCTTGTATTCATTTGAGACACGGGTCTAATCTGACTGCTTTGTTAACCTCTACTGTCTAGCTTGAGTGGAAATAAAGGAGTCTGACAGTTCCAATACAATAAATATATATGTGTAGTGGAGTACTCTGTGGCAAACTGCTTCTCACAAGCACCTGTGTGCTATACTATTTCCATATAACTGTGACGTTTGACTTTCTTTGGCGATCACTGACAAAACCGCTCCATTAAAATTGTGAGAGAACAGTGAAAATCTTTCCATAAAGGTGTATCTCCAAATATCATTGGCACTTCCTTTCTATGTGTTTGTGTTTGGCCTTTTCATTCCTTTCAAATAGACAAAAAGCTGTTACTATATATAATTGCTACCCCTGAAAGTCCAATATTTTCCAAATTTCATCTGACTTAAGAGGGCCCTATATTATGAGTACAGATGCTTAGCATTTTCTGAAAATTGGGCATTAAGATAGCTCATATTAGGGTGCCTCAAAACTGAGGCATCCAAATTATTGAGTCACTTTGGAATTCTTGGCCAAAATCTTCTAGCCATTCATATCTGTGGGTTTTTTTAAATGGAAATTGTAGTCTGGTGTATTAATATATATGTATTATCCCAGTATACATTGATAACATACATAATTGTCTTCGGCTATGCCTACACTGCTGGTGGCACCGCCCGCAGTGCAGGATCAATTTTGTGGGTTCAATTGAGTGGCAGGGAAGACTAGCTCAATCGAACTTGGAAGTCAACTCTGTTAATCATCCCTGGCAAGAAGCAGAACACTGCGTTGACAGGAGGGTATTTCCCATCAGTGCAGTGGCGACGCCACGGTAAGAAGATGTTAGGAAGTCAACGGGAGATATACAAGTTACTGTACATAGCTTACATATCTCCTGTGAACTGCCACCGACATCTGTGGCCAGTGTAGAGCAGGCCTTAGTAGATGGACATGAATGAAACCCTGTATTCCACTGAAATTTGGAGGCTGGTTCAGATTCATCCCTCCATTGTATTAGTTCTTTCTTTGTTTCTGTCAAAACAAGAAATGGTCTGATTTCAGATTGTTTGTATGCTGCTCATGATAGTGTAACCGTTGCAACAACAGATCTCATGAGATTTTTTCCAATTCAGGAAAATAGAAATGTAATGAGATCTCATGAGTTCTTTGCCGTTTTGTACTAAAATCCTGGGGAAAACAGTTTGGAAGAGTCTGGCTCCTCTGAACTAAATGTTTAATCCGGTTTGGTCTTTAATCTGAGCTAGTGGTTAAAGTAGATTTGAAGCAGGATGGGAAGCTTTTATAGAACTAGTTTAAAGAGATGCATTGCTTACCTTAAGTTAGGAAGAGGTGTAGGAGCTCATTTCTGTTTAGTTGACTTGAACACTACTTTAATCATAATACGGACCGCCTCAGTTCCCCTCTAAGCATGTATTCTAAGGGAGATAAATACTTAAATTCTTAAATGGGTAAAATTACCAATGAAGTAAATGAGATCTTTACCTGACTAAAGACCTCCAGGATATGTGCCATGGAAAAGTCAGTATCAGTTATAAAGAGATTTCATATGATTATTAAATAGGTGATATGAATGAAAATGTAGCTATCTATATTTGTATTCTATTTAAATGACTAGATGGCTAATTCTTTAACAAAAATGACTTTATCAAATATTACAAGTAGCAACGGGTGTAGAGAATTCCAGTTCTGCTTAGATTCATTGAGGAGCTTACTATATTACCCAGTAAATACAAAATGCCAGGAGGGATGTGTTAGTTGGATCAGATGGATTCAAATCAATGTTTTGTAACATCTGCAACTAGAAGCTTTAAATGGAAAACATAGGTATTGATCTCCTCCACTCCCCCCCCCCTCCACTAGCAGCTGTAAAGCATAAAATTCTTTAACTCCTAATTTAAAAAAACACAACAAAATGTTGTCCTTTGTTGTGGCTCCAGCTTTGTAGTTCATAATATGTTCTTCTCTTCTCCAGGAATAATATATGGGATTACAAGGGTAATTGTGGCATAGTTGCAATTTCTTAATAAATGCTATGGAATCAGTAGTAGTTGTTGTTAAGGCAACAGTGCAATGTTTTGATGTGGCTGGTCTGTACCATAATTTCCAGATATCTCTTGACCTCTGGTCTTCATTAGCATCTTGTCTGAGCAGTGTACTAAGTTTACTCCAACAGAGGCTCTGTTTAGAGGTGTATTATGTAACCTAAAAATTGTACAAATTCAGTGGGTTTAATTAAAAATCAAGCATAACAGTCCCTGAATTTAAAGATGACAGGAAGCTTGGTCAAGTGGTTAAGAAACTAGCCTGGTTCATTGGAAATTTGGGTTCAATTCCTGACTCTGCCACTGACTTCCTGTGTGACTTTGGACAAATCATATAGTCTGTCTGTGCCACTCCCAGTGTGTAAAATACTGCTTTTGTATTTGTTGCTTATTGAGACTGTAAGATCGTCAGGGCAGAAACTGGTGTCTGTGTATTTTTAGCACCTTTCACAGTGTGACTTCAATCTCAGCTGAGTCCTTTAGGCACTATTATCATCCAAATAAGAGTAGGAAGAAAAAACATACCTTTCGTATGTTTGCCGCTGTCAGTGTGGACCCAGCCCCAGTATCTGTTACCTATCACTAATAACAAATTCATTCACAGATTTAAAAAACAGAACCTTTACAGACTTTTTGTGGTGCATCCGAAGAGACGTTATGTATTAGATATTAGAGTTTGTTTCAGAAGAAACCTCCTTGTATTCTAGCACGTAGTTAATATGGTGACTTGCTAACCATAGTAAATATTTAAGTTCAATAACAGTGGGACAAATCCTGCTGTCCTTTAAGCAAAAATTCCATAGATATCAATGGATGGTTTTGCTTGAGAAAGAACAAAAGAATGTACTATACTGTATGTAAAAATGTTATGTACCCATCTTTTAAAGCCACTTTAGGGAGCAAACCAAAGTTGCTTAGTGCAAGATCTTTTTTCAAAGAAGGCTTCAAAAAGTTTGTGCTATTTGTGGCCACTTGGGGAAACTAAACACATGAATGCCCTCTTGCATGCAAAGTTAATAGTGTAGCTCACACAAATACCTGTTTTTTGTGGGCACACTTATATTCTCCTTTGAAAACCTACTCCTTATTTTACTCAGTTATGTGTTTAAGATTAGATGACTGCACAGTTTTGAACTGTGCTGATTCTTTTTTTATGCGCTAATTGAGAGAAGCTTTGTGGATGACAATATAGTGATCTTAAATCACTGTTGACATACAACTAGGTTTAAAATTAGTTGCTTTAGAAAAGATGTCAGTTTCAGTGGAAATCCATTGGCCTGACTAAATATACTGTTGACAGTCTTGAATGAAAATCTGCTTTATTGAAATTAATTGGTTGGGATGTTCATTCTTGTTGGAAGTCAGAGTGTATTAGATTCATGGAGCTTGGCTTGGTTTCTCTAACCTGAATGTACTTAAAATTGTCTTGAGGACTAAAAAGGGAATTTAAGGTACTTGTCTGAATTGATGTGTGGAGTCTGATATTAAAAAAACCATTCTAATCTCTGTTAGGATGTAGCTTTTAATGATGTTAAAGTTTCTTTTGTCCTCGTCATCTTTGTTGTGATATATGATCCTGTGGCTGAAATGGGGGCTTATGCAGAGAAATCAGAAGCAGATACTCATTAACACCCGGATGTGTACAGTCTGACCGTATCTTTTTACTGATGCATAAGGCTTTGAAAATGGGATTGCTTTGAAGATCACTGCACTTAAAAATGTCCTGTAGTACCACTTTATTGAAACGTGGCTCTCTGGTGCCACGGGGTACATTTGTTCACCATGTAATGCTAGACCTTTACCTACTTTCAAAAATGTGTGTGAAGGGAGGGGAGAATTAAATTCCCCTCCAAATAGCCAATTCTGCCATTGCTGCTAGTTAATTAGTCCCCAACCACTAATTAAGAGACTAAAACTTAAAAGACCAAGGATAGTAGATTCCCTCCCAAGAAGGTCCATATACTTGTACTCACCTGTGCCTCTCTTCAAATTCTTTATAAAAGCACCCTTTTGACTAGTACTAATACATTGCAATAAATAGACTACAGTGAGGAAAGTTTGAATGTTGGCAGTTTCCAGGGGGGAGCAGAGAAGCTTTGTATCCAGAGTATTGTTGCAGCTGATTCCTCGGTGCCATAGGATTTCTGAAAGTGCTTGCATGATAAATGATATCTTGGAATTATTGTAGTTCACTTGCAGTTCATTCAGATGGAAGCATTCTAGACATGCTAGATAAACGGGACAGTTTGCAAGGCATAATGGATATCCGCACTGAGCCACCGTGCAGAGAAGAAATGGAAAGAAGAGTGAAGCAGTTAAAAATGGGAGAGCTGCACGAATAGACAATGTAACAGTTGAGCTGCTAAAAGCTAGCGGTACAAGTGCTCTCAAAGCATTATGAAAAAAATATTTAAGAAGGTGTGGGAGCAGGAGAAGGTACCAGATGACTGGCTAAAATCAATCATTGTACCAGTCCTGAAGAAAGGAGATTCTGCTTACCTGAATAATTCAAGAGGTATAAACTTACTTTCATCATGATTCTTCCAAGTGCTGAAAATAATTGTCAACAGATTCAGGCTGGTTTTAGAAGTAGGAGGTAAGGAATAGTGAGGCTGGAGACAAGGCTGAAATTGCACAGATCAGATAACAAGTGAGAATGGAGATTAAAGTTGTTTGTGGTTTTCATAGACGTTTGGAGGTACGAGAAGTAGTAAGCTATGGAGTTCCACCTGGGATAATAGCCATTATAAAAGCTGTGTATGAAGACTCCTGCAGTGCCATAAAAATTGGCAGAAATTTAAACAACCAGTTCAAGTCAAACTTTTATGTAAGACAAGGAGGCATGGCATCACCATTGCTCTGTCACATTCTTAAATTGGACATTAAGTTTATTTAGGTGAGTTGGAGGTGTGAAATTGGGTGATCCAAAGTTAAGCTGCTTCGCTTAGGCAGATGACATTGTACAGCTACCAGGCACTTTTGAATTAATGATGACACTCTTCACTTCCTTGGAAAACTGGTGTAGTCAACCTATACTTATATTCACTTTGTTGTCTTGGCATTTATTGTCTCTTGGAAGAGAGTACTGAAATGCATTAGCGAAATCACAGAGCATGTAAAATCTTATGTGCACCTAGACAGGTTGCGCAGTGCGGACAGTTCCACCAAGGATGAGATTATTGGCCTATTACAGGACTGGGTGGGTCACATCTATGGCCTGTGATGTGCAAATGATCAGACTAGATGATCGTGATGGTCCCTTCTGGTCTTGAAGTTTGAAATTAAAAGGAATGTGCCTTAGAAACAAGTGCTGTACAGAAACTATGGACTGATAAAAACATTCCTTTTGTTGGTTCCAAAGTGAAAATGTCTCAAACCAGTATATTACTGGGTGGTCTGAAAACAGCCACCTTAAATGAAACCAACGTCAGAAGCCTGGAGGCAATAGAAGTGTGAGGTCTTCAAAAGATGGCAGGTGTTAAGTGGAATGATTTTCAGATACCAGAATAAATTAGGAGTTTAGAATGTAAAATCAGGATATGGGATTGGCTCTAGTAAAAAAGATTATGATGATGGAGTAGTTGTGGAAGACAAATAGATGATAGAATGCCAAAGAAAATAATGCAAACACAACCAAGATCAGACTGACCAAAGATTAGATCGTGAGACATCATCTATGGGTTATGACCAGCTGGCTTAATGGAGGAACCAGCTATGGACAGGAATGAATGGTGAAACTGTACTGGGATGTAGTGAGTGAGAGTGATTCAAAGCTTCCTTGAACTATCCTGGAGATCACAAATGTGTTTCTGACTGCGCCCATGATATTCTTGATTACATTTTAGATGATGGGCAAAGGTTTGTTTTTTTTTATAGATATGTGCTCGCAGAGGTGCCATCTACGCCAAGTTTGCATGCTATGAAAATAGCTGTGGTGCTTTTTTTTTAACTCAAATCAAAAGTATAAATTTTAGTTTCAGTTGTGAAGAAAATAGTCCTAAGTGGTTAGGATTGTAGCACATTTTAAAAATGCATAGTCTAGTGCATGAATTACAAATATATGCCCCCCATGTAAGTTTAAGAAATGCAGCTATAATTTAGAAAAGGAAGTGAACACTTCAAATAACACTCACATATATTTTGAGCAGGGCTCATTATGCCATTCTTGAGTAGCACTCTAATATGCATATGGTCCCACAGAAGTTCAATGTGACTAGTCAAAATAAAGTACTACTGAACTTTATGTTCAGTAAAGGGTGAGTTCTGCAAAATCAGGCTTTCCTTAACTGGCAGAGGAAGGGGGGAAAAATCTGATGTCAGACTCATCAGTGTCAAGATCTGTTGGATATTTTACTTTCCTTAGATGCCTGAAAGACTTAAGAGGTATAGAGAGTCTTGTATGGGCCTCATGCTTTGGAGTGAATTTCACCTTACCTCCAAAGATGCTCTGGTGGAAGAGCAGCATGTTTGAAGGTGAAATGTGCACTGCAGATCTGAGAACAGAACTTTGTCACAAATCTTGAGGTGAGCCAGGAATGTGTGCTCGCTTTTATTTGCATTTTGATACAGCAATATGATTGGAGAGTATTATATATTAATTTATTTGTGTGAAATACACACAGATTAATTGAAATAGAGCGTGCGATAGAATGTTACGTGCTGGCTCTGGTCATTCTCTTATCTATCACCTTACACACATGCAACAATTAGTTCTTTCTTTTTCAGCCTGGTGAACACCTTCTTAGTTTGCATAACTGTGAATCAACTTTAATTCCTCTCCCCCCGCATTGAAAATTAGATGCAGAATGTTGTTGGCAGCACAAATTTTGTGTTTACATTAGAAATGATGAATTGCTTGTGAAAGGAGATGGATTTGATCACCTTTGTTGCATGCCTCTGGATGCTTTCCAGTTTCTCTACATCCTTTCTATACATTGGTGACTAAAACTGGACACAGTACACTAGATGAGGCCTAACCAATGTTGAGTAGCGGTACTGTCACTTCCCATGACTTGCATGCTATGCCTCTGTGAATGGAACCCATTTCGGTTTTTGCAACAGCATCACATTGATGACTCTTGTTAAGTGCTTAATTTGTAATGAAAGAGGCGCTGGGACTCAAGCAATTTTTTACTTTCATAAGTGATGTGGCAAGCCCAGAAGTGCTGAGGCTATGAACTGCCAAGCCTAGAGGTGCTGAGGCTCAGCCCTGGCAAGTATGGGCTGAAACTAAGAACTCAATCCACCACCACTCCCAGATCCTTCTCCGAGCCAGTTATCCCCCATTCTGCATTTGTGCATTTGGTTTTTCTTCCCTAAGTGTAGCACCTGATGTTTGTTTTTGCTGTCACAAAAAAGATGGAGAAAAGTTGCTCTATCTTGCCAGAGAGGGCAGGACAAGAGGCAATGGGTTCAAACTACAGCATAACAGATTTAGATTGAATCTCAGGAAAAAGATCCTAAGTGTAAGAACAGTAGGACAATGGAAAAGACTGCCTAGGGAGGTTGTGGAAGCTCCTTGACTGAAGGTTTTCAGAAGGAGGCTGGATAGCCATCTGTCTTTGTTGGTTTAAACACAACAAATCCTGCATCTTGGTAGGAGATTAGATTAGATGACTCATGTGGTCCCTTCTAACCTATGATTCCATGACTAAAGATACATGGACATCTGCCTTTGATTATTTTCCTGGGTTTTTGCACAAAAGCCCTCCCAACACAAACACACTGAGTCAGTTCTTTCATATGGTTCTGCAAATAAAACTCAAGTCTCCTTCTGACTGACCACAGATGAGTGTGGAAGACTCATTTTGTCCCTGCGATCGTTTCACTCGGCACATTTGTGAGTCATCTGCCTGCTTTTATTAAACTATGCTGAATGTGTGGCAATGTGGGAGGAAGCTGTGTCTCTCAGACGCATTTGCCTTCTGATTCCCCACAGAACCGTCTGGTCAGTGATCACAATGACGCTTTGCAATAAAGTAGCAGCTCTTTTGCATTCACTTATCTCCCCCTAAATATTTAACAAGAGGATAATAGAGGCAATTTCAGATTGTTTTTGCTAATATCCTAAAGTATTACCAACCTACATACAGTAAATCAAGTTTGGTATATATTTATGTGCCCAGTGAAATATGGGTTAAAGCATGTATGGGGTGACTTGATATAATGCACTTTTGGAAACAAAACAAAGGGCATATTTGATTTGCATACCTGTTATGTTTGGTCTTTTTAAAAAAAACAAAACAAATGAAACACCTTATTAAAATGGTTTCAGACCAGTTCCAGGGCGCGCGCGTGTGTGTGTGTGTGAGTGTGTGTGTGTGTGTGTGGGGCGGTGGGGTAGAGGAGTTTTGAAATCCATATACAAAGTAATGAGCTGCAATATCTGACTGTAATTATAGGTGAAAAAATTCTGAAGATATTCTTCTGCTTTCCCTTTGAATTCATTGCATCAAGAGACATTCAAGACAGCCCAAGTGCTAATACCTTGAGACAATAGCCATTGTGACACACAAACGATTGGCATACATATTCAGTGCTACTTCCAGCACATCCCCTAAGTGGACCACATGGTGTTTTAATGTCGGAGATTGACATATGTCTAATCACATTAATTACACTGACGCAGTACACATACTTTCATTGTCAGATGTTTCTGGTTCAAAGTTAGTTCTGAAGCAGGGACTCAAAAAACCTGTTGCATAGAAGGATTTGCTCCCTCCTGCAGAATTCAATTGGAAAAGCAAGATTAAAACGCACTTGTAAGAGAAATGTACCCTCCACTTATAGATATACTGATCTGTTCTGTAAGGTAATGTTGCTAATTACCTTTTCCCTGTGAAAATGCTATTTAAATTATTCCTTTTAATGAATTAACAAAGGCTCGTACTTTTGTGTCCTTAGGAAGGATCATAGGATACATAGGCCCATTACGGCTGAGAGATGGCTGCTGAAATAGCTTGAACTCAAAGACTGGCTGCCTTTCAGGGTTTATAAGACTGGCTGCTTTCCTGTAATATGGAGATGTGGTTCTATTTAAATGTAAAAACTCTGGAGAAACTCCCATACGTAATGTGGAAATGCTACACTTTTCAGTGCAAAGAAGTGTAGTTTTCTAATTATCAATACTTCTTAGACTTACGTGAGCTTCATTTTTAAATGTGACAGAAATTGAGCAGTTACTAATTACCTGCCAGGATTGGTTGGACTTATTGTACATATTTTAGCAAATTAGTGACAGTGGGTGGCTAGAATTGCCTCATTTCTAATAATTAATATAACAGCTCTTTTTAAAAGGGATGAGGGTAGTTGAAAGCAGCCTGACGAGCTGTGGAGGTGCATGTTACTGTCTAATATCCATTGATAATAGAGCCCTTTAGTGTGCTACAAAGAGAGACCTAGTTTTCATGAGGGGATGGAGTGCTCACAAGTTGGCCAGTTATAGTGAGAATTTAAATTTAACAAGTAACCGAGCTATTTTAGTATCATGTCAGCTCACGTACGATCTGATCACATCAGAAAATGTTCAGATGTGCAGTAGTCATATTCCCTGGGGGAAGGAGTGCTACTGTTTCATAAAATCTGGGAGGACAACTTAAGTACAGCTTTATAAAAGTGTCACTTCATATAATGGGTGGACTCTTGTTTAATCATATTTTATTTCTAGTTAAACTACTACTGTATTTTTTTCTCACTAACAGAGAACATCACCACCCATCCAACAATAGTACTTTCACCACACACTTGTTTTAAATGTGGTTTCACAGTGGAGATTCCTCTTGTTCTAATGAAGCTCCTGCTGTCAAGACAGGCGCTTCTGGCAAGGAGTTTTTGTGTTTTGATTAATTATCAAGCAGGGCAAAAGTCACACTTCTCCAGAGCCTCTCTTCATAAATCATGATTCTTTCTTCACAGTCAAATCATTGCAAAGCCATTATTATAGGCAGTGGATCAGTAGCATCCTGGAAAATTGATTCTCTCCTCTCCAAACCACAGCAACCCCATTATTCTGCTAACTTTAAAATGAATATTCTGCGATAGTCAGTTCTTTTGCAGTTCTGTAGTGCGTTCAATCTGAAGATTGCAAACAACTTCACAAACTCTAATGAACTAAATCTCCCAAGACCAGGAGACGTAGCTGATTATTGCCTTGTATAGGTGAGGAAACTGAGGCAGAGAGGGGTTACATCATTTAAGACAGCGTGTCACAGTAGACAGTGTCTCACAAGAAGTCTGTGGCGCAGATGGGAATAGTCTTGGTCTTCTCACAGTTCTGTGACTGAAGGCCACTGTTTGAAGATTCCAGATATGGTTCAATCAGCAGCACACACAAAAGACTGTACCATGAACATTTAATACATACAGTTTGATCACTGGAGAACTTTTTTTTTCATAGTTATAAATAGTCAATTGGTACTGGAAGCATCATGTGGGATGTGTGTACATTGGCTATGTTACTTGGTAAATAAACTTGGATGGAGCCACTAGCTCATGTAGTTTAAATATCAATTGACAGTGAAGCAGGTGCTGAAATGACAAGAGTGAATTAAGTTGCCAGACAAGAGGAAATGCAGGCTCTGAAATATCTTTGCTGTTTCCACTCCCTGAGCCTGTGGGAGAAATGCTGTTATTTAACTGTCTGGCTCTTTTCTTTTTCTCTCCTTTCTTCTCCCCACCCTCCTCTAGATTTAAAGAAACCCAAATATATACTAACTACCAATTCCTCTGAACGGCAGTAACTCTGGGAATGGCAAATTGTTATTGGCTGCCACTATGATGCCATCTTCTGGTGTTAGTATTAAAACGTTCCAATCTTCTGGTGCCCAATGTACCATTGGATAGGATAGGTTGTAAGTAGGAACAGTGGGTTGGATGATAAAATGCCTGCCCATCTGTTACCGAAGCTAATTTTTTTTTCAAATAGTAAATTTGCCCCCCAAAATGCATTTTTGGGCACCAAAACTATTCATAAATTTGAGTAGAATTTTGGCAAATAGTTTCAGCCGAATAAAAGAAATGGATTTCTTTTGGTGAGAATCTAACAGGGTTGTTTCTGCTATTTGTTTGAAATTTAGCTGTTTTTTAAAAATAGCTAAAACCAAAATAAAATGAAAAAACTAATTTTTGTTTTGTTTTTGGGTGTTTTTAATCTGAAACTAATTTTTTTCCTGGGTTTTCATTTCCGCAAGAAAAGCCAAAAAAAAAAAAAATTTTGGCTCAAAGCAATCCAATTCTCCCTCCCCTCCCCCGGACCCAGTTTGGCCCCTGAACTGAAAAATCATTTATTTTCCCACTTCTAGTGCCAGTATATTTTGCCCGGTTACATATTTTGCACTATTTTAATTGAAATTTATTTTTATCAGGAATCAAAAGTCAAAAGCGGAGTTTGGGTGGGATTGTGCCAGTGGGAGGAAGACCATAAAAGAAGTCACTTTAGATTGGGCCCCTTTA
Source organism: Mesoclemmys tuberculata (assembly GCA_007922155.1). NCBI lineage: Eukaryota > Metazoa > Chordata > Testudines > Chelidae > Mesoclemmys > Mesoclemmys tuberculata. The sequence goes on along the minus strand of ML675601.1, from coordinate 35,377,250 downwards.
AAGCAAAACAAAAACACAACAGCTTTTAATCTGCAGGTGTCCAGAACTGGAGTTTGACAGGGTAGATTCAAAGAGGCTAGTGGACATAATTTACAATAATAGCAAATAACATTATTAAAGTCTCTTGTTCAGCCCATAAAGTTGTAGCAAAACAACTTTTTATTTCTTTTCCCTTTAAAGCTCTCCATGGTTTTTGAAGATTTCACAGCTCTTGACTATTGTTGAATCATACTGGGAAAGGTAGGTCTGAATGCTGGTATTGGATAAGTGTATTTAATACAACGTGACCTTGTTTTGTAAATGTACATCAAAATAATGTTTCTGAATTCATGACTACCCCACCCCCTCTTTTCCTCATAGTCACTTAAGTATACTTGAATGCCTTTGTTAAGGAACATTTTTGTCTCAGAATTCTCAAATGCATCCTTGATGCCAACAAAGAAAGTTTCAAGGGAGAATTCTGGAATGGCAGCGTATTTAATTTTCTGTTGAATAAAGCATAATGGATCATAAAAAATACCCAGGATGGCATGTGTATTTTTATATGTCTCATTGTTCCAATTAAGGCATTAGGCTAATAAAATATGTAAGGTTGCAAAGAGCAATTTACTACACTGGGTAAATGTACACAGTTCTATAACTTCCTGGCCCATGTTTGCTCTATTTATCAATTCAAACATGTTTGTTTATAGCCATTTCCAATATTTTATCTGAGCATGCTAAGTTTTCTCTAAAAGAGATAATGTTTCTACTTGCATGTAGAATCATAGAAACGTAGGTGGAAGTGGCCTTGGGAAATCATCTAGTCCAGGGATGTCAAACTCAAATACACAGTGGGCCAAAATTAAAAACTTGGACAAAGTCGCGGGCCAACCTTGATATTTATTGAAAAAATGTCTACAATTGAGGAAGTTTTTCCTTCTCATCAAATATAACGATGAAACTTTTCATATGGAAACAAACTTACGTTTTGCTTAAACATTGAATCTGGAACAAGCAAAGCTTAATACTATAAACACATGTGAAATCGGTGCATGCGCTGTCTACCGGCAGGCCAGCTCTAGTAGACATTTGGTATTTTCTCACAGGCCAAATATAATTACACTGCGGGCCAGATTTGGCCCGCGGGCCTGAGTTTGACATCTATGATCTAGTCCATCCCTGTTGAATATCAAAGCCAGTCTACTACTTGAATGAAATTCCTGAGTCATGCCATATTGGTATTGAGTTTAAATGCTGAAGTTGTGCAACAGAAAAGAAATGAAATATCATGAACAGAGTGTAGACAAGATTTCTGTACTACTTTAAAATATTATCTAGAGAACTAACAGAAATACTTGTCTAGTTATTGGACAACGGAATGGCTTTTTGACCAAAACGAAACTTCTTGCAAATTTTTTGGGGGGGAGGTTTTAAACGTTTTTGGTTCTGTTCCCCTTCAACTCTTTTCTCTAGTGGAAAGAGAGTGTGCATGCTGGGTAGGGGTAGACCCATAAAATCAGGGTTTCAATCAAAACCAGTGTTATCCAGTTGCATTAGACCAGTGACTTTTAAAGTGTTTAGGCTGTGTACCACTTTCCCAAATGAAGTAGTCTATCTCATACTGTTATTTGAGATAGGACCCTAACATACCTATTATTACATTGCCAAGTCTTACTAAATAAAACGTGCTGTCTACCATTACAGGATTTTTCTCGTCTATCCCCTAGCAAGAGCTTGCGTATCCCAGTTTGAAAACCACTGTCCAAAAGCTTTCCAAATGTGGGTCTTGGGGGGAATACGTAAAAGAGAAGCCAAACCAGTTCCCTCATGTTTAGTGAAGATAAATCCTATATATGAATAGATGTGACAGCCCATTATATTTGAACATGCTGTGTTGGGCCCAATCCTGCACATATATGCCAACATAGACTCATAGACTCATAGGTCAGAAGGGACCAATATGATCATCTAGTCTGACCTCCCGCACAAGGCAGGCCACAAAACCCTACCCATACACATTTATAACAACCCCGAACCCATGACTGAGTTATTGAAATCCTCAAAAGTGAGATTTGAAGACCTCAAGCTGCAGGGAATCCATCAGCAAGCGACCCATGCCCCACGCTGCGGAGGAAAGCGAAAAACCTCCGGGGCCTCTGCCAATCCGCCCCGGAGGAAAATTCCTTCCCGACCCCAAATATGGCGATCAGCTAAACCCCGAGCATGAGGGCAAGACTCACCAGCCAGCACCCAAAAAGGAATTCCCTGCAGTAACTCAGTTCCCATCCCATCCAACATTCCCACAGACCATTGAGCAGACTTATCTGTCGATAATCCAAATCAATGGCTCAAATTAAACTATCCCATCATAACATGGGAATAGGGGTGGGGAAACCTCTTTTATCTTCACTTTGTCCTATGCAGCGAGGCGCTACCAAAAATTTAGTGAGAGGATTAAGTGAAAATGTTCTTCAGTTGGTGATACACATCCACCTTCTTCCCTCTACATTCCTTCCAAAAGAAGTTGCATTTCAACTCTCTTTTTAGTCCAAACCTTCCCCTTAGAGCTGGTTGAAAAAATTTCAAAATCATTTGATTAGGAAAAAGGGGGTAAAAATTTCAGAAAGTGCCCCTTTTTCATCCCCCTGCACTCCTGTGACTGGTGTACAAGTGGGGCAGTGGGTCTCCCCTGAGAATGGGGAAGACAAGGTAGCCTTAAGGTGGGGAAGTGAAGGTGGCTCCCCTTACTGATGGGACAGGGTGGAGGAGTGGATTTTCCTTGGTAAAGGACGAGCTGATCTCCCTTGGCTGCTTTGGAAGGGTGAGGTGGAGTAGATTTCCCTGGGTTGCTGGTGAGGTGTCTGGTTTGGAAGAAGATTGGGTTTTTCAAGAATCAGAAAACTATTTACAGGGTAAAACTGCTCTTGATAAAACTATCCACTTTATTCCTCAAGATTCTTATGAAAGAAATACTGTAAGAAAGGTATTTTATTATTTTACCAGCGTTAAATATATAGGGTGGTCATTGCCAGCGCAGCTCTTCCTTTAATTTTTTTTGAAGATGAGTATCATTGCCTTTAATCTAGTTCTCCAATGCGTGTCCACTTCTCTATGACTTTTCAGAAACAACTTAGTGATTTAACATATTTAACTCATTCCATTAACATCTTAGGATGGGTGCCAACCATGCTGCTGATTTGTACGCTGTACAGTTTTCCAAATATTCCCTGCTTCATCAGTGGTTTATTTTACCGAATATTCTTGTTTGTTTGCATCCCCTTTTTCACCCTATGGGCTTTTAACCTTTGAACACGTTAACTGTATTAAGCATGTGAGGACACAGAATCTTTTGGGTCCCTCAGGAAGCCATGTTAGATGTTTCTTGTTTTGAGCAGCCTTAATTTTTCAGGAGGAGTGTAGGCTATTCCAACTCACCTATGGTTTATTGTCGGATTGGATAGCTTTCTCTCACATACACAAATTTTGCTACTTTTTGCTATCCACCCATCTTACCAGGTTTTTATTCTCCAATATTTGCTTACCTGAAGCCTAATATCCTTTTGTATTGCTTCATTCTGTGAACCTGCTTCTTACTGTGGTTCTAAGACTATGTTTTCTGCTAGCTCCTTCTTATTATAATAATAATAGAAATCCAATAATAATAATTGGATCCAGGATGGGTTTTCCTCTAGCTGTGGTCTGTATTTTCTGAATCATTTGTTTTCATTACAACATAGGGAACTTTCCTCTTTGGGTAATAAATTCATTCAAATATGTATCATATATAGCTGGTTAGTTAACATCCTTAATGACACACTGTGGCTCCCACTTCAGGATTTAGTCTGGGAATCTTTCATTTGTTTATCTCCAGCACTGATGATCGATAGGTATCAACAGGAGTTGTTCAGTTTGTCTTTGTTTTTCATTCCATTGAAATTAATACTACAGGCCTTTTTGATCTCTCCTTTCATTTGAATTCAGCACATTACTGGAGGGAAAAACATTCAAAGTACTCGTAAGTAAACCCAACAGTTCTCCTAACTAAACATTGTGGTGGAACCAGTATTATTCGAACACAGTCTCTCAAATCACCCAGGAAATTTTCTCTGGCAGGGTCTCAAGGATAAAATTGGTATATCCAAAGACTTGCCCTTCTTTTGCTCAAAATACAGGAAGAAAAAAAGCATTAGCATTGGATGCCACCCTGTCAAAAGATAAATATTTTCTTAATAATTACAGACACAGTGAATTTGCTGTCCACTGAGGGCTAAACTAGCTAAGGCCAAGTCTCAAGCTCAGATAGATAATAAACAAATTGCTCAACTGAGCCACTTGAGTTATTTGCAGTATATTGAAGATATCGGTCACCTGAATATACTACTCCATGGATTCGTATACATGTTGAAAAATAGGACTGACAAGATTAGAATTTTGTAGTGCCCATGTGAGACAATTGTCAAAGTAGATGCACATATCACCGGGTTGGTCTACACTGCTGGTGGATTTTGGCAGCAGTCAATGGGAGATATGCAAGCTACACAGAGTACGTAGAGTAGCTTGCGTATCTCCTGCCAACTTCCTAACTTCAACTTACTGCAGCATCCCCATTGCACTGCACTGACTGGAAATGCTCTCTGGTCGATGCAGGGGCGGATTAATGTTGTCAACTTCCAGATCGATTGAGTGGGTCTCCATTGCTGCTCATTCAAACTCACAGACTCGATCCTGCACTGCCGACAATGCTGCTGGCAGTGTAGACGTACCCACTGTCCCTCAGAAAAGGAGAAAGTCCAGCAAATACATCCTCCCCTGCAGACTTGACAAAAATACCTCACCATTGATGTACTTGTAGCAGATGACAAATCTAAAAGCATCATCATGGACCCTGGCTCTTCATCTTTTGATAAGAGGTTATCAGAGATATGGGCAACTAGTACAATGCCTGTAACATACCCAGAGCTGTGTCCAGGAAAGCTGAGGTCTCCAGATGTTATTAGAGTTGCCTCATACTAACTTTAACAACCATCTACCCCCTCAAAAAAGATGCATGCAGGACTTGTAACATAGAAGCCAAAGTTCTGGGGTAGGGCAAACAGCCCTTCAGCTTGCACTGTCACCTTCTTCATAAGCTCCAACACTTGTTATTTTTATCATGACACAAATCAAGTGCCTTAGTTTTAAATACCTGTTTGTCTTGCAATTTAGGTAACTTTCCATTGGCACAGAGACATGGTTTTCAACCTTCAACCCTGGGATTCCACAGACTATGTCTAACAGGTCCACAAAAGATTGTCATTACCAGATATATAAACCAAGATAAATATGCACAGTTTTGGGGGCCAAGAATCTCTGAATAGGACCATGCGAACAGATTTTGTCTGCAAGAGAATGAAAACTGATAGTTCACCTATTCAAATTCCATGAAGTCTAGAATTCAGATGAAGCTGTTTGTAGCAGAGAATTTGTCTTTTATGTCTATAGTGTGTCAAGGACATTTATTGCTCTGCATAAATAATAAATACTTTAGAGTTATGATTCTGAAGTCTTGACTATATAATTCTTAGAGAGGAAGTTAGAGAGAGAGAGCCATGACTTCTTTTGAGCAAAGGATATCAAGCATATAGAATGGGTCTCAAGCTCTTTTGGGTTCTAATATTACATATATAGTCACTTTTAATTCCTCATGATCAGCAGTGTTTTTTAGACAGTATGCCTGATATATATTCAAATGTACCAAGGGGACAATGATTAATTGGTAACCTTGGAAACACTGAGCTAATATGAAAAAATGTTGCTGAAATGCCTTGTTGAAAGTAGACTGAAACATTATCTTTCAGAGTAAAAATTAATAAGTTGATAACCTTTCCAAATGAAACTATGTTCCACGATTTGGTATATAACTTGATATATAACTTTTTGTTAGTTAGCCAGAGGCACAATAGAAGATTTTGTCATTTAGGCAGTAAGAGCTGTGAATAACAGTCTCACAAAACAAAACAAAACAGTACAGCTGACTTAAGAACAGTTCCATAACAGCACATCTTGTTGCTGCTTTCCTGGAGGACTTCTTGACCTTGAGGCGGGAGTGTTGTTTGGGGAAGAGGGAAGTATACAGAACATTTCTTCTAATTAGCCATGTAATACTAGCTTTACTGCTTTATTTTTCATTTTAATTGTACTACACCAAGGGGTTGCCTGAGGCATTTGAACATGGCCTCTTTTTGGCTTGCCATCCTACTAAGAGAATCAATCTTTTTCAGGAAAGGTTTCATAATAATGCAGTTTGCTGATGGCTTTTGTAGAGGATTCTGCATCCTTGATTATTCCAAAAGTTTTAAAACCACTTAATGCAGCTTTCTAATGTTTGAAGTGCTATGGAAGTCTGTAAAACACATAACCTTGTGCAGAAAATGTTATTTCACCAGACATATATTCCTTTATTGGATATTTGAAGGGGCTTTAAGACCTTTCTCTTTACATGGGTACATGGAGGATGCATTTTTAAAGTGTCTGTTCCTTTAACAGATTATCTATTAAGTGACTTTCATTGAATTCTATATGTGTAATTCTCAGAATTCTTTTCAGCATGATGGTAAGGTGGCTAAGGATTTCTTTTACTCCCTATCCCTGCATGTGAAGTATATCACCCTTCTCCACAGGCAGCGTGCTTGTTTTTCAGCTGAAGTTGGTAGTTGCAAGTCACAACTCTCAAGGCTGCCTTCTACCTCTTTGTTCTGGAATGCTGTTTCCTTCACATATGAGGGTAAGTTTGTGATGCCAAAATAATCAAATAAGTTAAAAAAACAAGAAAGCTTATGTATTATAAAAAAATACCCTCGACAAATGGAATTAAATTGTGTGTATGTGTTTTAATTTTCCATTGCTCAGCGTCCACACAGGGGGCCATATTTGGAAAAAGTTCAGTATCCAGCAGTACCTATTGTGTACCCATGGCCAGTTTTCAACATGGTTCAGCACTCAACAGTCAAGCTCTTGAATATCTGGCTGCTTACTTTGGTGTCTAAATGGGAGCTGAGCTCTTTGAAAATCTAGCCTATAGTGTTAGGTAAACATAAAACATTTGAGAGATTCAGATTTTGTTCTAGTGCTTACCTAAACTTTTCAAGGCAGCTTGCCATTGGTGATTTCCCCTTACCTTTTCTGTATTGTCCTCCAGCTTTTCATTCCCTCTCCATTGTAATCAGTTTCCCTGCTTTCATGGACCCCTCACTGAAAATGCTGTGCCCCTCTCCCATTTAAACCTGGTGGGGGCTGCAAATTTAAGTCCCTCATTGACCTCAACTGCATTAGTAATACCTGGGGAGGCCCAGTAGCTGGGACTAAAGTCATTTAGGGATTTGAAGCTAAAAACCAACACCTGTTAGGCTTCACGCAGAAGTCTTTCAGTAGCCAATGCAGCTGACGAAGCAGACGCATAATGTGCTCTCTACACAACACAAGACCACCTATCAAGCAGCTTTCTACTGCATTCTGTGTAAGCCTGTATGCTTTTTCTATAGTCCCCATTATGGTGAAATCAATTTTTGGAACACACAAACTCAAATAAAACAAAAATATTAAGCTCCTGCCACTTGCTGTTGTTACATTAATAAACCAAATAAACACATTGTTGGTTCCTGCTGTCTGTTCAGGTATCGTGTAGTTATTCCTTTGATTTTTCTTAAGAAAACACCTATAACCTCCTGTAACACAAATAAATAGAGCTGTGGAAAACTAAGGACATTTTTTTCTATGAAAACTGGGGGGAGGAGGGGAAAGTAGTTTCCATTCTCTTTTGAGTGGCTTTCTGCCTCTGATATTGAGCTTAGCCACGACACTTGAGTACAGTGAACATATATATTTAATTCATATGCAAACACACAGAGCCACTTTTGCATGACATTTCATACTTGCGTGAAACTAAGGTGAAAAAGTGGTGTATCATCCATTGTATTCAAATGAAGTTTCATTTAAGGGGAGGAGAGAAATGAAGACTACATTTCAGGAGGAGCTGGTAGTAACCACAATGTTTAGGTGTTTAACACTTTCTGACAAAGAACTTGGAGGGGTTTTGCTGGGGTATAGTCCAATCCCCTGCTATTGGAGGCAACTCCACCATATAATTTACTTCCATTATAAACAATTCTTGCAACCTTTTTTTGAGGAGCAATACCTCCATTGTTTGCAGCAGGCCTGGCAGGGAGAATGCTTTCAGGCTGGAGAAGGGCCTTTTCTTTGTTCCATGAAAGTCTGGTTGGGTGGGGCTGAGACATAAACTTTCTTTTCAAAATTGCTACTTTCCTTTTGTTGTTTACGTTGTCAAAGTCTGGTAGGATGCCAAATAACTGAATGTGAACATTTTATCTGTGGCTGGATCTACAATGCTGCAGCAGCACACCTCACTAGAAGTCTTGGCACCAGACTGCTCCCTGGGAAGAGCCCAAGTGGATTCTTCTCCCTGAAGCTGCTTGTACCCACCACATAGCAACCTGTTTCCCTCCCCTGCCTCCCCAGAGCTAAATAATAGTTGTCTCCTGCTGCTATCAAATACAATTAGTCTTGTAGCTCAAGCTGTGCTGAAATGCTGAGGGATCAGGGTTCAGATCCTACTGATGTATGATTGAAAGTAGATTAAAAAACATTAAGGAACTTTTAGTGTGTAGCAGCAGCAGGGTCCTTGAGAACCAAAGGGGTGCACGGGGAGGGGGCAAGCAGGGGCATGGACCCCCCCAGTAATCCTCAGGGGCACAGAACTTCTCTACCCCAGGGGTGTCGGGAGGGATGGGAGTAAAGAGTGAGTGTCTGCTGGTGGGGAGAAGGGAGGAGCAAGCCCCAGTGGGACCCTGAGGCAGGGAGAGTAAACGCCTCTCAGGGCTACGGTGAGGGGGAGGAGGGGGAGTGAATTCTTCCCGGAGTGGAGTGGGGGCACAGAACATGCCCCTCCAAAAGGGGTCGAAGTTAAATTTCTGGGCATGCCCTGAGGAGGATGTTTAATGCCTGGCAGGATAGTGTAGAATAGATTTATTCCCCAACTTGCTGAGAACTAAGTGTTCATAGACAAGCCCTTAAAAAAGTTATTTAGGTTGCAAAAGTTAGAAAACACAAATGCAGCCTTCATTCTGTGCCCTGGTGCAAACAAATTCTGATAGATAATTACGTGATGACTATGTTTTCTATAAGACCCCTGCCTTATTCAGTGCACAGGATGGAACAGAAAGGGGGTTGCATTTGTACTAGGTTGGAGGAGTAATAGTGATTGCAATGTATGATGAAAGGCTAGAATGTGATTGGTCACAAATAGCAAACATACAGATGTTGGATTTGTGTTGGGCAACCATGAGGACATCTAGAACAATAAACCCTTTGTCTTAAAAACTTCTTCACATAGCTAAGTGATGCATGTACTTTCCTCTAGCATATCATTTACAAAACTCAAGCCCTTAAAAGCAGGGTAATGAGCAGTTAATGCTGTGATAAATCTTACAAGGCCTATGTAAAAAAAAAAAAAAAAAAAAAAAAACCCACATGATTCTTTCCTTACCACATGTAAAGAAAGTTACATTTCTTCCCAACTTTAACTTTGTCTCAAAGCAAATGCTTTTCTTAAGAAATCTCCAAATATAAACATAACTCAAAACTAGAATGGATAGAACTGTCATTTCTTACAATGTTTTTCCATAAGAAAATGTTTAATCAGAATTGATGTTTTGCGGGAACATGTTGATTTGATGAAATTTCATTTTTGGAAAAAGACCTGACTGGAGTGTTCCAATAAAGCGGAAAGGTTCACTCTGATTTTATTCTGACTGAAATGTTTTAAACGAAACACCGCATTTGCATTTCAATTGCCTGGTGCACGCAAGTTTGGCTGATTTTTGTTGCTTGCCCTCCCTCCCGCCTTTTTACAGTCTTTCCAGTGCTACTGCGGTGAACGTATGTCTGACCTTAATTTTTTAAAATTTAAAATAGCCAAAATCAGAACAAAACATTTCCGTTTTATCAGAATAAATTTTTTGTCTGGAATTTTGTTTTGGGGGAAATTTTAAAACTTTTCCATTCTGGCCCATTTTGGAATAATGGTTTTTTTTTGTTTTTAAAAAGAAATTGCAGAGCAGCTGTATTCAGAACCCTTCTGAAAAAAGATGCATATGTTGTATTCATACAGATTAATGACACGTATGGCTTAAAAGCAAATCCACATGCAGAGAAATTTACCATCAATCAGTGTTATAGACGTCTCCTTAATTTCATATTTCCTATGTATTAATCACATATATATTCATATAAAACATCAATTTACCAAAATCGTTGTCAATTAATATATTTATTTTACGTTATATTATATTTATATATATTTCCCATTTCACCATATCTTTGAAAACAGCGTTTAGAAATCAAATGATTCAAAATAACACAACAATATCTCACAATCAGTGGTTCATAGTTTGAGTGGCTGTGTTGTAGAGGCTTATGCATGCCTTTCTACTTGATAAAAATAATAAATGTATTTACTAGACAGAAAAGATTTATGATGTCTTTAGGTGTACTCTTTCTTGTTTTTGAATGCTTAGCTTTTGCAAAGATGATAGTGTGAGAGAATGGGATATGTTTGTACCAAATAGTAGGAACTTCGTTTTGTACGTAACCGTTCTTTTGGTATCCGGACTTCCATTTTGTGCTATGTGCTGAACCATGGGTACTGGAGATGGGGAAGTGGGGGTGGGGGACACTCTTCTTTTCCCGGTTCCTGACCAGTGCTGGATGGTATAATGGTGGAGCCCTTTCTCTGCTGGCAAGATGGAATTGCAATTCCATGTTTGAATGGCACTGTGACCCCAGGTTGTAAGAGCACCACATTTGGCTCAGCCACCCTTCCGTCATGGTGGGGAGCTGGTGGCGCCAAATTAGAATGAGTGGTGTAGTGATCTGGTGTAGGGGATTACACAATGCCACTCAAAATTTGGTCCGTTTTGGTTACTTAGTTCCTTCCCACCTTTTGCGTTCCTTCCAGTGCCATTGTGGTGAATGCATGACTAACCTTGTCTAACACAAGCCTATGATATGTTTCAGACAGATTAGTCTATCCTGGAACAGTGCTTGACGCCTAGTTGAAGGGCTATCACTGTGAAGCCATCACAGAAAAATCAACTTTGATTTTTTTAACTGCTGACCCCTTCCCATGGAAAATGGATTTTCTACATGTGAGTGACTGCATAGGTGATAGATTGCAGCCTTTCAGCTGATGCACAAGGAAAAAGGAAAGAGACTGTATTTAAGGGGGTGTGCTCTCAGCAAGGAGGGGCTGACCATTACTACAAGTAGGCAGGAATGGCTGAAGAAGAGAAAGATGGCAGAAGGCAGTCTGCTTAGCCTGAAATGCAGGCAATCTTTATACTAAGGGAGAAGTAGGACTTTTTGTTGTTTTGTGAAGTTCTGTAACTTTCTAGTGCTTTTAAAGATGAAAGTGACTGTGGTTAAGAAATTCCTTTAAGTCCGTGTTCTTTGATTTGGGACTCAAAGTACACACTGCTAGGCGGACCATTGAAAGAGTATGTGTAAGCCATTAGGGAGCTCAGGGGATCTGAGGCACTAGTTTCAGGCACTAAGGCAGATGGACTGTAGGGTCCTATGTCTTCAGGAAGGATTCAGACAAAAGCTTTGAAAAGCAGAGTTAGGAGTGACTAGATTCTATCCACACCCAATTGGTTTAGAAGCATATGGGATCCAGAGTCTGGATCCACTTATGACAGACTGGAGTCTGTACATATGAGCACTGGGTCAGGGCATCTGCATTTGCCTTGATTATAACCTTTTTTTGCCAAACAACATCTTTGTTATGTATTTGTGCAGTATCTAGCACAATGGGTCTTCTGTGCATTGCTACAACACCAGGAGCAACTGAATGCAACTGCTGTTCTGAATCCAGGGCAGATGATGGTGGTGGTGGTGGTGGTTCATTATTGTGACAGAATTCAAAGGTGCCCCAATCAGGAATATGGCCCCATTGTGCAAGGTGCTGTACAAACACAAAAGCAAGCATAATCCCTGGACCAAAGAGATTACAATCTAATATAAAATTAAATTTAACAAGTGAATAGGGGTATGAGGAGGATGGTAACAATAAGATCACATAATTACATAGGCTACCAACATGTGCAGTTTCTTGGCAGGGATAGATAAGAGTATTTTTAAAACAAATGTTCCAATCCTGTGACTTCTCTCAAAGCTGCAGGAGCAACATAAGCATGGAGGGACTTCAAAGCCACCTACTGAAGTGGGAAATGCCCCTGCTGTGAAGAGAAAATGAGAAAATATGGCTGTCTTTCCCTGTCTGCTGTTCCTGTCCTCTTCCTTCCCCACCCACTTTGCTGCTATTTCTCTCTGGTCCACTGTTGCTCCCTGGTCCATATCTGCGCAACTGTGAAAGTGAAACTGATCTGTCAGATTTGTTCTTCCTGCTTCTTGAATGTAGAATAAGTTTTGGGGAGAACAGAGAGTAACAGACCCCGCAAGCACTTCACGGCCAAGGGGAAAAAATTCCACCTGTTCTGTGCCTACAGAATTCCAGTGATGTCACCACCAGCACCATTTCCTGTTTTATTTGGGCTAGAAGTGGCATAGAGGGGCTAAGGCTAATGCAGAATCATTGGGGAAGTTTAACATGGATTTACAATCTCCTGAGGTAGGCAGAAACTTTCAAAGTCGTTGACTTCAGTAGGTAGTGTGTGCGACTCTTGCAGCGTCGCCATCTACACTGCAAACTACTAGAAGAATTGGGTGGCAAGTTGGTAGATGGTTTTTCTTCCTTCACCAATCTTTTTGGTTTCAGGTGCCAAGAAGATTAAACTACTCTTCTTGGTGCTTTGGGGCTGGCAAAGAAAGAAAATGCATTGGATACTAATGCTGCTATTGGTGCCTTGGGAACTCTTGCCTAGGTTTGGTTGATGTCCTTACTGCCGGGGGATATGCTCAGTTTTCCTGTAGTGCTGTTGTCTTTTCCTTACCTGCTCCTACTGTTTATGCACTTGCATCTTGTGTTCTCACTGAAAACCGAATAAAATGGGGTGGGGAGGGGAGGGAGTGAAAAAGGGTGGTGAAATGACAGCATTTTGGAGCTGATTGAAAGGAAATTAGGGCAGTAGCCTTCTCCCCTTGTCTCGTCTTTTAATGTGCTCTCTTCTGGTTGTTTTTGTTGTCACTAGACACTCACATCACCAGCCAGTTTCCCATTCTTTCTCCAGACACAATAACGCAACTGAGAAAAGCTTCCTTGTTGTTTCTTTTTTTCCACCTCAAGCCATATCTGAACAAAATAAAATGAAAATGAAAAGCAATGTATAGCACTACTACTGGTGGTGCTAATTTAACCCTTTTAAAATGCGATGTTTCCCTCTCGCCCCTCTATCCCACTGTATCTTTTTTAACTTCTTCCCTGAGTTCCAAGACTCCTCCTTCAGTTCCTTCTCTTCTTCAGTGCTCCTTGTCATGGTCAACTTTGTGAATGTATTGCTGCCAGAATACATCGAGTCAAGTAATGTGGGTGGATTTTTAGAAGAGCTGGCTAACTTTATAATCAGTGATATTTGTAGTTCTGTATTGTAGTAACAAACAATTAGGGACCAGAGTAATCAATTTTCTAGCATTATGGTGTAAACTGGTTACCATAGGGGTAGGAAAGAACTCTCTTGTGTGCAGCCTTGAAAGCAGACTAGGACCCTGATTCAAGGAGATATTTAAGCACACAAATGCTTGAATAGTCCCATTGACTCCATTGTGGCTGCTCGTGTGCTTAAGTATCTTGCTGAGTCAGACTGTACGTGCGTTAAGGAATTCCATCTTTGTTTGAAGCATCAGATATTTGGCCCACTGCTGGAAGCAGGATTCTGTACCTGAGGAGACAGTAATCTGATGAAATTAATATAATATTCCTGTTCATAAAGATAAGCCGTATCCAAGGGTCGGGAAAATATCACTGCAACTGGAAGCCCCTCTGTGATGCACAAGTTCATTTTTTCACTAACAGCAAGACAGGTTTTTCAGGGACACGTGATTTTTGTTTATGGCTTGAGCTGGGTTCAAACTAGACAGTTCACATCCAAAACCAAACTTTCCCAAAGTTCAGGGAGTGGCTAGATCCATAGCTTTGGTTCAGCCTATTGGATAAACAAGGGGAAGCTTTCTGAACTTCCACAAAGCTTGAGATGTTCAGGGCCAGGATTTTCATTTGGTTTATGCAAAAAACAAAAACGTTCAGTGCAATTTTTCCTCAAAAGGTAATTTGTGTGTGATTTACATAGAAATGAAAACACGCTGTTTTAAATCTGTCTGAATATGTAAAAGGTCACACAGATCTAATGTCACCCTTTGCTTTGTATGTGGTATTTTGCTAAATTAAAATCTGCTTGAGTACAAGCTGAGGGACTTCCTCTACCCTACCTCCCTCCACTTCAAAAATTCTTCATATAATGTCTGGAGATTCCAGTTTAAGCCAAGGGGACTGGAGAAGAAGAGTGAAAGCATATAAATTACTCGTTGAGGGTTTTAGTTTGAGTATATCTGGTTGATTAAATCCTGGCCTCAGCCTCCCTTTGTGGAAAAATGAGCTATAAGAAAGAGCAGGGTGAGAACTCTGTTTTATTAATATATTATGCCATTTGAAGGAAGGGGTTTCATGCTTTTTGCTTTGGGTTTGCTATGCTGATGGTCACCTGTGTTGGTATGGTTGGTTGGTATGAATGCAGAGGGAGATGAGGAACTCTAGAGATGCTACACAGAATGACTCTTTGACATCTGCTTTTTAAGATCGTGTAGCTGATCCACTCTCGCATTCTGAGATTTGTGTTTTTCAGCAACTCTCTTGTGCCTGTTGATTAATTTCTTGCTGATGTAGGGATACAATTTCTTAGTTTCCCTGTGCATTGAGTTTTGTGGAAGTTTTTTCAGGCTGGTGATGGGCAGTGAGGCTGATGGATTGTGATGCACTATAAATTTACAGAATTCCTGAATGGTTGTAAGCATCCATGGAATTACTTTGGATTTACACCAGTATATGTGAGATCCGAGACTGACCAATAATGATGATTCTCTCCTCTCTCTATATAGTATTCAGTGTTGAAGAAAGATGCAAGGAACAGTTTCTCTTTTTCCTTTCACATATTCGTCTGCCCAAGTTCTGTTTTTAGCTTTTGTAGTTTTCTGTGTGGGATGTCAGAGGCCTGTGGAATAAGGATTGCTATCTGATTAGCAAGGGAACAGTGAATGTGGCCTTAAATTTCTTTTAACAATGCTGCTCTTCAATTGATGAGTATTTATGCAGCTACTATCTCTAGCGGGTAAGCCAAAACATCAGTCCTCCGCTTTCCTGTAACATTTGCGATGTACAAGCAGTGTCGCACTGTTAGCAGTTCAAAATCTGTTACTATGGATACTGCCTATAAAAAGGTCACCTTCAGGAAATTCCTTCTGCATGCAGAATAATACTGGGATAATTAAACTTCCTGTAGGAGGAGATAAAGAACAGATTTCATTAACAGGGCTATAATTATCTAGGTGGCTTTTGAGGTCTGTTTATTGCAATTAGCACCTCATATGTCTACATTTACAGCTACATCATTTAGACGTTATCTCGGGTAGGAAGAGGTTGTATAACAGTAATAATGCCTTGAGTAATAATGTGAATGTAGTGTTTATTTCTCCCATAGTGAGTTTCTTTTTTAAAAAATTGTAAATTCACGTGTCTGATTTTACTAAGTAAATAAGAGGCATTTGAATAAATTGTTGATTAGTGGAATAACATTCTCTTTTATTTACTAAATGATGCTGCAGTTACATATGGGAAATTCCCAACTGAAAATGTATGAAGTTCTTTGTCTCTCCTTTTTCTTTAGCAAGTCTGCTGCCAACGCTGTCTAAAACACGAGAGCACTTTAGTTCCCTAGATACTTACAAATGGGATACGTCACAGCTGCTACTTCTGTGCTATACGTGTCTGTCCAGACCAGCGTTATTTTCACACTTCTCATGTGTTATATGACGAGGGAAGTAGAATAAGATTAATTTCTGTCTGGGTTTTGTTTGTTTGTGTGTGTGTTTGATGTGCAACATATGGATTTTGTCCTCTTTAGTTTCTCATAGTATCCTGATAAAATCTGTTCCGTCTGCCCTTCCACTGTTTGGGAACAATATTTTTAAGTAAAAAGAAAAAAAAGTTATCTTATTGAAATATGGTTATTTTTGTCCTTTTTTGGTGTCTTTTCAGTTTTTGTCCACATATCCCTGTAGAATCATCTTCCATTCATTGTCTTCAGACCAGTATTAACCATGGCATTAACTGGGAGACAAAATCACACATGCTGTTTGCTTCTGATAGTATAGCAGTAATTCTTGATACTCGGGCAGCAGGGGAGTATGGGTGGGTGGGTGGACTGGGGACATATTCTTCTCTTCCTCCCATACACAGAGTGCTCTGCTGGTGTAGTTTGTCAGGGTCCACAGAGAGGTGTGTCTTGGAGTTAACACTGCGTAGAGATGGATAGGGCAAGGTCTCACCTCATAGCTATTGTTCTCTTCAGGTTTTGGAATATATCATTGTCTGTTATCTTGGAACACATTTTCAGGCTTTGCTTCAGAGCCACAAGGCCCACACACTCCTACTCCTTCAAAGTGAAATTATCATGCGATCACATAAGGGCCCCAGCCTGGGTTTACAGTGCCCATACTTTAATCTGGCCCTGTCAACAAAAGACCTCTGAACCTTCAATTCGCTTTTCTTCTGTGGTCCTTTTGGCATTTCTCCTAGAGTTACCCACTGTAGCCTTTTGCAACACATCTCACTGGGGATGGACAATTTTGCCCATCTCTCTGGGAATGAACAGGTGGCTTTGGTCCCAGCAACTTTATTTC
This sequence comes from Mesoclemmys tuberculata, assembly GCA_007922155.1. Classification (NCBI taxonomy): domain Eukaryota; kingdom Metazoa; phylum Chordata; order Testudines; family Chelidae; genus Mesoclemmys; species Mesoclemmys tuberculata. Next base: position 35,360,366 of record ML675601.1, on the reverse strand, counting down.
TTACCCAACAATATCTGGCAGCAAGTATAACAAAGTGAAGAAATAAAGTGCTAACTCATAAGGCCAGTTTCTGATCTCCGTTAACACTTGTTTTAAAATAGACTTTATTAGTGTTTAACTGAGAATCTGGCCCTCAGAATTGTTTAAAAATATTGCAGCAGCAACTGGAATTAGAGCTCTGTGATCGTCAGGAAAGAACAATTTCAATATGAAGCAGTAAAAGGAGAAAAGGATTAAATATATTTAAAACAGTTAAAAAAGGGATTTTGCTTCAGAGGTTCTCCATGGAATCCAATGAAGAATGGAATATTACTGTGCATTTCACAAGGTGCTGATGAGATAGTGTTTACTGTGAAAGAGAAATCATCTTTGGAAACTACCTAAAATGGGCATGAGTCATGGGAGACCAAGAAAAGGGGAATCGCTTAATGACAATCCTTTGGAATAAATATCTTTGGTGCTGTCACCTAGGTATGTGTAATTTTTTTCATAGCTTCTCTGAAAACCTTTGTTCTAATATTTTAGTTATGCAAAAAATGTGCAAGTTTGCTAGGATGTGGAATATTGTCTGCAGGTACATGACAAGAGACTATCAGTAAAAGTTCTCTCATCCTAATCCATGGGTGGTGATGAGATGAACAAAGCAATTGTTCCATAGAAATAATAAGGCATTAATGGAAAATAGAACCTATAGCAGACACTCATAATGTTCCATACTGATCACAAGTATGGTTCATTAGCAGCTAAAAAGATTAAAAATATGGAAACAATGGGCCAAAGTCAGCCCTGATGTAAGCGGGTTCAACTCCAAAGGAAAAATTCAGTGGTGATATAAAACAGGTGTGTAATTTACACATGTAATTTAAATGGTACAACATAGGTAGTGGTGCACCAGTAGGAGTTCTGCCACTAGCTTCAGTGAGAGTGAGATCTGGACCAAGGAATGGAACTCTTACTGATGTGATTTTCAATAGCTGTGCAAAATGAATGCAATTTACATGCAAATGCGGTGGAATTGAAGTATAGAAGGAAAAGTAATTAACAGGAGGGTTTAAGATAGTATGTGTGTCCTACTTTATATTTAGAGCTGGGCAATTTTTTTGCACAAAATGTTTTTCTGATATGTTTCATGAATCAGTGTCAATTTGCATCAGTCAAGAAATTTTTTTTGACAAAGTCAGAATGTTTTGTTTTGACATGTTTTAAATGAAACGTTTGAATTTTCAATCTGACATGTTGATCCTGACCTGATCTTGGAGGATCTATAGTTTTGGGTAAAATATAACTTATCTGCTAACCATGCTTGTAGAAATATGGTAATAATGGAAGTTATTAAAGCTGTAACAGCAAATGGGAGAACCAAAATATATGGACTAAAAATATGCTTGGCTATAAATCTTAAGCATTAACTGCTAAGGGCTTAGGTGGAACCTGCTAGAAGTTGGCATATGTTAGTAGGAGTATTATGTGTTTGTCTGAAGATTATGAAATGATCCATGCTTGACGTAGGGTTACAAAATTTAGCAATATGTATTGTGTGATAGTTTAGCAATGCATTGTCTAAAGAAATAGGTAAAACACAAATGAACATATGGTAGTATTTAGGGGTGTTTTTGTTGTTGCAGTAAGGGCTAACGACATTGACATATCACAACTATTGGAAAAGAGTGATGCAAATAGTGTGTTTATCTGCTGGAAATGTAATGATGGTCAATGGCAATACCACATATGGATAGCTGGAACCCTAAAATTGGTCTTCCAGAACACCAAATATGATTAGGGATTTAGTCGTAATTAGATATGATCCCACATATATGTGGGTTGAATGGAAAAGATGTATAAAAGGTTGCCAAACCCATTCCTAGGGATGATGACATGGGGCAACCAGGTAGGAAGCCCGGACCAGTGCCTTCCTGTTGTGGTGAACTCCACTGACTGTTTCTTCTCTCTTTGTTTCTGGTGGTCTCCATAGGATTGTAAGTATGACCAATACAGGAAAATACTCCACTGTACTCATCTTACTCTTTTACTTACGTATATGCAGCAAATAACCTAGAAGACTTCACAAGAGGTGGTTGGGTCCAGGTAATAGTGAAGCTGAACACAAGCCCAACTCACAGAGCAAGTCTGTGAGGGAACCTGGGAAAGAAACCAGCAGAGGGCACCAGCTCAAATAAAAAACTGCCCCCATCCCCTTTGGCAAGTTTCAGTGCAGGGGACTGGACTAGATGACCTACCGAGGTCCCTTCCAGTCCTATATTTCTATATTGATTTTCCTGTTTGTTATATTTGTCCGTATTAACTAAAGCCCATAAAGTTTCTGTGTGTGTTTCATCAATCTCATCTTTTTAATTAACTCTAAGCAGCTGCCTGAATAAGAAGAATCTGTTGTTTGTGACAGGTGCATTTTGCACCCTAAATTAATCCCAGGCTATTGACAGGACTTTCTTTCAAATTTTCCTTTTAATTTAATTTTTTTAATAAACCAGTTAAATGGTCAAAATGAAAATGAAATGTTGTTGAAATGTTTTGTTCAACCTCAAACTGTATATTTTTGGAGTTGCAGTGAACTGAAAAATCCATTATTCACCTAGCTCAATTTATTTTACATCTTCCTAATAGTTGTGAACTGTACTTGTTTTAAACACCCACTTAATGATGACAAGCTGGTGCATGTTATATGACTCTGCTACTTACAATAACTAACATGTTCTCTGAGCAACTTACTCCCTTGAGCAAAATTTTCACTGAAATCTGAATTAAGTTGAAGCATTATGTGTCACAGAATCAACACAAAATGTTCTGGAACTTATGGTTGAGCAAGTGTGTCCACGTGAGTTGGTGAAAAATAGCTTTTTCTGTTCCCGCTACTCTAAAAGTATAAAGTTTGTGTACCTGTAAATCTCCAGGCGGGGCACATACGTCAGATTGCTGAGACAGATTAAAAAGAAGAATTGAGGGATGTAAGGAGAAAAAGAGATGAGTTTTGAAATAAGATTAAAAGTTGTAAGAACATTCTAAATGGGAGGAGCTGCAAAGGAGAGGGCTTCTATGGTAACAGTGGTCGTATTGAGAGAGAGGACAGAGATGAAGATGAACCAGAGAAAATGATAGAATGATGCTAGACTCACAAATCCATGCAATGTTTAAAAAAAAAAAAAAGAACAGTTTTGAATGGGATCCTGGAACAAGTAGGGAGCCAGTAGTAGCATTTGAGCATGGAGCTGATATGGTTATTCTTATCTGTAAAAATAAAAAAGTAAACTGATTTAGCTATATTTATATTAATTTTATTACTTATGATTATTAGCTTCATGCAGAATACTGTAGCTACCTTGAGCATTGTTGTGCAGATTGAAACTTATCTATACCTCTGTTTAAAAAAAGTAAAAAGTCAATTTGGAGCAACAGGAAGGTAAACATGGAATAAGTTTCTAGCTATATTAATGTTCTGTCAAGATTTACCCACGTTAGTGATTATTATAATTATTACTTTTCAGTTCTACTGAACCTTCCATTTAATGACCTTGAAAGCACTTTACATTGAATGATTTAAGCCCCACAACAGACTGAGCAGTAGGTATATTTGTACTCAGAAACTGTATTCCTGATGTGATAAATAGATTGTTAACTTGAGTTTAGGATGGATGCATAATTCATGAGTGGTATTGCAAGAGCAAAGGATGCAGGTGTGACCGAATATACCTGTGTTCGCACCCTACACTGTTGTAACAATTTTTGTACAAGGTGTGTCTTGTGAGGCATCATTTAAAAACTCTTAAGTTGCTGATCAATAATGTCATGGCAAAATGCATGTAGCAGCGTTATATGTGAAATTATAAACATAAGCTGAGATCATGACTAAAAGTGTGGTTTCCAGAGAAGTCTTGTGAATGGCTAAATAGGGTCCTCCGAGCCATAGGGTAGGTGATGCCTCAGCCAGATGTAAATAAGGCTGATGGATCATTACCTGCTAAATAGCCATTTTGTGGCAGGAAAGGGACAGGGTTAAAAAAAAATCTACATTTTAGCAAAGAAACAGCATGGAGTTCTCTTCCACAAGGCTGCCTGTTGCCTTGCTCCCCTTGGAAATGCTTCTCAAACGCAGAAAGGACTATAAAAAGAGGGGGCAGACATCCTAAGTCCTCTCTCTCTCTCTCTCCCCTTCTTCCTTTTCACTGCACCAAAAGGGACAACGGAAGCAACATTGGACTGAGGGAGGAGTAAGTCAGTAAGACTTCTGTAAGTATGTGGTGAGAGAACTTTGCTTTTTGAATTTTACATAGTTTTAAGTTAGGCACCAGTAAACATTTTATCTTACTTTTTCTTGTGACCATTTCTGACTGTTATTTCTAGGGTGACCATATGTCCTGTTTTAGCCAGGACAGTCCCCTTTTTAAGCTCTGGCCCAGATGATATAACATTTTTGGCAAACCTGGGCATTTGTTCCATTTGCTCTTGCCCTAAGAAGAGAGCAAAGGACGTTTTGGGCAAAAGCAAAATGAAAAAATCACAATGTCTACTCAGGTGAGCGATGATGCCAGATGGCAAGGGCGGTCAGTCCCCTGCCTCTCCCCCCTTCCCCTCCACCCATGGCAGTGGGGCTCAGGCAGTCTTGGAGCAATGTTAATTTGTCCTCACCCCTCAATTTGGATAGGATGAAACCTGAGAATCTGCTTTGACCATCTCACTCCAGTTCTTTAGAGCCCTATAGCCAAAATGAGGAAGTTAAGAGAACTTCAGAGAAAACTGATTGTAGTAAGGGGCAGAACTTGGATTAGAACTGAATCTAGGTCTCTTGATATGCTAATATTTTTCATGTAACTTCTTATTTAAGAGGACTATACTTCAGGAATAAATTAGAAAAACAAAATGTTGTTGGGGAAATCTAAGACCAATGCTGTTCAAAGTAGGAGTTTTTGGGTGGGAAAATCACCAAAACACATCCTGCCCACCATCCTCCTTTTAAATATACCTCCTATTGTTTAACCATGTTTTAAAACAGAATATAATTCTAACAGTAAAGGCTGTTTTCTCTCAACTATGTTCTGTGACATTTCATTTAAAAACAATTTGAGTATAATTATTTTAGATGTTTAAATGTACTCATTGTAAAGCTGAGAACAGATACAAGAAGATTAAGTTAAGTGCTGCTATTATATTTTCCATTTGGTTGAAACTTTTTATTGTGTGCATTAGTCCTGTGGGAGCACAATAAACGGAATGGAATTGTCATTTAGTTTGGTGTGATAGACAGCTGGTTCTTTAGGTGCTTTTTTGTCTACTGTGTATTTAGTTACATCACTTAGAGCTATTGTATTGCTGGAAATTAATAGCACTTTTTTCCAGTGTAGTTATGTATTGAAATTGAATATGCTATGGGTCAAAAGGTTCATTGGTCAAATGATTCTCATTTTCCCAAAACTCCTTACCAATAGCAAAGCTTTCTTCAAATGGGACCTTAAACAAAGGATCAATGTTTTAGTCATAGCACTTGCAAGATTTCTGCAGCCTGCCTGGGTTTTGCAGAGACCACTCCAGATCTAAAGGTGCCTGTCTACGCCAACATAGTCACCCACCTATTTTCCCTTCCCAGTCAGTAATATTATGAGTCACCAGGTGGCGCTATTACATGCTTCAGTAATTAAGTCAGGGATTCCCAAAATATTTGCCATCACACCTCATAATAATTAATTATTTCCTCCTGGGACTCCAGATCCCATGGAGGATGCCATTTTGAAGAGGAAAATGGCATCCTCTGCATCTTGTCATTGCACACTGTACATGAGAGGTCATGTTATGCAGAGCAAAATGGCATCCTCTGTACTCTACGGTTTGCTGTGACCCTATCTGCTGAGGGTCGGGTGACCCACAATTCAGGAATTGCTTAAGTTAGATCTTGGAGACATGCAAGCAGTTAGTTGTGGTGCTGCTCTTTTTTAAAATTTCATGCCTATCATCCATACAGTGAATGCCTTCTTTGTCTGTCTCTGTCTGGAGTAACTTCTTAGGAGATAGGCCGATAGAAACCAACAAAACTTCCTTTGTTGTCAAAAATATTACCCCACATGTATGCGGAAAGTCTTAATGAATTTAGCAGGAAATCTTTCTAAAAGAGTTCCTCTTATTGATTGAATCAAGCATTTTATCCCTAATATAGAATTTTGTAACGTGGTTCATAAAACATTTTGTTTGATTTTGTATTAAATTCTTTGAGCCTGATTTGCTTTTCACGTAATCAGGTTTACACCAGTGCAACTCTATCGACTTCAGTGGGGTTATTCTTATTTACACTGCAGTGGTGTGGATAGCTTCTACTGGAACTTATTGCATTTCTGCAGACTCTTGTTAGCGTCATCCCTATTATATTCCACAGGACTTCTCCCTAAGTGGAGGATTGAATTAGTAGCTGCATTTTACTCGTTGTCTTCATGTGGAGGCTGTGCTCTGCAGAATACCAGGGAAACATGTTCTGTGTCTCCCTTTTGTCTCAGAAAAGGATAGGTTCCTCCCTTGACATCTGACAGTCCGTTGGGGAAGAGACTTTAATGGGTCATAAAAAATGAAGAAGGGCAAGAGGAACTGGATAGATCACAGTGCTGCCCATGTAAAGGTAGAGCATTTCTATCTCTAGGCCACCAGTTTAAATATAGATATAGCTGATTGTAGAGAAACATTATCATCTGATAGTTGCTTGCCTACTGATATATTTAATGAGTTGGTGATGGTTTTAGTTGAGTTTTTTAATAGGCAGCCATCCACGATGCTGAAACAGCCATTATCTATGGCAGCTTTGGCAGACAGAATGAGTCTTGAATGAGCATGGAAAATGTATTGCCCTTGCCTCTTGTAGAAGTGAGAATTAAATCTAACTGGTGAGGCAATATGGGAAAGCTTGCAGTGTTGCTGCATGTACTTTTCTAGTTCACGATTTAGTAGATGTAAGTGTCCCAAAAATGGTTCCAGCTCTTCTCCACATCCTCCTTTTGCTCTCAAGGTTGGCAAGAATTTGTCCTGACAGATATGTGCTCTTTGTTCTCCCTCCACCTGACAACAGGCTGTGAAATTTCGGTTAGCAGTTGTCCTTGGTACAAATGGTAGAGGTGCCTTGAACTCTCCTCCCGAGGCCCCATGCATCTATGCAAGCACTACTACCCTAAATATTTTGGGAGCCCCTGATCTAATTGCTTAACCTTTAATGCATTATGAAATCTTCCCCAAAGTAAGATTTTGTGGAAGGGTCTACGGGAGGAGGGTTATGGGGAAAAAAAGAGAGCTTTGTGAAGTGGAAGTTGAGGTGTCTGTAGTTCTCCGCAGTAGCTGAAGTGTTAACACACACTCATTTAACAATTTCAGCTTCCAGTTTCTAAAGTGTGGAGGTTTTTTTTGTTTTTTTTTTAAGGGAGGAAGGTACTGAACTAAAAAGTAAGAGATTTATAAAAGACGTCATAAAATGGTTAAACTGAGTGGGATTTAAAAGGAAAAAAACTGAGGAACCAAGTGAGGGACCAAATTGAAACCACCAGGTCTGAACCACCTCCCAGTTTGAGGCAGATAAGCTCAAGGTAGAGACTCATTTGGCCCTGAACTCGTTAGTATGCACTAAACCGGGGCCCTGGATCCAAACACCCTTTATTTGGGGGGAAGTTCAGATGAGTGTCACGCGGGCTGCATTAGGAGGGGGGGGGGCATTTGTGTTATGTAACATTAATATGTCAAAATCGTAGTGATTCATGTAAGACATACCATGTCAGGTACTGTTAGAAAGGTTATAATATGCTGAATAAGATGGTAATATTTGTGTTCATGTGTAATATGTGTAAGGAAAGTTATGGAGATCTTTGATATCCCTGTATTTCAAACTGGGCTGTGGAAGACACACCCCAGACAGAGAGGCGGCAGGACAATAGCTTGCTTAATAGCCCATTCAAGGCCTTATCAGAAGCCAGAGGCCCGGGAAGAAACTAAAGGCATACCTGAAGAGTTACCAGGATTGGCCCATGTGACTATGGACTTCATTTTGGTTCCAGTAAAGTTCCACAAGCCACATGGCCAGAAACAGAGGGTATATAAGATCAAACCACAGAAACCATTTTGTCTTCGTCTTGGCCTTGTGTCCTTGTTCCTGTCCAGCTGCGGACACACCTCTGGATTAACACACTGTGCAACTGAACTGAAGGACTTAGACCCATCCAGGTACTGGATGTATACCAGAGGAACTATACAAGCCTGCAACTCCACAATTGTTCTAGAAACCTGATGTATATGGACTTTTAAATCATCTGTATGTATCTGATTGCTTTAAGCCTTTAACACTTCTCTTATTGTTTGTTTTTCTTTTATCAATAAACCTTTAGTTTTAGTTACTAAAGGATTGGCTGGCAGCGTGGTATTTTGGGTAAGATCCAAACTTATAGTGAACTGGTACTGTGGCTGGTCCTTTGGGATCAGAGGGAATCTTTTAGTAAAGAGCATAGAGTTAAAGCAACTGATCTCTTTACTGGACCTAGTGTCGGTTTTGGGAGCCAGAGACTGAAATGCAGTAAAGGGGGCTGTGTGTATTTGCACAGTGGCTTCTTGATAACCAGTGTGGGGGAATCAGAAGCACTGTTTGTGGCTGGTTGGGAAGTCTGACTGTGGTGTCACCCACCAGTGCTGGGAGAATTTGCTCTCCTTTTGCAGCCTGCCCTGACCTTGGCATTATCAGTGGGCTACCCTGGGCACGGACGGGTTACAATGAGATCTGGGTCTTTGCAGCTAGGGCTTATCTCGGCAACCAAGTGATTCGGTTAACTGCTGTGTTTGTCAGCTGGGAAAAATGATGGCTCATACATTTGCATTGATCCTAAAATATTCTATCTGCTAACAAGCAGGGGGGTTGGGGAAAGAGAGAGATGGGGCATTAGCAGGTTTCAGAGGAAGAAAAAATACGGATGGAAATGTTAGGTGCTTGATAATTTTCAAAGATGGTGCTTCACACGCTCCTGGCAGCTAAATCTTGATAATGAGTTCCATTTCACATGCTTTTGGCAAGGCTTGCTTGCAAGGATTATCACTGTCAGCTGCTCAGCACTGTTAAGTATCTCCTAGAACTCTGGAGCACATATCTGAGTCTATCAGTATATGTTGACGTACATATTACTTGTGGTATTTGGGGGAGGAGGAGGTGGGAGAGGTGAGGAACAGGCAAGAATCATACAAGTAATGACATAATAGCTTCATATAAGGGCTCTAGACAATTCAGCAGGGTCTGGATTAAAACTAAATAGGGAAAGCTGCCAGCTCTCTGGAAGCAAAATAACATTTCAAAGAGACAGACTATCTGCTCTTGGGTTACAGTCTGACATGAATAAATTGCAGGCTGTGATAAATTTGTCAAGAACTAGCAACAAGAGAGACGTACAATGTGTACCAGGTATGATTAACTAAAGGGTAGGGTAACCAGATAGCAAATCTGAAAAATCAGGACACTTTTTGCAGGGAGGGAGGTGGGTTAGAGTTGTGTCTCTAAGACAAAGTCCTGAATATTGGGATGATCCTATTATAGTGGCAAACCTGTGCCAGTCCTGGTAGTAAACACTGCAGCACTCAGAACAGTCTGCTCTGTTGTAAATTGGGGTGTTTATGGGACCTGAATCATGCGTGAATGGTACCTACAGTAATTTAGTCTGTGTATACATTAAAATAGTTATGGTTTCCCTGCAGATGAATACAGGAATGGCACTAGAGCAGGACTGCCTCATGGGTTTCTAACATTTACAGTTTGTTGTTATGCTGATAGGAAAACCCTGCCTAGGTTGGAAACAAAGATGGTTTAGCTCATCCTACCTATGTGAATCTTTAGAGTGTATTTATTAGTGTAAATGGTGGATTGTCTATAACATGAAGTCTTTAAATCATAATGGGAGGACTTCAGTACTAAGCCAGAGGTTGTAGGTCTATTACTGGAGAGGGTGGGCAAGGTTCGGTAGCCTGCCACGTCAGACTAGATGGATCATGATGATGCTGTCTGTCCTTACAGTCTATGAGTCCATTAGGTATCCCATTGTTGACACATAAACAGACCATAACCCTTTTAATTATAATTATTATAACTGAATATGGAATCCTGGAAAATCCCTTGATTAGCCGAAGTAGAATTGTGTAACTGTACATGGTAGCATCAAGAAAACAAACTTCTGCACTAAAGAGAGATCCTGTCCCATAAAATTAAGGGCTACAATACTCATTAACTCTGTCACAATCGGTATTCCAGCTGGAAAAAATTACAGTAGCAATGCTTTGGGACCCAGAAAGGGGTGCAGTGGGGAAGAGACCCATTTGTTCATGCAGGAAATCCTAATGATTGCCCTCCCTGGAATGAATTTATGCTCGCTGAAGGGACACAACCAAAGGCAGAGACAGTTATTACACCTGCATCCACATATTGTGAAGCTTTAAATAACTTTCTTTGGGCAGAAAGGAAATGAAACAATTTGCTACATACATTGAGACTGAATAGACCATGAGCAATTGCAGCACTTGTCTTAAATATAATTATAAGTAAAGGAGGCAATACCATTGGAAACAGTGCTTTCATATATGTGTTGGTGGGGTGAGGAATAAAGTTGAATTAATTCTGTTATGGAAACAAAACCTTCTATTATTTAACTTCACATCCAAACCATCTAGACAATACGCATTAAACAGGAATTTCAGTTGCTATCAAAAATTAAATGGAGTCCATGTTCTCTGAACAGAATCTCAGCAACTATGATGATGGACAACAGGGTAAACCCTGGCATCTAGGAAAAGATCAAAGACATTAGAATCTGCCTTGAAGTTCAAACACTGTAGGCTAGCAATTGCATATGTCTAAAAAGAAAAGAAAACATGGAAAAGGGGAAAAGTGGGGATAAGGATTGCCAAAATGCTGCTCAGAGCATTAGACAGAAATTCAGAGATTTAGTCAAATTTATCTAGCCATTTGAGTAGTCTGCAAACTTAGTGTGAGGAAAAAGTAATGGCTCTAATTGTGTTACAGCTCTCATGCCTTACACAAGGTTTCAAAATACATCCAAAAGAAATACTACTGTCAATCAGCAAAAAGTGTTTTCATAGACTTGTCCTCTTTCTTCTGCAGTGATCGAAGACAATTCAGTCTATGAACCAATTGGCACAGTTTTGAAATCAATATGGTTACTTAGGTAGGGCTTTGGGGACAGAATTTCCCTTTAGTGCATAGGCTAGTGTAACGGCAGGTGATAACTGAAACAAAACCAGTATACGTTATGAGGGAAGACATGTTGATTTTGTTGTTTAACTCAGAGAAAAAATTGCCAAGCAAAATTTCTTCAGCCTTGAATAAATGTGAAAACAAATTGACCAGAGATGATCTCCCAAACATGAGGAGTTGAGAGAGATCTCTTCTATGTTAGAGGAGTTTATCATGGTAAAAATGAGTGTTTAATTATTTTGCAGGTAGAATGCACCTGTGCTTCCATGGATTTTCAGGGAGGTTGTCATTGGTGCAAGTTACTCTTTGACTTTGTAGGGCTAGCTCCCATTTGAGGGACTAATCATTTCAAGCTAAGCTGATTTAAAAGTCAATTTAGATGCATCTCATTGACACAAATGGAGAGATGTCAGCTCCAACAACTGTAATTTGTCAGCTATTGGAGCTTACTGAAGCCTCAGCTGCTTCCCCCATGTTATTCCTCTCCCTATTAAATGTCCAATATCTCCGCTAATGCCCTTCCCATATTGCTCACTGGCTGAGATTAGCATAGCAGGGGAAGATGGAGATTATATAATACTCCCTCTTGGCCATGTCTTCCCTTCCTCATTGGCTGCAATCCCTGCTCTGACAAGCTGGAAGTGAGTTCGTCAGAGCAAGGCTATCAGCTGGTGAAATACTGGGCTTCACTGATTGTGTCTGTGGCAGGGAGGAATGGAGCTGGCAGCTGCGCTCCTCCTAACATCTCAAGAAGCAGCTCCCCTCCTCCCCCTACCCCTCCACTAGATTTGGATTGAGTGTTTAAAAAAACAAAGCAAGGGCAAGCCCTGTTAATTTTGAACTTTTTCCAAATGAATAAAGATCAAGCCCTAGTACAGGTCTATCTGTTACTCCATATGGCTAACCCGAGTCACTTTGATCAGCTTTTGAGTTCGCAGGTGCTATTGTAACCTGTTTAATATTGTTGTTCTGAAATCATTTTCTTCTTTCTTTTCTGTAACATTCATAAACGTGGGACATTTTCCAAAGCATACTGTGCCTGATAGAAACATAGCAAAGCTGGCTGTGAAGGTGGTAATATTTGGCTCTTGAGAGGACTCTGTTGATATTCTTAAGCAAAGAAATTAGAAATTCAATATGTCTACTGCAGATGAGTTTGTTTTATCCACTGGAAGTTTCAGTGCTGAACTGTGGCTTCTCTTCTCTGCAGGACAGCTTTATAGCTAGCGGAGTTAACTATAAATGACTTATTGGGAGAATAGTACATATACATCTGAGATCCGTAGATCCAAGGCAGCAAATTTACCATTGTGGAACCAAAAGTACAGCTGTTTTTCTATAAAAGACTGCATTTCAAATTTCCAAGAGCCTGGATTTAATACAGTGGGCCAGTGTAGTGGATGTTCAGTATTAGAGAAATCATGCCTGCTACAAACGTGTGGTGGGAGAATTTGCAGGGGAGGGGGAGAGGGTTCCTATTTTATTTTCCCCTTCAAGCACACCAGTCAAGAAGATAGCAGGCTTCAAGTCCTATTAGCTTTACTGGTCATCTGCTATATTTGGACCTATAATTAACAAATTGTCCAAGTCCTGCACCAGCTGTTGTTGAGTCTTCTAAAACCTGGGAGGGACTATTTTAGCTCAACCTTTTCTTTCAGGTTTTCCAAAGCCCTCAATAGAAACACTGCATAATAGGGGCAGGGGATTTGCCCTTTCTGGCATCTTACATTGCACAATCAATAGAGTTATTTGAGTGTGGGCCTAGGAAATGAAGACTGTTTTAAAACAGTGTGGTAGAGAAGATAATAAGAATAGCCTATGGGTTGTTTATAATCGTTTTTCACTCGCTGTGATTATTCACTACTTACTGTTTGGGGTGGATGGCTGCACAACTAAATCCTATGCCTGTTGTTGTTCCCTGATGGGAGAACTGGAATTCTTAAACCAGGAGAACACCATATAGTGCACAACAAGTAATGCATATCATTGTTCATATGCCCTAAAGAGGTATTTGTGTGAATGAGTTCCCCCAAACATTTGTGAATATAAAAACTTGTTTGTGTGAATGCCCATGAATAGCTAATGAAAGGGGGTATGAGCACAGTCAAAATTAATAGCTCTGTGGAACTTCAAACCAATGCCTCTGAACGCTGTTTTGGAATATTCCCTGCACACTTCTGGAAATATTTGTATTTTGCAGAAGAAAAATGTTGACTGCTCCATAAAAAGAGACCTAAATTTCTGCAGTTCAATCTTTTCACAATATGGATGTAGCCCCAGTATAGTCACAATCCAGTTTATCAAGATCTTCCGATCTTGTTTGATTTCTGAATGTGTCTACTCACTTACCTAAATATCCCACTGTTAGCTAAAACCTTACCATTTAATCTTTAAATTAGTCCAGTTAGACCAAAGCATCTTGTGATTTCAAATTCTGTAATGAATTTGTGGAACTCTTTGTCAAGATCCAAATGTTAATTTCAAGACTAAGGCCAAGACTTTCAAACGTGACTAGTGATATGGATGGCTATTTTATTCAAATATCACTGATTTATATGAGACTAGGTCATGTCTTCTGAAAATCTATGTAAATCTCTTCAGGTAATTATACAGAGGAAACCAAGGGGTTATGAGCTGCTGATTGAAAGAGGCATCTTTTCCAAAGTAAGAATATATCAGATCATTCAAAAACTTCAGCCCCAGTTGGAGCATGTTTGTTCTCTGGTGATATTTTTTCCAGCAATGACTGATGCATGTGGCTGTTCATGACTTTGTTAAATTTCCATTAGTGGTATTTTTGAGACACTACCAGGTAGAGAAGTTTCTGGAGTGAATAGAACTTTAGATGATGATGTTAACCTCTAAAAAAAAGATTATTTCACACTTTCATGTGATTCCTGCTTCTGGCTGGAAGCAGAAGTACTCAGGTACCATGAGAGCCTGTTTAGTTTGTAGTACAGAAGTGGCTGGTATAAGTGGTTTGGGGTATTTATTTAAATAAAACAAACTTCAAAAGTTTTCAGGTTTGCCCATCAGTAGGTTGCATTTTCATAATTGGGTATGATTCTATGGCTGAGTGCAAAATGGCGGATGCTCTGCATGCATGGTCCTAAGTCATATTTTGACACTGAAAGATGTTACATAAAAACCAACTCTTATTAACATGGATTTCTAACATTACTGTCCGTCCCTGCCATCAGAAGGTAATGCATGTATAGTTAGCATTCTTTGTTAATAGAATAATTGCAGATTTCGAAGTAATTACAATTCCTAGATAGGATAACATTGCCATATTAGAGCAATGTGTTTGAATCAGCAGTTGTTTTCCTTAGTTATTTTTACAAAGGATTTTGGTAAATAACAATTTATTACCCAGCTTGTTTCAAATGGAGCAGATACGTAAATGAATATAACTATTGACAAAGCACATGTAATATACGGATAGTTTGGGATTGGTTTTGACTAGAATATTTCATAGTAATTAGGGCTACTCAAAGAAATAATTTAACAAAGCTTATTAATGGAAATTTGGAAGCTTAATTTGACTAATCTATTAAGCAATATTGACAGACATGTTGATTCTGAGATTCTGCTTTAAGTAGTTTGTCTAAGTATCTCTGATTAAATTGTGCAGTAATGGGCTTAATGACAACCGCTGACAGATATGACCCCAATAATAACAGACCAGATACAGTAAGCAGGGTGGTTAATGGTAAAGCTTCTTGGCTCTTATACAATTAAAGGATGGCTCACTTGTCCTTTATATTAATGCTGGTTACATAAAAACTAAGGGGGGAAAAAAGGGTTCCTTGTGGAATTTGAATCAGACCTTTGCTTGACCTCCATTTCATTTTAATGGCTTTGGATGAGGTTTAAGAGATTCTTAACTTCTCTCTTTCAGTTAATCCTTTGTGCTTTACAAAATGTGCTTTTCTGATACACCTGGAAGACATAAAGTCTTGTTTAGCCACTGAACATGTACATCAGAAACCAAGGCAGCTCAAGATTCCCTCAAATGCTCCAGCAATGTGGCCAATTGCTCACATGGAAGGAAGACCAAGACAGTTGGAAAGAGTGGTCTCAGAAGAGAAAATTGAATAATCACAAAGAATAGGCTAATCAGTGTTGTGATGGTCCCACTGATTTTTTTAACAGGACCATGTAAGTGAGGGTTTGTGGGCTCAGGCCTTCAATCCTTACCCATAGTTGTTGAAACTAGGGGTGCTGCCCCCCCTGCCCTGGCTTGAAGTGATTTCCATCATACACAGGGTTTATATTTTTGTTCAATGGCTTTCAGCACCCCCACTATACAAACTGTTCCGGCACCCCTGTCCTTAGGAGCTGGCTATAGGCATTTACAAAATTATTTTATATATCTCTGGAGCTTGCGGCTTCCAAGGGTTAATATTTCAATACAGTAAAGTGACCCTTAAATTAGCTGGCTGAGGTAATGGTGATGTACTGTGCTTGAGATCAGAAGTGGGCTTGAAATTCTTGATCACCATGCAGTACGGAGAATGAGTACGCTCTGAATGTGAAGCACGTAGTCTAGCTGCATGACCCTTGGCATTTTCTTTGCTTCATTCAAAATGGTTTAATTTTATGGTGCCTAAGTGCAAATTTCAACTGGCTTCAATCACTTACCTATCTACATTTGCTTTAGTAAGCTGGTTAACATTCACCACACATTACAGTAGCTCTGCCTTTTTCTGAGTTGTATTTGGAAATTGTGATATTGCCTATACCATCGTATGGTAACTGAGTAAATAAAGATTATGTTTTTAAAGTCAATCAGTCATCTGTAACCTACAAAAATTGTGCTTAACTGAAAACAGAGAAACCAAAATGGTGCCATTAAAAATAAAGTATAAATGAAGTTTTTCCTTCTGGAAAATTACCATCAATCAAATCTTTTGAATTATTTTAGGAATACAAGGTGGTAGTCCGTATTCACCCTTCATACCGCAAAGAGTGGTCATTGCAGTGCACATCATTCACTCCTCGTTACCAAAGTGGGTATCTGAGATGTGGCACTTTATTTCCTTTTTTCTAAGTATATAGAGATACTGTGAAATGACAGGTATCGATATATGGCAACTAGTGGCAAATGCTGACTTTTTAATGGTGATAACAAGGCATTTCTGAACTTCCAATACCACAAAAACTCAATGTCAGTATTTTTTTATATTCCTTCATATACCTTAAACTTTTGCTCCCAATAGGGCAAATAATGTACACAGATTTTTGGAGCCCAATCCTGCACTCTTATTCAGGCAGATACTCCTCCCCCTTTGGTCTATCTACTCTGCTCTGCTCCATCCCACCCCAGGCCTCTCTCTGCCCTTTAGTGCAGGATCAAGCCCTAGGCAACTGTTTCTGAAGGGTTTTTGTTTTTGTTCCAAGTATTTATAGAACAACAGATCTTCCATAGTGGGATTTTCAAGGGACCCTAAGTGAGGTAGGCTCCCAAATCCCATTGCAATTGAAGGGCAGTTGGCTGTCTAACTCCCTTATCAAACCCAAGCCTTAGTCAAATGCAGAACAAATATTAGAATTGATGTGGGGCAATACTCTGGGACGGTCCTTTGAGATCTAATTTAATGTCTGATGTCTAATTAAACCTTTTTGGCTAGCAGCTCAAATCTCTCAAATCTTAGTGCTACTTAGGGTATGTCTGCCCTAGAGCTAGAGGTGTAGTTTCCAGCTCAAGTGGATATACCTGTATAAGCTCTGTATAAGAAGGGCTACCTAGGCTTTCAGACAGGATTGTACTCAGGGCAGCTAACCCATCCCACCTCTTGTATGCCATGGCTATGCTTCTAATTTTAGTATGCTGGCTCGATCAACGCTTGCACAGATATTTCTACCTGAGCTAGAGTGTAGACAGTCACTTAGCTCCAGTGTAGACATACTTAAGTTAAAAATATTTGTGTCCATTGGGCCAAAGAGAAATTTCACTTTCTCCTTTAAAAATAAAATCATTAGAAAGAGGTTGTACATATAGGGAAAATCTGACAGTGATCCAAAGAGTATATGTCTTTTATTATCGTTTTGTACTGTGCCTAGAATAATTCTGATTGGGGCCTCGGGATGCTACTGCAATAAAAGGATTTAATAAAAGGATGCTGCTGCTGAAAGTTTGGAAATGAAATCATGGTACTGAAGCAGGTTTGTTTTGCTTATTTTGGTAAATATGTATCTTGAAAAAGTTTGGTCTGCGTCTGGAAAGCTGAAATTGATATACATATGGCCTAGAATATCTTTCTGGAATCATTTCCTCCTTACCCTTGTGGCTGCAATGTTTGGGCCCTACATCATAGGAACCAGGGAATGTTCTCCTTCTTCTCCATGTAAGTGCGTGTGTTTATGGGAAAACCTCTCAAGTGTTTACCAATTAACTCCCAAAGTTATGTACATTCCACATAAACTTAGGATCCTCTACCTGTTGTTGCTGAAAATGTAAGGTGGTGATAATCATGACACTGAGCTGGTTACACAGAAAGAAACAAATAAAAATATATAATTGTGATTTGGGGTCTTTGGCACACATTGCCTCCCATAGACAACCTGGAGGCAAATGGTGGTGAATATAAATAGATTTACTATTTCTGAAACAAAAGATTGGTTTTATTCTGGCCATCACTACTCTTTATTTCTGTCAGGAATACTGCATTCAGAAAGATTGCAAAATTGAGTTGTTTAACATGAAATGGAAAAGCGTATAGAACCTATGAAAGGACTGAGGTATTTTTAATGTTTTGGCAGATCTGATAATTCATGGGTATGGTTACAAGATGCATGACCTGTAGGTGGTTCCTTCATAGAATAAGAAGCTATATAGGATGCAAGGTGGATGATGTAGATGTGGCATATTATATGGCTTGTTCATGATATGTGACAGCACAGCAACTTGCATCTAAGTAATCTTTGTTAAAGGTTAGTGAGAGGTCATAGTCTATGGAGTACAAGTTCTTAGGTAGAATTCTTCCTAATGTCCCTTATGCTGACAATAACCTATTTTCCCATACCTGTTTAGGGAGGATCTGCAATTGTGAGATCTGCTAATTGCCAAATTGCCATTCCCAGTCTATAATGGGGTGGCTGCCTCCGTTTAATGGAAGTCAGGGGCCCAGTCTATATGTGACAAGCTTCTTTAAAGAGAATGAGCCCATCTCAGCCCACCTGTAAGTAATTAACTGCCTGTAAGTAATTAACTAGAAGGCTAGTTGTCAGTTAATTGGCTATGAGCACCTGGACTGGACCTGATAACAAAACTGAGTTGGAGGGGGTTGTTCCTAGAGAGAAGGCTCCTAAAGAGAGGAGTTCTCAAGTAACAGAGCAGGAAAGCTCCCAGGGAAAGAGACTTAGGCAGGGACCTCCCAGATAGTTGTTGGGGGCCCAGCCTGCAAAGATCTGTGTGCTGCTGGGAGAAGAACGGGGGTCAGCAGGAAGGCCCTACAGAAGCCCCTAGCTCCTGGAAAGGAATTGAGTCTGAGTGTGCCTGGATTTGGGACTGCAAGACCCAAGCCGGACTGGGGTCTGCCTTCCTGATAAGAGATCTTGGTGAACATCTGATGGGGTTCCCGGAGCTGTGAGCCACTGTTACCTCACTTTCAGCCTCAGCAAGTGAGAGCTTTGCTGCTGCTAAGCTACATGTCAGCTCCATGACACACCAGCTTATTTGCCTTGCCAGCAAACTCTTCAGGACTCAGTCCAAACTTTGCCTCACTGGTAACAATCAGTGAACCCAAATTTCTCAGAGATGTCTCTCTGCAGTGCTCAGTCCCTCTTATTGTGGCACCCACAAAACCATATCAAGTTTGTTGTTGCTTTAAAGAGACAGGAGACAGCAGCTTTTAAACTTAAGCAAGTTTAACAAATGCTCCACTTCAGTCAAAGCACTGAGTTGGTTTATGGTAAAAGTAAAACAAGTTTAGTAACAAAAGGGCATAGTCTTTCTTTCAGCATAGCTGACCAGTTTTTTGCCAGGATCCAACAAAGAGAACTCAAAGTGTTTAGTTTCTTTAACTCCTCAGGCAAAGGATAACATAGAGGTTCCATCCTCATCATCTTACAGTCCAATAAACCTTTGAAAAATAAGCCCAGACAAAGTTTCTCTCTCCTGGTGAGGAATAGATGCCATGCTGTTGTCTGCTGTGCTTGATAGCTTTGTTTATCTTATATGTAAATGTACCGTCATTTTCTCATTTTAACTCTTTGTACACTCCTCACACAATGATTTTCGGGACCAGTGGATTACTAGTTTGTATATGATACCTTACATATATCTTTTCGATAAATATCATGACAACAGTGTGTGGGGTGTGGTGAGCTACTCAAGCCTGCTGAGTTTTTTTATTACATACCAGGGAGCCCCTTGCCAGCTGGCACTGGGGGAGTTCCTTGGGTTACAATGTCTGTCTTATGTTCCTGTTGAACTTTTCTTTAATAAATCAGAGTCTTTCGTAGGCAAGAGCTTGGAGCCCTACTGAGGCAGCTCACTCAGTCCCTGAGGGAGTCCTGCTTCTTTTCTGCCCCTAACTTAAACTATGATGGGTCTGCCACTCCCTCGCCCCCACGTTACAATGTGTGTGAAATATTTTTTAAATTGTATTTAGACTCTCCTTACTCATGATATACCACTGCTGAGGATTACACTGTGCACACCTACCTCAATACTAACAGAAGGACCACTGACTATCCCTCATGGAATAGTGCCTGCCTTGGAGACTTGCAGTACTCCAGCAAACTTTCTAGCAAAAAACAATGTGACTGCCTGATGTTACACAGTCTCCTAAGTTATATTTAGTTTAATTCAGTGCTGTGTTACACAGGTACCCTTAAAAACTTTCCAGTTTTGCCATAGCTAAACCACAGCCCACATTACTCCAGGTACTTGAATACCGTGGTGTTGGAAGGACCAAATAAAAGTCTAGATAGATTTGCAGACTCCCTGTGCTTTGCTATAGCATCCTGAAAATACAGAAAATTTAATAGCAAGGGCAACTGACAAGTTTCCATGGGTGACTGCTGGGATGATAAAAACCCATCTCCTTTAAGGGAAAAAAAAAGTGGGGTGGGGAAGATGTATCTTTCCCTTAGTGTGCAAGAATTAATGTATCACTGAGTTCTGTTCTCTGCTTTGCCACTGGCATTCTGTGTCATCCTGGGAGATTTCAACTTTTATTGCCTCAGTTTCCCTATCTGTCAAATGATTGCAAAGAAAACTTCTTGTGTGAGACTTAATGTTTAAGTTTTTCAAGGTGCTTATTAAAAAGTGCTTTATACAGAGCTTGCACTTACATTTTCCGTGGTGAGTGAATTTACCTACTTATGTGTGGTTATTTTCCCCCCCTAGGTAGAAAGAATGTCCATCTGGTGAAAACGGCCTGTAAAATAGGCCCGTAGAGAGGCCCTAAATGGGCAGATGAGGGTTTCCTCAGTAAGCAGGTATCTCTTTTCAGCTGGCATACCTGGCCGTACCTGGATGTGTCTGGAGCATACTTCATTCCAGCAATCCCCAGCCAGTGTAATAGCCTCAGGATTGAGGGAGCACAAAGCAGCATATGGCCACCTTGGCCTCTCACCTCTCTGGCTGTGGTGAGCAGAGAACTGACAGTTAGGGATCTAGGCTGTTAACTCTGATCTTCACGAGCAGAAGAAAAATAACATGTAACTATTTAGTGCTGTTGGGTGCCATTAGACAGCTGCTGTGTTCCACTGTGGTCACCACAGTGAGTGAAGGGATTCCAATATGAAAATATGAATATGTATGCTTTCATCCAACATATTTTTCAGAGTTGGATTTCTGAGCCAAAACAGAATAGGAGAGCCTGTCATTCCTACCAAAGTCTCAGGGCTATAATCACCCCTGTGTACATGCATGGCTTCAGTGGGAATTGCAGGCACACTTCTGGGTCAGAATTTATTTTTGAAAGCTTTAGTGGAAACCAGCATCTGGCCAGACATCAAACAGAGCCTTCCCTGTTCTGAATTTGTCATTTTAAATAAATTATTAATTAGAAATTAAAAAGCTAAGTGATATTTTTTTGGCTGAAACTTTTTTCCACTGAAAATTTCAGCTTCAGGTTGGCAGAAACATTTTTGTGAATTTGTGGTGGTTTTCAGTAGATTATTTTGACCCAAACAGCAAAAGGAATAAATGTCTAAAAGATCATTTTGATGTAATCAATACATTTATTTGGGGGGGAGGGCTAGTTTCAGCTGGGGATTTAGGCACCTTTCTCAAAAACCAGGAGGAGGTGGTAAATGAAAACTGTAGTGAAAATATTTTTTCTAGCCTTTTCTAATAACTATAATGTCCATGGAAAACACTTTGACCACCTTTCTTTGGATTCTGGGCACTGAGGAAGTTCAGCAAAATTCTGAGGTGATAGATTGCTGATATTTAAAGAAATCTGAGCTTTCCCCCAACTAATGATCACAGACCCTTGTAGAATTCACTCTTTCCCCTTACACTTATCTACTGGTTTTTTTTTCAGTAAGTCTTCCACAAAATTAAATTTGATGGAACTAGAAAAAATCATGATGTTAAAACCAGGGTATTTCAAAACTGTATATTACTGACAACAGACATATTTATCTGTAATGATCTGTGAAATGTTTTGAGGAATGGTTGAGAAAATTAGTCATTTTTCCCTGTTGTGAGAAAATCTTAGAACACCATAAACAGGATGTCAGCAGTTCTTTAAACTCCAGTGTCTATATCCCCTTTGCTGCCCCTTCGTGGTCTAGATCAGGATACAAGATTCTCTTCTTGGGAGACTGAAAGCTATCCAATTACTATTCAGAATTCCACTAGAGGGCAGCCTTTTCCCAAGCAACTCTGCAGAGCAGAGGAGGGAATCATTACAGAAAAATCAGTTACAAAAACAAGTAAAGGAGAAAGATGTAACCATGCTGGTTGCTGCCACTTGGAAGACTGAATAGAATCCTTGAGAGTCACTTCAGCATAGCATCTGGAAATCCTCCCAACAACCCTCACCTCTTTTTAAGTATCTGGTTGATAGGCTATATAAAGCAAAATACGGAACTCAATGGGATGGGATGAAAATACAAACAGGTTTTGAAAGTTTTTCTAATTAGGGGAGCTATTCTGAATGTGGCATATGGGTTGATTCAAGTTTTTGAGAAGGTGAAGAGAGTTCCTGGTTGGTTCCATACTTTCATTTCTTTGTCATAAAAGCTGGACCACACAAATTCTAGGCATATCAAAGATTCTTAGGACACAGTCTGTAGATGGTGTCTTTATGGTGAGGGTTGATTTAACAGCCCATGTTCTATGTGTGTACAGCATAAAAGTTCTAGTTGTGTATAGCTCAATGGAATTTCTAGTTGGTGCTGGTTGTTGGCAGCTGCTGCTCAGATTGAATTGTTTATTTCCAAGGAACAGACACTAGGTGTGTGCCAAGCATTTGGCTGCAGTTTCCTATGGTTTTTCGGAAGACTACTACTTTTTTCATGGCCTTCCCATAACATACCTGTTGGCCTCTTTGCCTGGTGGTTTGCTGTGACCCTTGTATGCACATATTTTGAAAGACAGAGACCAAATCCTTCTCCTGAGACAAGAACCCCTGTTTCAAACCACAGCAGTTGCCAAAACCCATTTCAGCCTTCCTTCTTCCTCGTGACAGTCACTCAGATTCCTTCTTTCCTGCCATGGCAGTTACCCCCTAATTCCTTCCAACAGCAAGCACCTCCAATCCATCCAGCTTCCACCACCCACACCCAAATAGGCTGCACAGGTTACCAAAGTTTACTTAGAAACCTGTATGTGTGGTGTATGTGAAATTAATTTTTGCTATCAGTCCATTTCCTTGTGGACCAGAGCCCACATTACAGAATCATAGAATCACAGAAGATTAGGGTTGGAAGGGACCTCAGGAGGTCATCTAGTCCAACCCCCTGCTCAAAGCAGGACCAACCTCAACTAAATCATCCCAGCCAGGGCTTTGTCAAGCCACACCTTCAAAACCTCTAAAGATGGAGATTCCACCTCCTGTCCACCCAGACTAAACAAGCCTAGTTCCCTTAGCCTCTCCTCATAAGTTATGTGCTCCAGCCCCTTAATCATTTTCATTCCCCTTCACTAGACTCTCTCTAATTTGTCCACATCCTTTCTGTAGTGGGGGCCCAAAACTGGATACAATACTCCAAATGAGGCCTCACTAGTGCCGATAGAGGGGAATACTCACTTTGCACTTGTCCTTGTTGAACCTCTTCAGATTTCTTTTGGCCCAATCCTCTACTTTGTCTAGGTCACTCTGTATCTCTGTATCTTATTCCTGCCTTCCAGCATATATACCACTCCCTGCACCTTAGTGTCATGTGCAAACTTGCTGATGGTGCAATCCACCACATCTTCCCAAACATTAATGAAGATGTTGAATAAAACCGACCCCTGGGGCACTCCACTTTTTACTGGCTGCCAACTAGACATTGAGCCGTTGATCACTACCCATTGAACCCAATGATCTATCTAGCTTTCTATCCACCTTATAGTCCATTCATCCAACCCATACTTCTTTAACTTGCTGGAAGAATACTGTGGGAGACTGTATCAAAAGCTTTGCTAACATCAAGGTATATCATGTCTACTGCTTTCCCCACATCCACAAAGCAAGTCATCTCATCACAGAAGGCAATCACGTTGGTCAGACATGACTTGCCCTTGATGAATCCATGCTAACTGTTCCTGATCACCTTCCTCTCCTCCAAGTGCCTTAAAATGGATTCCTTGAGGACCTGCCCCATGATTTTTCTGGGGACTGAGGTGAAGCCGATGGGTCTGTAGTTCCCCAGACCCTCCTCTTTCCCCTTTTTGAAGATGGGCACTATACTTGCTTTTTTCCAATTATCTGGGACCTCCCCCATTCACTACGAGTTTTCAAAGATAATGGCCAATGGCGCTGCAATCACATCAGCCAATTCCTTCAGTGCCCTTGGATGCATTGCATCCAGCCCCATGGACTTGTGCATATCCAGCCTTTCTAAATACTCCTGAACCTGTTTTTTCAGCACTGAAGGCTGCTCACCTCCTCCCCATTCTGTGCTGCCCAGTGCAGTAGTCTGGGAGCTGATCTTATCTGTGAAGACAGAAACAAAAAAAGCATTAAGTACTTCAGCTTTTTCCACGTCATCTGTCACTAGGTTGCCTCCTCCATTCTGTAAGGGGCCCACACTTTCCCTGATCACCTTCTTGTTACTAACATACCTTATGAAACCCTTCTTGTTACTCTTTATGTCTCTTGCTAGCTGCAACTCCAGTTGTGCTTTGGCCTTTCTGATTTCACTCCTGCATGCTCAAGCAGTATTTTTATACTCCTCCCTAGTCGTCTGTCCAAGCTTCTTGTAAGCTTCCTTTTTGTCTTTAAGCTCACCGAAGACTTCTTTGTTAAGGCAAGCTGGGCGCCTACCATATTTGCTATTCTTTCTGAACATCGGAACTGCAACCACAATTGGTATCGGCATCTTGCTTGTGGTCACAGAACAGGGGGCAAGGACTTGAACAGAAATGGAAATGGAGCAGATGATACAGAGCTGGGAGAGGTTGCAAGTGCTTTGGAGCATGGGATTAAAATTCAAAATGATCTGGACAAACTGGAGAAATGGTCTGCAGTAAATAGGATAAAATTCAATAAGGGCAAATACAAAGTTCTCCACTTAGGAAGAAACAATCAGTTGCACACATACAAAATGGAAAGTGATTGCCTAGGAAGGGAAAGGGAAAGAGATCTGGGGGTCATAGTGGATCACAAGCTAAATATGAGTCAACAGTGTAACACTGCTGCAAAAAAAGCAAACATCATTCTCAGATGTATTAGCAAGAGTGTTGTAAGCAAGACACAAGAAGTAATTCTTCTGCTTACTCCATGCTGATTAGGCCTCAAATGGAGTACTGTGCCACATTTCAGGAGAGATGCAGACAAATTGGAGAAAATCCAGAGCAACAAAAATGACTAAAGGGCTAGAAAACATGATATGAGGGAAGATTGAAAAAGTTGGGTTTGTTTAGTCTGGAGAAAAGATTAAGGGGGTGGGGGAAACATAACATTTCAAGTACATAAAAGGTTGTTAAGAGGAGGAGGGAGAAAAATTGTTCTCCTTAACCTCTGAGGATAGGATCAGAAGCAATAGCCTTAAATTGCAGCAATGGGTGGCTTAGGTTGGACATTAGGAAAAGCTTCCTAACTGTCAGGGTGGTTAATCACTGGAATAAATTGCCTACGGAGGTTGTAGAATCTCCATCATTGGAGATTTTTCAGAGCAGGTTAGGCAAACACCTGTCAGGGGTGGTCTAGATAGTCCTTGGTCCTGCCATAAGTGCAGGGGATTGGATTAGATGACCTCTTGAGGTCTCTTCTAGTCTTATGATTCTATGATCCTTACCTTTCTAGAAGGGAGCCTAGCAGAAAACAGGTTGAGGTGCCTATGCAGGAAGGTGATTTAAAAAAAAAAGGCTTGGGAGAAACTAGTTTGAGGGTACCCACAGACTAAGAAAGAAAATGAGGAAAAGGGATCCAAGTGCAGGCAGAAGGTGTGTAGTGAAGGGTGAACAAAATAGATATGTAGTAAATTCAATAGTGTGTAATATTTTACTCAATTTCCTGCTAGAATGTTGTGTGGCTGAAACTCTATGAATGTACATAGGTGATTATATATAAATACTCATGTAGACATGATCTCTCAAGCTATAGGCTAGATTGTGACTGTGGATAGATCTATGCTACAATCACAGGGTATGATCACAGCTTGTGTAGACATACCCAAGCTAGCTTTAATTTAGTTAGCTTGGGTATCGGAGCATTGATGATGCAGCAGTGCTCACTTCAGCGCAGACTGTTCAAGCCTGCCTGGAACCTAGGGAATTGCTCCAATGGCTAGCCCATGTTGAAATGCTTGCTACTACAACTTTGGTGCTCTGGTAACTGAGCTAACTAGATCAAAGCTAGGTTTGATGTCCTAGATGAGCTGCAGTCGCACCTATGATTGCATGCAGACATCCCATAGACCACCATTCTGAGCAGGAGACAAAGGTATACATCATTTTAGGAGTAGCCCTACAAAGCAGTGTGCCTCAAAAGTTCAGTTCCCTCTCTCCTTCTCTACTTAGGAAGTTGTAATTGGAACTGAGTGAAATTTTTTGACCAAATCATTTTTCAGATTCAGTGACACTGAAATGTTTTACAAGTTTGTGTTAGTTTTGCTGCATTGTTTTGGTCAAAAAGAAATTTAGAACATTTAAATTGTTTTCAAAATATTTGTTTCAACATTTTCTAAATGAGACTTTTAATATTTCAGTTTGAAACACCTTCTTCCAAAAATTGCTTTTTTAAAAAAAGAAAATTAGCCAAAAACATTTTAAAATGGTCAGTACTGAAATGCAATGTTTCCATTTTGTTCAAGTGTAATGCTTTGTTTGGCCCGAAACAATTTCTCCCTTCCCGCCCCCCCTCCCATTTTTCAATTTGCTTGAGATTTTGAAACATTCCACTTTCAGTTTGACCAGAAACAATTAATTTTTTAATGTAATGAATTGCCAGTGAGCTGAAAAATCCATTATTTGCTCAGCTGTAGTTGTGATTTGCTGTTGGTATAGATCTGCAGCAAACTGTGACAATGCCACTACGAAAACCGCCCACATCAGCTCAGCTCTGCTGACCAGCCAATGGGGTGTGGGTGGGCAGGTAGGAGCAGCGGCTTTGGCTGATCTGGGGGAGAATACATAGACACATGTAGACCATTTACCATGCATGCCCACACCCAAAATAACCTCTGCATAGGTGTAAGTGAGATTCTTCTTTTCCCTTACTTTCCTTTGCAGGAATGTAGCCCAGGTCACACTCTAGCTCTGTGTAAAATACATCTGGAAAGCTACCGAATCTCAAAAGCTGAATTAGTTTATATTAAAATAAGCAAAATTAAGATCATATTGATACTGAATGAGAGTATCCACAAAGAGATTTAATTCAGTTTAACTAATCCACTTTAAATTCACACCTTTTAGTTAATTTTCCTGAGTGTCCCCATGTAAACAAACCCTTAGAGAGAACCCCAAATACCTAAGACACATCTGTCAATAAAAGTGTGTGTCTCATCGTCATCAGAATGAAAAGAGAAATGTCTAATGTAATGGGATGCCAGCATGTATATGTATAATATAGCACTGCTTTAAAAGAAAGGACATTGACAATACATTTCAGACTTTTTTTTTTCAATTATTTTGATAGAAATGTCAGTTTAGAAAAGAGATGCTCTTAAATGATGTGTGCATTTTTGTTCAGGAATTGGATGACACTGTCAGTGGCTATATGCTCCATAAATACTGCTGGTCAAATGAAGTGTCTTCCAGATGAGTGCTTATTGTGTCATGATGGGTTGTGGTAGGGCAGACACAGACTTGCTTTCTTAGTGAAGGTGGGTGAAGTAGTTGATTTCTAAAGAGAGAAGAGAAACTGACCAATCCATATTTTTGGCAGTTGTATCCTCTTAGGATGCTGGTGATCTGTGGTAGTGGGGACATTTAATTAACATTTTGGCCATGTCATTTATTAAAGGTTGTTTTGTGGTGAATATAAAATACCGGCGGAACTGTAGTGTACCTTTAGAAATACCCGCTGCAGTCTAGGCACTGAAATTCTTGGCAGAGGTTAAAAGAGAGGGGAAAAAACTCTGATCAGTAGTCCTGTTTTTAGTAAAATTACTGATGAACTCTTTAATGAAGAAAAACAAAAGACTAAAACATTGACTAATTTTTTAAAAGGCCGATAATTTGCCTTCCCATATATAAATAGGTAATTATGCATCCAATTGACAAACATGCTTCCAAGCCAAGCGTGCAAACAGGCAATTGAATTAACAAAATCCCTCCTCCTCCTTCTCTGTGTGCACTTAGCCATGTATCGGAGGCCTTGCAGCTCCCTCATGAGAAATGGGTATGTCAGTTTGTTGCATGTGAATGAATGTGAATGAAAACCAATGTCAAAATCTCCAAAGTTGCTGTAAACTGAATTGTCATCTTTTGGACAGGTCATATTTCCAGCTTTTATCTTTGTGGGAAAAAACTGGAAAATGTGAACCCTGAACCTCAAACACCAGAAGGCGAAGAAAAAAAGAATCCCCCGTCTCATGATTTTTAAGATAATCATGATTTTATGAGGCCTGACTCATGACCTTTTGGAGAAACAGTTTGACAGTACTGGGACAGGGAGGAGCCTCTCTTCTGGCATCCTGGTCCAGGCAGATCATGATGTTTCAGCCCTGTTTAGAAGAGAGTTCTCATTTTCCAGCAATAGGAATCTTCCCTGCCTCCTCCCCACATCATGGTCACCTCGTCCACAGCCCCAGGGTCAGCTGGCTTCTGGAGGATCTGTGAGAGCACACTGCATAAGCAACACCTTCTGCTCCCTCTCTTGCTGCACTTTTATTGACGTACGCTCTGTGCACTCAGCCCACTCTTTTCTGGCCCTTTGAAAGCCTAGAATGTGTCAGGGCACATAAGGACGGTGGTTGTGACTGCTTTCTGCACTTGGATGCAAGGGAGGAAAGTTCCTTTCGCTCCTCCACCCCTAGTGCCCCAACGCAGCTCTAGGCACAATCTGGGCTGAAGATTAAATTAATAATCACACATGGTAACAAACGGCTCTTCCTCTATTCCTTTCATTTTCCCTCCTTTTATAGGTCTGACAATACTGGAACATCGCTTCCCTCGATGGCCAGCTAGTGCCATTGTCCTGCCACCTTCATTGTCCAACTGGGAGGCTAGAACCTACCAGGAGTGGTCCTTTGTGCTCAAGGGGAAGCAGTGGCCAGTCTTGGCACAGAGAGTACAAATCTGGGATTCTCCTTGAACCTATCCTGCTTGCGCACAACAGCGCGGAAGGCAGCCACGTTGGGGTGGAAGATAACACAATACTGGTGACGTTTTTAGGCTTGTTTAAATTCACATGCCCGCAGGATGCGGCAATGACCAGTGACAGATGCATATTTTTTTTCCAATTACCTCTTTAAAACCACAACAGTGAACATTTATATTAATACTGCAGGAAGGATGGGAGGAGGATTGGGGAGGGGCTGGCGAATGGGATAACAATAGTGTGGGCTTTAGCTCCAAAGGTGTGGTTTGTTTCCTTTAAGTATTGCGTTTGCCATTGGACTTGCTCTGCTTTCTTTCTAAGGCGAAGTTACCTTTGCAGTCATAGTCTGTTCATGGTCAGGATTAGTGGATTACTAGAATTTGCACATCCTCTGGGAGCATGGCCATATTGTTTTGCATTTTATTATGATGCAGTACAGTATATCATTTCATTAAATTGCACTCGTTATGGTTATTTGCTGTCATTCCTCAGACCTCTATATAGAGTTTTATCATTCTCAACTGGCAATAAAAATTGTAAAATAAAATGAAATAATGTGTAGATAAATGCAAAGGGTCAGGAAATTCTGTATGCTGACTGCAGACAATATATTTATATTCTTTTTGGGGTGTAGGAAGCGAGCAGTTCTTTCACTGCATTTTAATTAACTGTATTTCATTGCATGGTAGTGAAGGTAATAACCATAACATTAGCACAACTGCCATGCTATCAAATGCTTGTCAAAATCTAATATTCTCTAATAATATGAATCTACAATGAAGGCACACACAACAGAAGAGCAGCCTGTTTTATTAATTTACCAGGTCTCTGATTTTTGAAAGACCAGTATGTATTTCTGGGAGACTGATTAAAATAGAAAGAAATGTACGTGGTGGAGAATAATATTTTTACTGGTGTCAGAGTCATTTAACAAAAGTGTTCCTTCAGGAAAACAAAATCAAGATGCTAATGTTAGACCTCATTTATTGCCAGCATATTCAGTGACATTTCATAATGTACATCTGTCAGCCAGAGATATAAATGAATGAGGTGAACCATGCAATTTACCCTCAGGAATTTCCATTAGAGCCCCCAAAGTATAATATTTATGAGGTCAGAATCAATTAATCAGATAGCTGTATTTGCTTTTCAGCTCAGCATGCAAACTGTTGCATTGGGAAAGTCTTTTATATTTGGTAGAAGAATCAGTTTGTATAAAATACAGGAAGGCTGTTTGGTAAATCAGTTATTGTTGTAACACAGGTTATATACCATATTAATTCAAAGCACAAGTGAAGAAAATGCAAAATGAGTTCTTGTCAGAACAAATGTCTGAATAGGAGTCTTAAATATTCTTTGTTAGCTATAGGAGTTTAGCCCCACACAGATTCACTGAGAATGTGAACAATGAATGAGAAACAAGTGTGTGCATGCCATATACTCCTAGGTACAGTAATTCCAGTAAATTGAGTATCTTCCAGAAAAGGGTTTATAAAACAATAACCCTTTCCTAGGTTTATTTAAGACCCAATCCTGTAAAGTGTTGAGTACCTACATCTGAATTGAATGCAATCAATCAATTTAATCTATCTATATTTTTATAATGCCATGTGACCTGTCAGGGGAATTCACGGTGGTCAAAAGGTCTTGATTTCTAAGAAATGGAGGAAGTATTTCCCAGAGAGATTTAAAAAAA
The DNA here is from genome assembly GCA_007922155.1 of Mesoclemmys tuberculata. NCBI lineage: Eukaryota > Metazoa > Chordata > Testudines > Chelidae > Mesoclemmys > Mesoclemmys tuberculata. Next base: position 35,329,579 of record ML675601.1, on the reverse strand, counting down.
ATTAGTTTATTAATATACTTCTCAAAATGCCATTTACCAAATGTACATGTGGGGGCAATTTCACTCACTCCAGTGAAATGGCAAGAGAGATGAATATGGATCAATATTGTGATTTTTGTGTGGGGATTTTTTTTAATTTATTTTTGTCGTAATTGGATAAAATTCTATTCTGCTATAATGGTGCAACTGATGTCAATATATTTGTGCTGGTGTAACTAACAGCAAAATTTCATCCACTATATCTAGAAAAAATTTTACTGCTCTACTTAATTTGGATGTAAGGTTTTCTTGTTAGGCCTTTGAAAAGGAGCTGAGAGTTAATTAAGATTTTCTATGTATAAAAGTTATTGACCTCTCTTTAAATTTAAACATCACTTAAAATATTTCAGATGGGGGAAGCTGAGTGCACATGTAAAGTTGTTAATTGAATTAGTCCCAAAATGGAAATATAGTCTCTGATCAATGCCTCCACTTTAGCCCTTTGATTAAGACCTTAATGTCTGATATGTTCTGTATGGGGAACTCTCTTAACCTTGCAAGGAGATTAATATGATATACAGGAATGCATCTCATAGTATGCTTCTTTTTATCTTGAACTACTGTGGTAAATTTCTATTATTTCTATGAATTTATTCTTTGTTAAT
>ML675601.1:35312739-35328925 GCA_007922155.1 Mesoclemmys tuberculata | reverse complement strand
TCCACATGAATGTAGGTGGAAAAAAGAACAAAAAAGAATGCAAAAATGGCTAAATCATAATGAGATTTTAAATTCATAACATGTTTTCAAATAATTTCCCACTCTTTGCCTAGATCTTTTCATTAAATAGCTTGACTATGGCTTTGAAAGATCCTAATGAGAATGTGATGGATTTGGGGCATCTTGTGATGTGCTCAGCAAGCAGGAAGCAAGAAATAGGGGCCAGCATGTGTAATGGAATGAGGACAAATTCAATGTAATAGCTTTTCAGTCAGCTCTTTAAAGTAACCTTACATCATTTCCATTATGGGGAGCAGCAGAATGTACCAGATCATTGATGGTTTAAGAAAAGAGGTGGGGAAAGTGGAGACTGTGAATGTCCCGTGGATGGGCAAAAATAAGAGAGAGCTTAAAGCAGTTAAAGTGAATGAAGGAAATGAGATGGCTAGGGGAGAAATTTATATCTATTCTAACATAGCTTATTCATAGGTGAGCAGATACTATAAGAAGAGATGGAAGAATTGCAGCGTACACTTTCGTGGCAGTGAAAGAAATTGGTGAAGCATTAAAGCTAGAGTCCATGGGCAAAATCTTGGGCCCACTGAAGTCAATGGGTCCATGATTTCACTCCATTGCTGATGGCACACTTGAAAAAGGAACATAATGTTAGGATGAGTTTTAGAGACTGTTTTGCAGTGCTAGGAATATTGGAAATAATCCATCACTGTACAACATAAGTTACATGAAACCCCAAACTGCAATTAAAAAGAAGCAGTGGGGAATCATATTAGAACATGTTGTTATATTTAATATTATAGGTCTGGAAGACATTTTGGGGACAGAGTAAGATTAAACTAATGATGAGTTAGTTTTAGGGGCATAAATGAAGGAGAGAAGTTACTGGATTTCTGCAAAAGCAACTTCTGTGTAACAACAGGAACAAAGAAAGGAAGATCTTATCACAAGACATTTTTTTAAATAAGATACCAGAAAAATTGTCTGATTCCATTCTACTTGTGAGAAAGTATTTTCTGTCAATGTGCAGAAAAATCATTCCAAAAGTTAGAAAAGGAAGTCAAAGTGGCATTCCAAATCAATTTTTCAGCACCATGAGAGAAGCAAAACTAGAACAATTCGAGGAGTTGAGCAAGCAGAAAGCAACAGCATTCGTTTCAAAGGAACATACTTCTTGGCCATCACAGGCATCAGAGTGTAAATGATCACAGGAAAGGAGGATCTGAAGATTGAAGAATGGATAAGAAATGATGGGAAGATGAAAGCGGAGCCAGGAAGCTGATTAAGAGCAGTCAAGAAAACCAATGGTACCAGGTAATGCATGGAGTAAAGGATGGAAAATAAGAGAAGATATCACTTTGTTTTTACTAAGCCAATTGATAGGAATGGAAACAATCTGAAATCTAAGGTAACACGTAGGGAGAATTAGGGTGAATGGAGAAAGAGATGGGAAGAATATTTCTGTTATCTCTTGAATAAAGAAGATCCCAAGGGAAAATATAAGGCTGGAAGGTCTGTGTTTATTTTGTAAGAAAGCGAATCCATTTAACAGATTAAAAATTGAAGAATGGCATGGAAAAATATTAGGTCAATTCTGTTACCAAAGAGGATAATCTTGGGGTTAGAGCAGATGAAAAAAATTATGCATTGTGACTTCCTCCAATACAATATCATCACGTTATATATGAAGAGAGGTATTGTATAAAATCGGTCGGATAAAAATTATCCCTCTATATTCAGCAGTGAGAGAGACAATATCAGAGAATTTAATTTAATTTTAGAGACTGTAAGAGAAAAATTCGAGTTCAGAAAAGACCGTTAAAATAATAATTTGGGAAACTGGATCTAGAAGGGATGGGATTAAGACAACACTGTACATAGTTTGCAGAAAAGATGTTCATTTTGTATGTGGCGAGATTTTGGCAGGGCAGGGCATGTCAGTACTTAAATATATTGCAAGAAGGAAGCAGTGAAATTTATCTGTAAAGAAGAAAAGACAAAAATAAAGAAATAAAATAGTGGGCAAAATATTATAATCTAATGATCAAGTCAGGCATTAGTGGAAATCCTTTACATATAGCTTCATTTTATATGAATTTTCTCCCTGTCCTACTTTGGTTTGAGTACCAAGTTCAAATGAACTCAAAATCTCAGTGGAAGACTAAATCATGCTATTTTCCCCTTGATTTTCACATGAAACTGAACTGAAAGATTTTTGATAGATTGGCAGGCTCATTTGATAATGGTCCCATGTTTGCTTGAAATGTCTGTGAATTTGTGGGGACTTCAGTGGATTCATGTGGTTTGGGGTTTTCTGGTGAACATTTTGCACCGATCTGCTAAAGTATCAACCTTTTGGAGACTATAGATTTTCTTAAGTGTTCACTTGCTTGTTTGGGAAACAGCATCATTCTTCACACTAAGCCAACTCAGAAGTACTGTCTGGAAACTATACCTGACACGAATGCTTACCTTTTTGAAAGGCAGCAGAGAATTTAAATAAAACAGAACATTTTTGTTTTAATCAGAGTTGTTGGCACAGACTAAGGAAGAAAATATAAAATAAGAAGGACTGCATCCCTTGGAAACATATCAGCATGGAATCCCTTGGACACTTGTTAAGGGTGAAGCTAAAAATTAGAAGAATAAAGTTAGAAATAGCAAGAGATAGGAAATCTAGGCCTAAATAGAAACAAGAAAATTTCTGCTTAAATGAAAACTGAAAAGTGAGAGCCAATCTTTAACTATTAGAAATCAGGAAGAGACCAAATAGTAGGAGGGAGATTATCCCACATCCACCTACTTGTGGGTTCTTACACCTTCATCAGAAGCATGTGGTATTGGCCATTATCTGAGTCATAGTACTGGACTAATGAACCTTGTGTCTGATTCACTGTATGCCTAGGAAGATCATAATCTTTCCAGCTACAACAACTAATTTCAAAGAGGGGAAGCCATATGTAGACATATAGAGTAAAAAAAGCAAACACAAGGAATACTTTACAGAAGCTGTCCAGCAAGTACAAAACTTGTCTACAAGTTCAGCAAAGCACATAAGCACATGCTTAAATGCCGATGAATTCAGTAAGGAATCCACTTCAACTAAGCGGATATATGGCACTCTGAAATAAGCAAGTCTACAAGTGTCCACTAAGGAAAATGTATTAGGCAAGTCAGTAAAACTTCTCATGTAGACCAGGCCTTATGAGAGTTAGAATCCCAAGAGTTCAGGAAAAGGCTGGGAATAATAAGAGAATGTATTGACCTTCTTCTAGATATGGAGAAATTTAAATACTGAAACTCATATATATTCTAAACAACTTGGAAAATTTGCCATCACTTGTTAGCCAAGTAAGTGCAATAATGTACTATAATTAAATGAGCTTGTAAAACTTTGATTGGCTCATGAGCACTGTTAGGGAATTTTGGTTGGCATTAAGTGCTGTGTCATTTTTTAGCTAATTTTTGCCAATATTATAGTTTAAGGGAAAATTCTGCTCTGACTTTTATATTGGGGTAAGTATGGAACAATTTCATTGAAGTCAATGACATTTATCCTGTGTCTGTTCTGTAACTATTGTGACAGGGTCAGGCCAGATGGCTACGTAAGGGTGCTCCTATTTGGAATCTGGGGTTGGTGGGTGGGCACAAGCCCACCCACCGCTAAAGGCTCCCCCCCCAGCCTAGGGGCGGAGCCACTGGACCCAGATCCAACTAATTACGGGGGACAACAGATGAAAAAACAGGAAAGGGCGTGGGGGTCACAGGTTGAGAAAAAGAGAGCCAGAAGGGGACACCGAGCAGAGAACCCCAGACTGTGCCCACTGCTCCTCGAAGCTGTCCAAGGAGCCAGCAGATGCAGCCAGAGGAACTCTGCCCGGAGACGTGAATTCACAAGGGAATGGAAATAGGCCCCACAGTCGCAGGGAGCCCCCCCTGCCAACCTCCTCTCCCTGGTCCTGTAGATGGTTAGTTTGGCCAGGGCTAGGAGGAGGTTGACGAGGAGGTCCCGCGACTTCGTGGGGCCACGGATGGGGTGTGCGTGGATGAACAGGTGCAAGGAGAAGTGCAGCCAGAACCTCAGCAGGAGGTTCTGGAGGAGCCGGAAGAGGGGCTGCAACCTGGCGCACTCCAGGTACACGTGCGCCAGGGTCTCCCTCACGCCGCAGAAGGGACAGGTGTCGGGGTGGGAGGTGAACCGCGCCAAGTACACGCCCGTGCTCACGGCTCCATGAAGGAGCCGCCAACTGATGTCCCCGGCGGGCCGCGGGGTCAAGATGGAATATAGACTGGCCCACCGGGGGTCCTCGCCCTCCAAGGGTGTTAAGAAGTCCCGCCACTTGGTGTCTGGGCGGGACGCGAGGGCGAGGAAGTGAAGGGTGTGGAGCACGAGCGCGTACAGGTGTTCCCTAGGTGCGGTCTGGAAAGGGACCGGCTGCAGGTCGAGCAGCCGGCTTGGGGCATAAGGATGGGCAGGCCGAGGGGGTTCGCGGGGCCGAGGCCCGATGGTAAGCACCGGAGGGCCGGGGCTGAGGGGGGGGGCGGGGAGAACCCTCCTGCAGGACCCGCTCGAGGTACGTCAAAGCAGCGGGGGGCAAGGCTGCCTTCACCTCCTGGAGTACGCGTCGGGGGGTTCGAGGGGTGGAGAGCCCCATACGCCGAGCCAGCGCATGGGGGTCCACCCAGGCCCCCTGGGCGTAGTCCAGGAGGTCTCCGACCCTGGTGACTCCTGCCAGGACCAACCGCCGTCGCACCGAGGGGGCCTCCACCACCTGCACACGCAGCTGGGGGTTGTGTAGCAGGGGCTCCACGAGAAGATCCTCCCCCTCGGTGACCGCAAGGGGCCTGGAGGCCGAGACGAGCCTCCAGGTCCAGAGGAGGTCCTGGTAGAAGACCGGCAGCTCGGAGAGGTCTCGCAGAAGACCTCTCGGGTGGAGAAAAAAGAGCTGCCGGTCGTATCGGAGCCCTTGGAAGCGGCGGAGGAAGACGCGCGCCAAGTGGCTCCACGCCGGACTACCTGCACCATAGAGGAGTCTCTGCAGGGCCTGGAGGCGGATGCAGCACAGGCCCTGCCCGCCCTCCTCCAGGGGAAGACTCAGAATCCCTGCAGAGACCCAGTGCAGTCCTGGCCAAAAGAACTCCAGAACTATCTTCTGGAGGTAGGCCAGGAAACTCGGGGTCGGGACCAGGGTGTTGAGCCGGTGCCAGAGCATGGACAGGACGAGCTGGTTGATCACCAGTGCCCTCCCCCGGAGGGAGCGGCACCGGAGCAGTCCTGTCCATCTCTGCAGCCGCTCAGACACCCTGCCCTCCAAATCCTGCCAGTTCTCCGCCGGGGAGGGATGGGTGGCGGAGAAGTAAACGCCCAGATAGAGCAGCGGACCCGCGCTCCACCCGATGGCTTGAAGCACGGGTGGGAGGGAGCTCGCCTGCCACCTGGCCCCTACCGTCAGGGCAGAGCTCTTGGCCCAGTTGACCCAGGCGGAGGAGGCTGCCGAGTAGACGGCCAGGCAGTCCTCCAGCCGCACCAGGTCGCCCGGGTCCTGGACCACGAGGAGCATGTCATCGGCGTACGCCGACAGCACCAGCCTCGGCTCTGGCTCACGGAGCACCAAGCCCGTCAACCTCCGACGGAGGAGACGGAGAAAGGGCTCAATGGCCAGAGCGTACAGCTGGCCGGACAGCGGACAGCCTTGGCGTACTCCACGCCCGAAGCTGACCGGTTCGGTCAGGGTCCAGTTGAGCTTGACCAAGCACTCTGCAGAGGCGTACAGCACCCGGAGAAATCCCACAAAACAGGGTCCGAAGCCGAACGCCTGCAGGGTGCCCAGGAGATACCCGTGGTCCATCCGGTCGAACACCTTCTCCTGGTCCAGGGACAGGAGGGCGAACGACAGACCATCCCTACACGCAAGTTCTAAGAGATCCCGGACCAGATACAGATTGTTGAAGATGGTGCGGCCCGGGACGGTGTAGGTCTGGTCAGGGTGGACCACGTCCTGCAGCACGGACTTCAGCCGCAGCGAGACGGCCCTAGCCACTATTTTGTAGTCCGTGCCGAGGAGCGAGAGGGGACGCCAGTTCCGAAGGTCACGGAGGTCCCCCTTCTTTGGCAGCAGGGTGAGCACTGCCCGCCTGCCAAGCCGGAAGAGCGCAGGGCCCACGAGGGCGGAGTACTTCTCCCTCCCCCGCCCCCCACCTTGCCACACTATGAAAGCAGAATTTGACTTCTACAATAATGGGCCTGAATTTTTGCATTGGTTTTCCCACCGGTGTAACACCATTGGTTTCTGTTGGGTTACTCTGATTTGCACCATTAAAATCAGATTCAGCTGGTGGTGTTGATTCTACTCTATCAAAAAATTGGGAAAAATGTTTAGAATCTTAACAAATATTTCTATTAAAAAAATTAAATGCAGACCTGGTTTTGGAAATCACATATCCAAATGCAGGGTGAAATACCTCCTTGAGCTAAAATCCAAGTGATATCTGAGCAAACCAGAAAGGGGGCAAAAAGCTGTGTTTTTAAAGAGAAATTGAAATGAAGACAAAATGTCTTATGAAAAACTACACAATTTATCTTTTGACAAAAAGATTGAAGCTTTGCCAGAAACTGTATCTTTTCTATGTGTTAGTCTTTCTGAGAATGGTAGACACTTGTATAATACCTTTTCAAGTACAGAACTGAAAATCACTAACTACTTACTTGTTGGTCACTTGGGGCTGTTTTTAATTAGACCCTTTGGGAGATGTCACAGAATAAAGATCTTTTGAGACTTACCACTTTTTCAATTATTTTTATTTACTAGTTTGTATATTTTTGATTCTTGCCATTTTTCTTTGCACAACTTTTCTCCCTTTTTCATAAGCGGTGTTTGACTGCTTAATTTGCGGGGTAAAAGGGGTATATATAGGAGTAGATATATAAGCTGGAGCAGGCAGCTTAATTTCTCAGCTGGTTGCTTTCCAGAACTTTCTGCTTCCGGTCATGTGGCTGGAAGTAGGAAGTCCGGGAAGCGAGCAGCCGAGAATAAGCTGCCCCCCCAATTGCCACAATAGCTTAAGCAGAGCAGTGGAAGCAGCTTATTCTGCTGTCAGTGTTCCACTAAAGCTGCTTTGGCAACTGGAGGAGGCAGCTTAATTTTCAGACAGTCGCTTTCCTGAACTTCCGGCTTCTGGCCACATTGCTGGAATTGCTTGTTTTTCTACCAGGCCCACTTGAATCAGCCCCAGGCTCTGCCAAACGTCATAAAAAAAATCATCACAAATTAGGAGGATCTATGTCTTCCCATGCCCCCCAAATGCTGCCAATGCCCTTTTTCCACATCTTCAGTCACCATTAAATAAATCTAATAAATGTTTCATTTCTTACCCCTAACCCACCTGCAGTAATTTCCTGTTAAATTACACTTTTAAAATTTGTTCCTTAAATATTGTCTCTTTGAGAAACTGTCAGTCCTCTGGAATGCCTTTTTCCCTTTGATTTTTTTTCCTTCCCATGTATGGTGACTAGATGTCCCAGTTTTATAGGGACAGTCCTGATATTTGGGGCTTTTTCTTATATAAGCGCCTATCACCCACCACCCCTTGTCCTGAATTTGCACACTTGCTTTCTGGGCACCCTGTGATCCCATGGGACCCTACAAGTTCTCTGAGTTTCCTGAAGTCTACTTTTTTGAAGTCCATTGTCCTTATTTTGCTGTTGTCACTCCTTTCTTTCCTTAGCGTCATGAAATCTATCATTTCATAATCATTTTCATCCATATTTCCTTCCACCTTCAGATTCACAACCAGTTCCTTCCGATTAGTCAGAATTAAGTCTAAAATGGCTACCTGTCCCTCCCATCCCCCAGGTACTTCCTCCACCACTACTCTCCTATTCTCTGCCAGTGGCACATAATAGTTTAGCCTTCTGTATGCTGTAATAGTTTGGTGTAAATCCAGTTGTTGGGTTTACTAGTGTGCAGATGCGGGGTAGTGTTGGTGACGTGTGATATGTAGGTCAGACTAGATCATCTGGTTGTCCCTTCTGACCTTAAACTCTGTGAATCTAAGAAGTTTCCCCCAACACGTTCCAAGAACTTACTGGAGATTTTATATTTGGAGTTGGGTGTTATATTGTGTTGAGCATTCAAGGTACTGTAGCAGCAAAGAGCAAGGAAATCTTTCCCAAGAGGACAGGAAAAGGAAAGATGCACAATAAAATAACCCCACATTTCTTCATCTTTTCATAATATATGCCCTCCAAAAGGTAAACACTGGTCTTGCTTACAGTGTTTTTTTTAAAGGCAGCTATTTCAGATCCCTAATGTGCACTCAAAGCTGGCTCATAATTTTGGATATTATAAAGTGAACCCTAAGAGCCAAAGCTCTCATGACAAGTAGCGTCACTTCACTATGAATTTTTTAGAATTTGAATGAGCCAGTATTCAGTAAATTCATTCGTTTCTCAGGTTTATCCCTTTATCAGGGATTCATAAACCTGCAAATGGATTTTGCTTTATTATTTCCTTCGAATCTGATAATTGTATCTCTCTACAGTGCCTGTACCATATTAATAATCTTCTTTTGCTTTAATCACACTTTGATAGCTCCAGCTTGTTTTTTATCAGCTACAGCTAATCCTCCTGGCTTGCTTTCCTTCAATCAGAAATGTAAGCTTCAGTGGCAAGGCAAGATGGTAAATAATAATAATATGTAATGATACCTTTATTCCCCATTTATCTTTTTTCCCTTTTTTCACCATCTCTTTTTTATAGTACTCCACTCTAATGAATATTAATGGAGGATGTTCACACTAAAGCAATCCTCAATAAAGAGCATATGTACACAAAAGAGTAATGGCTTTTTCCAGTATTTTGTTGAGCTCCCTTTACTATCCTTGAAAAGATAAAGGCTAGATTAATGTTGGACCCTGCACGTTCAAGGGGTCAGGTTAGAAGCATTCATAGATTTTTAAGGCTACAAAAGGGACCATTATGATCACCTAGTCTGACTCCCTGCATAACACAGATCATGAAATTACTGGATGAGATTCTTGCACCTAGCCCATATCAGGAAGTTGAACTACAGCATATTTAATATTTTCAGGACTTAGCTTCCTTACTTAACTCTGCCCATGGAAGGGCCATCCATAACTGCAGTCAGAATGTTCTCTGCTAGCATCCCCACAGAACAAGATGCTCCAGTGGGATTAGAGAGGAACAGACAAGAAGAGGGGGCCATTCCGGCTTCACCACCAACACAGATAGCAGATCTGACTTGCCATAGAAGGAAGCATGTATTGCATTCCTTACGTGCTGGCACCTCAAGAGAAGCACAGAGCCTCCCATGCCTTCCCATGTGCAGTGCAGCTCTACACCATTCCTGAAGAGGGCCATTCACTTTTCTCCCTTTCAGCCCAACTTCTCCTGACAATCCATCCTTCTTGAGTTCCAAAGTTACGTCTTTTTTTTTTTAAATCACTTGTACAGCATTGACATCTCTCTGCACCTTGAGCCATATCTATTGTACCTTGTACCTTGGTGCAAGTGTGAAAAGAGCAATCACATTTCCGGCACACTAAGATGACAGCCAAGGTTAGGTAGGAGCATTAGAAAACCTACTTATTGTAATAGTGTTTTAGATTTATGTGGTGGCTTCTGGATATGGATCTCAAAGCACTTTACAAGCAGCGAGTGAGCCTTATTCTGTACAACTCCTGTGGCAGGTTATGTTATTTTCAAGATCAGGAAATTATTCTGCTTCCTCAGAAAACTTCACATTTCCCAGAAAAAAAAGTTTTAGATCTTCACAATATCTTGACACAAAACCGGAGCCTGATCTGAAGCCCAGTCAATCTTTTGGGAAGTCGAAACAGCACTATCACTTTGGGGCGTTTCCTGACTTCATAGGCAATTGTTTGCTTATAATAAGGAAGGAAAGAATAATAATAAAAAACCTCTTTATATATTGCACAAGGAATATCTTGTTGGATCCATTTGTCTATTTTAACATTTAATCAGTTTAAGCTTACAGTAAAAAAATAAATTCAAGGTCAGGTGCAAAGTCTCTATTGAAGTCCAATGCAAGGGCTTCCAGCGATTTCTATGGTATTTGGATCAGGCCCTTTGGTCCTGATCACGCACACTGTTGAACATGTGCATAACTTTGGGTCCCTAAGCAGTCTCAGTGACTTCAATGGCAGGCCTTGTGTGCCTGAAATTATGCACATGCTCCACTATTGGCAAGATTGGGGCCTAAACTGTGAGGCTGCAGACAGTTCACTTGGCAAGGGGTGGGCACTGAAACTCGTGTCCTAACCTATCTGATGGTATTCAGCAGAAAAGCCTCAGTGCTGAAGGATTTGTTTAAGGACTTCCTGTTCCCAATTCAAGACTGGCTATCTTGGTTGATTGATTTTTTAGCTGCTTAGGTACATTTAGGGAATTTTACTTGGTTTGGCATTGGGGAAGCTCAATAGATGATAGTCATTGGTGGAGGGAGGGTGTTTTGATACATTGTATAAGTAATGAGCATATTTCTTGCTACCTTCCAATACAGTTTTTTTATCAGGAAAAATTATCCTCTGTGGGAAAAATTACAAACATCCATTACATGATAATGCTTTATAATTGCATGCATTTGAACTTTAAAATTGTATGTGAACTATGAGTTTGTATTTTGACTCATATGAAAATGGCCCCTTTTTCATTTACATCTGTATAAAGAAAACATTTATCTTTATTAATCAATACTAATAATAAAATGCTGTAAAATTTCATAAAAATCATATAGTACAAATGAAAGAATATAAGGAAGATGGCTTGCACATCCTAGCAGACACATGATGGGTGGGTTTTCCAATATGAAATGATGAACTATACAAGCCTAATCTGTATCAAAATGACAAATTAATCTACATAGTTTTTAGTAGTTCTTTTGAAAACAGTTGATTGGCTTAGTCTTGTTCCTGGATAACAAATATGGGCTTAGACCAATTCATTGTAGAGAAAAACTGCCACACTTATTGGCTTCCTCAATGGAAGTGTCAGCAAAGGTCCAGGATTGAGTGGACCATAGAAACTGAATTGATGACTCACTTAAGGTGGTCTCTCTGAGGGTAAAAAGCAAGTTGAAAGCCACTGCTCTCCAGAGCAAAGAACTCAACCTGAACCTTTCACGTACACTAAATTAGCTTAAAAATAAAATATGCAGCCTATAAATAAAATAATAATAAATTATAGCAAAGAATAATATATGTGCTTAAATACCCAGAGGTTGGAATAGACCCCTTTAATTAAAGCATCACATAATACTATAGAATTCAAGATGGATGACTACTTCCTGCTTTCACAAATCTGGCTTCAATTGGCCAAACATGTAGATCCACAAACACCAGATGACCAAACAGAATGGTCTGTGACTCAGCATTTTAAGTGCAGGAATCATTGGCCAATTGTAGAATATTTATATTTCTTGTAAATAAATCAGAGATCATTTAGGATAGCAGGATTATCAGATTTGAATCTGCATGCTTCTACATGCTGTGCTAAAGATAGGAAAGGGATGTAGCTCAATGAAGGTCCTGGTCACTGAATGAAAGCAGCGGACTACAATCTTCTATTATTATGTTTTTCAAATCTAGTGTTGCATTGTTTGTAAATGAACTCTTTAATCACTGAGATATACAGAATTGTTTGAGCAAATAAAGCATTTAATTTCTGAGCAATGTGAAACTAGCATTCCATAGTCAGCAATTACATTACAATGTTTAATTATGTCTGTCTAGTAGTTGTCTAGCAAAGTCTCAATTTGTTCTAACTCTGGCAGATGTAAAAAGGCATTTTATTTCAGTATAATTCACAGTGTAACAGTTGTACAAAGCTGTAAATGGACAAGCATGTTAGTTCATTTTGATTTTATTTGACAGTGCCACAATAGTGCAAAGTAGGAAAATTACACTGAGTTTTTCCTAAAGTTTTATGGTTCTCAATGGTAATAATTTGTAATCTGAGAATAGTTCAGAAAACAAAAGGTAATGAAATATAAGCAGGCATATTCTCTTCATTCCCACAACATAGCTTTTAACACTAAAGGAAGTTATAAGTGATCATAAAGCAAAGAATATATGCAATTAGCTATATTGTGCCCTTCATTCAATTGCTGCAACTTCACTATGACAAGCAGAACTTGACATTTATTTATATGTAGCCCAGCGTAATATGGAATTCTCAGATGTAATTCTTCATTCAACTAAATTTTGTCCTGGAAGAAAAAGACAGCATGTTCTGTCTCTCAGTACATTACACTCTGTGACCTTTTTTTCCTGATTCATTTTCCTTTGTGTAAAGCCTGTGAAAGGGCAGAGGTAGGAATAGGAATGGAATGTTTCTTGTTTCAGTGCTGAACACAGGTGTATGCAGTTACAAAATCCTGCAGGCTTGTAATGTCTGTTTGTTTAATATCCCATATAACATAATTCCAACCCTGGCAGTCATCTAGGTCACAGATAAAACACTTATTTCTAATTTGGGCCTTGAAGTCTCCCTGGCATTGCTGTGATCTGTCACATTTTTCTATGTACAGCTGTCTCTTGTGACTTGGGAGCTTTGTTCATAAGATTGCAAATGCTGTGGAGAACTCAACGTGAACCCCCTACATTCCTCTCCTCCCCCACTTTTTAGCCTTACCAACATGGCATGTGGATCTTTCTTATATGACCTGCATGTAAAGGCAGAGTACAATTTTTATCTAGTTTTTTAAACGTTAAAAAAAACTCCAAAACTTCAGCTATGAGTTTGTGCTGCTGTGCTGGAATCTTCCCCTAGGCTGAAATCTTAGGTTTCGTTACCTGAGTCACAGTTTGATGTTTCTTTCAAAGGGATCCTCCCTGTGTAGCAGAAACACACACTGATGCATATTCCCTAAAGCTTCTCTAAAATGTTTGTGCTAGTGGCAAAGATCTTGTTTGACATTTTAACATAATGGAGTTAATACAAAAGCTGCAGGCAACTGCAGAAATTCAGCTGAGCTAGTTAGTGAGTGAGGAGAGCGACATAACTTATATACTGGAAAATAGTGGGGCTCCTACTTCAAATACACTGTGGCATTTGGAAATGTGTTCTGTCTTGGTCTGACTCTGCTTCCATTACAGTCAATGGTAGAACTTTCCAATTATTTCAATGGAAATAGAGATCAACTCTCTGTGCCTTTGAAAATCGTACCCACAATATCAAGCAGAAGTTTAGCTGGACCATGCTGTTTAACTCAGAACTGCCCTCTGTTCAGATCATTTCAATGGGTTCCTCAAAACTGTTCCCCTGCCTCCAACAATATGATCATCACATAGAACATCTGAGAGTGGGTCAAGGACCACAGGTGAGAATAGAGGCTCTGGCTTAAACCCAGATTTTGTTGTGGAGAAGAATTATTATAAACTGCACCAGTGTGCAAGGCTTACTCAAAAGCATTCACACTCTCTTAAGGCTTATCTTCATTTGAATTATAACTCAAGTGTTCCTGCTAACTTAAGCCCTATTCATGTGTGAAAACCTTCAACTCAAATAAAATTGAAGTACAATTTGAAAAGAAAAGTCATTCTGAATCACAAAATAGACAAGTTTCTTTTAGAACAGAATGTTGAAACAAAATGTTTAAATTTTTTAAGTTTTCGGGTGGGGACTGTCTGAAACAATTCTGAAAATTCAACACAAAGTCATAAAATGTTTTAATCAGTCCAGATCTACTTTTTTGCAAAAAAAAAAAAAAAAAAAAAGTGTTTCTGCCAAAAAATTTCACCCACCTCTATATTAGATCTTCACCGTAATTTTGATATGGTGTATGGAAAGAAGTCTCTTTCGTCAACAAGTATTCATTTAAGCACATCCCACTAGAGATGGGTAAACTAGTCTGGACAAATTATGAACCTTTTTCTCTTTATGAACCTCTCCCCTTGAAATCCTCTCCCAAAATGTGAACTGTAGCTCTTTTGAGGCTTTAAATATTTTGATTAACGTTTCTTCTTTTTCTATTGTTTTTCATTTTTGTGCTTCTCTGATTCAGTCAGGACAAGAGAAACTGAAATACTGCATGAGGACATGAAATTACCAGTCTATTTTTGCAGACTCATGGTTCAAATAGTGCAGATACTTTAATAAATACCTGAATTTTTGGATGCACATCCAAACCCAATCAAACCTCTAAATCATTTGAGGTTAGTTTCTTATTGGAGACCACAAAATAAGAAGCCTTTAAGAGTTTGGTCAAATTGACCAGTCAAGCTAGGTGAGTACTGCAAAATGTTAATCAGAAATGTTCACTTGACTTTTCAGACAAGTTCAGTTTGGCCAGTTGTTCATAAGTATTTTGTGCTCAGAAAATTAAAAGCAGGAATATTTGTCCAAGGAGCAAATTTTAATTGAATACTGCAGAATATTCTAGAAAAGTGGAATTTGTTTTTCTAATCATGCATATTCAACCTGGAAACGCAATTAAGAGTTGCAAGGACTTCCCCGTTTCTCTTTAAAATCACCAGCACTTTAGATCCTTAGCATTTAAATGTGCTTCTTATATATAAATTTGCAACCATCATGTATCAGGGCTTGTTAGTTCTGCTCCTTAATCTGTGGGAAGTTTGCTGTTGAGTAATTCAATGCATTTATCAAGGCTGCAAGAGACCTCCTTGGAGAAAATTAGATCAACCGAGCTAGGTTGCTCAGATGTGTAAAAAATCCATACCAGTGAGTGACGTAATTAACGTGACCTAAGTCCCCATGTAGACAGTGCTGGGTCAATGGAAGAATTCTTCTGTTGACCTAGCCCCCCTTCTCAGGGAAGTCGATTTACTACAGTGATGGGAGAACTCCTCCCATCACTGTAATATGTGTCTACAATGAAGTGCTGCAGCAGTCACATCCATTATCTAGGGCCTGGTCTACAGTTACCAGCAAATTTGGTGGCAGTTGATGGGAGATAGTAGCTTGTGTAACTTATGTCGACTTCCTAACGTCCATTCCGTGCGCCATCTCCATTATGCTGCATTGACGGGAAATACGTTCCCGTTGATGCAGTGGTACTATTTTTCCAGAGGTGGTTTTATTAAATCGACTTCTGGATTGATTGAGTGGGTCTTCACTTCTGCTAAATTGATCCGGATAAATCGATCTGATGGCAGCGAATTTGCCACCATCAGTGTAGACATACCCTAGGTGCCGTAGATCACTCACTGTTAAGAGCCCATCATCGATCAGTAGGCAATTTTCAGAGATTATATATTTCTTATAGCAACTTTTGGCTTTTTCAGTTCCATCAGACCTGGAACTTTATGTTGAAGTGGGTATGTCTGTTCAGTATTTATTCAATGTATTCAACTATTTATTCAATGTTACGTTAACTAGGCCTTAACTCATCCTGTTTTTCCATTTGGTACTGCATCTCATGTATAGTTTTGTTCATTTTACAATGCATCTAATCAAACTAACTCAAGTCTCCCTTATGTAGAAATGTTCCCAGTTTCATTCAACCAAGAGACAACATAAAGTGAGATTGCGATTTTCAAAGGAACCTAAGGGAGTGAGGCATCCCCTTCCAATTGAAATTCAATGGGATTTGGCCCCTTCAGAAGTCTCAGTTCAAAATATTGGCATCATGTCTGAAAAACTTAGAGGTCTCTCTTAAAATTCTTACATTAGATTATATTTGATGTACAAAATCAGGTGACTATTTTGGGGTTCTGGAAGGACATGTATCAAATCTTCCTTTACCACAAAGAAGGTTAATATGATCTAAAGATTTTAAGGGTGAAGGAGGGAATAATTAGATTCTAAATTCTAGAGGCAACTGTCTTCTCCTTTGTACCAGTCATGATATACAGACTCACAGATCTTAAGCTGTTTGTTGAAGAAAACAGCTTGAATTCCAACTTTGTTCTCCTTGCTGATTACTGCGGACAATGCAATACTTGGAATGTTTAGACAGCCCACAGACATGTTTAGTGGCTAAATAATATATTGCAAGGAAACTTATTTCAGTGACTAGCATATTGTGAATGCAACTGGCCAGTGATAAGTGTGGTGGTGGTCATCCTTGCCCTGCACCCTCTTCATCGTTCCCCACTGACTTTGGGGAAGTTAGTATTGACAACAGCTCTAGATTTGCCTATGTCTTGCACTCACGAGTGTGGAAAAACTGC
>ML675601.1:35270314-35312339 GCA_007922155.1 Mesoclemmys tuberculata | reverse complement strand
TGAGATACATAGGCCATCATGGCTCTAATGATCAGGAAGGCAACAGACAGATCCTGGGCATTTGCAATAGAAACTGCATTTTGTTAAATCATTCAGCCTTCAGGGGATGTTGACTGTCCCCGTACCGAATGTCTCTTTCCTTTGAGATATTTATGTCTTGACTGTTGTGTTTTGTTGCACAGTAATCAACATTGATCCCTTAATTGTCCCCTGGACTTAGCAAAATAAGGCAGCAAATTTGATTGTGAGAGTTTTGGCCAGGATCCCTTTGTTGCCTGCCAGTGCACGTCGGTTCAGCACAACTAGTTTGTATCTAGACTCAAGTCACTGAATGTATATCATGAAGATCTGTACCACGTGAAGACTGTGGACTGCAGAGCTCCATAGCAAATTTGGCATGACGATGGGCTGCATTTTTTTCTACTCTAAGTAACTGTTTGTATTTCAGGAATAAAAAAAATAAGTGAGTGTAAATATTGGCATATGCCTGCAAACAGATGATTTAAAGCAGTGCCCTTCGTCGTTCACTGCTCAGTAGGTAAATGGAAGGAGTAGAGCAATAGAGTTTACAGTTAACTATTAGCTATGTTTAAATGCTTGCTGATGAATGATGATCTGTGTTTTGCTGGGCCGAGAGTCTTATCATGGTTCCAGTGAAGCAGGTGTTTTCAGCCAATCATCAGTGTCTGATAGAGGCCTTAAATAAACTCATATATCAAAAGTATTAAATGTTTGGGCAGCAATTGCCCAGCTGTACTTGGGATTGTGGGAGCCAGCATGTCATGGTGTAGTAGGTGCCAACTTGCACAAATGAGATCAGCACAAAGTTTTAACAGCATTTCTTATTGTTCCATGCAAGTGAACAGATGCCCTGTGACAACTTAGTACAAAAACCATATACCGTATTTACTAGCCTATGAAGTCAGCGTACACCTAAATCACTGGGGTACTAAAGTAGAACCAGTGTGTGAGGAAGACTCCAGGTGGTCTTTTGGTGAAGTAGCAGGAGGGAGACGAGCATCTGACAGGGTATAAAGACTACACAAATGATTCACTTCTGCTGAACAAAAACTAAAACAAGATTTAATTAACAAACGACTTAATGAAGAAGCACAGAGAGCTTCTAGTGGGAGGTTCTGAATCTGTGTGTGTGCTCTCTTTATCTCCACAGAACAGATGCTTCGTTCACGACAAAGCTCAGGAACTGTACACGGACTACATTAAAATGGCATCTCTTAAGCCAGGGGTTTTGAAAATGGGGCTTTAACAGAGTATTGCCTGGTCAAGCCAAGACCAATTAGAAGAAATATAATGTGACATGAAGGCATGAAACATTAAGTGAAATAGATTTCATCTGTCTATCTTGAAACACAGTAGTTACAAGTCGGCTTAAGTTATATATAGTATTAATGAGTTTGTTTTTTCCAGTGATTCTTCTTGCTTTTTGTGTTACAGGAACTATTCATCTCATCCCACTAAATTCAAAGTCTTTAGAGTCTTTTCTAAGCTCAGATGCATGAGTACAGAACCAAAATTGAATTATCAATTTTTTGGGGGCAGAGCTAGTGATGTGGTGAAAGGGCTGTTTTGTTCCCTTTGTTACCTATTTAAAAAAAGGGAAACCTTTAAATTTAAAAATTTAAAGGATATAATCATGTTTTTTTTGACTGTTTGCATTATGACTTTTTTTGTAATTCAAATAAAATTAAATAGAAGTAGATGAACTTGCATCTTCATTCAAAACTCAAATCTGAAACTATTCAAACACTTTTAAAAAAATGTCACTTTTGGTTGTTTGTCTTTTTGGTATTTTATTTGTTTTAAATCTTATCTGTCTCATTTTCTTATCTGTCTCTTATCTGTCTCAAAATGATGTTTTCATTTTGGATGGTAATGGTGGTTTTTTAACAGTGTAGCACTGCAAGTTCTTTGACAAAGTGTTTTTATAAATAAAATTGCAGTTAATTAAATAACTACAATTATAAGTAATAATTATAAGTAATAATAACATAGCACACACTTCTTTGAAGTGCTGGGCACCCTCCACTCCCACTGAGATCAGTGAGAAATAATATTGCCCAGCATCTTACAGGAGACTTTTAGCACCATCCAGGATCAGGCCTATACATACACATGAAATGCAGTCTCAAATGGACTTAAACCAAAACTATAGCAAAAAAATTGAAAATGATTCTGAGGTTCTATTTTCAGGCTTCTTGGAACCAAGAAGTCCCAGAGATCTTGTGAGAAGAGCTGGTCAAGACCTGATTCTCATTCTCTCACCCCCATGAGAATCTGACCAAAATTAAGTTTTTCTTTTAAACTTTTTGGATTTTTATTGGAAAAAATTTAATGTCAAAATTCTTTTTTGTTGTTGTTTGCAGCAGATAAAATCTCACCCCAAATGTTGTTTTTTCAATTAAAACGGAACTTGGTGTGTGAAAATTTCCCTTTTATCAAAAGCCAGCTTCCATCAAAAAAAAGGTTTTGATGGAAAAGCTTGGAACAGAAGGTTCCAATCTGATTTCTAGAACGATACATTTAGATTATTATCTAAAATGTGCGTATGCTCTATCCAACTGCCCAAACCCCTCCAAGCCATGAGATTATTGTTATTTATTTAAAAAGTCTTCCTCTGATGTTAGCATAGCATTTTCATTGATTTAATAGGAGTTACGCTGGGGCTTTTAGTTAGTTATAGATGTGCTGAAAAAGATTTCCATTTCTACGCACATAACTATGTGCATGTAGATGTACATGTAGTGACCTCCCCTCTGATCTCCAAACATTCAAGTCACCCCCGCCAGGCAATATAGAACTCAGCAGCTAAAATTAGCTTCCTAGCTCATTGCACTGACCGTGCCACTCCCATCTTTGAATCGCTTCACTGGCTCTCTGTCCCCCTCCCCCTGCACTACATTGGATTCAAGTTTCTTATCCTCACCTTCAGGGCCCTTCACATCTCTCTTCCTTCTTGCCCTGGTCTCTTACTGAATTGCCTGCGCTCCTTCAGCCTCCCCAATGATGTCAGCTTTAAACAACCATTTGTTTGCTTTTCCCACTTTTGTGTGCTTTGTTCCACCGTGCCCTTTACACGTGGAGTGCCCTTGTTGAATTAATCTGCAAGACTGCTGCCTTCCCCTTTAAATCCTTCAAGGTCCACTTCTGCTGTGATGCCTAGAAGAAAACAGCCAGTTGTGATGGCTAGGTTGAACAGCAGTCCAACGGTAACCGATTCCATTTATTGTAAAAGAAAAGGGACAACAGAACTCCCAAATGATTGAGATGTCTCCAGCTGTGCACAAACCTAGCCAGTGTAAATTGTATGATCTTATTACTAATTTCTTTGTTCTTCCTCCCCACTATTGTTTGTTTAACTTCAGCGTTGCATCTTATTTCGCTATTGATTTTAAACTGTCTGAAGCGGGGAACGTGTCTCATTTTTTATATTATGAGCAGCTCGACAGCGTTCTGAGCCTGACTGGGACACTCTGGTATTATTAACTAAATAGATCATTGTAATACCAAGGCTGGGGTTGCGTTTAAAGCACTGGACTGAGATTCAGGAGGGTTAGGTTCTGTTCCCAGATCTGCCAGGCTTCTTGTGCAAGTCATTCAATCTCACTGAGCCCCTGCAAAGTGGGGATTATGATATTTCTCTCTCTCACAGGGGTTCTGTGAGGATAAATGCACTCACTAATGTCTGTGATGTGCTCCGATTCAGTGATGGGAGTCATATAAGTACCTAAGGAGTCATAATCTCCATGTATAATTACCAGAGCAGTGTGCCTAATCCGGTAACAATGCCCACAAATGGCCAGTTAGAGCTCTAGCGGGTCACTTCCATATGCGGTTACCATTCTCTTGAGCATATTCATGATGATTGCACAGATGCAGTTATGAAAATGTAGGCCCTTCTGTGCTGGGTTCCACAGCACTGCCTGTGGAGACAGTCACACATTTCTGCTCCCTCTGTCGCAGACTTTTTGCCCTGTACTTTCTTTGAGGAACTTATTGCTATGATATCGACATTACTAGGTGTTGGGGTATGAACCATTACTCTTTCTGATTTATATGGCACCATCAGACGCAACAGTGTCTGCACCACTCCAGAAGGATAGCTGGTGAAAATAATTGCACTGTCACTTGGATAGGAGTAGGTTGATAATATTTTTGTTTTAGCTAGACAGTGTAAGGGAGGAAGTGTGTAGAGTCACAGTGTTACCAACTCACAATGTTTATCATGAATTTTGCAATATCAGAAATATTTGTCACAACCTCATTTATTAGGGTATGTGAGAATCTCACTATTTTTTACATGTAAACTAAGTTCATAGGCCTCTTGATTTCAGAAAAAAGCTTGAAAATGCAAACCCTAAAAGCTTACAAGCCAAAATGTCAATCAAAGAATCCCAAATTTATTATTTAAAAAAAATCTTATGATTTTTAAGCCAGTCTCATGACTTTTGGGGGGCTTGACTCATGATTTTTCAATGTCTAGGGCTGGCGATACTGTAGTATTCCTCAGGCATTTGAAATAATGTCTGCCCTGAAAGACTAGACCAGTGAGAGCAGCAGTGGAAGAAGGGTAAGGAACACACTGGAGTTTAGGGGCAAAGGGACCCTAGTTTTTTTCCCAAAGAAAACCGTTCTTCTTTGGTCTGTACCCCTTTCTCCTGAGCTCCTTTGTTAGGTTTTCATTTTCCTCTCTTGCTATCAGTGGCTTAGTCTGTAAGTCAGGTTCATTACTTGGTCTCCATTCAAAAGAGGCCTGGTCTTGTCTGAACACTCAGACTGTGAGGACATGTCTGTATGACAATCAGAGGTAAGACTGCGGTTTGTGCAGTCATATCTGAGCTAGCTATGCTCTCGCTAACTTGAATAACAATAGCGGTGAAGCCGCAGCACCATGGCAGGCAGCACCAACTGTACAAGCCAAGCTGGGACCTGGGTATGTGTTTAAGTGGCCAGCCTGCCATCCATGCTGCTGTGACTTCACTGCTAGTGTTATTCAGTCTAGCTAGATCAAAGCTAGTATGGGTATGTGAAGATGTGTGGGAGGCACACCTCTGAATGCACTGTAGGCATATGCTGAGAGAACTCAAGAAGCAAGCCTGCTTGCCATAGAGAAGGCTCCATCCTTAGCCAGCCTCATATACTCTCCTATCTACCTCATCAGTGATACTGATCACAGCCACATCTCAGTTTTTCTGAAAATAATGCAGCCTTGCAAAAGGTATAGGTTAGGCTCTAACATGAGTTGTATGCTAAGAGAGCTGGATGAAGGGGAGGCCTGGGACAGTGGAGGAGAGTTCATCGTCTGCTGTTTTCCACAGTATTTTAGCAGCCACTCCATAAACTCTGTTAATCTCTGAAAACATTCAGAACTGTTGCAAAGTTATACACATACTGAGCTAGATTCTCCTCTGGTGTAAATTGGCCCAGAGCTCATGCAAACTGATGCAGCTCCATTGACTTCAACAGAGCTATGCCAATTCAGAGAAGCTGAGAATCTGGCCCATGTTACCTGATTTTGAATGCATGCTAGCATAATTGCCTTGACTTCGGTGGATTTACATTCACGTAAGAGAGGTCAGAATCCAAGTGGTATATGAGACAATGAGTCAGATTCTTTTCTAACACTGGTATAAGCCAAAAGTAACTACATTGAATTACATTGAGTTACATGGCTGTAAAAAAGTGAGATGAGAATTGGGCCCTCTGTGAGGTGAATGGAGCATTGGTGGCAACAGCAGGGTGTATTAAAAGACAAATTCTAACATCTGTGTAGCTGATAATTTTTAAAAATCTCTCTAGCTCAAAAATAAAACGAATAAAAAATATATACAGAAAACAAGGGGAAAATGTGGCTTATTGTCAGCTGCAGCCTCTCTCCCACCTAATACAGCAATTGCTAATTCATTAAGATAAGCTCTCAGAGAGGATTATTATGCATGAGTCTCTACAATGGTAAGAAGTGGCACTTCGTTTCATGTTGCTGCCAGCCAACAAAAGCAGCAATGATTGAAGTAGGGTCTGGTTACCACGGTAGCCATGGTGTTGAGACTGCCATCTGAGGCATTAAACAGATTGGGCTTGTCTTTCTGTTAACAGAGGCTGCATGCTGCCAGTGTCACTCGGCGATGAAAAGACTAATATTTGGACCTCCACAGAACATGGTGGAGTAAATGAACCGGATGCATGAAGTCTCTCATTGCACCTGCTCCCTGCTCTCAAATTCTAGCTCTGTTGGGGATTGATATATCCCTTCCTCCCCTTGTACCCTCTTTCTGTCTATCTCTCCCTCTCCCTCTCTCTCTTTTTTTTTTTTTTAATTAGATTTAATTCCTGAGACACCTGTCTTGGCTTTTGGGAACCTCTGATAAAGAGGAACGGAAAGACCTCTTTTCATTGTATCAAAAACCAACACAAACACAACAGGCCATGTCTAATTAAACAGGAAAAGGTACATGTGTAACAGGCTGGTGTTTGAACCTGTGTGTATGCAGTGTCCCATGTGATGATGTGAAGAGTACGTGTATCCATGTTTGGAATGATAAAATAATCTATTTGCAAATTCAAGGCCAGAGACTGATTTGATTTACATTGGTGTAAATCCAGAGAGACTACTTTGAAGTTTAGATCAGTTTCACGCTGGTGCAACTCATAGCAGAATCTAGCTTTCTTTTGTTCTTACTCCCTTGATGGTCTCTTAGTTTGAGCCATCATGTTGATCTATTTTTTCTATCTTAAGGACTTGTATAATGCCAATCATCATAGTATCTGAGCAGCTCATAATCTCTTTAATGAATTTATCCTCACAACACCCATGGTGGGGGTATTACCATTTTACAGATTGGGAATTGAGGGACAGAGACACTAAGCAATTTGTCCAACGTCACACAAAAAGTCTATGGCAGAACATGGAATTTATTGTAGGTCTCCAAAGCTGCAGCCTAGCACCCTAACCTTTGGACCATCTTTTCTTTCTTGTATGTGTGTGTGAATATTATTTTGGCCCTATCGTGTTATGCATTGTAATATGTCATAAACTTCTGGTCCTTGCTGAAGTAAATGGCAGAACTCCCATTGACTTCACTGGTGCCAGGATTTTGTTCATAGTGAGAAACTGTCTTTAATCCCAATTACAAGCAAAATGCAGGAAGCACAAAGATAGCATACAGCTACCATCCTTCCTCTCCTCTTGGATTGTGCCTTTTTTATTTTGAGACCTTTTGGTAGGCAAGTAAGATTATAGCCTTAGGTTGCTGAGGTAGGCTGGAGTAAGTCCATGGAAAGCTTTAAGTTAAACCAGTGGAATTATCTGAGGATGAAGAGAGTGGTAGCATTTTCTGTAAATGAAGTGAGAAAGTGGACATCTGCAGATTTCGGAGTAGAGGGAATTAGAACTTGCAAAGGTAATAGAGAAAGCAACTACAATAGTCGAGGTGAGAGACAATTTCAGCAGAGGGTGCAGTGAGAAAATGCTGTGTGTAGGCAATGTGGCATGTGTAGTGCAGGGGAGGTAATGTAACGAGCAGACCGTCTGAGATAAGAATGCAGGAGAACAGGAGCTGAAGATCAAGGATTATCCCAAGGTTAAAACAGTGGAAACATATTCTGTTTATGAATGTGAATGCAGATTTCTGGGGCAAGGAGAAGTGCATACAGAAGGCCAGGTTGAAGCCCCTTTAAATAAACCACTACCATCTAAACTCTGGCACATAGAATGTACCCCTGTTGTTTCCTGCGGTTTTCTGAACCTGAAGCTATGGTAACTTCTATTTTCCCTACTGCAGGTAGTTTCAGGAATAAATGATTGGCACAAATGTGAGTGCTTTCATCCAAAAACCCTTTATATTTGAGTCTACATCACACATCTAAAATAGCAGTAGGCAACAGCAATCCAGATATAGTTTTCCAAAGATTGAGATAATGTTGAGTAGTCAGCAGCAGGTTTCTGGTGGCCAGCCTTCCTCCTAGCTGCTGGGGAGTCAGATGTCAGCCTCCTAACACCTGAGAAAACGTCTCCAAATTACGCATTCTGACTAATTGTTTTTATAGGTTGCTCAAAACAAAACACGCAACTCATAGTAACTGCCTGCAAACCAATAATTTTCCTAACATCAGCAAGCAGCTCTCAGTCATAACATCAGCAACAACTCATAATCAGGAATACCCAGATTCAAGGTTAGCTATCCACACTTCCACCCATTCTTATGGTTCTTCCAATTTCATTTTCTGTTCTTATCAGCAAAACTGCAGCTGCAGCTATTTTGTATGCTCAAGTTATTCCTGACTACATGGTGTTCTTGCTTCCAGTTAATGGTGGCTGAGTGCACAAAATGACTGTGGTTTTGTCAAGTCAATTTCTCTCCTAACACTGTAGTAATACTCGCTCCAGAAATGGAACAAGTGGTCAACTCTGAGTCTTTTTTCCAAGTATTCTTTGTTTTAGGGTTAATAAAACCCTGATGTAACTCAAGAGGAAAAGATCTCAGTCAAGTGACTAGTTCACTAGCTGTAAAGTAAGTTTTGCAGATGTGGGTGGGTGGGTGGTATTAGGTGTTTATAGCAGGCAATAGATATTTTCTGAGGATTTCAAGCAGATTATAAGATTTTTACTCCTGGTCATCTGTTACAGAAGCCCAGCACAATTTTCATATCACCTGAATTTAGAAGAATGACTTTTTCCTGAGGATATAGACATTTGGCAAACATTTTCCTTTTTCGCTCTCATACAGAATTGTGTAAATTATTTATAACATTAGCAACACATCCGTGGCAAAGTATCCTTTCTCTTAAATCAGCAGGAAAAGTGGGATGCAGATATATGCTTTGCTAATACAACCTGTGCATGTCTAATTTGAAAACAAGCCCCATGGGTCAACATCTGGATTCAGTTTTGAAAGTTGCATGTTTTATTGCATTTAACAAAAGCAAACAAAAATTAAAATAAAATAGCAGGTTCTGTGCACCTCTTGGTAGTGTCATTTGTTATCACAGTAGTAATGTGATCCTACTGCCTGGATCACAGTACTAGTGCTATGCACCCAAACTGATTCTTGCCTGGGCTCCTGTTTCCTGTTCTCTTTCACAATCCTCCTACTCAGTG
Source organism: Mesoclemmys tuberculata (assembly GCA_007922155.1). Classification (NCBI taxonomy): domain Eukaryota; kingdom Metazoa; phylum Chordata; order Testudines; family Chelidae; genus Mesoclemmys; species Mesoclemmys tuberculata. The sequence continues at coordinate 35,303,224 of ML675601.1, read as the reverse complement.
TAGTCATCTTTCTTCTCAAGAGCAGGAGGTGTGTGTATAAATCATCCTTCCCCCTCCACAATCCCTCCTTCCTCTCTTCCCCAGCACTGTAAATACATCAATGAAATGTTGCCTGCTGACTTCAAACTGGCTCTGTGTTGTACTGTAGCAGGCACCCTTTATGCAGGATGCTCTAGCTTCAGCTGGTAATTCTGCTCTGTTGTTTTTTACATGAGGCGGGGGGGAAAGGTACTGGCTGTGATACACCAAGATGCTACTTTCTTGTTAGCAGTAGCGGGAGCACTAGCATGGAACAAATGTGGGTATTGTTACTCTTCTCTCAAACCTGTTTCTCTTGTAAAAATCAGAACTGGTTGGGCTGTCTTTTAGTTTTGTTTTTGATCTTAACAGATCCGTTATGAATACTGAAATCCTATACCGATACTCCTTGGACAAAGTAGCTTTGGATCCAATTTATTTTACTAAACATCCAGTTATCACATTCAAAATTAGAGATCAAATCCTTTGCTGCAAGAAGCCTTTTCCAAGTGTGCTGAAACCTAGTGTGCAAGTGTCCTATTGTTGTCATGGCACTGTCCATCCAAGAAAAATCATTTTGTAAATCTGCATGAACTTTGGGTGACCTGAAATATACCAGCAAGTATTACAAGCTGGGACATCTGGTGGACAATAAAAGTTGCTTTTTATTTGTTTTTACATGAAGCAGCTGTACTTGAGCAGATGACCAGGGGCTGTGCAATCAGAGTTTGAATAGCTGAATTAGTTAATTATATTAGGCTTCTTAGGCATTTATTTAAATGCTGCATGCTCTTTTTTTAAATTTTGCTTTATTAAGGTCTACCAAAAACACAGCAGTATTAACATTATGGTTATTAGTTACTTGTTTGCGTCATTAAAATTTACGGCACGTTTTATGTTCACCATCTGGGACAGCTTCTTCCATGTTTATGGTTAAAATGTAACCTAAAGCCAGGCCTGGTACTGATGATAGCCTAACGTAAAAATATTTTATAGATAAAATTCTCTCTTCTCATTCCAGGGTTGCCCTTTTCCTTGTGTACATATCGGAACAATAAAGGCAACCTTTCCAGTAAACCCAGTACCACTTACTACTAGGATATAGGCTAATATTTTGGTTTTCAATAAGAAATGTACCCACAACCTCCTTTAACACCCTTCTTAAGTCCCACTTCTACTGTGATACTTCCTTGATGTTTCACAATGGCTCATTTGGTTTTAATGGGCCCTCATGGTGGGCAGGACCTAAAACCTTCTGTAGGAAGCTAGCATTTCTACATTAATTAATGCTCTTTTTCTGTTTTAAGACATACATAATTACTAAGGATTACAATGCAAACACTCAATAAAACCTTATAACATCTTTACCCTAAGTTAGATTAATACATGCAGTATCCTACAAGCATTTTGTAAAGTCTAAACACATTCTTACAAATCTAATACCTCTTTTAACAATCCTAACACATAGATGAGCTAGATTGGATTCCAGTTATGCATTTGTCCGTGTTCAATGAGCTTGGCATGAGCTGGCACCTGGACTGCCAGTATCACAATTATATCCCCTTGTTTTAGCTAATTGTAAACCCTTCAATGCAGGGATTGTCCCTTATTATGTATTTTGTATGCACCCAGCACCATAGGCCTTTGATTTTATTGGTGCTTCCAGGCACTAGAGGAATACTAATAATACATAGTGTGATAAAGTCAGGCCGGATGGCTTTGAAAGGGAGTGTGGTGGCTGGTAGGAGGGCCTAAAAGGGTTAAAAACTCTCTGCTTGGGAGGCAGAGAGAAAAACACAGCCGGGCAATTAACAGCACCTGGATCCAATGAAGGGTGGTGCCAGGGGTATTTAAACCCTGCCTTCCCTAAAGGAAGGGTAGGGAACACATGCAGGAAAAGCTGCCAGAAGGCCTGGGGCAGCTGCAGAAGGTGCTCTCCCAGGTCAGGAGACAGAGCTCTGCTACAGTCAGGGGAGACTAGTTGCGGGCATCTTGGCTGCAAATGGCAGAGGATTTTTAACCCTTTTGGGCCCTCATACTGGCCATGCCACTCCCTTTCAAAGCTGTCCAGCCTGACTTTATCACAATAGTAAGACCTGGTTGAAATATGGAGAAAGTCTTCATGAAAAATGTCTTTGTAAATTAAAACACAAAGAATCATTTTAGGCCAGCTGTGTGTCACACACATGCATAGATATGGAAAAACTGGGATAATTAAATGATACATTATTCAAAATTCTTATTCCTGCTTCTGGATGCCTGAACCCTGGTCACACAAAACACCTTCAAGGGCTACTCAGTGAAGGTCAAAGCCTGATAATGCTCTGCTAATTTCCTTTAACAATAAAAATCAATATATGCATTAAAATGCATTAAATTTGACAATAACTTAGAGAGTTAAATGCAAAATCTAAATCAATACAGGTTCACACTAGCATTAACTGGGATATTCTTAGAGTATGGAAATGTAATTCTTTTTTCATATTGCATGTGCAACCTTCCACATTGCTTAAAGCAATATTTTTAAGCACTGATTTTTCTCTGTCGTCCTGGCCTATCGCCCTAATTCTGCCATAGGGATGGTATAGTAAGCTTTTGGTTTCTGTCAACTTGAATTGAATTTTGTCTGATCTTGATTGAATTATACAACCAATTATTATATACAGTAGATGGACAATGCCTATATAATTTCTCTTTTGAAAAATTTGTTTTAACAAATCCCATTGCAGTAATTATGCTAGTATCACAATTTCATTACTAGGTAGTATTTTTCTTGAAAAGAAAACCCTACATTATACAAGTTAAAAATAAACCTAACAATTTTTCAATTAACTTCTAATCAGGCAATTTTCACATATTATTATGATTGATTTCCCATGATTTCTAGAGAAAGAATGAACATTGTTTCACACATGCCTCTGTTAGTAAGAGGTAGTTTTCCTCTCTGATTGCTAAATGTACCAGCAGGTTAGCAAAAGAGCAGGAAAATCAATTAATGGCAAATTCTGCTCTAACATAGTACTACTAATGGTAAATGAGTGTGTACATCTGAGGATAGAATTTGTTCCCCAAATCGTAATTACAAATGCCTTCTGTTCTACCTTGTTGGCAAGTTCTGGATCATACACTAGGAGCTTGCCAGTATCAGCTAAATTCTGATTCATATGAAATATTGCAGAACCTCAGTTAAAGGCTCCCACAATTTGGAAGCTGATCATTATGTAAGGATGTTGAATTTTGGCAATTTCAGTCAATGAAACTTTGCCTGAAAGACTGGTGAGTAAAGTGAGAGGGCCCAATGATTCCTCCAGACCTGCATGATGTGGAAAGTCCATCTCCTGCATTCACAGATCTTCCCCCAATCCTCATCAAAGGAGGTTCAAGCCACCTCTTTTGTGCCCCCCTCTGCTGTGAGACCTGTGCAGTGGAGGGACTGGGGTGCTGTCTGTCATCTCAACCTGCCCCCAGACCAACTGGGGAGTCAGTTTCCAAGTTAATTCAGCCCCAGACTGTTGCCTTGTGTGAAGTCACTCCATACTTTGGACTCTCCGTTAAAAGAGGTTTTCCAGAGGCTTGTTAGCTGTTCCTGCAAACTGTCTGTTACGTAATGTGCTCATGCGAAATAACTGCCTGCTCTGGAACAGCCTTTAGTGCCCATTATTGATTTGGTTGGCTGTATATTTATTATTTTTTTTGTATTATGGTAGCACCTTGAGGTCCCAGCCACAACCAGGGCTCATTGCATCAGGTGGTATACATGTACATAGTAAGAAAAAATCCCTGCCCCAAATCGAAATAAATGAGAGGTAAGATCGGAGAAAGGAAGTATTTCTGTCACTATGTTGCAGATGAGAAACAGTGGTTTTCCCAAGGTCACACACAGGTCAGATTAACCCTGTCCCTGAAAACTTTACTAGATTTTTTTCATAACCTACTATTTTAAGACTTTATTTTAAAGATATTCTGAACCTTTGACAGTTTAGTATTGTAGTTTGAGTTACTCTGCATAATCATCTAAAAGGGCTTACTACTGTTGCATATTTGCCACAGACGTACTTTTGCCTTAAGAATTTTTCTCTTAAACTATTACGTTTGTGTCTAAAGTTAGAGAATCCTGATAAGAAAAAAATTAGAATGAGTGTACTGTTACTTTAAGGAAATGGATCCAATCTTTGTAGGTAATTATATTTCAATAAAGCACCTCAATCCAGAAGAAGAGAAAATTTGTGTGAAGAAAGAAAAGAGGGAGAGGATATTCTGCTTTTGATCAGGGACCATCTCCTTCACCTGAAGAGAAGTTCTTTTCTATGTATGGAGGGATGACCTGACAACTGTGCATTAGAGTATCTTTTCCTTTTGTTTTGTTGATTTTTGAGCTATTACTGTACGCACAGGTGATTAGAATGAAACCTGACAAGGAGATGAGGGCACAAAAAGGCCATATTTCTGCCTGTAGTTGAATTATTCCATCAGGTTGTTAATAAACGTTGAGTGAGAGGTTTCCATAATATGCATGCTGAGATTTAGAATCTCCACGTTGCTCAAGGCCAAACATCAAAGGTTTTAACTGGGATTCTCAAAAAAATCTCCATGTGAAGCAGATCAGCTGAGTCCTACTGTGCTTTTCCAGGTTGTTACTTTAATTTTTATGATTTTATATAACGCCATGACTTTGCATGGTGCTTTAATTTAACAATTAAAAAAAAAAAAGTCCCGTGCCCAGAAGAGCTTCTGTTCTAAACCGGACAAGTGTGGAAAGTGAAAATAACAAATGACGTAAAGGGAAGAAAAAGGAGTAAGGAAAGCTCAAAGAAATGAAGACACGGATAGTGAATTAAGAGGAAAACTTTAAAATTCTTCTATTTTAAACAGAGACTGAGGCAGGGAACAGCAGAGGAAAAAGCACAGGAGTATAAACAAACAATGGAAAGCCAGGTGAAAGATGGATTTTGAAGATTGTTGAGCATTCCACATACCAAGCAAAATAAACAGGTACTTTCAGTCTAGATTTTTTTTTTTAAAAAATTGGATTAGGAAGCAGAAGGAACAGACATAAAGGGCGGGACCCTCAATTAGTGTAAACTGGCCTTGTTTAATTGAAGTCTTTCAAATAAATGACCATAGCAGATATCTTGATGAGAAAGAAATAGGTACAGAATACAGTATTGCCAACCCCAAATGTTCAAAAATCATGAGATTTGGCTTTAAAATCATGAGATTCTGTAAAAATTATAGATTTGGTGTTCTTTTTATTTGCCTTATCCTTTTTGGGCCTTTAGGATGCATGATTACATTTTTAAGCTTTCTCCACAGCCATGAGGGCTAGAAACCTACTTTTTAAGAGTGATGGCTGAAATCATCACATAGCCACTTGACTCCAGGAGCTGAGGCTTTAAGAAAAACAATTAACATGAGACTCATGATAAAATCATGAGTTGGCAACACTGAAGCGTGTGTTGTGATAACCAGTACCTGCTGCTACAGATGGTCTTGTTCATTGAATTGTTACTGAAAATCTCATGTAGAAATCCAGAACCAGTGCAAAGCGCTCTACCTTGTTAAAACAGAATGTAGTCAACTAAAACGTTCTTATGAGTGAGAACTTTTAGACTGTGAAAAAATTTATAATTATATAATAAATTAATTAAATAATTAAAGGAAAGAGTGGCATTCCCCTCACCTGAGACATTTAAAACCAGTCTGGAGCACACATCAGGGAAGATAGTCTTTGATTCAACAAAACATTTTAAGTACCTGAGTAATTCCATCCCTACTCAGCAAATTACTAGTGCACGTGCTTAACTTTTATCATGTGAATGGCTTGATTAACTCATGTTGAAAGTTAAACATGCTTAAATGTTTTGCTGAATTGGGGCCATAGTTTGTAAGAAACAATCTGATACTATAACGAGATCTAGATGACAATCTTTCCTTTCTAATGTCTACAATCCTATGACTGATTCTTGTTTGCAATGCATAAATGCCTGACAAAAGAAACTGAACAAAGGCTTGCATAAGGAAAATGTATCTGAATACATGATAGCCACAGATTTACTGTAACTCATATTTTCCATATCCTGTGTAGAGCATCTTGTTGGTTTCCTTAGCAGATTTATTCCTTGTTCTTTTAAAAATAACATGTAACTTCCCCAGTTTTCAGAATCCTGCCTTTGTACTGAACACTCCTTTTAAGAGCCAGGGTGAGATGCTTGGTCTTGGGTACAAAAATTGAAGGGAGATGGTATCCATTTTATAATATATTTAATCCACTTTATTAGACTCTTGTAGAAAATATCTTTTTCATGATCCATGCTGCAGTTCCCAGACAGTATAATGCTTCTCAGCTTTTACTCTAAGGATCAAATTCTGCTCTCACTCACAGCACTAACTTTAGCAAGGTTGCACAGGAGGACATTAAGAATTTGGCCCATAGTCTAGTAGATAGGGCCTTACATAGGGAGTCAGAAGACCTCAATTCTATTTCCATCTCTTCCAGCTATGTGACCTTGAGCAAATCACGTCATCACTGTGCCTCCATTTCTCCTCCAAATGTGTGTATGCTGTGTCTATTTAGACTGTTAACCTTTTGGAGGAGGGAAGGTTGCTCATTCATTTGAGCCTATGTGTGCATTCAGAGGCAGAATGTGGCCATTATTATAACTGTTGCTCAATTGGCTGCTGGTATTGTTCTAGAGACAAGGTGGGCAAGGTAATACCTTTTATTGGAACAACTTCTGTTGGTGAGAGAGGCAAACTTTTGAGTTGCACACAGCTCGTCTTCAGGTCTGGGAAACATACTCCCAGCATCACAGCAAAATGTAAGGTGGAACAAATGTTTAGCATAAGTCGTTACTGCACATTGTAAGGAACCATTCAAGCTAGAATGTCCCATTAACACCACTGCAGTCATAGGATGAGAAGAGAGAATTACTGGGTTACAGATTATTGTAATAAACCATTGCCATAATCATAATCCATTGCTTCTGTTTAGTCTATGACTTTTAGTGTCCCAGGCTTATTTTGCCAGAGTCACACTTCCTTTCCATATTCCAGTGTTGAGGTCTGCAGGGTTGAGTGAAGAAAGCAGTAAGTTGTGGCGTTGGTTGTTTTAAATACATGCCAACTACTTTGTTTTCCACAAATGGTTCTGTAACTGATGGTGACTTTTGAGACTAACAATACTTTTAATTTTTCTCAACAGATAGTTTATTTTCTGTCTTGCACATTTTACTCTTTGCTGTAGGGCATTTGAGATTGGATGGGGCTGGGGACCAGAATTCTATAAATTGTGAGGTTCTTTGCCATTATTGTAAAATTAAATCTTGGAGAGCTTTAGGAGTTCTACTGGGAGCTGTTAATGAGGCTTTATTCACCTCAGACTCTATGAAATAGTAGAGTATAAATAAATGTAGTGCCAGAACCAAGCTGCCTAATAAATGGCATCATGGGGGTACTAAATGGCCTATTGTGATATAGAGCCTTTCACCTCTAGGTCATTGTTTTAAATCCAGTATGGGTTGGTAGTGAGCAAAGGCCATTTATCATCTGACAGCTGTTAAATAAGCTTATGTGAAATGAATTGGTAGTCTCATTTCATTTCTGAGAGGACCGATATCTGCGTTATAGCTGATAATGATTGGCACCCTCATTCAAGGCTCAGCCCAAAAGCCAAGGACTGAATGGACTTAGAGATTGAATGACTTTCTCATCCCTATAGCTGGTCCCTCCGGGTCAGGACTCTGGCACAACACGGTGTGGGAATTCACATTGTTAATTCTTGTACAAACTTGTTTTGATACACAAAAAACTTCATATTAAACTTACCAGTTTTGCACCCTAAGGGCCAGATTCTGCACCCTTAATCATGTTCACTAGTACCATACTCCATTTATTCTAATTAAGGGGACTGCATAAGGTACTACTCCCATGGTGAGTAAAGGTGAAGAATTGTGTCCTCTAAAATGATAAATTAATGGACTAATTACTAAGAATAAAATAGTATGTCTTTTTGAGTCTCCTATATCATACTAAAGAACCAAGCAAGCAGATTGTTTATTTTATTTTATTACTTCTAACATCTAAGCTGACCCATGTCCATATGGTTTAATTAAAATGGCACCATACTATTTAAATACTATGAAAGAAATAAACTTCTTCAGTGGAAAAACAATTGACTAGTGATTCATTCAACATCTCCTTTTCCCTTCAAAATCTACAAGCAAATTAAAAATATTGCGATAGTTATCAGAAAAAGTAGTTAATTACAAAAAACTCAACCCCACAACAATTGCCACCAACCAACCCTACAACAGTAATAAACAGATCGGCCAAGAAAGGGCCAAAGTGTTTCGGAAAAAATTTGTTCACGATTTTTCATGATGTTTTGTTTTTCAAAAATATTAATTTCATCTTGGTAGGAAATATTTCATTATTTAATATTTCATTCCCCCCCTTTTTTAGTGGGATTTCCCCCTCACTATTTTGAAACAGAAACCTTTGTATATACTGTCCTAAAATTGCAAGTGATTAAATTGTGTAAGAAATTTCTGCATTTATGTGCATAGTTGTGGTAACTCTAAGTACAAATGACTACATTAGTGCTAAAGATACCACATCCTTCTATTTGAAGTGACTAATCAAATAACTTTTGGAAAATTGTTTTAGAATATAATAGATTTAGCTGCTGGGCTAGGAAATAGGATGAGGCACCCCTGGGTTATACCCTTCCTTCCTGTTCTTCCAGAAGGCTTGAATTCTGGAGAGGTGTAGAAAGTTCCAGTAATCCAACCTCAAAGTCATAAAGTGGTGGACCACTGTGTTGATGTGGGAGATTCTGGAGGTGGACCCCATTTACTAGGAATGGTATTCAGGCCGCCAACTTGTTAAAACAGCACTGAACAACCTCAGATGGTAGAAACTTTTATTCTCTGCTAACCAGAAGTTGACTCAAACTGGTGATTTAGATTTTTTTTTTAAATTTATCCTTGTAAATCAAGATTATAAATGTGAATTGAGGATGCCAGTTGGGACTTAGAGAAATTTGGACTGGGAAATGAGGCTCCATGCTATTAAGTAGTCATGCCATAGCCCTCCTTTCCATGTCTGCAGTGAATATAATTAACATCCTGTACCTAATCTTAATAATGGGAGTAACTTCAGTAAGAAGGACATTGTTGTTTCTTGGCCAAGATAGACTGCTCATGTATTTCCATGCTTACTGTTATCTGTCAAATAGATTGGTCTTTTTTGTATGAAGGGACATCATACATTCAGTTGAAGCAGTTGTTTCTATATGTCTTGTAGGAAAGCTAGCCTTTTTCAGAAATCTGTTGGGTGTGTGGACTCCTCCTTTCAGCACACACCCCACTCTCTCTCCTCACATATTAATTGCTGTTCCATTATGGGATCTGCAGTTCCTATAGTGGCCACAAGGAATGGGTAGTTATGTCTTATAGGCTACATTATCTTCATTAGTGACACAAATGCAGAATGTCTGCTTCCTAATGTGGAGCAGCAGCTGCAAAACTCCTGCCAAACGCTAATACATGACGACATGGGAAGATGTAGAATAATAAAAGAAACAGTCACCAGGAGCCAAATGAATCTCTCCAATGGTGAATTAGCGTTGAGGTGCTGAGGTTAATTCTCTGATTTGTTGTTCATTAGAGTGCAGAAAGGGACAGTCTGTAGAAGTAGGTATTTAAAATTTCCCCTGGTATACTGGCTGTAATTGATGCATAATATACAGCTTGCACTAAGAAAATCACACCTTGAGGGGCCACTCACAAGGTTGGTATGGTTAGTTAAGCTTGCAGTCACTTTGAGATCTAACTGGTATGGCAAATTACTGGCTGTGCTATAGTGCGTCTTGTGCTTTTCCGTCTTGTGGTGGGGTTAGGGCATCACTTTTTGCCCCCTTTTCTGGCATTGGCCACTCTGGTAGCACCCAGTCTTAAGGTTTTGAGTCTTTTCTCTGGTCTATTTTCCCCCTCTGCCCCTTCAGCTTCCTCAGCTCCCTGACTTCTTTCACCTGGGCAGGGTCTCTCCTGGCCCTCCTGGCTGAGGTGTCTCTCGGTCTTGTTCCCCCTTGCAGTAGGGGTCTTTCCCCCCCACCCCCTCACTGCTGTACCTGAGTAGGGTTTCCCTCACTGGGTCTTTGTACCTTGGGCCAAGAGTTTGGGAGGCAAGCCTCCCTCCCAGTGTTTCCTCTTCACCTGGTTTCCTGGTCTTCCAGTACGTTCTAGCACTCCTCCAACACTACTGCTAGCACTCCTCACTCCACCGTTTGGCTGGAGCAGGGTTTTTTATCAATTCCCTGGCAGACCTTGATTGGCCTGAGGTGCTCTGATCTGTAGTAACCTCTTCTCAGTCCACAGGGAACAAGGCTCTGATCATTCTGGGGCTTCTCTACCTCACGTCAATCACTCTCCTGTAGGTGTGGAACTGCAGGGACCACAGCACTGGCCTCGTTGCGTTTCCCACATCTCCATCTCAGCCAGATCCTTCCCACTGCTTTGCTAGCCTCCCTGGCAGTTGCTGCCTGGGGGGCCCTGCTGGTCTACCTTCTGTGGATCTTCTGTGGGATCCCCGCTGCTACTACCATCCTCCTTGGGGCCTTTCCTGGCTCATTTGCTGGCCACTTCTGCTGGGTGCTCCGCTGCGGTTCCCTATGAACAAGCACATGTGGGTGCACCTGTCCCTCCCCCTTCCTTGGATTTGCCCTCCTTTCCTTAGCTACATTTGACCAATGGTCTCTCTTCCTCTGTTCTGCCCACTGGACCCCTGTCCCTGTCTGCAGCAGTGTGCTTTTTTTCAATTTGCTGCCCAGCCCACCCATTCCCCCTGGCTGTTTGTTTGCTCTCCCCTGTTTTTCTTTGGCTTCCTGGAGGATTTTTGTTAGTTGGTTTGCCCTGCCCTAGTCCCTTGGTGTTAATTTTCTTACCTGCCCCACCCTAGCCTTTGCTGTTTGCTTTTGAACTTTCCCTTTCCCATCCTGCCCCTGGTCTCTGTCCACCTTCCCCTTTTTTCCTTGCCCTTTGCTGTCAACCCTTTACCCAGTCCCTTTCGCACCATGTGCCCTCCCCCCAGCACTCAAAACCTCTTCCCTTTAGTTGACCCCCTTAGTTCACTGCACTCCCCCATGTTGCCTTAGTCTCTGCCTTCTCCAGTGCAGCCAGAAGTGCCGGTACTCCATCTTGGTCTAGTGAGTGTGTTCCCCAGTTAACTTGCCTTCCTTGGCATTCCTGTGTTCCTCTCTGTCGGTGCCCTCCTCCCCTGCTTTCAGCCTAGCGGAAAGGAGTTGTTGGTGTTCCCTTCCTCTCCTTCCCTCCCTCCCTTCTTCCTTCCTCCCTCCCTTTTTTTCCCAGACCTGTTCCTAACCCCTCCCTGAATGGCAGGGGTGCTTGAGGGTGGGGCCATCTTGGATGCCTCTGTTCCCCCTCTCATGGCTCTCCCCCCCCGGGGCCAGGGGAAGAAGGGCAAGAGCCCCACTGTCTACGTGGTGGCCTCCTCTGCCCAGGTCAGCTGGGTCAAGAGCACTGGCCTGATGGTCAGGGCTAGGTGACAGGCAAGCTCCCTCCCACCCATGCTTCAGGCCATTCAATGGAGCATACGTCTGCTGCTCTATTTGGGTGTTTATTTTTCTGCCACCGATCCTTCTTCACCAAAGAACTGGAAGGTTTTGGAGAGCAGGGTGTGAGCATGGCTGCAGAGGTGGACAGGACTGCTCTGGTGCCTCTCTCTGCAGTGGAGGACACTGGTGCTTAACCAGCTGATCCTGTCCATGCTCTGGCACTGGCTCAACACCCTGAGCCTGACCCTGAGTTTCCTGGCCTACCTCCAGAAGCTGGCCAGGACTGCATGGGGTTTCTGCAGGGGTTCTGAGTCTCCCCCTGGAGGAAAGAGGGCAGGGTCTGTGCTGCCTCCACAGTTAGGTCCATATTTTCCACCTCCAGGCCCAGCAGAGACTCCTCTATAGTGCAGATAGTCTGGTGTGGAGAAAGTTGACACACACCTTCCTCCGCTGCCTCTGATATGACAAGCAGCTCTCTTATCTCCATTTGAGAGTTTTTCTAGGAAACCTCTCAGAGCTGCCAGTCTTCTATCAGGACCTCCTCTGGACCTGGAGGCTGGTTTTGGCAACCAGGGCTGTGGCGGCTGCCAAAGAGGTGGATATCCTCATGGAGGTCCTACTACACAATTCCCATCTTGGTGTGCAGATGGCAGAATCCCCCTTGGTGTGCCAGCAGTTGGTCCAGGCAGGAGTCACCAGAATCAGAGACCTTGTGGACTATGACAAAGGGGACTGGGTGGATGGGGCTCTCCACCCTTTGTATTTCAGAGGTTTGATGCTCACCTCTCTGGTCTACTTCCAGGCTCTCCAGATCTTTTTATCAGGCCCCTGTCCCAGAGCTCCCCCGCCCCCGGTATACCTTGAGCTGGCTACGGAATTTATAGCTAGTTTGTTTTTTAACTGCACCACAGGCACATCTGTACACGCTCATGCTCCATGCTCTCCACTTCCTCTCCCTTGTGTCCCATCTGTACACTAAGTGGTGGGACATTTTGCCACCTGATGAGGGTGAGGAACCCTGGTGGGCCAGCCTCTATTCTGCCTTGGTTCCACAGCTCACTGGGGATATTGGCTGGTGGTTCTTTCATGGAGCTGAGAATAGGCAAGTACCTGGCATGGTTCACTCCCTGTCCCTACACCTTTCCCTTCTGTGGTGTGAAAGAGACCCTGGTGCATGTTTATCTGGAGTGCACCAGTTTGCAGCCCAGAATCTTCTCCTGGGGTTCTGTCTGCATTTCTCCCCAGAACTCCTATTATATGCACACCCTATCCATGGCTCCACAAAGTTGCAGGAACTCCTTGTCAGCCACTTCCTCGCATTGGCCAAGGTGGCCATCTACAACACTAGGGAAAGGATGTTGGCTGAAGATGTGCTCTGCGACTGTGAGGCCTATTTCCGTCCCTCTGTCCGATCATGAATCTGGGAAAAGTTCCTCTTGACTGCATCCACTAGCTCCTTCACCACCTTTGAAGAGCAGTGAGTGCTGTCTGGGTTCTCTACTCAATGTCCTCCTCAGGTTCCCTCCATTTGACCTTCACTCCCATTCCTGTATTTCTCATTTGTAGATGAGCACAGTATAAATGCATGGATAGATTATATCAGACAGAACTGGATGGGAAATCTGGGTATTGCTTCCCCTTCAACATCAAATGTGGAAACTTCTTTTTTGTGTTTCCACAATTCTACTGTCCATATTGCATACAAAATGACCAGTTTAATACTGTATGGGCCCTATTTAGCTGAAATATATAGCTTATATATAAGAAATGAAAATATTTCTTATGCTGAATAAACAAAATATAGTTTATTTAGTCCAACTTATACTTGCCTTTAATTTTTGGTAGGAACTTGAGAATGCCCTTTGAATTCTCCTATCTACTGAAACTATATAATATTTTTCTTTGTATTGTTCAGTTAATTTCTGTTGCATTCCTGTAACAATATGGCCTCTTCTGCTAGACAAAACAGTACTGGTCAATTTCCAGGCTGGAAATTGCTATCAGTAATCAAAGTCTGTGTTTGCAGATAGCATGTCCATCTTATTTCTTAGTAGTATTTAGTTTGAATAATTTTGGGCTGTATTTTTAAGGGAAAAAAAACTCCCATTTTTTTTCTTCATGGTGAAATAAATCACTTTAACACTTTATTATTGAAAGATGTAGAATAGTATATAATGTTTATCTTTTGAAGAAACAAAACACAGTTCAGCATGGTTCAGCTGAAACATGGTTATCTGGAGCTCTGTCAGAAAACTTAAATTTGGTTTTTAAGCTTCACCGCATTCAATCAAAAGCCTAGTGAAGAACTGTTGGCTGGCTTCTCCAATGGCTGGTGACCACAGAAATACATGCTAACTAGTGTCTCCAGTTCTGCCAAAACTGAATTTAAGGCTTGGTCTACCCTGCCAGCAAAATTCGGCGTAGATGTAGAGTAGCTTGTGTATTTCCCGCCGACTTCCTAATGTCTACCTACTGCGGCATCCCCACTATTCTGCGCCAACAGGAAATGCCCTCCCATTGACGCAGTGTTAATCTTTGTGCGTGGGTGGATTAATGTAGTCAACTTCCATATTGATTGAGCTGGTCTCCACTTCTGCTCAATTGATCCTGGAGAATCGATCCTGCACTGCCAACAATGCCACTGGCAATGTAGACATACCCCCTAGGTTCCAGAAGTCCAGATCAGTGGCCGGCATGCCAAGTCAATTTGCAAACCATCTGGCTTTAAAGGGAGCACACTAGTTGAAGAGTTTCTTAGGCAACCAAATCTCTTATCCCAAATTTTCTGTTCTACTCTGAGATGTTTAGACCAATGGAGTTGTAGTGTATATAATCATTCTAGTTTTTATTATGTGTTTAATTAGTTGATTACCAAGCATTCTATACATCTGTAACTCACCTCACACACACAGAACAGCCAAAAACTCTTGGTTTCATGCACAATCAAACATTTAAATGTTTCATGTATTTACACTCCTAATTTCTGTTTGCATTTGAAATTACTTGATTTGTGCATGCAGTTCCTTATGTACGCATGATAATACAGGGTGTTATATATGTACCCATTTAACCTTCTTTAGAATATATGTTCTTAACTTGTATTGGGTCCAACAGTAATTTGCAAGATAGTTTTTGAGCTCAATGGGAGAAGAGAAGTTCGTGAATTAATTATCTGTTGCGTCATACTTGAAATATGGTATTATGGCTTTTTTAGAATGAGTGGGTGTCACATTCTGGGGTGCAATGAAAACTAGCAAGGAGTTGTCACCACCTGCCCCACAAACTTCAGTGCCTCACAATGCTTTGCTATTGTAGCTCCCAAACAGGGCCATTCACAAACAGGGTAATGGCATGAAGGTCATACTCTGAGAGTTTGTGCATAGTTGCAGTCCTGGTCCAGCAATTCTGACCCCAGCAACCCGTTGACAACTCTCCAGTCACACTCTGGTTTCTACCAGGCTTGGTTACTACTTGTAAGGTGATCCCAATGTACTCCCAGTCTCGAATCTTTCCAAAAAAGCATGTTCTGCACTGTCCAGCCCTTTCCTGGACAGTTCAGATATTAAAGGTCCATTGCCTCTGTAACAGGTTTGCAACAGTTTGCATCTTTAACTGGAGTTACAAAACAGTTCAGTTTAAATGAAGCATTGGATTGGCTTAGATTTAAAATAAAACAAGTTTATTAACAAAAGAAAATAATATTTTAAGTGAATTCAAGTATTGGATATTAAAGTCAGAAATGGTCACAAGAAAAATAAAGATGAAATGCTTCCTTGTAGCTAAAATGTAACAAGCTAGACTTGGTTCAAGGTTAATCCTTACCAGGTGTTTCCAGCAACAGGTCTGAATAAATTCTCATGTCAGAATCTCTCCCTCAAAGTAAAGGGCTGGTTCTTTTGTCATTTTAGGTGAAAGAGAGACAGAGAGAGAGTTTGGGGTTTTCTGCACCTCTTTTTTTTTTTTTTTTTATAATAGAATTTACTTCTGAAGTGGATTCTTCTGAGGGTTACTTGTCAAAGCAAAGTTTATTCAAACAGTAAAGAAGGTGACAGTCTGGTGGTGAAGGAGGTTCTATGTTTGCTAAAGTGAAGATCCATGTGTTCTTACCACTTGACAGGTGATTGCCAATCAACTTTGATGACATGAAGGCATCACCCTGTCCTTTGTCTTTGAGAAACTGGTTTACCCCCTTCTTAGATTTGTCTGGTAAACACATTGTAGTCATAATTTCAGTTTATGTTCATAACTCTGTTACATGCACATCCCCTTAGCATCTGCAGTTTCAGGAATCTGAATATTCTTCTTTGGTGAAAAGTTTGTCCTTTTGCTCATGTGAATAAATCTACACCATTCAGATTATATTTAAATAATCACTAACTTGAATTTGAGCAACCACAATGATATATTTACCCACTTTTTATTCATTGATTAGAATGACCCAGGTATTATACTGTTTGTAGTCCAGGACTGGAATACCTTAGTTTTGATAAATGGTGCAGGTATTTACATATGTGCACTTAATTTACAGCTTTTTATTCTTCCACTTGTGCATTTGATCCAACAGTAGCTGAATGGAATACATCAAGTCCCTTTAATTACTCACTGAATAGACTACACACTGTCTTTTGTGAACTGGCTTCTCTGCTCCATTTTTATTCTAATTAAACATCAATTTAGATTAACAGAATTAAAAGGCATATTATGCCTGTTACAAAAGACAGGTCGCTATGAAACCCTTTTGGATATCAAAATGTGTGTAATATTCATGCCTGGCTGTGCTTTATACAACAATCAGCTTATTTTAGTATTTGCACGGTGACCGTCTGAATACTATAAAATCAAGCTCTGTTTAAGTGGTTGGCCATAATTACTTCTTCTAGAATGTGTCCATCTTGTGCTGATAATGAATTAAGCAGGTATTTATGTAATCTCATGTGCTTTCAGAGGGATTGCATCATAATTCAGAAACTCTTGAGCAACACTATAAAATACGGTGGTGTACAGTGCTATGACCCTCACTGCTTAACTGATTTTCTGAATTAAAGTAATCTGAATCGATATGCATTTCCATTCCATTTCCAGCTGGAAATACCTGCATGTGAGAGAGTGTCCCCCTCTGCTGTAGTGTCAGCATGTGGATCTTTAACATCATTCCAAAGAGACAGCTGCTGAAAAGCTATGGATGAAACCCAGACGTAAAGTATTGCCAGCAATACTGAAGATTCCATAATGTCCCAGGGAGATTTCTTTGCCTTTCACACACTCAGCAGAATTGATGTCTGAAAGTCGTCATAATTTGGAGGCACATTCATCCTTGCTGCTAAGGGTAGCTCCTTGTGCTGCAGCTAACAGATCTATGGCTTCTCTGCAATTCAAGTTTCTCTCCACTGGAAGTGGTCGGGTGGAGGGAAGGGAAGCCCTTTGGCAGTAATGGGTCTGTCATTGAGAAAAGATTTGGTTTTGTGTTTGTATCACTAGAACGACTAGTTCTTGTCTTTAATGCTGACTGAGATCATTGTTCTCAACACATTAGGGACCCTGACATCAGAGAAGGGTTTTCTTTCATAAATCTCTCCAGTCAGAGCTGGATCCCAGCCTGCTGGCTCATTGCAGTTCTTTCCAGCCCATGTCATAGTTTTATAGGGGATAATTTTAATTTGAAAAATACATGTGAATTTGCATATGAGCTCTCCCTGCCCTACCCGTGTGTCACACTGCAGGTTTTGTACGGGCTGCACGCCAAGTAAAATTACACATGCAAGGTCCCATTCTGCTTCTTACCCCTACTACGACTTTTCCCACCTTGTGTACCCACCTGGGCACGCTCTGCCTGCCTCCCACGGTTTTTAGGCTACGGCTATTTCTTCCCTGGTTTCTGAGGCTCCAGGGTGTCTGGTTTAAGCTCCTTCCTATATAAAGCAGAAATAGGAGATGCAGCCCAAGCACAGCTTTCCAAATGAGGGACTGGGGAGAATGGTTTGGGAATTCAATCTCTGCCATGGCCCAGTGTTGCTGGAGTCAGAAGAGACTGTGGATGGAGAATTGGGGATGGTGCTTTGACTGGCAAGTCTGATCTGTATGGGTTTCTTTTAGGCCACACAGGCCATCACTTTCTCACTCCTGTATACAAGGAGGAATCTTGTCAGAGTGAATCACTAAGAATTGTCTTGGTCAGTTGCCCATGTGCTTCTTACATTTTAAAAGGTTACCCTGTGTCGTCATGTTACCTTTTTTAACAGGGAGACAGAAACACAATTATTCTAATGAACAGTAGGTGACAGCATTTAGTGATGGGAAAAGGCACGTGAATCACTAGCAGCTGTGGTAGAACAAGGTAAAGGGACACTGAATAGAAATGTTTTCTTTAAAACTATAACCGGTTTTGGGGAAAGGGCAGTTAAGAGCAGTGCTGGTCAAAGTCTGGTCATCCAAAGCTTCTCTAAACTTCTTGAGACCACCAAACTGGAATATATTGCTTCTACTTGGGCCAGAAATAATGGAAGGATAGCTTTTCTCAGTACATTTTGATGTTGTAGACACTAGATCAAGCTTAACCCAGTAAACGTGGAGACATACAGAAATTTAAAATAATGGGGAAGACAAATGAACAGAACTTCAAAAAAAGGTTTGGTTCATGCTTAGTAGGTTGGGGTCGGTTCTTATTTTATCAAGTTTCTCCAGCCGTCATTTTGATTCAGTCCTGTTCTCACTACTTAGACAAAATACCAAACTTACTCCAGCTATGTACACTTTTCAAGTTACAGGAGCCTGCTGTCTGCAAAGGAAGCTATTTTTTTTTGAGAATTGATACAGCCTGTTCCAGATGGATGACACACCATGTACTCTGCCACGAAGACTTTTCCTTTGTTTGTTCTTATGTTAATTGTATTCCTTAATCTAACTCTTTAGGTGTCCTAACAGAAGAGTAAATCCTTGCCAGGGAGGAAAGCCTACTGTGGAGTGTAGCCCAAGAGGACAAGCTGACCACACAAAGAATTAATGATAGAGCTCAGAGAAGTGAATGAGCAGATCTTGCACTGTGTGCGCTATTTTGAGCAGGATGATGCACCTTCTTTAGTATTAGTGATCCTTTGTACTAGCAATCTATATGTTATGGATAAAAGTGTGTGTACAGATTGTGTGTTTATCTCTAGGGTTGAAAACATCCCAACAGAGGACAAGCAGTTGAGGATACTGAAGGTTTTACAACTCCTATGACAGCATCCTCCAAAGCTGACTTGGGAGAATTATTAATTTAGTACATCTCTGATTGGGACAAGCTTTATTGTAGGTCTACATAATGAGTCACCTGTGGTCTTTCCTAAAGTATAACCTTAAAACTTTATCCTGATTCAAACTGATTTAAATCCTCATTCATGGATTTAAATAGATTTAATTCTGTTAGCTGGAAGCCCATAACAGGCGTAGTCTGACTTCTGTATTTTGGAGGGCAAGGGCTTAATAATAGTATAGGTCTAACAACTGGATTTACTGATAGTTGTAGTTAAATTATAATATACTTGAAATCACAAATACAGTTTACATTGATTATTTAATCAATTTTATTTATTTTAACTTATTTGCCATGTTTACCAGCTACTACTTAAAAATCAACATTTGCGTAAAAACAAATTCTTGAATAAACAGAACTGAGAACTTTCATGTAACTATGAAACATATTTCCCTGGTTTTAGAGTTACATAAACATTGTCTTGATACAGAAATACTGTATTTATCTTACTGTAGAAGCAATCATCTTTCCCTTTGGTTAGCTTTTCTCTGTTTTAGATAGGTCCAGCAAATTCTTTTATTCTGAGTTAAAAGGGTAATATTTTATTTCAAGGTAAAACTTTTAAAGGTCACAGTCACTTTTCCATAGGTGTTTTGCATCATCCTATAGAATTTAATAGAAAACTATATCCCTGCTATAGATTTTTAGAATAATTTCTCAGTGTTTGATTTAATTCTCATTGAAGTCAATAGGAGTCGTTGGCAAGGTCTCCACCACACACTTACTGCACTATAACTATGTCACTCAAGGATGTGAAAAACCCACACCTCTGAGCAACACACTTATACAGTGTAGATAGCGCTATGGCGGCGGGAGAGCTTCTGTTTCCCATCATCTTATACTATCCTCTCCAGCCGTGCTCCAACAGCACAGCTAAATCAGGGCAGTTGTGCCGATGCAAAATTTCTAGTGTAGATCTGCCTTTTGAAGTCTAGCTCTGTCTAGGAGAGCAAGAAGAGGTCATAGAGCCCCAGGGTGTTTCTAAAGCCATGGGCTGCTTCCATCCCTCTTGATTCTATGCACCTGCCCCTTTTGTGTCCAGTGAACGTAAGTCCATTTTTGAGCAAGAACCTGAAATCAGATGAACTTCAGTTGAACTCTGCTTTCGGTTTCTTCCCCAAACTCCAGACAAACCTCCTGGAGGGGAAGAAAAAAGAGAGCACCATCAACAGACCAAGATTCGTACACCCCACTCCAACCTGACATCTCGATCTGGCAGGTAAGTTCTCCTTGGGGCACTCGCACCTTACCCTTCGCATGAAGCGGATCTGCCCCCATCACCTGTCCCAGAGTTAATGGGGTTTTCTCAGCACAACAGACCCTGTCCACTCGTTCTGATTTTCTTCAGCACCCGCAATGCCCGTCAAACACCCCTCGCTAAAGCCTCTCCCCTGCCCCAGCTGCACCCAGCCAGGGAGTGGAGAGGGGACGAGTCTTGCAGGCGTGCCCAGCCCTGCCCCACAAGGCGGGCGTGGGGCAGGCGCGGCGGGGCTGCGTGTGGGGGGCTCCAGGGGCGGTGTGTGTGTGTGGGGGGGGAGATCTGGCTGCACAGGGGCGCGTTGGGGGGTGCTGGGTGCGGAGGGACGAGGAGTCAGCGGGGGGAGGGGCTCAGGCTGGGGCTGGTGGGATCCAGCGCGGGGGGGGCAGCTCCCCCTACGGTGCCGCCCGTGGCCGAGGCGCGAAGGGGGCAGGACGCAGGCGGGGGGGCGGTTCCTGGGGCGGCCCCGACAGCGCCGGTCAGCCCCGCCCCGCCCCCACGGGACTGGCGGGGTCGGAGCGATCAATCCCCCCGGGCCCCGGCTCGCGCCGCACTGACAACGCCGCTCGCAGCTCACGTCACGTCACGTGGGGAAACGGACCCGCCCCTGCCTGCCGCCCAACGGCCGCGGGGTAGACTCCGAGCGGCTTGCGTCATCACCGCTCGCGCCCCCCAGTCCCCGTCCCAACGTTCTTTCGCGGCGTGCCCAGCGGTCGGCCGCGGCAGGGGGAAAGCTCCGCTTCCGCCTCGCCTCCAGCGTGGGGACGATGCCCCGCCCACGCAGGGCAGAAACGTCGCGTGTCGCCGAGCGGGAGCCACGCCCCCGGGGAGCTGCGTAGCGAGCTGCGCTGTGCAGCTGCGGGGGAGGCGGAGTCAAAGGAACGTGCGCGTGGAGCTGCGGGTGATCCGCTTAGCGCCCTTCGGGGCTGGGGCAAGTGAAGAGGCGATCCCCGTGTGTCGGGTGAAGATCTGCAGCAGGGGAATAAGAAGGTACCTGCTGGTGAGAGGGTCCATCCGTCAGCTGCTTCCCGCGCAGACAGTTAACCGTTTGCCCCTAAATAATCCCCGGGTATGCACACAGCCCCCTCCCCGTATTTAGGCAGGGAAAAAAGACAGCAAGAATAAACGAGGCCTAAATGAAACGAGTTGGTGCATGTAGAAGTTACATACACTGTTCCAGTGCGGCAGCGCTTACTTTCTGGAGCTAAATGGAGACATTCAAGGCAAGGGAAAGCCTCATTGTTTCACTTTCATTTTGGTCCATCCAGTACAAGCCTTTGTTTCCCCTCTTAATCAGAGCAAATGGCTACGTTTCTAGCCTGGAGCGCGTGCAGTCAAACATCCCTGATGAGAACGGCAGCCAGAAGCAAGGGCATTTACAAAAGATAATTATTACTTACATTGTGGCCATCAACGTTCTATTGACATGACAAATGTTCGTTTCACAGAGATTATATAAGCAGTGTCATTCACAATGAATCAGGGCAGAAATGAATTTACTCTCAGCTGCCTGTGGAATCCAATTAGGTGGCCGTTCTTTCAGCACAGAGAATTGTAAAGTTGCAAATTAGAAAGTATGAGATTTATTTCCCACAACGTAAATGAGACTTGTATTGTTTATCTTCCTGGAATGTGACCTCAGGCGAAGGGTGGGTAAATGCAACATACAAACTGGCAGTGGGGGATGGGACATACACTTACAAGGTATCCGTGTGTAGGAATTCCCCCATGCCCACCAGTCTGGTAAATGGAGAGTACTTCCAGAATATCTCCTCCAGCCGAGGGAGTGGGAGCGGACACCTAATTGTGGAATGTCATTTCTGTCTGGTGTGATCATCTTATGCAATGGCAATTATTATAGCAATCTTAAACAGTCCTTATTTCCAGAGGGCTGACTGGGAGTTGTGTGCCACAGTATAACTTATTTTTTGTTATGAGGCTATTATGGAGGGACACCTAGAGCATATCTATCCATCTGTGGCGAATACACATTAATGGCCAAAACGTTGTCAGCTGTCTAAGATACTTCTATGGCCCCCATCACTGGTATCTGAGCACCTCGCAGACTTTTATGTATTTATCCTCGTAACATCCCAGTGAGGTATGGAAGTGCTATGTCCCCATGTTTCAGATCAGGACTGAGGCATAGACACGCTGGGTGACTTGCCAGGATCACATACGTGTGTTACAGGAGGCAAAGGCTGTAAAGATCCTCTGCCCATCTTGTGACCCTGTGCAGTGGTCCAATCACTATGTAATCCTGCTCCCTACTACCACCACAATGGTCACTAGCTTCCTGAAAAGGTGTATGCGTATTGGGAAGGGGTTGTAGGGAAAATACCCGTTTCCTTTTCCAGGAGTGGGGTAAGAAGGTACCCTGGGGTACAAGTTATTCTCAGGGGGTGTGCAAGGCTGGGAGTTATGGGGAATTGGTTGGTGCCTTTCTCTGTGATTTGTGAGTGGCTCAGGGAGCATTCATGCAATCTAGTTGAGTGTGGAGTAGCTGTGCTGAGTGATAACAGTGCTTGGAGGGGTTTGCTGCTGGTCACTAGCAAAGCATTATGAGAGACAGTCCAGGTTGGAGTATTAAGAGGGCCCAGTTCCAGGTTGTACCCTGGGGAACTCGTTAGAGACAGATTCCACAGCCTCTCAAGGTAGTTTTATTCCAGTGCTTAATTACCCTGACAGTTAGGAAGTTTTTCCTAATGTCCAACCTAAACCGCCCTTCCTGCAATTTAAGCCCATTGCTTTTTGTCTTATCCTCAGGGGTTAAGGAGAACAATTTTTCTCCTTTCTCTGTGTAACAACCTTTTATGTTACTTGAAAATTGCTATCACGTCCTCCTCAGTCTTCTCTTTTCCAGACTAACCAAAGCCATTTTTTTCAATCTTTTGTCAGAGGTCATGTTTTCTAGACCTTAAATCATTTCTGTTGCTCTTCTCTGGACTTCTACAATTTGTCCATATATTTCCTGAAATATGGTGCTCAGAACTGGACACAGTACTCCAGTTGAGGCCTCCAGCTGAGGCTAGCCTGGAGTAGAATGGAAGAATTACTTCTTGTCTTGCTTACAACACTCCTGCTAACACATCCCAGAATGATGTTTGCTTTTTTTGCAACAGTGTTGCACAGTTGACTCATGTTTAGCTTGTTATCTACTATGTATCCCAGATCTCTTACCACAGTACTCCTTCGTAGGCAGTCGTTTCCCATTTTGTATGTGTGCAGTTGATTGTTCCTTCCTAAGTGGAGTACTTCGCATTTGTCCTTATTGAATTTCATTCTATTTACTTCAGACCATTTCTCCAGTTTGTCCGGAACATTTTTTAATTTTAATCGTATCCTCCAAAGCACTTCGAACCCCTCCTAGCTTGATATCGCCTGCAAATTTTATAAATGTACTTTCTATGCCATTATTGAAATCACTGATGAAAATATTGAACAGAACTGGACCCAGAACTGATCCCTGTGGGGCCCCATTTGATGTGCCCTTCCAGCTTGACTGTGAACCACTGATGATTACTCTCTGGGAACAGTTTTCCAACCATTCATGCACCCACCTTTTAGTAGCCCTATCTAGATTGTATTTCCTTAGTTTGTTTAAGAGAAGATCAGGCAAGAAGGTATCAAAATACTTCTAATCTGCTCAGGGTCATACCTTGACATGTCATTAGTGCCCACGTAGAGGAATAGCTTGGGATTGTAGTCAGAGGGCTGAATAATCCTTGACAGTCCCTCCATATGTCTTGGATATGGGAGTCTGGCAGGCAGTATACCTCCTGAGATGCCATTCCAGGCTGACAGATGGGTACTTCTGTCCCCTACAGAAGATGGATGTACCCTTAGTGGAAAGTTCATGGATTTTGAAGTATTGTACCCCTTGCTTTGCCTGTCAGTGCAATGCTAAAAATGCCAATTCAGGACAGACATGGGCAAAAACAGAGGGAGAGAAAGAAGGGTTTCTTGGCTCTGGATGGGACAAGGCTTCTATTGATAAACATGAAGATTGGTATCACAAGTCTTGGAGCAACATGGAGCAAGTCTGAACTTGCAGATTTGTTCTAGCTGGGCCAGACATTTCCCTTGAAAATGGCAGTCTTACATGTTTAGAACTGTGATGGATCTGACACCCAAGAAGAGGGTCAATATGGAGCAGGGAAATTTCGGAAATTCCTAGAAACAGTGATGCCCTTTCAGCCAAAATGTTGTTTTTTGCAGAATGACATTTCTAACTGTCTTGGCATGTTGATATCTTGCTAGAGGGATTTGGACGTGGATTTCTCGAGATGTCCATCATTTTTTGTTCAGCTTGATGCAGTTCATCTGAACTCTTATTAAACCCAACCAATTATCACTCAGGTTCCCAACCCAGTGGCTTTGTTGGATCTGTGACCTGTCCGTGCCTAGGGTAGCCACCTGAAAATGCCAAGGTCAGGGCACGCTGCAAAAGGAGAGCAGGTTCTTCCAGCACTGGTGGGTGACAGTGAAGGCTTCTCAACCAACCACAAACAGTGCTCCTGATTCCCCACACTGGTTATCAAGAAGCCACTATACAAATACACACAGCCCCCTTTACATTTCAGTCTCCGGCTCCCAATCAGCCACTAGGTCCAGTAAAGAGACCAGTTATTTACTCTTTACTAACAAGGTTCCCCCTGACCCTGACCCCAAAGGGTCAGCCACAGTACCAGATCAATATAATTTTGGATCTTACCCAAAATACCACGCTGCCAGCCAATCCTTTTGTAACTAAAACTAAAGGTTTATTATAAAAAGAAAGGAACAAACAATAAGAGAAATGTTAAAGGATGAAAGCAATCAGATACATGCAAAGGATTTAAAAGTCCATATACATCAGGTTTCTAGAAGAACTGTGAAGTTTGCAGGCTTGTATAGTCTCTCTGGTATGCATCCAGTACTGGATGGGTCTCAGTCCTTTGTTTCACAGCTTCAGTTCAGCTGTAGATGAATTGGTCCAGAGGTAGCTAGGTGGCTGAAAGCCGAACATGGCTGAAGACATAATGGACCCCCGGGGCCTCAGCCTTTTATGTCCTCTGGCTCTTGTCATGCTGCTTGTGGAATTTCACAGGAACCAGAATGGAGTCCAGAGTCACATGACCAAGTCCTGGTGACTCATCAGGTATATCCCTGGCTTCTCTGCCTGGGCCCCTTGCACCTGTGAATGTCTTAATGGGCCATTAAGCAGGCTGTTGTTATAGCCATCTTGTCTGAGGAGTGGCCTAGAAACAGCCCAATTTGAAATAAAGATACAGCAACCATATCCATAACTTGCATTACTCACATAACACACATAAACATCATCATCTTACTCAGCACATTACAGCCTTTCTAACAGTACCTGACATGGCATATTGCACATGGATTGCTATGATTTTGACATACTGATGTCAAATAATATAATAAATGCTCCCCCTCCTCAATCCAGCTAGCATGACACCCCCCAACATGAGATTGGTGTAGAAGGGAGTAATCAGAGCTCCTGAATACACCTCAAGGGCCCACCTTATCCAGCCAGCGTCACACACCCCACGCAAAATGGATGCAGAAAGGTGTGTTCCTAGACACTGCTGAATGTGTCACTGGAACTTTTCATCTTTGCCTTTTAACATGTTTCAAGAGTTTTACAAAGTGTCAGGCACATGGTACATTTCTACAGTTTCTGGTATTAGCAACAAATTAATTACATGACTTAACATTGGCCTAATATTAACAGCAATATCATGTTTAGTTAAAACAGGCTTTTTCTTTGGAAGGTTCACACTATGGAGGTAACAATGTTATTCAGTTTTTTACAAACAGTTGTAAGGGTTCAGTTATCTCAATAGTGGGTTCTTGGTGCATAATCAATGCTCTTATGTGATTTTGCAAGCTCTCTCTAAACCGTGACACATATTACGCCACTGGTTGTTCTGTCACCTCTACATTACCCTCTCAGGAATCAAGAATCAGATTCAGGGGTCCCCTGACCTGCCTCCCATAAAGCAGCTCAAAAGGAGCCAACCCTGTAGACTCTTGGGGTACAGTCCTGTATGCATACAGCAAATAAGACAAGACATCCCAGTCATTCTGGCATCTGTTAACATACATCTTTAACATAGCCTTCTGTGTCCCATTAAATTTCTCTACCAAACCAGTGGTCTCCGGATAGTAAGGGGCAGCTTTTATATGACTTACTCCACACATCTCCCATAGCTGCTTAAAGACAACTGATGTAAAATTGCACCATGGTCTGACAAGATTTCCATGGGAAAACCCACTCTGCTAAAAATAGCAAACAGAGCTGTGGCCAGTGTCTCAGTCGCAACATTAGGTAAAGCTACAGCCTCAGGGTACCTTGTGGCAAAATCCACCAACACCAGAATATACTCCTTCCCATTTTTGGGAGGTTTAGAGAGTGGCCCCACAATATCCACAGACACTCTGGCAAACGCCTCCCCAATAATGGACAAAGGTTGTAGGGGTACCTTCTTAGGGCCCTTCACACTCTTGTGCTTCTGACACAAATCACAGCTTCTGCAATAATTCCTCACTGTCAGACATGCAAAGCCAATAAAAGTTTTGCTTCAGCCTGTCACAAGTTTTTTCTATGCCCAGATGTCCTGCAAAGGGACCATCATGAGCCAACTTTAATAACACACTTCTATATCCTTCAGCTACTACAAGTTGCTTGCAGTTTCTATCATGAGGCTGCTTTTTCCCTGTAGGGGTTTCTCTGTCCAGCAAGCCCTCATGCATGAAAAATCTGCTTGCTCCTGTCCTACTGGGGCTAGGCTTTGGGCCTCCACTCTGGCCCCCTCTAAAGAAGCATCCTCTTGTTGAGCCTTGACAAACTCCTGAATTTCACTCAAATTCAGAGCCATTCCAGGCACATCCAACTCACTTTCAGCTGGCCACACCCGAGAGGAGTCCTCTGTGCTAACAGCTATGGGTAGATCTTTCTTCCCCCATCAGGCAGGTAACTTGCACTACCACCATACACACTAGCTAGTTCACTAGTTTCCAAATTTTTAACTGTTATCCATTTCAAGTCTGGGATTGGTTTTAAAGAGATATCAACCATTTTCATAAACAAGGTTCTTTTGTTCCTTCATTGCCAATCTCTGACTCCACATAGCATCAGATGTACCTGAGTCTACCAGAGACTCAGATATATCCAAAGCATTGAGAAGTGAGAGTTTGCCTGTCACCCCTTGTTTTCTCAAGAGATTAACTGCACATCTGTTATAATCTCACAATTGGATGGCCGTAACATGTTTTTAAACACCTAAGTCAATTTGGTGACCTTCCCTTCATCCGTGCATTGAAATCAAGTGTAAATATTTCCCCCCTGCCATGTACAAGCAACTTCCACTGAGGGCCATAGGAGTACTCATATCCTGCAACAGGAGACGAGGCTCCAAGATGTATTCTTGGATCAAATTATGAAACAAATATGTGGACCATTTCTTTCTTTGAACAGTCTTGTAAAACTTTGTTCAAAAGCAGACTGGGAGAGCAGGGATATGGGGCCATACTTCTCTTCCTTAAATGTTGATTATTGCAACTCATTTTAATTGGCTAAGCTACTGTCTAGCAATTTCATCTGATTCCAAGTTCTATGGCTTGCATTTTTACAAGGGCTGGAAAAATATGATTGTTTTGTCCTATTTATGGTGCTCATTATTTTTTTTCTGGACTTTATTACCCTTAGAGTCAAAGAGCACAATTTCACACATACTTTACTGCTTTTGATGTGTAGATGAGCAGAACCCCCACAGGGAAAGGAGGAAGGTCTGTTATATTTGTTGGCTAACTATTTCTCTCTCAAGCCTAAATTAACTTTTGAACATATGAACTTATAAGTAAGTTTGTTATATACTTGTCTGGGTCTTTTGTGAAACAATCAGCCATTAAACCTTCCTCTGTGATGAATCTGTCTCCTCAAGTTGCATTTTAGTCACAGTGTGTAACCAAAGCGAATTAGCCCTTGATATTGTGTCAGTTTTATGTTTTGCTTCCTTCAGATATGATTGTTTTCATGTTCTGGGTGTTTGTTTTTCGGTCAGGAAGGCAAAGCAACTTTTTCTAATCAAAATGGCAAGATTATAGGAATTTGCTTCTCATATTGCTGGGTTTTTCTTAATATAATATATCACTGAGGTAGTGGATACATACTGAGGAGTTCAAGGCCAGAGGATAATAGCATAAACTGCCTGTTTGAAAAATTTCAGGGAGACAAATGATTAGAGAGGAAGCAAAGTGTACTCTGGTGCAATGAAGTTAGGCAACTTGTGAGGAGAATTTGTGGCCTGATTCTGCTTTCTGTTCTGTCAGTGTAAACCTAGAGTTACTCACTGACTTCAGCGGCATTATGCCACCTTTAAACCTGTGAAATTGAGCAGATTTTCAACCAGCAGATATAAATTAAGATAGAATTTGATCATAGAAGATAAAGGATAGAAGGGACCTCTGAAGGTCATCTAGTCCAACCCTCTGCTGAGAGCAGGATCAGCCCCAATTAAATCATCCCAGACAGGGTTCTTTCAAGCCAGGCCTTAAAAACCTCTAAAGATGGAGATTCACCATCTCCCTAGGTAACCCATTCCAGGGCATTACCACCCTTCTAGTGACCACTGTTCTTTGTTTTGTCATCTGTCACCGCTGAGAACAGCCTAGCTTCATCCTCCCTGGAATCCCATTTCAGATAGTTGAAGACTGCTATCAAATCCCCCCTCACTCTTCTCTTCTGCAGATGAAATAAGTCTGAGTTTCCTCAGCCTCCCTCATAAGTCATGTGCCCTAGCCTATTAATAATTTTCATTGCCCTCTGCTGGTCGCTTCAAATTTGTCCACATTCTTTCTGTATTGGGGGCCCCAAAACTGGACACAGTACTTCCAATAAGGCCTCACCAATGCCGAATAGAGGGAAATAATCACTTCCCTCAACTGGCTGGCAGTGCTCCTGCTAATGCAGCCCAATATGCTGTTAGCCTTCTTGGCAATAAGGGCATACTTTTGACTCATATCCATCTTCTTGTCCACTGTAACCCTCAGGTCCTTTTCTGCAGGACTGCTGTTTAGCCAGTCAACCCCCAGTATGTAGCTATGCATGGGATTCTTCAGTTTTAAGTGCAGGACTCTGCACTTGTCCTTGTTGAACCTTATCAGATTTCTTTTGGCCCAATCCTCCAATTTGTCTAGGCCCTTCTGTATCCTATCCCTACCTTCCAGGGTATCTACCACTCCCCCAGCTTATTGTCACCTGCAAACTTGCTGAAGGTGCAATCAAACCCATCCTCCAGATCATTAATGAAGATGTTGAACAAAACTGGCCCCAGGACTGAGCTTTTGGGCACACTGCTTGATACCGGCTGTTGACTAGACTGGCTGCTGACTGACGGTAATCGAGCCGTTGATCATTACCCATTGAGCCCGATGAGCTAACCAGCTTTCTATCCACTTTATAGTTCATTCACCCAATCCATACTTCTTTAACTTGCTGATAAGAATACTGTGGGAGACTGTATCAAAAGCTTTGCTAAAGGTTGGTCAGGCATAACTTACCCTTGGTGAATCCATGCTGATTGTTCCTGATCACCTTCCTCTCCTCCAAGTGCTTCAAAATGGATTTCTTGAGGACTTACTCCATGATTTTTCCAGGGACAGAGGTGAGAGTGATTGGCCTGTAGTTCCCTTTTTGTAGTCGTCGTCCTTCCGTTTTTTAAAGAGGGGCCCTATATTTGCTTTTTTCCAATCATCCAGGATCTCCCCCATTGCCATGAGTTTTCAAAGATAATGGCTAATGGCTCTGCAATCACATTACCCTCAGCACCCTCGAATGCATTGCATCCGGCCCCATTGACTTGTGCATGTCCAGCTTTTCTAAATAGCTGGACCACCACATTGGTAGATATAACAGCACCCTAATGTCTGAGTAATGTGCTGGATCTCCATCCTGCAGCTATGAAATATGACATTTGTTTGACTAGATGATATGTTTAGAAATATTAAAGAGCTGAAAACAGACATATATTGATAAGGTATTTAACTAAAGTCAAATGAGAGAAAACAATTTAATGTTTGATATCATGATAGGAAATTGCCTTAGCATCTCCAACTACCTTTTCATAATTTTACATTGACAAATACGTTCCAGTAGGAAAATGACACACTGGAGTTTTTGGGAGATGTGTGAAGCATTTCAAATAATAAAAGCATTAAAGAAAACTTCAGTTTAAAGTTTCAATCTGTTTAAAATGCTAAGCTCTTAAATAACAATGATTCTGCACTGGTGTCATTTGGAACAGTTACTGTACAGGTAAAATTAATGCAAGTAAAAATATTAAAGTTCTACAAATTGGTTTGTGTTTGAGCACTGTCAACTGCAAATAAATAACTAATAGTTGTGTCTTGGTACATGTGTGTGTTTTTTCTCCAGCCAAAGTCTTCAAACGAAGAAGTGTTTTAACAATTACAGCTAAAAGGGTGTAAGTATGGGTTGTTGAAATTTCATATGAAACTTTTTGGGTGAAAAATAATCTTCTTGTGTGACCTGGGGCAAGTCACTTATTAGTCTCTCTGTGCTTTGTGGCCCTACAGCAGCTCTGCTCCTACCTCATTGAGAACCCTATGAAGCACTGTGTAATTTAGAGCAGCCCTGAGGCTTCTCTAATTTACACTGGGGCTGAATAGGCTCCTTTGTGGCTCTAGAATACAGGGAGTGCAAAGGTGTTTTAAAGCTACCTTTGTCCCCAGGCCCTCTATTCCTGTCTCAAGAACAGAATGGGGGAACTGAAATTGGGCCCATTATGTTCTAGGGTACTTTGGTGTGGTCATGTGAAGTTGTGCGGTGGTTTGTACAGTTTATACTTAATTTAGATTGAAATATGATTTCTCCCACAAGGACCCTGTATCCAAAAGCCTTTTATACTTCTGAGACTTCTCACCCTGACCTCTAATTGTTCTATAGCTATTGCCTCCGATTGCTATCACAGACAGGCCCCTGTGCCCTCAGTGGGTGAGATTCATGTGCCAGAAGGGCAGTGAGTTGATTTCCTTTTTACTGTAGTGATTAAACAAACTGGAATATAAACAAACATATATTCCTTTGCCAGTTCTTTTAAAGCTAAAAATATAACCTAATAAATTATTTTCAGACTTACTTATGTGCACTGTATGTTTGCTTGCTATGTGTTAGCTTTTAAAATAGCTTATGTCCCTCCCCAAAAAAGAAACTTGAAATTAAATGCTAAAAACTGGAGCTCTGTCTATAGGAATTATGCAGCAAAGACATTAAATATTTATTTCCTCACAATCTGCTGCACACAATTTTCCCTTTTTAAAGGGAGACCTATTACAATCCAGTCACTTTATGAAAGCAGAGGAGCTATAGTTGCAAGATAATAGTAATATTCCTAAAAGGCAGCTGGACTTTATTAAGATAAAATATTAAAAACAGAAAGACATTGCCCTAAAGTGTTTGAACATTTGCTTTCTCAAACAGGAAAAATAAGTATTTTTCATATCTACCATGTTTCTCTTCAAAAAGAAATGTGAAACTCGGCACAAAAAGCTTATTTCAGGGTGGTGGGTTTTGTTTGTTTCGTATTGTTGCTAATTTGTGGCCTGACTGAAATAATACAAGTCAAGTCAATGGAAAAGATCCTCATTGACTGGTGTGGCCTTTGGATCAGGCCCTTTGTGCTGTTTTCTTTTTATATGAAATACTTCAATCAAAGCAGCTGCCTTGGTTTGAGTAATATGCTGAGTGTCCTCATGAATGTTGTAAATAGCCACCAGTGGAACTGCTTCCCTCTGCTAACAGGCACATTTCTAATCATGTAGGGTTGAATGCTAACAAAAATGCTTGCTATTTTTTAAAGTTAAAATTTAAGATCTATCGTAGTTCCTAAGCAAGTTGCACTTCTGAGCAGGAGTCAGCAGCACTCCTATAGACTAGAAATGTAAATCAGAAATCCCATTTTGTTGAACCAAGCTGTGGATCCATGTTCATTAGCTCCAGTGCCCAGCTCACTTTCACCTTTGATTCATTTTTGATCAATCACTTCAAACCGCGACTTTGCAGCAGCAGAACAAAAGCTTAAAAGGTAAGGTTTAGCTTTTATCGCTTTCATGTCAATGCGAAATATTCTCATTGCATTGTAGCCTTCCACTACAAAACACACCAGTGAATAATACAACATAAGGTACATCTTTGAAACGGAAGGTATCCCAAGCTAAACTAGGAGCTTTCAGATCTGCATCAAAAGTTTCCCAGAGGAGCAAATGAGCTGCTGAGGAGCATCAGCCAATTGTACCCTTTGTTCTTGCCCTGGAGAGCTTT
This sequence comes from Mesoclemmys tuberculata, assembly GCA_007922155.1. Classification (NCBI taxonomy): domain Eukaryota; kingdom Metazoa; phylum Chordata; order Testudines; family Chelidae; genus Mesoclemmys; species Mesoclemmys tuberculata. The sequence goes on along the minus strand of ML675601.1, from coordinate 35,270,742 downwards.
GCTATTTCAAATTGCTCATTTGTGGCTCCTGGGGAGATTTAGGATGAAATGCATTTTAGCTTGCCAAGTTCCTTCTGTCAGGAATCACTAAGCAGAGCTTCCTCTGGTCCGATCTGACATTCGGTCATTTCTTGAACTACCTCTTTTTAGTTTCTACAAATCTGAAAATTGGTTCAATCTACTAAAAGTATTTCTTTATATGTAGTCTATGTATCTCCATTACATTCAATCCTTCTTGGCCAAGAAACAACTGAATTTGATGAGCCTTGCATAGAGGGAGTCTTCGATGGGAGGTGGGATTAGTATTACACACGTGCTACCACCCTTGTGAGAAATGAGAAAAAGATACTGGGGCGACAGGAGGTGGTGGTGTCTGTCAGTACGTGTGTGGAGGTAGGTTGGAGGAGGTTGTATATCAAGTTGTTTTG
>ML675601.1:35183329-35270304 GCA_007922155.1 Mesoclemmys tuberculata | reverse complement strand
TGACTTTAGTGGAATTCTGCCATTGATAACTGCTGAGGATCTGGCCCTGTACATTCTTTCCATGTTTCAGTACAGTGATATCCTAGTTATGCGTTTGTCACGTTTTGTATTACTAAACATCTTAAAAGAAGGAGTGTTTAATTTTTTCCATAAAAATCAGTTCCTGGAAAAGCTTGACAGAAAAAGTGTCTCCATTAGCAATTTCCTTCTTTCTCTGGGTAACTGGATCATCATATCACAGAACTGTCCCAAAATCTAAATTAATCAGATTCATTCCCACTTTAAGAATGAAACAAAGTCAGATACTAACACTCATTAAAAGAAATTATGTATGTCAGTAAATGTCAAGATAATTGAGAGAGGTTTTCCTTTAGTTATCTTAAGTTTTTAGACTCTACAGATTGGTTTAATATATAATTTAACTTTAAAGGCTATGTTATCATAATCAAAGGTTTTCTTGCGATGGTTGAAATGTTGATTTCTGTAGAGCTGATATAAATAGAATCTTGCTTGCAATTATAATTGTCTTGCCTATGCGCCTGATCCCAACTCCTATTGACTTCAGTGCACTTTGGCTCAAGACTGCTATGGGTATTTTGATGTGTGAGCTTCGTCTCTCCCCCCCCCCCTTTTTTTTTGGTGGTTGAAATTTTGCCAATAAAAAGGAGTTGGAGTGTCACTAATGAATGTGAACATGATCAAATAAATATAGAGCCACATTATCAGTAAAATCTATGGCCAGGGAAGTAGACGGAGTCCCAGGAAACTCTGAGATTCTCCTCTTAGATTGTCTGACTAATAGTCCCTTCTGTGAGAGGGATATAGGAAAGGACAGTCTTATGATCCAGCGGGCAAGGAAACATGATCCTCTCAAGGACTGCCTTTTCCCTTCTGTGCCAAGGTGCTACTTGGCCTCCTCTACCTTTGTAGTGCAGCTTAGTATTTGTGGTGCCGTTAGCTCCCCTCTCCGTGCTGATGTAATACCTCTCTCCCTAAGGTGATGTGCATCTCAGGCCCAGTCTACACTTACCTTGGCGATTCGGCGGCAGTCGACAGGAGATACGCAAGTGACGTAAATCACTTGCGTATCTCCCGTCGACTTTGCAGCGTCTCCTCCGCGCGGCGTCCACACTGTGCTGCATCGAAGGGAACAGCGCTCCCTTTGACGCAGCACTACTCCGTTTACAGGGGTGGTTTTCCTGCATTGCTTCCTGGATCGACTGAGCGCGTCTATACAGACCGTTCAGTCGATCCAGAGCAATCGATGTGACGGCGGCGAATTTGCCACCGTCAGTGTAGACCCAGCCTCAGAATGAGATTTAATATCCCTCCACTTAGAACTCTGTAGCTATCCAAGGAAAGCATGCCTTGGACAGCAGTTGCTTGATAGCCTTCTCCCCTGTTCCCCTAACTGCAGACCCCCCGTCCTGTGAGTGGGTACGGAACGGTTTCTGTGAGCTCCTGGAGAAGAATACTGCTGCTTCTTTGCTGGGCTTCCCACCTCATTTGTGTCTCCTTTTGCTCCCCATCATCCGTGAAAGACAAGGAGTAGCATTAGGTCCTCTGGGAAGAGGGGTGTATGTGTGATTTGTCATCCTGAATTTTGCTGTGTGTGTGAAATGCTTCACACATCAGATCATGCCAACCAACCGTACTGAAAAAGAATGTGTGGGAAGAGAAGGAGGAATCACACTCCATGGAGTAAAACTAGTGGTTTTAAGAACTAGCAAGGAGGAGTTTGACTCTCAAATGAGACCCTTCTGATTATCCATTATAAAGTGCACAAAGCCACAACAGGTCTCTGTCTGAAACGGGTCTGCTGGGAGCATCATATGCCATGACCTGCTGACAACTTTTCATTTGATCTTGCTGCCTTCTCTTCACAAAGAGGCTTTAATCTCCTGCTGTGTAAATGCTATGGGGATGATGTAATTGAGGAAGTCTGAGGCCTACACTGTGTTGAATAAATAAGATCGCCTGAGTTCAGAAGCCTGTGTGTGCAACATTTGGTTTAGTAGTGGTGCATTGGGTTTTCACTCCAGGGGGTAGTGCTAAAATCTCATGCTATAGTGGTTTGTGTAGCAAGCCAAATGTTTCCTCTACTATTTAGAGATGAGATTTTCTTCCATCACAGACTTCAACTCAAAAAGAAGGTGATGTAGTAAGAGACAATGAGAGCTTTTCCAGCACTATGGTAACATGAAACAAACCTTATCTGAATAGTAGTTTTCCCCCTCTTTTATTCAGGAATGTCTGACATTTATCCTGAAGTCTCTGCTTTAGATGTTGCAGTGTAATCGCCCCAGATAAACATTTATCGATCTTCCTGAAAAAATGATTTCTGAATGGCAAGGTCACTCATCTCAATACCTTTATGCCTTCCAGATATGATTAATATTTACTACAATTCCTGGGAAAATTAAGCTATGTATTTAGAGCAAATCCTTTCCCCTTCTTTAGACACTATTCTAGTTGTGGAATAGTACATCATAAATATTGTATTACTATTTTTATTATATATAATATATATTAATATATAATATATTAAAATATTATTATTATCTGTACATCATATTCAGGCACTGTTATGGACAGTGGAGTAATGGGATGCATTCAGCTCTCGTGAGGGCCCCCTAGTTGAGTGTATGTGCACCTGTCATAGTCTCAATTTCCTTTGCTCACGGTGCCCCCTGTCAGCTGCTGCACTCACCAGGCAGGTCTTCGGTGACTCAGCCATCTGGCCGAATCACACACAGTTTGTATGCAAAACAAACAAACCCGTTCTGGGGTTTAAGTCCAAAATGTCCTGCAGCCCTTCCAGGACTCAGTCTTCTAACAGTACAACAGGGTCCGTCACAGGACCCCTCTGTTGGCTATGTCACTGTAGCCCTCTCCAGTCTCAATTCTCAGCCTGACCAACAGTGCCTATCTTAGTCCCCTAGTTGGCCAGTTTACGTGTGAAGGTTCCTGCTCTGGAATGGAGCAGCACCCCAGGACTTCCTCCCTGAAGACTCTTTGCCTGTCTTTTAGCCCTCTGACCCCGGATCTCCACCTGGGTCAGTCTCAGTTCAGCCTCCTTCCAGAGGGGTAATTGTTCCAGGTACAGTCACTTTCCTGGACCTGTCTAAACTACCTTCTCTCAAGGCATAGACACTTCTCTAGTGACTGTTGGCGGCAGACCTGGGCCCACCCACTACTCTGGGCCCCCACCCAGGGACCTTCTAAGTAGCATCCATGTGCCACATCCTTTACCTATTGCTGCTCTTCGTTTCCCTGGGCCTTTTTCTTAGAGCCCACCTTAGTTGAGTCCTGGCAGCCAGCCAGAAGCTGTTGCCTGACTTCCCCTGTCCCTGCCTGTAACTGATCTGTCCAGCTCTTTCAGTTCCTTCAGCCAGCCAGGAGCACCACTTGCTCCCCTGGTCCCTGCCAGCAAACTGAACTCTCATGGCCCTGCAGCTCCTTTTATATGAGCCTGCTGGGCCCTGATAGGCTGCTCCCTGCAGCCTCTTTCCTGATTAGCTGCATCCCATGCAGTCTCTCTAGGCAGCTTGGGAGACCCTCTCCACTGCCCTTGAGGTGCAGCAGCGCTGCAAGGCCTCCAGCAAGGGTTATCAGGGCCTTGTCTTTCCCATCACAGGCAGATTAATGCATGGGCCATAGACTCCATGCCCAGGGGTAACAACATATTTTTGTAGGATTTCACCAAAATTTACGTTAAATCCTATTTTTCAATGATTTATAAATTTACTATAAATATTTACTCTAGGCCGAGACTCCTGAAAGTTTGTTACAAGGAAGAGGGAGAAAAATGGTTCTCTTTAACCTCTGATGATAAGAAAAGAAGCAATGGGCTTAAATTGCAGCAACAGAGGTTTAGATTGGACATGAGGAAAAGCTTCCTAACTGTCAGGGCAGTTAAGCACCGGAATAAATTGCTTGAGGAGGTTGTGGAATCTCCATCATTGGAGATTTTTAAGAGCAGGTTAAACAAACACCTGTCAGGGATGGTCTAGATAATACTTAGTCCTGCCTTGAGTGCAGGGGACTGGACTAGATGACCTCTCAAGGTTCCTTCCAGTCCTACACTTCTATTTTTCATTACGCAAGATCTGCTTCACAAAAATATCTCTTAAAATGTGTCTGATTATTATGAAGTCCTGAGTGTAAAATAACTGTAACAAACAGAAGTAGAAAGATTTTACTCATTTGGCATTTAGTAGAATTTAGAAATGACTCATTTTTTAAAAAGGTAAAAACACTGGCAGGCAATTAGTCTATAGAATGTTCAAATCACTTAAATTCTGAAAGCCGTATATTAAGCATTGATGAGAAGTTGAGGATTAAGAACTGGCTGTAGCATTAGTGCTGCTGATAATGAGGGTTTTCAGCCTGTGAATTTAGTGGTAGTACCTGGCAGTTGAATTGGTAAGAGAGACCATAATGAAGCATCTGTAATTCTGCTGGAGCAATAAAATGGAACTGTAGAGATATACTGGGTCAAAAATCTTGCATTTAGAAAACATTCCTAGATTTACATGAACCACAGTGTCAAGAAATGTGCAATAATTAAATGTAATACAGCAGAGTCAGTGTTAGGAATGAAATTCATTCTACCGCAGCAGGCTCATATAATGTCTTAAATATTTAAACCTTACTTTAGCCCTGTGTTAATCATATTTTGCAGAGGCGGTGGTGTGGGTAAGTGTAAGAAGGGTAGGAAAGACCTTACAGCAGAAACGGTGAGATTTTTGTTGTACAAAGTGGGGCGGGCATGGTTTGAGAAGATTGCATAAAAGGTATGTACACTATGCTTGCCACAGAGCAAATAAGTAGGGTTGGAAGGATTAGATTTTTATCAGTAAAGATCAGTTTCACCATGCACACAGAGGAAAATTAATTTCCATTGAGAATAATTGAAGTTTACAGATAGGCAAAGAAAAATACTGCTTGAGAACTTATTTGAGTTTGATTGAAGGATATTTACTATGTATATTTTAATGCGATGTTGACAATTTGTGTTTTAATAAGTATAAAGTGTTAACTTTTAAAAATAAATGTATATGGTCATTAAATGACAATCTGCCATAATTTCACACAACTGTGAAAATTCAAATGGAGAAAAATTGAAAAAAATGTCTGATATTTAGAGAGAGAGCATTCTTTCTCAAGCTGGGCAAGCAAAATGATGCAACAGTTCCCAAGAACATGCCTCTTAGATCTGGGCAAAACAAATTTGAGTGAAAAGGCTTTTTTTTTTTTTTTTAAATTATAAGTTTAAATGTATATTTTCATTACATTTATTAAGGAAAAAAAAGTATTGAAATGTTTCTATTCCTGAAGATCAGGTTTTTGGAAAATGAAAATTTTGAGAATGTTTTTGATAAAACATTTAAGGTAAAATAGGTCTGTTTCAAACCATGCAAAGCTTCAAACTTTGTGATTTCCTTCCTCCCCCACCCCAGTCCCAGGATTATGACCAACTCTAATAACAGTCGGTATCTGGGTGTTCCTAGTAGTGCACTTATTTTCATACTACTTTTTTTTATTTGGAGAAATGAAATAAAATATATTGTAAAAGAAAACAAGACACAGGCCATGTGCTAAGGGTCTGACATTATACCCAAGGCATTACACACATCTTCATCCTGTTCAATGTATTGTCATTCTAATTACTATTCACAGTTATAAACTTGTACTAAGTAGGTATTTGGGTCCTCATCTGCACAGATTTATGCATGTGCTTAGCTTTACACATTGTTATTGATCCCTTTGACTTCAAAGAGACTCTACTCACTGTTTGTAAAGGTAAGCAAGTAAATTTTTGAAGGATCAGGGTCGTCTTATATCACTAGATTTCCCAAAGACTTGCACCATACTTACAAAACAAACAACATTTATCTGCAAGAGTCATTAATATTTTCTCACATCTTTTCACCCCAGTTCAGTCATGTTGCTGGTTTATTATGTTTGAGGTAACATTTTATGAGTTTGTGTATTTTTGTTCTGTCTCAGTGACTCCACAGGGTCTCAGTTACATTACATTACCTTGACTGTCACCAGCAGAAACAGACCCAGATAAAATTATGTAAATGTCAATAAAATAAGCTATTCTATTTCTGCAGATGTTGTTCTTCATCTGGATCAAATCTGATTGTGGATGCTTGTCTCCATGCATAATGATCCAGAGCTAAAGGATGAAAGTGGCTCTCAGAGCAAAACATTCTGAATCTTTACTGTAAATTATACACTATACAAAATCAGTCTAAATTGTTCAAACCCTTGGACAATTACAATGTTATTATACTCACCATGCTGACTGTGGTGTAATTACCATGTTTAGCAGCAGTTTGCTTGCACTGAACCCTAAAGGGAGAGATGCAAGCTTTACTGAACAAAAATAAAAGCAGATGTTGGACCTGGTTTTGTTTTTTGACTCAGCAAGTGAAAATAACCACATAATGTGAGACCTTTTCATTTAGTTAGTTGATATAGCATAAACGAAGTATCAGCAGTGATCAAATGTGCAGTACACTCTACCAAATGGATCAGATGGTTATTCACATGACTAAGGAGCTTGTGGGATTTTGATATAGGGCTTAAGCGTGCAATCCACATAGCAGCGATAGAATTTTATAAGGTACAAAACCACTAAAGAATCATTCCCTTCTGTCATGTAGAGAAAACTTTCTGGTTTAGAACCCAGCTGTTGTCCTATTGAAGTAAATGTGAGATTTGCCATTGATTTTCAATGGGAACCGGATTGTTACTTGTATAGTGAATTGTGCGTGAAATATATTTCAAACATCATCAGTTAATTTTTTTTTTTTTTTCAGGATCAGTTTACCAGTTCCCCTTAATGATGATCACTGTTCTTCTAAATATATCCTACCATGAAGAGAAACTTGTTTGGTAGCGATTTACAGATTCGGAAGAAACAGCATTTGAGTTAATTAATTGAAGGCCCTATCGAGTACCAAATACTTCCTGCAAGATGCTGGGTATGCTTAGCTGCCATTGACATCAGAAATTGGGGAGTAGAGGGTTCAGGAGAGCAGTAATAGAATACAATAGAATGGTTGGCTAGATAAGTAATGGAACACATTTTGGCCAGCAGTTTAAATCTAGCTCAGGTCTGTTCTGACTGAAATTCACTATTAGCCAGGGTATATTTTGTGGCCTATGTGGGTTCTCGCTAAAATCTGTTTGATATAGGTATTTATATTATGCCTGCCAGCATGTTGTCTGAGCACTAAGGAACAAGCTGAAAGACAGCAGCCTTCATCCTTTCCTCAGACTGTATTTTGGAAGGTATTTTAAAATATTTCTTCTCTGTCATCCATCTCTCTCCTCCTCCTCTCTTCTATTTAAATTGAGCCATTTTTGAAGTGTTGCTCTGGGAAGTCTATTGCTCAGGGCTGTCCAACATCTTGCTCTGCACCTGGTGAGACGTGTGATCATTCTGATGTCTAGTGGGAGTTCTAGAACCTGGACCGGCCACGCAAGAAGCTCCAGATCCCTGGTCCCCTGAGTCTCACACTGAAAGCTGTTAATGCCATTGTCCATGATGATCACAACTACTGTGAAAATTCATGTGGGAAAAGGTGGTCTCTAAGGTTGCTGGGGCCTAAGCTATTCAGAGGCTTAAATTAGATCCCAATTAGATGGAGACAGAGAATAGCATGTGGAGGGCATGTGTAATGAGCTTTCTGCAACCTGAGTTAATCAAAAGATGGACCAGATTAGATTTATCTAAAGCTTCTTCAGTGCACTTCTGGGCATAATGCATTGCAGTAACTTAGACTGATGAGAAATAACAAACAGATCAGTTTGGTTAGGTCCTTATCTGATAGGAACGGGAGCAGCCTCCTGGCCAGTCAAAGGAGGTACAAAGTAGAGGTGGTTGAAAATTTTCTGACAGAACACTTTTTCTGTAGAAAAATGCTGATTTGAGGAAACCAAAATGTTCCCCAGGAATGTGTTTATTCTGTCAAACGTTTTGACAGAAACCAGGCAGGCAGGCAGCCTTCCTGGTTCCCTGCCAGCCTGGTGTCCCCTGACTCCCTTGGCAACTGATTTCCAAATCCCTGGACAGCAGGTTCCCTGGGGAGTTGGGCAGCTCAGAGAAGCAGTTGCTTGGGGAGCCAGTTTTCTTACTCGCCACATAGCTGCCTGTCCATGCTACCTGATTCCCCAGATAAGAAAAACAAAATCTACCTCTCACTGTTTTCATGATGCAGTTGTTTCTCCTACGAGTGAGGTAAGTGGCTGTGTATGGCAATTGTGTATTGTCTTTAGTGAAACTTGTGATTAAACTTTTAAAAAATAAATACCCCTCCAAACATTGGCACCATCCTATGTTGCCAGCTGTCTTTTCTTCAATTTACATATAAATGGAAGGAATATAGCACTCCCCCGCCTGTGATTTCAAATGGGTGGGAGGTGCTTTTTTGGAAGAGTACAGACATTGGGAAAGCAGCCTGTGCCCCTGCAGAAGTGCCATCTTTCTACAACAGTTATAGTCTCCTTCAGCTGTTGGTCTCCTCAAGAATTCAAGTTACTTTGCAGTCCTTAATTGCCGCTTATACGCACACTTCCAAATGTTTTGTAAGGTAAAGTAGCATAGTTGCTGCTTCACAACATCTAAAATGCTGTGGTACCCCCAGAGCTATTTCTTTTCTGCAAACTGATTTACAGAATAGCCTCTGGATGGGACTGGGCCTAGTTATTTTCTTGCCAATCCTGTATGTATGGGTTTTTTTAAACTTTGTTATCCATTATACAATAATAAAGCTGGACCAGCTACTGGATTCTGTCCTACCTTGGGGGTCTGGCTCACTCCCAACATTTACTGTTTTAGGAATTACTTTCCTGCCTTTACCTTTCCTTCTTTAGGGTCTGATTCAGAGCCCGTTGGAGTAGACTGAAAGTTTCCTGTTTACTTCAGTGGACTTCACAGCAAGCTCTCAAATCTGTGTCCTTCAGGTGTTACATAGGAATTTCCGTATTGAGTAAGCCCACCGATCTGTCTAGTCCAAAATCCTGTCATCATGACTTAAACGAGTTTTACAGTACATGTCACTTGAGTTATTCCTGCATTATAGCAGTGTAACCAAGAAACATCTGAAGCTACCAGGCATGTCCCGCAGATAGGAATGTCCACTTGTGGACAGCTCCAAATAATGAATAAGACCTGGGGACCTATGGACTGGGGCTGGTAACCCCACCATATAAAACAAATTTACTGCAGAAACGAAAACTAGGTGCCATATTAGTACACAGCTGGCTGAAATGAAAGATCAGCATCAAGCAAAGAATATGAGAGGCACTGGTCAGACCTGTAAGGAAGCCAGAGACCCAGAAAGTCCCTTGCTCAAGGCCAGATCAGTAAAAATGATAACTGGATTTTGGAATGTAAGAACAGGGCATAAAACTTCACAAACAGCTCAAATAATTAAAAAAATGGATCGATACCATCTTGATGTCCTTAGAATCAATGAGTGTAGGTGGATAGGCTCGAACAATGAGTGGGCAGGTTTTAGAGAAACAAATAAGAACAAAATCTCTGGGAATGGGTATGGTAGCTGTAATGTTTGTGTAAAATTTGAATGTTGAATGAAACAGAGCAAGCACTGACTGAGTGGGCATCAGTGATTGCAAGAATGATTAGTTGAAAAGAATCTAGTCTGAAAGCAAGCGCTAGCTGTCATACAGTGTGGTGCATCATCCGACAAAGAGACTGATGAGGAAAAAGATGCTTGTTAATTATTTGTTGCAGGGTGTGTTAACCAAGGTTCAGAATGATATAGTGGCTATAGGTGATTTTAATGCAGAGGTTGGAAGCAACGATGATAGGTTGGATAAAGATATGGGCAAGTGCGGCAGGGGTTTGGACATGAACCAAAATAGGGAGCGATTAGTAAAAATTGGTTGTGTGAATAACCTAGTAATAGTGGAACAATTTTTCCTCTAAAGAAATTCATAAAGTGACAGTGGCATTTCCCAGGTGGTATTACGAAGAACCAGATAGCTCATTTCTGCATTTCAAGAAAGTTTTGCAGCTCCGTGATTGATGTACGTGTGTAAAGGGGAGCAGACCTGGGTTCGTACTGCTGAATTGAACATTGAGTTAGAGAGGATGAAGATTAGAAGAAGTCTGTGCATCAACAGTGCCCAATTAAAATTCTAAACACAAAAAGTGCTTGTCAGATTGGACTGAAAAACAGGTTCAGTGTTCTAATTGAACCAATTGAAGAAAACCAAGACATCAGTGCTTTTGGGGGAAAATACAAGAGTGCTATCTAGAAAGACAAATATATTCCTAAAACAATGAAATCTAAAAAGGAAGACTGGATTAGTGATGCTATTTGGGCAGCAGTGGTAAAGAGAAAAAGTATAAAGCAAAAGCACGTGAATGCTGAGAATGTGAAGAGATGAGCAAGTGGGAAGAAGAACAGAGTTCTAGACAGAGGTATAAAGGAGTCCTAGAATGGATAGAAAATATTGAGAGGCTGAAGATGCTAGCTTATAAACTTACAACCTTGTATAAGACAATCTAACAGACAAAAGTAGACTTTAGCACTATTGGAGGCCCTATTTAAGATGCAAATGGAATGATTCTTAGTAAGAAGAACAAAGGAAAAGATGGACAGAATATTTTCAGGCTGTTTTAAATAGATCAAATCTAAGTGAAGTATTAGAAATAAGTAGTGAAGACCTACCACCAGAGCTTGATATTTATTTAGGAGATATTACAATGGAAGAAGTTAGAAAAGCCATCCAGACACTCAAAAATGGGAAAGCAGAAGGAGACGATAACATTACTGGAGAGATGCTTAAAGCAAGTGACAAAACAGCTTTCCAACTTTCCTTGAATTTTTGGATAGAAAATGGAGTAAAGAAAAGAACCCAACCTGATGGAAGGAGAGGCCTTATAGTAAAATTACTAAAGAAGGGGGTGCCCTTATCTACTACAATAATTGGAGAGGAATCAAATTACTCTCTGTGCCTGAGAAAATCATGCACATCATCATCTGGGAATGTATCAAGCAACAAATAGCTCTTCAACTTAGAGAGGAACAAGCAGGTGTGAGACCACTAAGATCCTATGCAGTCTGTATTATTCTCAGACATGTTATAGAAAAAAGTGTGGAGTGGCAAGCACCTTTTGTGATCAATTTTATAAGTTTTCAGAAGGCATTTGACAGAGAGAGTCTTTGGAAAATGACATATTCTGGAATATCAGCAAAAATAATTAGAATAATCGAGAACCTATATGATAATGCCAAATGCATAGTCCGAGATGACAACGTCATCTGTGACAACTGAAGTAAGGCAAGGATTTATTATGTTCCTGCTATTTTTGCACTGATCATTGACTACGTCAATGATAACCACAGAAGGCAACCGATTAATTTTATGGATAAATAATAAAGGACTATTGGTTAACTCATTTTTTACTCGCGTTATCCTGCCTAGTTCAGCACATAATTTCATGGAAGAAAAGACCCTTCTGTTAGACACAGCAAAACAAGTTGGTTTGTTTATCAATGAGGGGAAGACAATGTATGCCTATCAAAATTCCAAAAACAACTATGTGAGTGGATTGGGAAATATTAGAAGTGAGTCAGTTTTACTTATCTGGGAAGTGACATGCAATGATGATGACACCATGCTAGATGTCAAGAATAAATACCAAAAGCAGAAAATAACTTTTATAAACTTGAAAAGGTTTGGAAAAGTAGCATTATTGGCACTGATGAAAAAAATACTAATTTTTAACTACCTTTAAGGAGCAGAGTCATAAGATATTGGATCAGATCTATGGTGCATCTAGCCCAGTATCCTGACAGTGGCCAGTGGCAGATACTTCAGAGGGAATGAACAGAACAGGGCAATTTTGATGATCTGGCCCCTGTCATCCAGTCCTAGCTTCTGGCACTGAGAGGTTTAGGGATACGAAGGGCATGAGGTTGCATCCTGACCATCTTGGCTAACACCATTGATAGACCTATCCTCCATGAATTTACCTAATTCTTTTTTGAACCCAGTTATATTTTTGGCCTTACAACATCTCATAGCAATGAGTTCCAGAAGCTGACTGTGTGTTGTGTGAACTGCTTCCTTATGTTTGCTTTAAACCTGCTGCCTAGTTATTTCATGGGGATAACTCCTAGTTCTTTTGTTAGGTGAAGGGGTAAACTTCCCTGTTTACTTTTTCCACACCATTCATGATTTTATAGACCTATATCATATCCCCCTTAGTCATCTATTTCCTAAAATGAACAGTCCTTATCTTTTTAACCTTAGTTTCAGATTGGCAGATTTACTGGTGGAAATGGTCAGTGTTATTTATTTATTTGTATTATTTTAATGCCTAGGAGACCCTCCAGGATGCCATTTTGTTACACTCTATAAATACAGGGGGGAAAAAAGACATTTCCTGCTCCAAAGAATTTATAGTCTAAGGCAAGAAGAGATAGCCAGCTGGGGGGAGGACAAGGAAACAATGAGACAATATTGATCAGCTTGATAGGCTATGGTCTCAGTACACCAGCAGCCTAGCGATTGTCAAGTTTCTATTTTTTATTTATTTTATTTTTTGTAGCAAAGGAGAGTTGGTTTCTTGGGGAGCTAGAATAATATAAGTATAAGACTAGAAGGGACCTCAAGAGATCTTCTAGTCCAGCCCCCTGTACTCAAGGCAGGACTCTTTGGCCATATTCTGATGCCCTCGCTTCATATTGAGTAGTAACTTTGTTCTAATTAGTCGCACTGAAGTAAACTGAACTACTTGTTGAGCATAGTACTAATTCATAGACTCTGACCTGTGTTTTTCTATAGCCATAGTACTTTGGCTAGACTTGATAATCATTCAAAAATAATTTAACACTTTATTGCTAAATAAATATTAATACAATTACAGTTCTGCTCTGATCAACTCAAGAAAGGATAGTGCTTTGATTTATATTAATATCAGTCCTTTGTATATATTTTCTCTTCCACCTCCTGTAAAGAGGAAATTTAGTTTTCTTTTCTAAATCACAGATAAAAAAAGAGCTGCAAGGAATCACAACTTGTGCCCTGCTTTGAATGAACAAGAACATCTTTGTGGTGCACATTTCCCTTGTTATCTTTTCTCTCTCTCTCTCTCTCTCTCTCTCGTTCGTTCGTTCGTTCGTTCGTTCGTTCGTTCGTTTTGTTTTCCACAGTAATATATGGAGAGTTACACAAATGCTTCCTATTTCCCATCCATCACTGTTCTCTGCAGGTAACTAATCAGCCTGTTGGTGCTGGATTAATGGCAGAAAACAGATTTTATTGTCCAAGTCATCTGTGAGTGATGGGATTCTCTGCAAATTCCCATGAAATCCAACTAATGTACCAATTGAAATAGTATGTTTATAACTCAGGCTGCTCGCTGTGAGCAGATTAAAACCACATAAAATCTTTTTATCAATCTACAAAACAAAATGATAATTTGTTCTCTTTTCCTAAATTCCACACCACTGAGGCTATTTCGCTTAAAATCTAGCGTAAATATTAGACCTCCCCAGAGCAGTCCTTTTCACAGACGCCTACTAGTCTCCTCTTTTCCACTGTTGTATCAAACCAGAGCAAAATTAAAACATAGGAAGGGATTCTCCATGAACAAGCTGTGCAAGAATTCCTTTACTGTTGGATGCTAAGAAGCTAGCACTAGTTGACATTTTCTCAGCATAAAACCACTAGGCATAATACAAAATATACTATCCAAAAATATCTCAAACCCAAATTTCAAAACAACCCTTAAACTTATTTGTTTAATCTTGATAATATCCACAGGTTAAAAAACAAACAAACATACTACAATAGATCTAGAGACTCAAATAGTTGGTTTATATCTTATCCTTTAAAAAAAATATGTAAAGGAAAAAAACTGGCCTATGTTTAGCAAAATTCATTGTGTTACTCCCTTCCTCTCTCAAACACAACTGGTACCTGTTTGGGCATTGTGGGCCTGAGCTAATGAATATTGAAATCAAAGGAACAGCACAATTTCAAGGCTTTGGATTGGAGTTCTAAGGACTTTTTTTTTTTTAAGTACCATGTGCAGGGATGCAAAATGTTGTATGACGTATAAAACAAAACTAAGCATAAAAACATTAAGTTCGTTGACAGCTGGGCTTATTGCTATTTGACAGCTGTGATTCCTGTTGCTGGGTTGGAATGATTTCAGTCTGTAATTGAGCCTGATCTTCCACTTCTTACTCAGGCTGTACAAAGGGAGCTCTCTCTGTGTAAAGAGGACAAGCTCGTGTGTGTTAATGCTCTTATGTGTAATGATACTGTAGGATATTATTTGGTTACTAGACGTATGTGTGTTGCACAGAGTTCCAGACAAAGGGCGGTCTTCAATAAACAGGCAAAAGAATGATCTTGAACTGTTTGGAAGCTGCTTTGTAGCTGTTTTATTTAATAAATATACCCTGCTTAAGACAGACTGTGGCTGTATATCATGACACCATGGAATCATAGAAGTGTAGGACTGGAAGGGACATCGGGAAGCGTGCACTCAAGGCAGGACTAAGTTAGTCCACTATCACAAAAATCAAACCTGTATAGCTTGCAAAAGGACCTTGAAAGGTCAAAATGTACCGCTGGTTGGAAGGGTGGAGCCAAAGTTTTGGGCTGTCAGCATGCTGGAGAATTTTTGGTCCGAAAAAGCAACCCTGGTGCCATGCATACCCAAATATATACCTTGGTGTGGCACAGAGCCATGCCAGATAAACTACTGGATGTTTCACATCATTCTTTATTCTGTTCAGGTTTCTAAAGAAGCAGCAATAAAATCTTTTAAGTTCATGCTGCTTAATCTACTAGTGATACTGATTTTTGCGTTTGAGTCATAAGGAAATCTTTATTGGATGGACAAAATTATTATATGGGGTGAGTGACTCAAACTGTCTTTTGACAAACTCCAGATTCCTATAACTTAATGTTATACAAGTAGTATTGATTGATTTAAGTGCAGAGCCTACTTATTCAAATGACAGCATGTATTACAGGAACAAATAATACCTGTCTATAATAATGGCACATAGGCCAGGCTTTTTTTCCCCAGATGTGACGTTTATAGGACTAGTTGAAGTATAGTGAGTATTTTCCATGAAGTTTTCATTTTGTTCATTTTGTTCAAATATTGTAGATTTTTTTCAACATTTTGATAAAATTAATAATTCTGGTTTAGTTTGAAGTTATACTAAAGATGTTTTGGAATTTGATTTCTAGTTGTCTAAAGACTAGTTGTCTAAGTTGTCTAGTTGTCTAAAGATGTTGTGGAATTTGATTTCTAGTTGTCTTGTTTCTAGTTGTCTAGTTGTGGAATCTGATTTTTAGTTGTCTTGCTTTAAGAAGAGAGGAAATTTTAGGGGAAGTGAACTCTTATTTTAGCTGAATCAGTTCACCCATTTCTACTTGTATCACTTTTTCCGGTCCCTCTTTTCATTACTGTGATTGGATCCCATGCGCAGTGCTACAATATAATGTACACCACTTGCAGCGTGTAAATAGTGTGTGTATGGTGGAGGTTGGGTACTTGAAAATCTATCAGTTCCCTAACCACAAAATGCTCACTAACATTCTAAGGATTTGATCCTGAGAGGTGGAGAGCCACTCCAACTTGCTGTTGATTTTAATAGGAATGGCAGGTGCTTAGCACCCATCTCTTAGGTTTAGGTAATAAAGCAGATGCCAGCCGGATTAAGGCAGCATTCATAGGCCAAGGTCAATTCACTGGAGTAACATATATGATAAAGATATTTTCTCTATAATTAACTCAAAAGTACATTATCAATAAATGTTTAATTACTCCATTATTAATAGATGAAGCTTGTAAAGAACATTTGCATATTTAACAAGTTAACACACAATATACAGATCATTAACTATGAATCATTTAAGCACTAACTAATATTTAGGAAGCATGTTATTTGCCATGTAACTTTATAAGCTATCCTTTAAAATGTCAATCAGTCATTTACGATTCTGCATTATGAACAAAAATATAAAATCAAACAAACAAAAAAAAGCAATTACAGGGGGACCTGGTAGCTCCAGGAACTAACAATGGCAAGATGAATGAGCCTTTTTTTCTGTAGGTTACCTTCCTGCTGATTCAAACCAAACCCAGTGGTGATCAAAATTTGTCTCTATTTAACAATGTGAAGTGATTAAAGTTTCAGTTCATTTGCAAAGAGATCAGAATCCACACCACAAAATCAGTACTATCTCAGGTATCCTTGTTGGCAGTCTCAGGCCAAGGACAGAATGAGCATGGACCACTTCTAATCATTAAAACCTGGTAAAGTCACACACAAGTCTGATTCTACACCACTGCAGTCAGTGGGAGTTTTCTCCTTGACTTCAGTGAACTCAAGATCAAGCCCTTAGCTGGGAACTCTCCACTAAGAAAACCTCTGAGATTATGCTGTAACTAGCCTCTAATGCCTGGACTACTCTCCTCCCGATAAAGTTGAGGGTTGAATCACGTTAGTACGGTAACGAGGAGAATCATGTATTCCCACTGTACTGTGGAGAGCAGGGTGTTTTCTTCAAGGCCTTTCCCAAGCTCAGCATTCTTTCCTCATGAAAAGGTTGTGTTGGTGAAAGTGAGCATGGCTGTTAAAAATGGTTTGGATACAAAAAATATTAGTGACATCTCAGAAGCTTTACGTCTGCCCCTAAGACATTCTGCACCAAAACACTGAACATCGAAGTACATAAATGGCCGGTCATCAGCAGGTGTAAATTATCATAGTTTCACAGAAGCTAGTGAAGCTATAACAATTTACACTGGCTGAGGATCAGACCCAAAATGTCTTCGTTGTTGGTTTTGGTGTTATGGATGCTCTCTCTGTCTGTTTCCCTTCTGTTCCTTTCTCCCATTCTGTCTGTTTGCTTCTCCCTCTCCTCAAGACATTGGTTTTGTTCTGAGAATACTGAAAAAATGTGAAACTCAATTTATAGTGAAGGTGAACAAACACCATTTAAATAACACTATTTATGGGGGCGGGGAGGAATCCAACTGAAGATATATTAGTAGTTCATACTGGATGGGATTATTTTGTGGAACTGAATATATTAGTTGTCCACACAGAGGATTTAGCCAGAATTTTAACTCATGCTGTGTCTGTTTTGCATGGCTTACTTTACAAACTTTCTCACATTTTTGGAGCACTTTACACTTCATGCAAGATACACGAACTTAACTATATTTCCATATTTCCACAGCAGTCTTCCCATGAGAGCTGTGTGTCACTCATTCCATTATGATGATGTTAGGCCCTGTCCAGTGAGGCACTGAATTCCCTCAACCATCAGTGAAGTTGCCAACAGTTAAGTGTGCTCAGCATTTCACAGGACTGGACACTCTAATTTCTTACCAAATTAGCTAATTGTTAGCTCATTAATGATGATGAAGTATGGAGTTCTGGGCAATATATTTGTCCACACATATTAGTTTTATTTTTTTTTCTCTCCCCATTGCAGTATTGTATATTTCTCTAATTCTATGATTTCTTTCTAACCTGTTTCATGTTGAAGTGAATATTTAAAATAGATTCTTAGTTTGAGAGGAAGTGTAAAGGGGCACTCACTTCTTGAGTGCCTGTGAATGGGTGGGTGCAATATCACAGTCCTTTTCTCATACCTGATGCCCCCTGCATCTAAGATGGGTGCTGTGGAGAGTCCTCTCTAGAGCAGCCTGGAAGATACACCTTCGCTGCTTTTTTAGTCTCAGCTCGCCACTTCTTGGGGTGAGATGACATAGGTATGTGAGCTCCCCCTCAGCAGGGAACCGCTGTGACACACTGCACCCCTATGTACACCCTTATGATGTGATTGTGTTTCACTCATGTTCACCCTTACAGTGTAGCCGTGTGTTGTTTAATGCAAAGCATGTCATGTAAGATGTTTTTGGAATGCTCATGGCATACTGAACATTATTGTTATAGAAGTATGTTTGTTGCAATGCCATGTGTATGGTTATGAGGCTTCACTATGTAATCTTCCCAGATATGTCTCCCATGGCTTGAGACAGATTTAGGCAAAACTCTACAGAACTGGAGAGCCATTCGCACCTCGCTAAGACTTGTATGGAACTACCCAGCTCAGCGTTCCAAGAACAAAGGACCACCGCAGATGTCAACATGTGAATCCACAAAGAACCACAGTATATCAGGATGTGGAAAAAATCATGCACAGATTCTGTTTGTCACCTGACCCCGGAGTGCTCCAGGAGTGGGGGATTGGGGTGGCAGCAATATACTAGTCCAGATTGCAGAGGGGAACGTCACAGCCGCAAAGTCTAAATAAATTCCATCACAGAAAGAATTTTGTAGAGAAACTTCTTTGTGTAAAGGGGTTCCAGGGTGTGGTGTTGGATTTAGGTGCCTGTCCTGAAAGACAGGTGAAAGTTTGAAGGAGGGAGATAGAGAATAAGCATTGTTTTTCAGTTTTAATGACATATATCTGAATGCCTTTCTGTTGAGTAATGACTCTGAACTCCCTGCTTCAACCTGTCTCTTCTATTATAAAATCTGTGTTCATTCAGTAGCCCTGCTGTGTATGATGTTTCAGTGAAAGTGACTGATTGTCCACTGGATTTTGCATATTTCTTTCTATCACCCTCTCTCTGCTCTGGAGGCTATCCATCTTTCATTGTCCAAACCTTTAAGACAGATAATTAGGTTGTGTCAGTCTTGAAGATTTTTTATCTCTGGAGGATTGAAGGACTTTTCCTTGCAAAAATTTTCAGCTATGCTGGAGATCTTTCTTTCCAAAGATTATCTTTATTCCACTTACCAATGACCAACTTTTGCCTTTCTGCCCTGACACATCATTCTGTCCCATTTCCTTCTTAAAAAATAAATATTACAGTATTTTATATTTATGGACCCAAACTCAATAGCTTCTAGTGTGACTGCAGTGTTTTTGGACAATAATGGTAGAATATTGAGATTCTTTTTATAAATATCTCAAATAAGATCCTTGTGCATAGTTTCAGCAAAGGGAAAGGAGAACAGACTGGGATGAATAATTTTCTATTCATTGTGAGGATCAATGTGGTTGAGTGGTTCAGCTATAGCATATCATACCAGAATAAAATATAATTAACTAAAATAAGAGGATTGTGTGTTTTCAGTGCGCAGTATTAAAGGGACTGTGTTTCTAATATAATTTCTGAGTTTCCCTACTTAATCATTTTCCATGTTTTGTATTTTTTAAACGAAAAGTCATATAGCCTAGACCTCTACTTTATGAATTTTTGATCTCAGGGGTTTGTCCTTTAGTATATTTATGTAACAGGGCATGATAGGAAAAATAATAAAAATTACAGGAATACAGGGAAAAACACTTAAATTCACTATGGGTAAAATTTCAAAAATGTTTGAGTCACATAGACTCAGATGCATAGAATCTGAATGCTTTTGAAGTTTGTAGGCACCTAAATTGCTTAGTCTATGATCTAAGATCTCTAAATCACTTAGGTACTTTAGAAAATTGTATCCTAAGTTTCTAACTACAGACTTTTCCAGAGGAGACTGACATCTAGATGTTAAGGAAATCACAGCTGTACTGTAAGATAGTATGCTACATTTGCAGACAGTTTTCAGTAAATATAGTTGAGCAAAGCCTAATCAGTAGCTGGAAAGTGAATTGGCTGTAATGCTGTAAGGATTTGCTTAAGGTTTATCAATATGATTGGTTTTGACTTTTGACATTGTTATAGTAAGATGATATCCTCTGCCTCCATGCCCCTCACCCTTCTGCTGGTGCCAACCTGAATTATGGAGGCCAATTGCACTATGTGATCTGAAACTTGTGATGTGTGTGATAAAACTCCATTTATTCAGACAAGTTTTTGCCAGGCCTCCTTTATTTTGTGTTCAAAGGCTTCCATCCCCATCTGTCAGTTTCCTTGGTATGCAGAGGTATTCCAGATAATGTGTGCAAAGGTACTGAGTGCACAAAAGTGGGGAAAAAAAGAATGTAAGGGTCCCAGGCAAAAGTTCACTTACTGCATAGAATCACATTCCAGAGATTACAAAGCTATCTGTCTTTTGGATGCAGACTCTTTCCATTTGGTGACTGTAATAACTCCACTCATAACTCTTTGCTAATGCATTATCATAAACTATAATTTTTGTCTTTTGACAGGCTCTGCAGTATGTGGCATGATGGTTTCTACCCTATAATTGTAGGATCCTCATTAATCAAAAAGAATATTATGACATTGTGAGCTCACAAGAAAGACAATTCATGACTGACTCAATAAAAGGCCTGAATTTTGCTTCTTTTGATGATTAGAAATGCAAAATTGTCTTTTTTCCTTTGCAAAAATAGGATTTAGCAGCTGTAAGAAAAATCACAGTATAATGAAAGCTAAGGGTATTCAGACACAACACACCAGATCTGCTTACAAGAGACCTTTATTTCAGAGAGAAATTAAAATTTCAAAGCTATTTTTGGTGGCATTTTTATTGATAAATCTGCATGTAAATCAGGATCTTGAAAAATGTATGAGATTCACATTGCTGGAACATTTGTGTTTTAGAGTTCACTGCTGTTAGTCTTAAAGATTACAGAATTTTATATACAGCTTTGGACAGTTTCTAAGATACAGTTTGACATATATGAAATGATTAATACTCAAATATGCCTGATAAGATGTATTCTCTTATACATATTCCCTTTTGTTCTTAAGTAGCCAAAGGTTGTCTGTTGCTTTTGAATTATAAACTAGAGAAAAAACAAAAAATCCTGCAGAGCTAAGTATCTTCTACTGAAATTACATAGAGCCAAGTGCCAAACAATTGAAGTCTGAGTGAACTTATTGGACCTAATGCTTGTTTAAATAAAGAACAACTGCAATGAAGCCAGTAGAATTACATGCCTGTAAAACTGTGGTATGAGGAGATTCATGCCCATTACCTGCTTTCTTTGGGTGACTCAGGTCTGGTCTACGCTTACCTTCCGGATTCAGCGGCAGTCGACAAGAGATACGCAAGTGACGTAAAACACTTGCGTGTCTCCCGTCGACTTCGCTGCATCTGTTCAGCGTGCCGTCCACACTGCACTGCGCTGATGGGAACAGTGTTCCTGTCGATGCAGTGCTCCTCCACGTATGGGGGTGGTTTTCCTCCATCAATTTCTGGATTGACTGAGTGGGTCTACACAGACTGCTCTGTCGATCTAGAGACATCGATCTGACGGTGGTGAATTTGCCACCATCAGTATAGACCAAGCCTTAGCATTTACCCACAAGTGTCATAGTGAGTTGGGAATAACTCACCCTTCCCTAAACACCTAAGGTTGTTTTGTGTGTGTGTTTGGCTCCAGGCATTCTCACTCATTACAGTGCAAGCGAAGTTAGTCAAAATGATGGTGTCAACCCCTCCCAGCTATTAATTCTGACTCACTTTTGCCCTGATGTGTGAACTTTGAAATATCTTTCTACCTTTTCTTATGAAAGGAAGTTGAAAATGTATGCTTTAGAGGATTCTTCCTGAATGTTTTTTGAACCTGTCTTTTCCCCGGATTCAACATATAACACGATGCCTCTGTCCCCAGTGTGTGGTGGTTGATTGGAACTATTATACACTGGATGGAAGAAACGAATGGTTTAGAGAAATTGATAGAAAAATAGTAATTTTCATTAAACTTCTATTTCTAATTTCTTGAAATTATTAAAATTCTAATTGACTTTCAGTGAGAATTAGATGCCTAATAACTCACGTAAAGGACCTATCTGAATCTTGTAAGTCCCTAAATGCCTTTGTAGACCTGGCCCCTTAGCATTTAATTGGCTATCGCATGCTGCATACATTTTGCTCTTCGACACTGGATCCCAGGGGAAAGGCTTATCTAGGTCATCCCTTGAATAAGTGAGTTGAGCCATTTCTGTGGTGAAACTGCTCACTTTTGAGAGATGAGATCAAAGTGCACAACCCCTCTAGATGCACAACTCCTCTAGATACAAGAGTTTTATGTAAATGCAAATAGCATCTCAGCACTTATAGCGATCCAGCTATGGAGGTTGTCCAAAATATTGATCCATATGGTCTCCTCAGCATGAAAGAAGCATGGAGAATTCCTATTCAAGGGCAAGAAATACTGGTTCCACTCAGATTTCAGTTCCTGATCTCTGCATTAGTATCAGATCTCTCTTAATGATCCCTCTTTGACTGTTGCCATAATATGGTTGGAAGTGTTGCACCCCTAAATCATTGCTGTGCTTTATCACGGTATTACTCTGAGTGGACTGTTCTACCTTTGTCTTCTCTTTGTTAGTTGGGAACTAGATAAGATTGCCAACCTTACTGACTCTTTTGTTCTGTTTTAGGGCTGCTTGTTGTTTTCATAATGTATTGGTATTCAAGATAGTTAAATAAAAATGGGTTGGAAAAAGAAATTTCACTGATTTCCAGGACCAACATAGAGCTTATTTTTTTCTTTTGAGATTTTGCAGTGTTTGGAGACTTTGTGTTTTGGGTTTATGTCCTTGCTGGAAGTGCAAAAATGCCCTGAGAGAAGTTGTTCTTTGCAGTATTTGTGACATCCTGAAGTTGGAAATTATTACATCTATTGCTTGTATTGCATTTTCTCCTAAGGGCCCTAGCCATGGACCATTGTCCTAGAGACTATAGAAACACACAACAAAAATATGGTTCCAAGAAAAGCTGAGATCATGACTTTTTCAGGTTAGTTCTGCAATTTCAGGAGGTTTGAACAGTCTGGATAACAGGCCATACTGTTGCATGCTTATCCAAATGGAATGGCAAACCCTTGAAGTTTGCCCATTCCTAATTTTTAGCACTGTAACAGAAGTCTTAGATCTTCCTGGTAATATGTACAGTTTAAGGCCAGGTCCTTATGATCATGCATCATAGAAGAGGCACAAATGAAGTAATGAGTCTGAGATAATTTAACAAGCAGCAACAGAAGGCATAGCTGATTTCTGCCAGCCACCTGCTTCTTGGTGTACGTCTGCCTTGCTGAAGCAAAAAAATTAAGGACCCAGAAGAGGGAGGGAGAATAAAGATCATCTGCAGAGTCCATTTTGGGGACAAGAGAGTGCTGATTTGGGAGGAAGTTAGTTTTAGAGCTGGAGAAGGTTACTCCAGTTGTTTGTTTGTTTTGGGTTTTTTTTTAAGGAGACAAACGTTTGGTTATCCAATGTCCCTTTATCCTCAGTACACCTGGTCCTGTCCCTGCTATAATACTGTTGTGCTTTCACCATAGGAAAACTAGGAGACATAATTCTTCCCTTCTCTGGAAGGAATTTTATGGAAATGTTCGACTCAAGTGTTGATTCAGGAGAATTAACAAAATAATATTTTTAAAGAGAACAAAGTTATTACAGAGGAGACAACATCAGTCCATTTATCAAAGTACAGTAGAACCAGCTCACAATGAATTCTGATTAAAAAAAACCCCCAAAACAAAAAAAACTCTTATAGGGCCAAACCCACTGTCTGAAATATAGAAGGCTTTCAATGCAGTGGAATTGGAATGGCTTTTATAGAGGCATAAAATTGCTCACGGTTAAAATAAATTTCTAGTCATAGGTATAAGGAGATGCACTTTTGTTTCAAGGAAGCATTATGGCTTTCTTTACTGTAAAAAATAACGATAACAACAAACACCCGGCCTCCCTCCCTGCCCAGCCTCTCATATTTTCTGGTGGAAATGGCCATCTTTTGCCTTTGTCCAAATCTGCAAAGACACTCAAATTCTTATTAACATTCCCCAGGTGAAAATCTAGCATTTGGTACAGGCAACTTTGTTTTTCTCTCTGTCTCTTTTAAGTGTTAACTGATCTCCTACCACTGTCCTCATTATCAAAGAGAATGATAAGATGGAGAAAATTTACGAAAATGACAGAAACCTGAGCATTCAGCAGAAGGACTGGAACCACAGTCCCTGACACTTGAAGGTAAGACCTGAGTGATCATCCTTGGCTGTGGAAGGTTATGTTTCATTATTTCTTTCTCACTTTGGGCTTAATCTTGAGCTAGGTATCAGAGGGCCAGATTCTAATACACTTACGTTGGTTACTTTGTGAGCAAACCCACTGACATAATGAGATGGTTTGTGGAGCAAGGTGCTACTAAAGCAGGGGAAAGGTCTGATAAACTGGCCCAGAGGGGTTCAGTTGGGTGATTCTTTATTGTTGTCTTCCACATTCCCCTCCCAAAACATTAAACCAAAACTGCTAATGAACTCCAATTACTTAGGCATTGTGCGCCTTCCTAATTAGGGATTTCTATATAAGATGATAATATATATCTTCATAATCTATATGACAATAATAATCTGACTAATACTTTAAAAAAATTCAAGTACTCAATTGCTTGTGTTACCATCTAAAATAGCCTTTTTGTTCTAGATCTCATAGCCCCAAAGAGATGATAATGAAAGCCTTTTGTGACTTACTTGTTCTTGGGGGAAAATTGGTTCCATTATACACATTGCAGAGTTAAACACATTTAATCCAATTTAACTATCAGCCACTCAAAAGTTCAGGTGACTTGATGATACTAACCTACAGACATTACACAGGTGTCTCACTATTTTTAAAATGTGTTTATGCCTTCTGGTAGACTGCCGTTCCCTATTAACTGATTTTAAAATGATTTTATAAAATGTGTTTACTACACATTCTAAAGGAAAGGATATAATTGAACAGTGATTGTCAATGACATGAGTACAATATATACTAATGGAGATAGCTTTTATTAACACTTTATTATATTAGTCCTTGTTGTTAGTCACCCTGTACGAGGACAGCATCTGGCTCTTTAAATGTCTTCCGAAACAGTGGCAGTCCATTGTGTACAGGCATGAATCTTTATGGTAGGTCTGCCACTTCAAGATACTTCCAGGCTGTGATTTCTGTTCTTTATTATGCAGAATGTCAATTTTATATGCCTCTTCAAGTCTCTTTCATTCAACAGTGATGCAATCCATCTCCGCTTTAACCTTATTTTCATCTTTCTGTCCCAGTTCTTCTTAGTTCCCTGTCACAGCGGACTAAGTCTAATTCTGCTCAGAGACATGAATCCCAATTAGAGATAATCCTATTAAATACTCCATTATTTGCAAATGTGCTCACAGGCAAGGATTTTTGATATGGAGAAAGTCCTGTGTTTCAAACGTTGTGGAGACTGAGCTTTTTGCTTTGCTCACACACACATTATAAAGCAGACATCTAAACAAGTAACCTCTTCTGTTATTTTTCTGGGTCTTCATGTCTCCAGCAAAAAACACTTACAGCTTGTTTTAATCCAGTTTTTGTAGTAACTTTCCTCTCTTCTTCCTGATTGTGTCTTCTCATTTTTGCACCACCTTAAATCCAATATGCTAGCATCAGCAGCTATACAGGTGGGTCAAAACATGCCTGCCTGTTCCTCAGACTAAAGTAGTACAGAATAATTCAAACTCCTTCCTTTCCTATGAAAGTTATTGATGTTTTGACCGCACACGGAAATAAATTATTCCATTTCTGTAATGGAACTAAAATAACTTGGCAGAAGATTCCTGAATGCGGATAGCTTTATGCCCAGGCACGTAGTGCTTCTGTAGTCCAGTCAAGTGGTGATGAAGGCATGAATAACCGATGCCCCTATCTGCCAGGATGGGATGACTTCTGGTCAGCTGGAAATGATAGAAAGTATTACTTGTGGATGCTACTGTGTGAGAGCTTAGCATCAGTGAAGAATCAAAGAGTATTCTGAAACTGTGGTCAGAATTGACCAATTCCTGATGTCTGACTTTAACCAAAGCAGGCTGCACAGTGGCTGCAACTTCTTCAGTGTGCTTTCCTCTGCTCACCAAAATCACCTCTGTCTTGCTTGGGTTCAGCCTTCACCATCCATTCTTCATCCATGAGTTGATCTTGTCCAACCACTGGCCATCGTGGTGGTAGCAGTGTGGTCTGTGTGTGATGAGGGATAGGTAGAGCTGTGTATCATCTTGTTATTGGCATTTGAGTCTGTGTCATCTGACCAGTTTACCTACTGGCTACATGGAGATTTTGAAAAGGACCAGAGAGGAACTGATCCTGTGGGATTTCCCAAGTGAGAGGTCTAATGGAGGAGGTGAAGTTTCCCATTACTACTCGCTGGTCAAATCCCTCCAGATAGGACGCAATCCCATTTAGTGTATTGCCCTAAACCCCTGCCACATTTCTCAGGCAATACAGAAATATCACATGGTCAGCAGTGTCAAATGCTGCAGAAAGGTCCAGGAGGATGACAATGGATGCCACCCTCCATCCAGTGACCAGAAGACATCATCCATCAGCACCACTAAAGCTAATTCGGTCCAACGTGCTGGCCTCCATCCAGATTGCACTGAGTCTAATATATTAACTGCATTTAGATACAGTTGTAGCTGGCCTTTGGCTAACTTCCCTTTGTGCTTACTCAGGAATATAAGGTTTGGTACTGATGGTAGTTAGCTAGAACTGATATATCCAGAATAAGTTTGTTCAGTGTTGGTCAGACTATTGTGTGCTTGAAGGAGAAAGGGAAGATTGAATGAGGTATCAACTCTTTTAGTCATGAGGGGCTTCTCTCTTCCACAAGCCAGGAAGGGCATGGGTTGCATTCATTGGTTTTGGGTTAAGGGTTTGGGTTAAGAATCCTTCAGGTTATCCAGAACTCGAGGAATACAGATGGGCTCTTCTTTTGTGAGCAAAGAAGGAGTAGATAAATGCTGTTTGAGAAGACTTTCTTAGTGCGCATGGTCTTTACATTGAAGCAGGTTCATATTTCTTTGCACCACTTGGTGCTGGATTCTGTTGAGTACTGTAGGCACTCAGGATTGATGAGTTGGTTGGTAAACAGTTGATGAGACTGTTTACCAGGATTGATGGGACTGTTACTAATAGCTCCTTGGTACAGAATTTGGCAGCTTCCGTGGAGGCTGATAGGATTTTTGTCTTGGCCTGTAATACATCCTAAGCATAGCTCTGGGGAAATTCTATGTTTCATCTTCTCTGCATCAGAATTCATTTTCCACAATCTGCTTTCCAATTTCTACCCCTCTTCATCTGGCACTTGTCAGAAAAACAAAGAGATCTTTATGGGTGATGGAAAGAGATGGGCCGTTTGGGGGCCAGCAGGTCAACAGTTGAGGCTAGCGTACAATTATGAAGACTCACCAGAGCTTATACTCCTCATCTTGCTGGCTTTTAGCATGCTTTAGAATGTGATGAAGTCCATGAGTCTTTGAAGACTAATGAGGACCATGGGTTTGTCTGGTTGCGTAGGAGCTGGGAAAGCTCTGACCCCAGCCTTAATGAGGTGATGGTCTATCCAGGATAGTGAGCGAATTTTCATGGCCTTGTTATTGACATCTAATCCAGAGACTGGATCCAGGGTGTGACCAGCTGTGTGTCTTGGATCAGAGATGATTTGTGAAAGAAATAGAGGGGGCCTTAGGGCCTTGTGCCTCATCCAACTCCCAATTGAAGACAATAGGATTATTTCCGATATCTTTAGTGGGAGAAGAATCACTGCATGCTTTAATGATTTATGTGTGATCATTAGATATTTAACCTTCCAGGGTATTGTTTAAAAATAAGAAAACCCTAGCAGAGCATTGAACACAATGAAGTTCACATGGATCTTTTTGCTTGTTCAGCACATAGATACCACAGTAATGGGTGCTTTAGAAAGGCCTGCAAGAGATTATTGCTGCATTGGAAACGCACTATGAAAATCACATCTTTTTAGCCACAAAATTACTGCTCAAACAGTTTCATCATCTCAATAGCAATTTTTATTTTTCCTTACATGGTAAATATATATGTTTACATTAACATTACGGCCATGATGAATTTGTTTTTATTAAATGTCATAATGAAAATGACACTTTCTAAGATAAGAGATTTGTTAATATCTTGTTTTATTGAAATGACTAATTGGGTTGGATTATCATATTATATTAGCAGCATTAGAGCATTCAGGGATTTAACTAATGGCCCTGTGTCCAGACTATCGTGGCTTTTTTCAGCTCTTTGTGTCAGCTTGTCTGTCTGTCAAAATGTTTGATATTCTGTAAAATGCTTTTAACATCCTCTCCCTGTCCTTTTCACCTTCCAGGGTAAAATGTGTATGGGTTGGAGATGGGATGCACTTAACAGAGGAGGGAGCATACCAGATGTATCCTTCAGGGCAGTTTGGGAAGGAAATGAAGTGAAAGGGCTGTTTCAACATTTTCAGTATTGGATTCTTAACTGAGTGCTCTGATTATAAATTAAAAAAAAATTTGATTACAGTGTTTTAAATGTGGAATGTTTTAATTTATAGACCTTTCCGATTTAATCAATCTGTTTTGGGACAGAGATGTGGAAAGCCTCAGGTGGTGATGGAAGTTTGCTGTTGACATCTCAGTCTGGTGATAGCCTCCCCAAAATATAGCCAACTAGAAGTTCCAGTAAATCGTGAAATTGCAACATGTAGTGTATTTTGCTTTCCCCTACGCATTAAACTGTTTAGCACAAATCTAATTTCCCACGAAACAGCTTAAGGCAGTTAGTACTTAGCTTAATTCTTTAGAACCAAACTAACTGTATGAAGCTGTGTTATTCTGTGTGGCTATATAGATAAACCCATTTTACACTATACATGTTCAAAGTATATGAAAATAAAAAGATGCCATTTTATGGGGTGGCATTACAATAGAGTTAGAGATTGGATTAAAAGAGTGTTTGTTCCAGGACTAAATAATAATAATTAATAATAAAACTGTTTCTTTAAAGCTCAAACAAAGAAAGATAAATCCAAGGAATTCACCAGGATGAAGCATCTCAAGGTGTTTTAAATGACTGAAAGTGCTAAATGTGTATCATGATACATGGAAGAACCAGAGTTCATTGTCCCCTCAAATCTAAGTCTGTATTTTCACAGTGGTTTGTTTTGGGTGCAATTTAGCCTTCCAAATTAAAAGTATTCCCTTGCTAAAGTTCATAGTCTGGAATTGTCAAGGTGGGTTTTGGTGACTAAATGAATTAATATGGGTATAAGAAGACTGAAGGGGAGACCTGAAAAGAATAGCTGGGCATATGAAGAATGTTGTGTGTGGAATGGAGAACATGTGAGACTTTTTGGAATAGTATACAAGGCATATACAGTATATGTCCCTCTGCACAGGTGAATTTTACACTCCAAGAAAAAGTATTTCCTTTACCACATATTTTAAATTAATTGAACGTACCCTTGTTCCTGCTCTCCATTTCCCTTCACTATGCTGTTTATTGGCATCCAATATACCTCTGTTGTGTCCCCTTAGGTGGGGTGTGATGCCTGATACAGCCTTGCAGTTAGTTAATTTTGCTTGTCCAGGGTACATATGATCAATTTATCAATTTAATATTTGTCATAAATATTACAGCAAGTTGCATGTAGTTTTCAGCTTTTGCTGCACACATTTCATGCCTGTTGATTCTGATAATAAGCTGAAATTACTAATAGATGTCATTACACTTTATATTCTGGTGTTCACTCTTGTCCAGGTCAGATGGCTACAGTGGATTATGGAATCTTGTTGAGTAGACTGACACATCTTTGTGTGGGGCCCATTGATTAGAAGGCTGCTGAAATTGGGTACCTAGAATAATCTTTAAAAGCACAAATTTTTCAATGGCTAGCATTCCGGCTAACATTATCACAAACCATGTTAGGAACCTGTTTCAATGATGGTTTTATTACAAACTCTAAACTAGTTTGCAATATGAGCTTCCAGATCTTGTAATAAAATAGTAGTATTTCCTAGAGAAAAGCATAATAGAAAGTCAAGGTTTTCATAAAGACTCAGCCATGAAGCTTACAATTCCTTCCTCGTTCTCTAATATATTTTTCTATTAGTTTTCTCCTAGGAGCATTGCTCATGCATAGGAACCACAAAGAGAAGAGAGTCTGCTTTGCTGGGGAATGTCATGTCTGGCTCCAAAATAGATGTACGTAAGTTCCATTTTAAATCCAACCCAGGTTGTCATCCAGATGATTTACCTTTGTAGACTCTCATTTGCTGGTATCTTTACATGTTGTCATCTTCTTTACAGGGACGAAAGAAATTGGCTGAAGGCTGACTTTTGTTGTTTCTTGGTGTAATGGATGTATAGCTGGAGAACATGTAAGATCTAGATTCTAAATAGAAGTGGATGTTTTCCTTTTCCTGCTATTTGTGCCATGGGATATGTTTTAATTTGGTTGTGTTGCAGTTTTGAAGAATGTTTAATTTCTTCCTTGATCGCTGAACTGGAGAAATATATTCCTACTAATCTGTGAATCCTGAAAATTGTCTTATTATCCTACTGTACATTATAAGGCTCATAATAATCTACTGATACATTTTCAAGAGCTTAGCTCCTCTGTAGACACCCAAATAAAGGCTGGATTTTCAAAAGAGCTCAGCACTCAGGGCCTTTAGGGCAATATTTTTAAATGGCTCTGTGTTGCTGAGTGTTAAAATCTAGCCACTAAAAGCTGGACTTGGGTCATAATAACCTGCAGGCGATTTCCTGCAAATTTCCTTTAGAAAGGCAGGCAGGCGATTGGGCGAGATAGCAACAAAATTCAGAAGAGATGGGTAGACAGAAGGAATACTGAGCATTGTCTGACTGGCTAGCACACAACTGCAAAAGGGCCAGCTGGACTAGGAGAGCAGTTGCAGCTGTATGCTATCTGGGCACTATGGAAGAGCAATGTTAGGATAGGAAGAAAGAGGGGCAGGCCTTGGGGAAGAGAGAAACTGCAGAGCAGTCAAACAGGAGCCAATTCCATCAATTAAATGAGGGCGAGTCTGTTCAGAGCACTGCAGCCTGTGCCA
The DNA here is from genome assembly GCA_007922155.1 of Mesoclemmys tuberculata. NCBI lineage: Eukaryota > Metazoa > Chordata > Testudines > Chelidae > Mesoclemmys > Mesoclemmys tuberculata. The sequence continues at coordinate 35,239,428 of ML675601.1, read as the reverse complement.
TATTAGATTCATAGATTAAGAATCCAGGGCACACACAACATGTTAGGGTTTATGTATGCTCATTGATTGATCTATCCCTATATATTATGGACCCAGTTTTCCAACCCGTTCTTGTGCAGGCATGTTTTTTCACCTGCACTTTAATTGTGCTTTCATTCTTGAGCCTGCTGTGAATTTCAGATGCAAATCCTTCCATGTGGACAAATAATTACCTGCCTCTGAATGGTAGCTTTTGTGCCTCCAGTGAAATTTGGGCATACAAATATGGGTGCAGTTATTTTAAGGAGGCAATGTAGTGGCTGCAAAAAACCCAGAGACCCATCTTGAAACTCAGGCCCTATAGAAAATTAAAAGGACTATGTATTTTTATGTCTGGAATTTAGTGGCCTCTTGAAATTAAAAAGAAGTGTGTATGGGCACACGGTGGGGGGCAGGAATGGTTTGTGACATTGATCTTCTACACCCGCGCGCGCGCACACACACAAAAGGTTTAAGCATGCTAGAATACTACTAATAATGGCTTTTAGAAACTCTTTCATTGAAAACTTTTATTAACAAGTATCTATTTTGGTCCGCATGTCTAAGTAGTTGGAATTTCCCCAAGGGACCATTGCTTTATTCCACATGATTAAGCACCTTATGTGCTTGCTTCCAATTTGCTTCTCCATGCAAATATTACACAATGCTACTGGATGCATGTTTCTATACAATAGATAACCTTAACAGGATACGATGACTGCGGTGTATTCCTCCCCTCACGCCCATGTCTTTTTCTGTTTCAAATTTCTCTCTTTCTAGAAGATATATGTATCATTTCTACCACTGACATTTCCGGCTTTGCTGCCCAGGCCAGTCTTGTTTTCCTTCTCTCAGTAGATTAGTTTGCATTCAGATGGATTAAAAAAGTTTATAAAACAGGGGAGCTGGCAGGAAGAAAATGAATTGTTTAGAAATGTCAAAAAGTATCAAACTAGCAGCCATTTGGGGGACAGCAGCATTTTTCAATCAGTCTGCAGCAGAAAAAGCATCTCTAAGAAAGAGCCAGAGAGAGCCATGGAGATAATAAAACTTACATATATTATGAGCAGAGAAGGAAGAGAGATTTTCATACCCCACAAGGCAATCAAGGCCTGACAAATCAGACAACCAAGCACACAATATAATAAACAGTCAGACTTATTAAAATGGTTCGATAGGAGTGGATGTAGGGGAAGGCAGACATGGGGAGGAAAAGAGGGCCAACCTGATTCCTTATTGCTCTCAGACTTCAGTCCAGTTTTTTGACCCTTTCATAGGCAACTTGCTTCCTGGTGCCTGAAAACTGTCCACTGGCTAAGCCACCACTGCCCAATTGTGCTTATTTACCAGAAATGGCAAATTCAATCCCCTTCTTACTTGTTTCAGGAGAAATCCTCCTCTCAAGCAAAACAGCTCCTTTATATGTATGTGTCCTCTCTCTTCCATCTAAACAAAAAGCTGAAACACAAATAGGAAATTGTCTCCTATATGCCCTGGTGTAAAGTAGAGCAAAGCAAACAGAATGCTGTAGGAATTTGAAGAAGAAAAGAAAAAAGGAATACCAGGTAAGTCTCATTTTCACTTCCTCTGTGTCACAGTCCAATGTGTATTCATTTCAAGAGAGTACACCAGAATGGAAGAGACTAAAATTTAAAGGAAACATTTTCCCTAGCGTCTTGGAGAGGGAAAGCAATGGATTTCCCACCACTCACCTCAGGATTACTTCTTTAAATAGTATAGCAAGAATTCCCCTCGCTGCCCCAAGAGCTTCTCAAGCTATTTGTTCTGAATGTTCTTCTTCTTTTGATTTTCAAATGAGTCATGAATCAATTGTAGTGTTAGTGGATGTTTTAGTTCTTCCTAAATAATTTGCCAAACAGTTTTAGTAAATAATTTTTAGCTTGCTGATGGCTGGCAAACAGTTTGCATCAAATATTCAGCATTTGTAATTTGTTATAACTTATTCATGTTGTGTGATTGCTCACCTGAGCCATATAGCATTGTGACTGCTGCCTGATTGGGTGATTCACGAGAATGTGGAATAATGGCTAACAAATGTTCATTACCCATTTTCAGAGGAATAATTGTTCAGGTTAAAATTTGTTTAACTTTCATGATTTGCAAACATTTCCAGAATCCTCGGCAGTCAACCACATGCTCTCAAATACCACTCACATATCATAGCAAAACAGGCTATGATACAGTTTAGGACTTTAATTTCGAATATACAATCCTGATCCTGCAAAGGTTTACATACCTGCTTAACTTTACCACTGACTTCAATGGGACTATACAATGTGTAAAGTTAAGCAGGTATCAGTCTCTGCAGATCAGGCTTAAGTGTTAATCAGTTGTTGGGGTTTTTTTTTAATCTTTGACCAGCAGTACTAAAGACTCCTTCTACCCCAGGTGAACAAAAGAAAAAGGAAAATAAACAGCTTCTAAATGGACTGGTCACCATGTACTTGCCTCTGAAACATTCATTAGCTGGGACCTAGCGGTTGCAAGAAAGATGAATTTGACAAGTCAGACAATGCTGAATATATAGAGCAAGAACTCAACAGACATTGATAAAGAGGAGTCTTGATGAAGACTACAAAAAGACCTGAAGATCCTTATTTTAACACATCAGGAAGTTGAGCCATTTGTGAAAACAGAGAAGATCCATTAAATCCATTCCCTCTTCACTGTCCCTCACTGGAGGTGAGCTGGCTGTTTATGCAAAGTGGATTTTACATAGTCATTTCACCAGTGGTTTTAGGGCTTTTAAAAACTGGCTTTGAAATATGCCACGAGTGTCTGTGGATCAAAATATCAGTGTAAGCAGGGTTCTGTGTGGCAATGCTGATTTGGCGTGCTGGGAGATGAGCAGTAGTCCTGAGAGGGCACTTCATGTGTCAGGGCCTCAACATGAAGGCCCTGGGCTCCTACAGAGTCTTGGTCCAACATTCCCCCAATCCGAGCCCTCTTCCTGACATAACCTCCTCCCCTTCCCAATCATCTCACATATTTTCCAACGCTTACATCGGCATTCAGGCCTCTCTACCCCCTATAGCCCTGATAAACCCTCAAAGCCCCCGCCATAGGGTTGCCCATTTAATAAAACGGTGTGTGGTGGGCACGAGGTTGCTCGGAGACGTGAGAGTGCAGAGAGGCGGAGGTCAGGTTGATACTAGGTATGTGGATAGAGGTGTACACTGTCTCTGTGCTGAGGTGTTGGTGCTGGAAGGTTTCTCTCCAGTCCCGGAAGAGCCCTCTAAGTGCTGATCCCTCAGTGCTGGGTTTTCAGGCCCCCCAGGGCTGAAGCCCATGGGACTATTTGCACATAAGTTGTGCTCTATTCAGAGTAAGTAAGGATAACAGCACTTGGTATTTACAGTAGTATTTCATCCTCTCTGTAATCCCCGTAAAGCCATAGATATGTGTTCTGTTCTGGCAGTGTGTTTTTAATGTCTAATGCTTGTTGACAAAACTGTACAGTAGTTGGTTGTCTGGTGGAACAGAAAACAAGCTGTTTGGACTAAGAGGTCTTCCTTTCTCACCTGACATTTCAGGTGGAGGACTCTGGAGGGTTACATTTCACTACTTTCCTTGTCAGAACTGAATTCGCTGACAGGACTATGGCTCTAGGGTGCTGATGTCCCCTGTCCCTGCCCACATCTACTGTGCAGATCAGTGGAAAAGGCTTATCATTCCAACTGATTATTGTTCTTTGGTATTTAATATATCCCAGAATTATGACTACCTCCCCACCTACACAGTGCATCCTGAGTGTTTTCTACTGAGGTCGTTAAGTCCATACATTTACAGGTTCTGAGTTACGGACTCTCCAAGTCACCCTGCAAATTACTTTAACGCAGACTATATTCTGACCCTCTTGTAGGTTTCACTGTGAAAAACAGACAGTTTTACTGTGTTCTGGGAGGGAGGGTAGACAATTGGGCTTTAAAACTGACTATTTGATTTCAGACCGAGATAATGATCTGACACTGTATGGGCTGCTACTTATCAAAAAACCCCATTGACAACAAAATTCAACCTCACATTTTGCTTTTCTAGCTAAATTGTTGTTGTTTAAATTTGGGAAAGGCATAGAAGTGGCTTGCTCTGATAACTATTATTCTTCCTTGCTAGATACACTGTGGCAGAGATTGTTCCCCTTCCCCCACATGTTCAGTTTCAACTCAGAAAGTCTAATGAAGACCCATGGATTATTATTTTATTGGGTAGCAGACCATACACTAGATGGCAGTAACACCTCAGTTTATGAAATGGTCTGTTGGGTTTCTCCCCTCCCCCAAATTCTTCCTGTCTGAAACAGCATGGTAAAAGAGAAAATAAAATAAAATCCCTCTTCTCTTCCTCTGTACATGGCTCATTCAGAAAAGCTGTTATACGCTAAATTCTGCACAGCTTCATTCTATATACACACATACACCCTGTCCCCCACAAAAAAAATCCTCATGTTTTATCTTTAACAAATTTTAATTAGAAAACAATTTAAATGAGACAGAATCTTTCCGCGCCATAGTAAAGGATGATATATTGTCCTTCCCTGAAGAGTGAGATGCATTCCTGCTGCTGATTGGCCAAGGTTTCAGCAAACCTGATGCCCTTGCTTGCAAACACGCCAGGTTTTACATATCAACAATAACATTAGTGGTTTGGCATTTTAGTGGGTAGCATTCTCACCTCTGATTGAATTAGTCACACAGACTTGCATTTCAGCCAGGGATCTAGTAACCCTCTCTCTGCATCAAGGGTGGATGGGCTGTATTATGCTTCTGGAAGATGACAGTGTGGTAGAATATCTGTGGTAAGAAGCAAAAACAACGAGAGTCCTGTAACACCTTAAAGACTAACAAATTTCTGCAGGCATAAGCTTTTGTGGGCTACAACCACTTCATAAGAAGAAACTAGAGAGCCAAAGGCACTGTTGAAGAAGAAGAAGGGGGAGGGAAAGCCCAATGTCCTGGTTAATTTCCTTCATTGGTTCATAGGAATGTGTCAAATTTCCCTCATCCCCCTCAATTTATCCAGATACCAATGTGAGGTCATAAGTTTATTCAAATACTGGAATCAAACTGAGCCATTGAAGTAGCACTTTTTCTGCCTGCTGCTGTCTGTGCCCTTACTTCTCTAGCAGCCGATAAGATGTGGTGAGTATGCCACCCCCAAACCTTCTGCAGCAGGGAGATGGCAATGTGCTACTCAGCATTCACCATCCAAAGAGAGAAATGGTGTGGAGAGACAGAAACAGTAGATGTCATCAATCTTGCATGCGTATTGTCCACATCCACTTGGTGCAGCTAAGGGACATGTGTTTTTCTCTGTAGTATAGCTAATGCCAAGACAGAAGGTGGGCATTTGAATTAAGATAGCTGTGAGCCAGCCTTTGAGTGAAGCAATTATATGTCAGTGTTTTTTAATGTCACTTTGCTGGTGAGGATAGGGGAAGGATGGAGAATTTCTCATACTAATTGAGAATTTCTCATATTAATGTTGCTGGCTATTCTGGATCAGGTAGACAAATAATTGGAAAAAAAAGAAAAGACTGAGAAAATAACTACTGTCACTAGAATGCACAAAATCCTCTCCACCTTCTCCCCCGCCCCCAGCTCACTCAACTCAGCTTACTTTGAAAACATTGTCCCATGATGCATTATTCTAATGTTGGTAGCCACAGTGTGCATGGATAAGCAGGTTTCATTTCTTCTGCAGCAGAAGAGGCTGCTGGCAACCTAAAGATTCCCCTCTTTATGCAACATTAGTCAGTTGAATTTGATGAGGGACCCAACGAATCATCTCTTTGGATGCCCCCAAAAATCCTAAAAGCCAAAGTTTCCATTGATGCTGCCATGTATGTTGCCTCTGTACCAAAGGATGTGATGAAAGTTATAGGACTCTGGTAAATGGATAACCTTTTGCCACTGTAAATTTCTCATTGAACTGTCCGTATTTTTTGTGTCTATACAAAATGATTATTCTTGTTGAAGGCGTGGGGGGGAAAATAAGACTGGGGCAGCAGTCTGAGGAATAGTAAGTGCACACTTTTATTTATTTGGGTGCATGTATGTAAAATCCCAGGGCCCGTTTCTGAATAAATGTAATCACATGGGTAGTTTTTCCGCATATAACCATGAGACTAGTCCCAATGGCTTCAATGGAACTGCTTGCCTAAGTATGATTTAAAACCTTGGCCCCATACATTTGGAGGAGTACTGCTTTTTTTTCAGGCTGTGCGGTGAAGAAGCAGCTAGGTTTTCACCTTTAGTTGTACTATTTTGTAAAATAAAAAACATTTTAAATATAGAAACAATATATAATATACATATATATATTGTACAAAATTCAAAATTATTGTATGTGAGAGTGTATTATAGTGAGCCAACAGCATCAGTGTAGCAAAGGATACGCCAAGAATTCCACCGTATTTTAACAGGCGTGAAAAAGGTCTTTAAAAATTTGTGTTTTGAGGTAGAGGATCAATTCCAAATGCGTATTGCTATTTATGGACTGCTTGAAATTTCCGTAGAGGTCTGCGGTGGAGAAAATAAGACTTTTTTTAATGACTCTTTTTTTAAAAGTGCCATGTGCCTTAACATTTTTCTAGTGTCTGACATTTCTCTGGAATGTAAGAGAACAATCTGATCTATGAAATTAAACGTGGGCGATTCCGGCTGTGAGTAGATTGAAAGAACGCGTGTTAAAAGTTGCAGTGTGTTTTGTGCAATGGCTTAAGGTTTAAAAAGCAGAATGTCAATATTGAGACAACGTTATCATTGTCCAGGGCAATGTCGTTATTGCTGACATAACTCTTATGCTGTCCCATTATACCTTATATGGACACAATGGCAGAGAGCGTAGGGTAACAGTGTATTGGACATGTGGGTTACTGCCATGGTACAGTACTTCAGTAAGGTGCAAGTGTAACCTGGCATGTCCCATTGGGGCTCTGTTGTCCTCTTGTAGGAGCGAGACTACAGATAGAGGCAGTACTTGAAGAGGTTCTGGGGCTCAGGCAATTTTTTTATATTCATAACTGATGCAGCAAAGCCAGAGGTGCTGGGGCTATGAACTGCCAAGCCTAGAGATGCGAAGGCTCAGCCCTGCTAAGCCCTGGATAGAGGTTTTGCTTTCTTGCCCTTGCTGAGCTAACTGATCTTTTAGTGCCTGTACTAGAGGCTTGTGCTCCCTAGATTCCAGATTAAATCCCTGCAGATGTGCATGGGGATTTGAACTGCTGTGGATCTCAAATCTCAAACAAACTTCTCCAGGTCTGAGAACGTATGAGAGTGTATGAGAGTTGCTGCTGCCTTTGAGTGGCCTTTTAACTAAAGCAGTAGAGGCTCGTGCAGTGTTAAAGCAAAATAATTTTCCAAATGAACAGACCTTCCCTTAACAAGTGATTTGCAGGCTCTTAAGGATTTGAGTGGATGCGGTGGATCCTGACACAGCCTTAACTGTCATTGTACTTTTTGTTTAATATGTTTACCAGGTTAGCAATGGGGACTCTCTGTGGCTGAGGAGAGGAGTCAGTCACTCTGGATCAGTGAGTCAAGTGGGAGCCAGGCGAGAGTGGGTGGAGAGGGTCAATGGGAGATCTCTGCAGCTGGTCAAGGGATCATGTGGAGAATAAAGCAGTAGGGAGTGATGAATGGGGGGATCCCTGGGGTCAGTAGCAGTAATGAGTGGTGGAGCCAGTCTTTGGGAGGTAGTGAGTCTTCTAGGCCATAGATGGGATGAAAGAAGGTGGTGAGAGGCAGGCTTGTCAGTGGAAAAAAGGTGGGAAAGAGCCAGTATACTTACGGATAGAGGCCTACATTTTCAAAATGCTCACTAATTATGTGTGCATCAACTTTTCGGCGTCCAGCTTGAAGCAACGAAGGCCTGATTTTCATCCACCACTGACAGTGAATTGAGCTGAAGTTGTCTGTGCTCAGCACCTCTCACAATGAGGATGTAAATAATGATAATCAGGATGTTTATTGTCAGCTGAGGTCTTTAACATTAGTGCACACTTTTGGATATGTTGGCCCCAAATTTTAGGAGTCAGATTTGCAGAAATATGAGTTGTCAAAATTTCTAGACGGATGTGTAAAATCCATTTCATTCCAGGGAACCAACCCACCTGGATCCAGTAATTAAAAAAATCAACCAAACAAACCCAGATCAGATATACAGCAATTGTATAGTACGCCTGAGGCTACATCTTAAAAGTTAGAGAATGTGATCATTACTGGCTTTATCAGATGAATGTTACATTCCTACTTGTGCATAATTTCATACAGCTATATTCTGTATTCTTGTGCATGTTAATTACATGATTTGTAAAGCACTTTGAAACATCAGATTTAATAAAAGACACCATTAAGTTGCACATTATTGCAGAATAAAACTGGGTCTACACTGACAGCAGCAAATTCGCCACCATCAGATGGATTGCTCTGCATCGACTGAGCAGTATGTGTAGACCCGCTCAGTTGATCCAGGAATCGACGTAGGACAGCCACCCCAGTAAGTGGTGTAGCAATGTGTCAAAGGAAACGCTGTTCTCTTCGCCGCAATGCCATGTGGACGGCGCGCGGAGCAGAGGCAGCAAAGTCGATGGGAGATACGCAAGTGATTTACATCACTTGCGTATCTCCCATCAACTGCCACCAAATCCGGAAGGTAAGTGTAGACCGGGCCTAAATAGTATTAAGAAAAAAGGAAAAGCAGAAAAGTTGCCACCATGTTTTTCTGATATCCTTAAACTGATTTTTTTAAACTGCACCTACCAACTGTTGTTTTTCATATTGCATTTGATGACAAGACAAGTCATTATTAAAATAATATATTTAATGAGGGGGTAAATCCATATTAAAGCAATTAAAGCAAAATGCACTTTAAGAAAACATTTTAGAAGTGACTTGGAAGAGTAAAACGCAATCCTGCCAACATGTAAAGACACTCTTAATGCATTATTTATAGATATTATTTTACCAGCACCAGTCATTGAGATCAAGGTCACCCAGTGGACTCCTGGGCAACGGGTCAAAACTTGAGAGGTGATATTGATAACACCAGCTGACAGTTTATTGGATGCAGCTGGTATGTTACTAAGAAGAAACATTTTCTAACTTTTAATGAACAATGAAAATCTGTTTGCTGTGGAACTGCTCATGTCTGCCTTGATCACAACTCATTAATTACGGTCAGTAACAGTGCCAGCACTGGTGTAACTGCTATCTCCCTCTCGCCCTGCATCATTCTGTAAATCAGCCAAATATGTTCATAATATGAATATATGGAATCCCTAGGCATTTTCTTTTCTGCTTGAGACCCTGTTTTTCCTCTCTTTGTCTCCTGCCAATGACATATTCCAGCATTTAAACTCCCTAAGTTGAAGTGTTTCATTGTGCTGGGGTTGACTGTAATAAATTGTAAACTGTGATTGAAGCAGACATAAACAGTGTCCACGACTCCTGGCACACTTCCGTGTTTGGTGGGGAAGGTTTCCAGTCATCTTTAGAACCTGTTCTCTCTATTAATTGCCACGAGCTTGTGCGTTCTTCTTTTCTAACTCTGTTTAGCTTTGCATAATTTCTCCCAAAGGAGGAGGAGAAGACAACTCTATTGCCCTCTTTAGCTAGATCACACATTCTCCATTATCAGTGTAACAGCTCATAGTCTGATATTCATGATATTCTTCAGGGCACTGAGGCACTGCCCTTTTCCCACACTCGTTGCCTGATAAGATCTCATGACTGTGTAAAAGACATCCTATTTTTCTCATGCTATTGCTATGGGACTGGCAAGACCATAACTTTATTTTGCTCTGTCACTATTCCTGCTATGATATGTGTGTAATGTATTTCTGCCTCTGTTGGCTTATGCTATCAACAGTTAACAACCTACTGATGCCTTCTGGGAAGTATTGATCAAAAAGTTCTATTGATGTACATTTTTGCTTGTTGTGTATTTTCTCTATTTCTTTTACTACTTTTTAGTAGCTATTCTCAAGCCACAACTGCTTAGCTGTTCATCTGTTCCTCATCTTCTGTTTGAGACATCTCAATCGTTTCTGGAGCAACCAACTGTGTTGTCACAAACAAAGAATGATGACTTGAAGTGAGAAAATAAGCAGCAGGAACAGATAAGATGTAAAAAACAGATCTATTTTCTTATTATAACACACACACAAAACCTTCCTCTAGGACTGGGCTGCAAACTCCTTCTAATTTTGAACTGAAAGGATCAAGTTATCCTTAAACAAAGGATGGAATGTGTGTTTGCCTTCATTTGCTTTTAATAATTAAACAGAGCCATCAAGCAGGAAGGGAAGGCAAAGGAAGTTCAAACAGGTGAAAAAAACAGCAGGGAACATCTTTGCACATAGACTCTTTGTCTTCCAGTTCTCAGCTGGAAATGTTGTTCAGGAGGGAGACTGAAACTATAACAAGGAAGGTTTTGGGGAGTAGATACCCCCTGTCCCACTTTGGGGGTTGGGTTGTCCAGGGGTGTGAGACAACAGCACTGCCCGGTGGCTGTGAGGCAGTAGGGCCAATGGCCAGAGTTGGTATGCAGCCCTTCTGGGTCAGGGCAGCATGGCCTAGTGGCCTGAGTCAGTTATGTTACCTGATTCTGGGAGCCGGTTGGCCTGTTGGGGGAGTGGGGCACTACTTAGGGGCGGGGAGCACCTAGGGTAGGGGAGCCAAGGCCCTCCCTGCTCTTCTGAGCTCCAGCACAGACCCTAATGGTGGCAAAGATACTTGCCACTGAGTCAGCAGGAATCCTCCCACATGCTGATTCTTCCTGTGGTCTGGGGCAGCCCTCTTCCCTGGGCTACTTCCTACCTCATCTCCATAAATGGTGGTTTATCGGTTGGTTGGGCCTTCAGGTCTTTCGACATGTCCAGCCTTCACTGGGTCTCCAATTCTTCTTGTCCTCAGCTGTGCTGGTTCCATGGTGGGAGCCTCCAGCAGGACTCCTTCCTACTCGGTGGTCAGTCCTGAATGAACTGGGCTGCTCCCCTTTTGTACTGAGGCAGGAGTTGGAGCATGCCCTTCATGTTCTAAGGGGCGGGACTTCCTCTGCCCATAATGCATGGTCAATTCCCTTGTCTCTAGTGTGGGGTAGATCCACCCTTTCACAGAGGGACAAATACCCCAAGACACCCCTCTTTCTCTCCCTTCACATCACATTCTCTGCACCTGAGAAGACAAAAGGAAACAGCCATTAGACTTTGGAGGAGGGTTCCTGACCTGAATAGTTTGGTGAGTAATCTGCTGGAGCATGTGATAAGAAAGTTTGCTTTGCAACTAAGTTAGCTTCTTAGGCAGGTATTAGTAAGTATTTTATCTTCATTTTTCTTGCAACCATTTCTGACTTTTATGCCTCGTTACTTAGACTCACTTAAAATCTATCTGTAGCTAATAAACTTGTTTTACTCTTTTATCTAATCCAGTGTTTCAATTGGAGTGGCTGGTAACTCCATTTAAAATAATAAATGGACATATTATTTCCTAAAAGAAATAATAGACTTAATATATTTGTGCCATCCAGGAGAGGGCTGGCCAGTACAGGACTTACAGTTCTGGGGGCAGATCTGGGACTGGGGGTGTGTTGGTATATACACCTGCTGCATAACCACTGGTGAGAAGCAGGGTGTTGCTCGCAGGCTGCAGTTGCACACAGACTCTCTGGGTATGCTGGAAGGCTGTTTGTGAACAGCCCAGATGGGAGTTACTACAGCAAGGCATGGTAAGGCATCCAAGTTTTTAGGGAAGGAGTGGCACATCCCCCTGACTAGTCTGAATTGTAGCCCTGGTATATCAAACCCTCTGATTAGACAGATTGTTTGCTCTTCTACTGCAAGACCTGAAATTTTTATCTCCGCATATGGAAATATCTGGGGGATGGGAGGGGGGCAACTGACTCAGTTGATTATTCGTCTTTCACTACTGTGTCACCTGTTCGAATCTACTACAGGTCAATGGCGAATTCCCAGTAGTGTTAGCTGACTGTTCAGGTAGACTATATGAAATGAATTGCTGGTCTTAGTCCAGTTGCTGTTAGACAGATACTCATATCACAACCAGCACTGCTGGACCTACTGAACACCTCAGTCAATCCCTGGAGAGAGGCAAATGGACACAATTTCTCACTGCTAGAGGAGGGTCCTCTATGTTACAGATGGGTTGGGAAGCTCACACTACTGCTGCTTATCCTGTTCCAGCTCTGTGCTAAATAGGGAAGTATGGTTTACAGGGCTGTCAAATCAAACTGTTTCCAGGAACGCTGCATTCAATCAAATAAAATCCTCAGCTGAAGCAGTTTATTGGATGGCAGTTCATGCTGAAGTGTTAAAATGTCATATCGATGAGTCACTAAAAGAGGATATTTTAAGTGGCAAACTGGAGGTACTGACCAGTGTTAGCAGGTAATTTATAGCTACCTCATCTCTACACCCTGGGATCCTCCCACCATTGATTTGTCTACTGCAGAATACTCTCTCTGATCCCTTCTACACAACAAGAAATCAGATCATCTGATATTGTGGAATCTTTGTGCGTTGTGGCTTTCAGATCTTAGTTACAAAGCAAGCATATGGCAAAAATTAGCATCAGAGTTCTCTTCCTATGACTTGCACACTAGAAAGGATTTGTCCAAATCATGACTGGTGTTGAATGCTAAAGATTTGATGCCTAAGACATGGCATGTTAAGAAAGGGTGAAGCTTTTCGTTTGTCCATTACAGCTCCTCCCACCCCGTGATTTAAAGTGATCTAGCTCATTTTAACACAATATTTTATACCCTATCTTTTCAACAATGAAATACATGAGAAAAAATGTAGGTTTTTAAAAAAGAAAAGTCTCTAATTTTTACCTTTAATTTCTTAGGAAGCTTTTAAATGCAAAGAAACTTTAGCTCAGCCAGAACGGGGTAACTTAATGTGCATGTTTCAGACAAATATCAGCTGTTTCTCCACCACCTGCAGGGTGGTTCTGGTCATGAATATTTCCAGTCCACAGACTCTCTTCTAAAAATCATGCCTATTGCAAGCACTCTAAAGTGTAACCATTAACACAACCAAAAAAAGATCCCAAAAAACAACCACCTTGTAGATACTATAAACAGTGAAGCTTATCTACCTATATGTGACTTATAAAAGAGAAACTTTTCTGGACATATCTAATTTTTTAAAAAATTCCAGATAAACCACACTTACACATGAAATCATAATGAAACAACACAATGTGAAAATATAAGGCTAACTCACTCGATCCTGTTGAGCTGTGTTTAACAGAAGACTGGGGATGGGCAGGGAAAAGTGGCTTTATACCACCTTTATGCTTCTCTAGTCCCAGGGCCAGCCAGGAACGAGGTCACTCCCTGGCATAAATTACAGCACCCTCAGGGCTCTGATTTATGCCTTAGTATCTACAAACCCCAGGGAGATGTTTTTGCAGCTGAGGAATTGCCCAGGTGTAGACACATTATGGCTTATGTCCCCTTTCCCTTAATTATGTTTCCTTATGAGAGGCTTTATGCCCCTTGGAGATTCTTGTATGTGGGGGTGAATCTTCCATTATCCAGTTAAACTGGCCTAACATCTGCTTTCCACTGCTGGAGTAACACAAAGCAGCTGGATTGGTCTTGATGACTGGAGTCATAGCATGCAATGCTGTTACGTGTATTTACTGAGTGTAACATGCACTACTAACTCTGTGTATAGAATGAAACCATTCTGAGAATTCCTGGTAGTAAGTGAAATAAAATTCTTGCAAACGCAATGCCACTGAAAACAGCGGCTTATGTTTGTTGAATTAATTCATCTTGATAAGAAAATGCATTTGATTTTTCTTCCTCTGGAAATGATGCAGGAGTGGGATGGATATAAATAGCATTTGCTCTGTTAAATATATTCAATCTCTACTGCAGCACATCATTTTGCAGATGTTAGAGAGAGGAATAGTTCAAATAAGCTTCAGATACTCATATTTATGTATGCTTATCTATCCCAAATCTCTCGGCTTCTTATGTATATAACCAATCTTTCTTTATACCCTGAGGTTTCAAACACTCTTGAAACTTCAGCTTGCCTCAGAACAATGGAATAATAGAAATGTATGTAAAAGTCTAGAGTGAGGTCTGAACTGGAACCCTCATCTAAGTTTTGAATCTGGATTTGAATGTTGCATCACAGGTCTATCTCTAATGTGTCACCTTGTTCATTCATATTCCAAGGCAATTCATACATTGTCAGTACATTTTCCAGTGCTTTGTCCCATCTAGTTTTAAACATCTTAAATGATGGAGTCTCCACTCATTCCTTGGGAAGGTTGTTCCAGAGGCAAATAGATTACATTGTCAGTACATTTTTTTTTTCTTGACAGTTTTCATTTAATCTTTTCACCCTCCTCAGTGCTTACACTTGGGTGTAGTTATCATGTCCCCCCTTAGTCATCAACCAGCCTTTAGTGGTTAGAGATGTTTTCTTTTACCTTTTTACTAGAGCAGGGAAGGTGCTGTATAAGCACCTTGAAAACATATTTCTTATATTTACAATGAAATACTGCTAGAATATGTAATGTCTTACCACCTGATAAAAGGTTAAAGAAAACTTTTAAACTATGTCCAGTGTATAAATACTTAACTCTCTTAATCATTCTTTCACATTATACTGTATGTTGACTATATGACCTCCTCTAAGCACTTCAGGTATATACTGTGCCATCCTATACACTTTATTTTTGTTTCCTTGGTAATAACTGTCTTATGGATTTTGCATAAAGTTATAAGGAGTGAATAATATATTTATAACCATGCTGCCAGTAGTGTGCAGTCACTTATAAATATATTACAGATAATTTACAATGCACTTACAGAACGCAACAGTTATAACGCATCAAAGATTATTGCAAATACATGTACTGAATTATAAAAGTTGTCCATTTTATTATAAATGGCTGAGACATGTTCTGCAAACCATTTCTAATAAAATGAGTAGCCCTTAGCCACATGTGCACTTTTAGGGGCTTGTGACAAGTTGAAACTCTTTACCAAGCCATTAATAATAAGTTACATATTGGTGAAGACACAGTGAATGTTACTATTTGTAAACAAGGTGTCATAGAAATTAGAGTTGGTGAAGTCATAGGATGTCATCTAATCCATCTTCCTGTCAGCAAAGAATTGTGCACTGGTATATTCT
Source organism: Mesoclemmys tuberculata (assembly GCA_007922155.1). Classification (NCBI taxonomy): domain Eukaryota; kingdom Metazoa; phylum Chordata; order Testudines; family Chelidae; genus Mesoclemmys; species Mesoclemmys tuberculata. The sequence continues at coordinate 35,224,211 of ML675601.1, read as the reverse complement.
TAAAGGATCTGGCTAGTTCTAGTGTAAAATGATTCAGAAAATAGGGTTTTCATTACCTCCTTTTAGAAACTGTTCCACAGTTGAGATCTCACTATTAAGACTTTTTTCCTGATATTTCTAATATAAAACTACAGTAATCCTAAAATAAAGAAATACATGTAATGGAAGCAGTTGCTGATTTGGAATAGCTGCTTTGTGGTTAAATATACTTTGCTTTGGTCATATATGAATGTCTTACAAATAGCTTGAGCTGTTCAAAAACGGTTAATATGTTTTAGAAATGTTTTCTAAGTACAATTTTTTGTTTTTAAACTTTTCATGTCTTCGTTTTCTCAAAGAAAAAATTTGAAATGAAACTTCCTTTTTTCCCCAAAAAAAGTTTCAATGGAGAAAAAATACTTTAAAAATCTCTCCCCCTTCTTTTCCATTGGTCAGCCTGCTCATGCCTTCGTTTGTGCATTTTTCTGCTTAATCTGTCCCTGTATGTCTTTTAATGAAGTCAAATTTAGATGGGGGGAGTATTTCTGTAGTTGGAAGGCTCCAAGTCTCTCTGACTCATCACAGTTTTTAGTGGCTTTGTACCATGTTGCATGTGTAAAAGTATATTCCGTATAGGAAGAAGGTAAATAATACCTCAAAGCAGACTTTCATTCTTTACTTGTTTTTTGGGGGGAGCAGGACACGGGGTCCTCAGTATGCTTTCTTACAGATAAGAACAGCTTTCTGTTTTTAATTACTAGAAGTGGTTTCTAAGTGGCTGGAACAGCTTTTGATACAACCTGATTTGAATATATTCCAGGCCCCAGATAGACACACATTTTAAAGTCACAGCATGCTTAGCATGGCTTACTGCCAGTCAAACAGTTGTCACTTGCTAGACAGTCCTAAACAACTTCTGCTTTCTTCCTTTATTTGCTGTCTGTTTGACTGATGGGAATTGCAGTCCCCCCCGTCTCCTTTGTCCTGCACCAGTATCACCAAACGCATGGGAAATTCAGTGAACACCACATTGACCATGCTGCTAGCAACAAGAATTGAATCAGGGCTCTCAGAAACAGATTAAGGCAGAATATAGTATTAGTTCCCCAAGTCTCCTCTGCCACATTCCTCAGCTTCTTGAAAGATAGAACCACATCACTGGGGTTTTTTTAATGGTTTCCCCCCGCCCTCCTGTATTACTACTAACCTTTTTAAGCTCTGTGTACATTCTCAAAAATGAAATCCAGCTCTGCTTTTTCTAACTACAAGGAACCAGATCATGTACCATTTGCATTAACATTCTGGTCTGGCACCTTAACAATGATGCTCAGACGCCTAATCTGAAGTGAAGTTGTCATGATAAGTGTACAGTATATGTTTATTTGGTTTTAACTACATGACATAAATACCATGAAGAGGCTTTAGTACAGTAGCCAGATCAATAATGAAGCATCCAAACTAGTTCAGTAAGCTCATAAAAAACCCAGATTGACCCATATTTTCAATAACTGGAATTCTCCCCCAGGCCTTAACTTTTGCTGGTGCCCTGTGAAGAACATCGATGTCTTCCACGTGGTCCAAATGCTCTCTGGTACATTGGAAAAAGTTTAATTTGTCCTTCTAAGCTCACAGATCATAATCTTCCCACTTCTGCAAGATTTCATCTAGATTCTGAAAAAGTTCCCTTTCATTCTTGCCATCCACAAGAATGTCATCTAGGTGCTCCTGGAATTAATTTATTCAAATATTGGCCCTGGCCCTCTGGAACAAGGCTGCCACTGATGTTACGGGGAAAAGCACATGGAGGTGTCAGTATAACCTTTACAATTTACTATGACTTAACCAGGCACTTTCCCTCAGGTATTTAAATCTTTCTTTGCAAGTAAACCTTCCAATCCTGGGTCATTCGGTTTGGTTTTTTTTTGCTTTTCTCAGAAGTTTCTCAGGTTTGCCAGTGAAGAGAGGGGTGGCGTACTGACTGCTTACACCCTGCATCAAAGCTGAGTACCAAGTGCTGTGAAGAACAATCATCCTGCCAATCTGAAAAGTATACACGTATCTGAGAAGACTTCTCAAGGAGCAAGTATCTGCCACTACCACCCATCAACTAACAGGCCACCTGTATTCCCAGAATTCAGTAATTCTCTCATGCAGAAGTTTTGGCCAGCCTAAAGGAATCTCGACCCAAAACTAGTGAGTCCAACCCATGCCCTTGCTGGCTTGTGAAGAAACATCATGAACCACTGGTGCCACTCCTGATCGAAATAGCCAATGTCTCATTCTGAAAAGAAATCTTCCCTTTCTTTGTCAAATTCACAATAGTCCAACCAAAGCTGAAGAAACCTACTTTAGGGTACTTCCATTCTAGTTACTACTGCCTAGTGTCAAACCTCCCATTCTTGAGCAAGCTTATAGAAAAGCTAGCAAAAGGCTGATTACTAGCTCCCATCTAACTTAAGCTAACGTTCTAGACCCGGCACAATCTGGACTCAGGCTAATACAGCAGACTGAAATTGTTTTAGTGGCATTGATGGATGATCTCTTGCTGTCAATGGATAGAAGATAGATATCCATTCTCATCCTCATGGACTTTTCTTCAGCATTTAACACAGCTGACGTGGTTTTGCTGTCTCTTCTGAGAGATGTGATGGGGGCCCAGGGTAATGTGCTAAAATGGTTTATGTCCTTCCTGAAAGGACATTTCCAGGCAGTAGTGATGGGAAACTGCACCTCCACCACTAGACTCCTCACTTGTGGAGCTCCACAATGATCACTTCTCTCTCTGGTACTCAACATCTGCACGGTGAATGGGTCAGGCGACACAGACTCAAGTGCTAGCAATATGCAGATGGTACCCAGCTCTATTTATCCTTCACCAGATATGACCACGCCACTGCCACTGAGATGCCCAGGATTGGATGAGATCAGCTGATGGGTGAAAAAGAGCTGGCTGAAGCTAAACCTCAGCAAGACACAGGCGATGCTCCTGGGTATTTATTTTAAAGAGCTTGAAGCCACAGTTCAATCTCCACTGCTTAAGGATTCACATGTACAATTGGTAGGTTCAGCCTATAGTTTAGGAGTATGCTTGGGTTCCTTTTTGACTCTAAGCTCTTACATAGCAGCATCCACAAAGTAGCACTTTCTACCATCTCTGCTTGGCTAGGAAACTCTGTCTCATCTGATATTCGAAGACCTGGCCTTAGTTATTTGTGCCTTTATCGCCTCTTGGCTGGATTGCAGCAACACAATATGCTCAAGTATGAAGCTTTCGGCACATAGGAAATGCCGACTAATTCATAAAGCTGCAGCATGCCACCTCAAGAGGACAGGCTACCAAACCCGTCCTCTGCCTGCTACATCGGATCTATAGAATCTTGAACCATGTTCAAGGGTTCAGTCCTTATCAAAGTGTCCATGGTGTGGATCCAGGGTATTTAAAAGACTGTTTAAAGCTTCGGGATAAAGATCTTGTTGGACAGCCACGTTCCTCTGGCACAATGGAATGCTCATCAATAAGGGTAAAGCTTGTCTCCTGACGGAGAAAGAACTTTCTCAGGGCCTGGTTGGAGACAGTGGAATGAACTCCCTCAGGCACTAAGGACCATCTCAGACCTCACCACCTTCAGCTCCAAATGCCAGCTGCAGTTGCTTGACCTTGCCATCTATATGGTGAACATATGGAATAGGTCTATTGATATCTGTATATATAGAAATAAAACAGACAGACACAGTACCTAACAAGACACTCCATTGCTCATGCTTCCCCCTTTGGGAGGAGGATGGGAGAACAAACAACACTTGACGGATGTGTAGTGCTTAATGCACTACTGGAAGGTGCTCAGAGGCTATGGTGATGAATGCAGTACAGGAGCCTCTGTAGAACTGAATAGAATAGAATATTAGAGCTAGTCAGGAATTTTCCTTCAAGACCTTTTTCCTCCACTAGAAAATGCAGGTTCCACAAAATAGATGTTTTCCATGGGAAAATTCCTTATTTTAGCTGATTTTTTTTTCCATCAGGGAAATAAAATGAAATATTAAATTTTGTTATAAGTAAACCTGAACTGAAAAATGTCATGAAACTGAATTGAAACATTCATGAAATGTCAGGCCAGTTTGACCCTGACATTAACCTGTGTCCCCTGAGCTGCCGTGGTGACAGTCAGGTGCCTCAGGCCCCCATTCCCTTTGGCTGGACTACAGCTCCCGTGATGCACTGCAGTCACAGCCATACAGAGAAGAACATAGACCCCTCTTTCATGACAATAGTACCATTACTTCATGCCATGTTATATGACTCCTATCATACAGAGGTCTCTTTTTTTCCCTCTTTTTCAACTGCCTTACTCCTTCCATCTTTAGGGTTCTCCTTTCCCTCTGGGATGCTGCTTTCTCACATACCACAGTTGGTGAAGCTATAAGGGTACAGTGAATTCCAACAATTTAGGCAGTGTTCAAGAGTTTAGAAGTCAAACAGGCCCTCAGTTAGTTAAGATGCCTCAGTGACAAGTCAGCAATAGGTTCTGTCTTTATTATGATGACAGATTTTACAGCGAGACAAAATTAAGATGCCTGTTGCTATCACATGATTTAATGTGGACTATTTATTTTGTGCAGAAACAGAATACCAATCCAGACCATTATAATACAAAAATGTTGTCATTAAAATATTGGCTAAGATTCAGTTTTGAAAAACACCGAACTCTTGCTTCTGGGAAGAATTATTTTTACTAACATATCCCATCACCCTGTCTCATTTTGTGTTTATAACAGAACAACTGGACTTAGGCTCAGCCAGTAAAATTCAATCATTGCTTTAACCTGTGATAGATTTCCCCCTTCTTCCTAGAAAGGACCTGTATACATACTGAAATATACATTGTGATGGCTGAAACATTCCATGGCACTGCAAAGGAAAAAGAGAGAGGAGGAAAAGAAAATTAGAATATTTAGATTCAGCAATAATAGCTTCCAATTTATATTATAATGTATTTCTTAATATGTCCCATAGCATACGCAAGACTCATCTTCTAGCTTATTGACTCATGGTGTGTGGAAATATATTTCGCTGGAACACGGTTCACACTGACAAATTTATTATCAGCTGGTACCAAACCAGGCTTTAAACTGTGAAATGTTTTATTTTCCTTTTCATTGTTTGTTTATTTTAATGAAAATCCATGAGCTGGAGTCTGAATTCAGACCTTTTCTACTCATAGGCTTAATATGAAAGATTTCAAAAGATAGATTTTTTATTTTAAAGGAGCAGAGCTCATAACCGGTAGTGATTTAAATGCCAATGTTATTTGATTCCCCGTTTCTGCTGTTCATCTGCAGAGCTAGTGGAACAAATTGCACTTTGAGGAGTCACACCCTTTTGCACTACTTTTTAATATTATTATTAGACAAAAATCTAGCACTATGAAAATCTTAATCCCCGGGCTTTTCAGTTCAATACATGTAAAGGCATGAAATCCGCAAGAATAAGTATCTATCTTTAAGGGGACACTACCAATATAAAATAATAGGACTCAGTTTACTGGAGTGCGTGAACAGAGTGGTAATCTCTGAAGCGCAGTGATTTTCATCCAGGGAAGAGACACTGGTGTTTCTGCCATCACCCTTCCTTTAGGGTTACACCAGGGAAAGTAGCTTAAAATTGCAATCACGGCTCCGTAAGTGCCCTGCCAGCAGGGCCAGATTAAAGTTCAGACACTGTGTGTATGTACACCCTGCAGCTAAGCACACATGGCTGGCCAGTGTCCACTGACTCAGGTTTATGGGGCTTATGCGGTGGGATTGTAAAATGGAACTGTTTAATTACAGAGTAGACATACCCTATAGGTCTGCGCCTAGGGCCCTAGCTCCTAGAGTCACATATTGAGATTGGAATATCAGTTTTCACTTTAAAAATGGGGGAGAAAAGCTTGGAACTGTGACCTGAGTGTAACTAGTACCTCTCTGGGTCTGCAGACACCCTAAACCAATGTCTCAGAGGTGTGAACTTCATTGTATTTCTGAAACCTGCTGCCACTTCAAGGAGGGCCAGGGAAAAGGCCATGGTGTGGGCCCCAGGTGGAATGTGCTGAGGATCCCAGATTGCTTTAATTTGGTTCTGCCTCACAGCACAGGCTGCCTGGGGATGTGTTGAATCAATGTATTGTCGGAGTCACAGCTAGAGTGTATGGCATGCTACATAAAAATTACCATTACCTCCTTTAGAGTTATTGACAATTCAGAAATGCAGTACCTGGAATGCTTCTAGATCGATGTTCTAACTGACAAATCACAATATTGGACCATGGTGGAGGTCTGTTATATATTATATCAGAGTGGAGAAAAGGATGAGCAACTCCTTTAACATCTGTAAGCAGGGTCTGAAGGAGCTCTCCCCTGCCAAGCTGGCTGGGGCGAGGGGAACAGGTGTCAGGGCCAGATTGTATTTGCATGAGCACACCCACCCTGCTTACGTGCTCAGCATAAAGGGACTGCTTTGCCCAAATGATCCCTTTGGCTGGTGTTGGGTTACAAATCACTTTCGTGTTAAATGCAGGGGTAATGAAATGTTGTTCTCCTCATTGTGTGAGCAAAGGGCAGCAGAACTGTGCTTAGCCTGCTCTAACTGAAGGGTTAGAGCATTGTTAAATGCTCGTTAGAGCTGAAATCATCTACTGTGGGACAGCACTCTTGCCCAGCCTCAGCATTGCAATTCACCCACTAAGAACTGGCAATCACTGAGAGCTGAGAATCAGAGCTGAGTGGAACCTCAAGAGACCTACCCACAGAAGTCATAGGGAGAAGCAGGTGGCAGCTGCGGGTGACAGCGTGCAGCAGAACTGCATGGCAGGGTGGCTGGCAGAGCAGCTGGCGAAGGGTGGCTAGCGGAGCGGCTGGCATAGCAGCAGAGAGAGTGGCTAGAGGGTGACTGGCAGAGTGGCCCACGGAGCAATGAGTGGCCAACAGGGCGGCCGACATAGCAGCTGGTGGTGCGGCTGGCAGGGTGGCTGGTGGAGTGGCGAGCGGTACGGTGCTGATGGCCAGCGGTGCTTTCTTCCTCCCAGTCACAGCTGGAGGTTAATTTACTCAGATGCACCCCTGAACTCTGGGTCATCGCTGACCAAGGACAACTGCTGTGGCAGGGTGTGGGGGAGAAAGAAAGGACAGGCAAAGGACACTGTCCAGCGTACTCTGGGGTGGGGCTTTTGCTCATGAGTTTCATGTTTAAGAATCCTGCTTGTGCTGTTTTTTCCAAGTTGATGCTGAGTTACTTCCCTCTTTTTATCACATGGTTTTCTTTCTACACTCTGGGTATGTCTACACTGCCAGGGCTCCAGGATCGATGCGGTGGGACTCACTCAATCAATCCCAGACATGCTCTCCGCCTGACACCATTAATCCCTCCTTCCCCCCCCAAAAGGAGTAAGGCTACATTGGCTGGAGGGTATCTCCCGTCGACGCAGCGAGGTGGCGATGCTGCAGTATGGCAACATAAGTAAGTTGATGAGAGATACACAAGCTATGTGACGTATTACACCCCTTTTGGACCTCATTCTGACCAGTAAAGATGAATTGATCACTGAACTATAAATTAATTGTTTCCTGAATTCAAGGGTTCATGACCCAAACAAATAATTATGTACAAACAGAATACAATCCTGACCCCAGTGATATATATATGTATTTAGTGCTTTGTTGAATGCAATAATCAACAAAATTGAGTGCGAAGAGACAGTTAAACAAAGTCTGTGAATGTTAATTGGTAGTTATTTAAAATAAGTTTTAAACATGCCCCTGCCCCACAATTCCACAGACTAGGATGTGGGAGGGAAGTATTTGTTTGTTAAAATACTATTCCTGGTTAAGAAGGAAAGTGAAAGTTGAAATAAAAATATGGGAAAAAGGGGTAAATTGATAGCAAGACCTACACATTAGCAGCTATGAAATGCAGATAGTTGAAGAAAAGTAAATATATCATTGAAAAACCTATGGTCAGTAAGGTTAAGGACAATAGGAAGGAATCTTAAAAATACATCAGGAACAAAAGAATTATTGGAATAGGTGAGTTTCTAGAAGGGGATGAAAAATTCCCTGCAGAAAATGATGATGCAGAAAATGCAAAAATGATTGATAAATTTTTGTTCTGTATTTGGAAAGAAGCAGGATGATGTATTGACCCCTTGAAGTGACAATGAAATACTTTCCATTCCAACAGTAAGTAGGGAGGCTATTAAACAGCAAAATGACTAAAGATAAACATTTTAAAACCTGTGTAGAACCAGACGCTTATACCTAAGAGTAATAAAAAGAATTGGCTGGGAAGCTCTCTGAACCATCGAACCATCGACGATTTTTAAACAAATCTTAGAACAGTGGGAAGCTGCAGAGGACTAGAAAAAATCTAATGCTATATCAATATTTTAAATAAAAAGGAAATGAGATGACCCTGGTAATCATAGGCTGGTTAGCCTGACCTAATTGAGTCCTGGAGACACCATGGAAAAGGTAATACTGAATGCAATTAGTAAGGAATTAAAGGATGGTAACACAATTAATGATGATCAACATGGGTTTACGGAAAATAGGTCTTGTCAAACAAACTAGATATAATTTTGATGAGATTAACAGTGCCAACAAAGTTACCTTTACCAGCCAATCTTGTAGATTACTGAAAAGCATTTGAATTAGTATTTTTGACATCCTGACTTAATATTAAGCATTATACAAAAATTAGGTGGTATATATGAAATAAAATAAAACCCATTTGACTATTGTAACTCAGACTACAAACGTATAATCATAATACATTGGAAGTACTTCTGTGTTCTGCAAGGATCTCTTGTTGGCCGAATGTTATTCATTAGCTTTATGGATGATCTGAATGAAAATATAAAATTGCTGGTGAAGTTCATGGGTGACACAAAAATTAGTTGAGAGGTAACTAATGATAAGGACTGATCAGTTCTACAGAGCAATCTTGGTAACTCATTTGAATGGCATTTATTTTAATACCGCAAAATGCAAGATCATAGTCTAGGAAGACAGAATATAGGTCAGACATACTAGAAATCTGTAGGTCATACATGCTAGAAAGCAGTGACTCTGAAAAGGTGTTAGTGGACATGGTGGATAATCAACTGAACATGAGCTCCCACTCTGATGCTGTAGCTAAGAAAGCTACTGTGATCCTTTGATGTATAAGCAGGAGAATACCAAGTAGGAACAGAGAAGTTATATTATGTCTGTATAATTCACTGATGAGACCATTACTGCAATACTGTATCCAGTTCTGGTATCCACACTTGAAAACAGATGTTGAAAATTTGGAAGGTGTTTGGAACAGAACTAAAAGAATGATTCAATGTCTGGAAAATACAGGAAGAGACTAAAGACCCAACACATTAAATTTATCCAATAGACGCTTAAGAGATGACTTGATCATAGTTTATAAGTACTGCACTAAAATGGAAGGAAGATTTCTGATAAAGAGGGTTTTTTTAATCAAATAGATAAAGGCATAGTAAGATCCAATGCTTAGAAACCAAAACTAGACAAAATAGGACTAGAAATAAAGAAAAGTTTTAACGGTAAGGATGAATAAGCTTTGAACCAATTTATTTACAAATGTAGTGGCTTCTCCGTCACTTGAATTCTTTAAATAAAGATAGGCTCTGGTTCAACCAGAAGTTATAGGCTTTCATCCAGGAATTACTGGGTGAAATTCCATTGTCTGTGTTATGCAGGAAGTCCAACTAATCATAATGATCCCTTCTGGCCTTAAAATCTATGAATCTCTTTCCAGCACTATGCTGTTTTGATGGCTATATTAGCCAGTTGTTGGGTCCCTTGCTGAGTACATGTTGCACCACCGTGCGCTGTCACAAGCACCTTCCAATCAGATTTTATGTCCCCTGGGGCCATAATCCTTGGATATCATAACAGCACGTTGAATTAAGTCCAGATAGTTCTTCAAATCTCTTGCTAATATTGAAAGCAGACAGTATACTTTCATTTTCCAGTTCTCATGCATTCATGCATATGTTGGGGTTCAAAGCTAGAATTGTGTAGGATTTCTCTTAGGCAGCTAAATATAGATTTAAAAGAATCTAGATTTGAAAATTTTGGCAATATATGTGCGTTATTTAGCAATGAAGAAATTTAAAAACAGTACACAGTATAAAGAGAAATCAGCAGGAGTATAGAAACACCATAATGTATATATATGTTAAAAAGATGTCAAGGCTAATGATAGCAGGCCCACAATTTGGAAAAACAATAGGCTTTATTTGCAGTGTGTTGAATTTCTGTTATTGTAATGTTAAAGAGTACACGGACATGAATATGTAGTAAAGTGAATTGGACCAAACCTTGATAGGCAAGTGAGCTCTGTCAGGAGAGTCCAGTGTGACTGTCCTAGGAAAACATGACTGCAATCAGTGAGAAATAAACAATTGGGAAATTGGAACTGTACCTGATACACACTCTGAGAACCAAGAGAAGCCTGTGCGAGCTCTCATGTACGCTCAATGTTCATATCAGGCCAAATCCCACTCACCTACTTATTGCAAAAAGTCCTGTTGAAGTCGATGGCCTATTGAGGAAAAGTGCTATATGAAAGCTAGGTGTTTATTTTCAAGAATACTGCAAGCAAGATCTGGCCCATTGTATGGCTTTTTGCTTGGTAATGAGGAATGGAAAAAGTCTGACTGTAGGTATAATAATGAGTTATTTACCTGGGTTGTCCTTACCTCCCACAGATAACAGCTGTGGAGTATATCTTCATTTATACTGAGAATCAATACAGAATAACTGGTATATATTAAACCAGACAATCCCTTCGCTTTACTGCCCCCAAGCACATTTTTTACTACATTCTGGCCTTTTGAGGAGATGTTAGAGACATTCTTTCTTGGCTTTCTTTTGTAATTCTCCAAGTGGAAGATAAAACTACTATGATTCTTTTTGAAGGGATCCTAAGGTCCTGGCCAACATTTTTCCAGATGAGGTCTCACCAGCGCCTTATATAATGGTACTACCATCTCCCTATCTCTATTGGAAATACCTCCTCTGATACATCCTAGAACGGCATTAGCTTTTTTCACAGCCACATCACATTGGCGGCTAATACTCATCCTGTGTGATCAACCAATATGTCCTGGTCTTTCTCTTCCTCTGTCACTTCCAACTGGTGCGTCCCCAGCTTATAGCAAAAGTTCCTGTTGTTAGTCCCTAAATGCATGACCTTGTACTTTCCACTATTAAATTTCATTCTATTTCTATTACTCCAGTTTACAAGGTCATCCAGATCTTGTTTGATATCCCAATCCTTCTCTGTATTGACAGTACCTCCCAACTTTGTGTCATTTGCAAACTTTATTAGCACATTCCCACTTTTTGTACCAAGGTCACTAATAAAAAGATGAAATAAGATTGGTCCCAAAACTGATCCCTGAAGAACTCCATTAGTAACCTCCCTCCAGCCTGACAATTCACTTTTCAGTATGACCCGTTTAACCACATGTCTCCCCTTTAACCACGTGTCAAATAAGCATTGAAGCCAGTTTAATGTGATGTCAACGGGAGGCTGTGAAGTCAACATAGAGCCAGCACAGCAGGGAATAAACTCTGGGGGCAAAACAATGATTTTGGAGAATACAAAGGGAAGGCAAAAAGATACCTTCATTCTTCACTGAGGAGGCAAGGGCCTCTCCTTTTGCATTCATGAAAGGGGGATCCCGGCCATGTTGAGTGGAGACTTTAGGAGATTGCTTTAGGTGAGAGAAATTACTCTAGATGAGGACTTAGCTTGTTGGTTACATTTAGATTCTAGGAAGTGCCTTAAACTTTTTGTTTTATATGTAGCTATTTCTGTTTCCATTGTTATCCCTACTCACTAGCTCTTAAATCTTAGCCTTTGATAACAAATTGATAATTGTTTTCACCATAACAATATCTCTGAGTCTGTATCTGTATCATCCATAATGTCTATAACATATCTACAATATCTATAACATCTGTGATGTTATAGGGGAGGTGATCCTCACTTGAATCAAACAAGCTGGTGTGTGCACTGTTCTTTTGGGGACAGCTTACCTGGTGATGTCTGTGGGCATCCTGTGGGCAAAGGCTGGACGCTTCAAGCGCACTCAGGAATTGGGGTGCCCCTATTGTTAACCTGCGGGGCAAAGTAAGGACTGGCAGAGCCTTGAGGAGATTGTTTGGGTCACTAACAGACGGAGGGTGTCAAAAAGCTGACACACAGCACAAGCAAGTCTTCCTCTTGCAGGGGTTAACAAGGCAACGTGGAGTTCTGGGCGCCCTGAGAAAGTATTACTACTGGGGCGAAGTCACAGTGGCTCTGTTCTCCCGTCACCATTTCGGATATCAGTTCTGCTGCTGAGCCACTTCAATTGCGGTTGGCCCTTGTGCAGCTGAGCTTGCACAGTACAATATACAGTAAGCCCATAGGATTAGAAGGCCATTTCTTCAAAGGGACCTTCATGCCACACATTGCCATCAGTCAGGCTCATTGTGACTAAAACTGGGTAAGCAATGTCACAACCACCAGTATCATTCTTTAAGTTTTCATAGCACTCCTTGTATTTATCTTACTTTGGTAATAGCCTGCTTCCCGTGGGGGTTTTGGATTTGTTATGTCTGTCTTAGCTTCTCACTACTCCATCTTCCCTCTCCTAAAAGGGCTTGCTCCTGTGCCCACTGAAATTATTGGGACTTTTGCCAGTGATTTCAGTAGGGTCCCGACTGGTCCCCAGGTTAGCTAACAGCTGATTAACTGGAGATGCTCAGAGGCTTATGGCAATGACTTACTGATTGCTCTAAGGGGACACAGTGTCTGCACTGATACTGTTTTGCCCTAGCTCTGCTGACCAAAGCCCCACACCTCTGGTAGAGATGGTTTTATTTTGTCGGATATACGGCAGTTTTGTCGGTGGAGAGGTGACTGTAGTGTGTTCGCTAGCACTGTTTTGTCGACAAAAGCCGACTTTTGTCGACAAAACTCTCTGGTGTAGACCAGGACGTAGTGTAGCAATAAAGTTATATATATATATAAAAATATATAGCTATAGTTCTATGTACACACGTTTTGAATAAAGTAGACTTCAGTAAAATGGAGACGTTAAATAGCCCCTACAGATTTTAGAAAGAGTCAAGATGTTCTGACTGAAATGGAGACAAATCATATTATGTGTTTTTTATCCAGTGCTTAAAAAAGTATGTTTCCGAGACTGAAAAGGGCACCTTTAAATGAGAACTAAACATTTCCTACTGACCTCTGGATATTGCAGTCAGGCTTTAGAAAGGAATTAATTTGGGTTTTTTTAGAAGTCTGATTTCTTTCAAGTATTTTTTAGAATTGTTATTTAAACAGATGCTTTCATTTGTAAGATGGGAACCTTTTTTATATTCAATAAAATACAAGCCTTTAATGAACAGAAAATGCAAATCTAAAAATCACTCATCACCCCTTTCTCTCTCTCAATAAGATCTTTTGTTCCTAAGCAAAAATTTAAATGGGAATAAAAAAAAATCCCAGCCCTATTACTTGAAAGAAAATGTACCAATACTTATTGAGCACTCTCTTTCCTCAGAATCGAGAAGTCTCAATTATAATATCTTGGTGGCATTAAGGTTCTTAATTATGCAGTTGTCTTTTTATTTTGAATCACTGAAAGACCGTGCCAGGGACAAGAAGGGGGAAGGGGAAGAGAGAAATAGAGAAGGGAAAGATAGAAACTCATTACCTTTTGCAAACGGCTAATCATTGTAAATGGCCACAAAGGCCAGAGGAGATTGCAGAGAATTACTATCAAGCGTGAAAGAATAAAAATACCCTAGTCTATATTAAAAAAAAAAAGAGGGAAGAAGAAAGCTTCTTGGTAATAAAGCAACTAGACTGGAAAGAGTAATGGAAATGAAGCACAGTGAGGGGTCTCGGCAAGTCCCATAAGCAGGAAAAAAGGAAGGATTTTTTCATTTCTTGCTGAATACATTGGATGAACCAATATCAAATACTACAAAGTGCTCTTGGCAATTTTTTAGCACAACTCCTTGCTATTATTCAGTTTTTCTCTTTAGTGCCACTACCCTTCTCACCTCCACATTCCCCTGCCCCTCACCGGTTGCAGTGGATGCAGCAAGCCTACGTACTCAGAGGGGTATATTTTAAAAATAAAAACAGCATGGCCATACCAATTAGTCAAAAGGACAAAGAACCTAGCCCATCAACCTGAGAGAGAGAGACTGCAGGTGATTTTTAGTTTTGGATTTAACCTCAGGTTCAAACTCTGAGCCCACAGCTAAGATCTCAACGATAGATCAGTGTCAAGGGTAATGAAAAGGCCAGGCCAGATGCAGATAGAGCTCCAGGCCCTGAAAATCATATCAAGGTAGCAGGCCAGTGCAACTCTACTTCATGAATTCTTTACAAAGCTGAGCCAAGTGGTCCCCAAGCTATTTAAAGTTTTTATTGCTTGCCTGACAAGCTGGCCTAAAGTCATGAAGCTGCCTACCAAATTCAATGCTAAATATTAGCACTGTAGCAAGGAAAGCTTTCCCTTGCAGGTTTTTATTGTTACTAATATTAAAGAAGATTAATTTAAAGCTTGTCACAGATTGAAAGTACTGTGCCTGAGTTTCGATAGACAAACCTGCCTAATCAGAATAACACCCAGTTAGTAGTCTATATTACATAAGAAAAATATGCATCCATGAAAGAGAGAGAGAAAAATGAACTAATAATTTAGAGAGGAGAAAAATCCACGTGGTAGAAAATTTATGCCCCTGGATTGGTTTTTCATAATCACAGAACTTTGTATTTATCTCTTTCTATATTTAAAATCTAGATTTCCTTTTTGTTTGGATTTTGAATTTGAAAATGTCAAGTCAATCTAAAAATAAACAAAAATAGTTTTTCTCTAAAAACCTATAAAAAAAGTATTCGCATTGATATCAAAATGAAAATATGCCATTTGGTGTTAACTTTGGGCTAAATGTTCTAAACTACAGACATCTTTCACATCCACTTTTTGCCTTTCAAATTATATTTGTACATATGTAACTAAAGCTCACCAGAAAATGTGAGGGTTTTTTTCATGGGTTGTACTTGATAATTTTTCAGTTTTCACCTACTGAGCCTCTTGACAAAAAATATAAAATTTCTGTGGACATTTTTGGTGTGGAAAAAAAAAAAGTTTTGTTGAAAACACAATTTTCCTTTGAATAATAGTTTTGACAGACATTTTTCAACCAGCCCTGTACTTAACTATTTGACTTTTATGTGAAAATACAGTTGGTTACTTACAACTCAAAGTTTATATATTCTATTTATTTTCATGCTGTTTAGGGTTGCCTACCACACCCATTGCTTTGGTGTCTGAACTCCTTTTCTTATTGGTCATGATCTGCTGTTTATCCAAAATCTTGGGTGTGCAAAATACAACACAGAGGCCAGGTTAACGGTCATTTGATCTTTCCATCTTTAATCATCATTGTGAAAGTAGATGTGCTACTGCAGCCCTTAGTGCCACAATCTGCTGCATCTATTTTGAGAGAGACATGAGATAATTTTCCAGTAAGTGTGTAAGATTGTAAGATTTAGTTTCAATGAATATCTTTTTGAATTGATGGGAGGGTAATCCCTTGCTCCTCATTTCTTTTGTGGAAAGGGGATTTTATGTAGAAATTTCCCTTTCTATAGGGAATGGATATTTGGGAAATTCAATTGGCTTAAGCTGTTTTACACATGGTAGAAAACTATTCTTTTAAAGTTGCATGTAAGATGAGTAGATACCTTGTGAGGTTTTCTGTTCTGTTTTCTACTAGAGGCCCAATCCTCAAAAATTCCAGTGATTTCATTGGGAGCTTCATTTAGCTGCAACATAAACCAGAGATAATTGAGATATTATAAATGGCCTATACAATGACTATAATGCCTATATACACAACAAAACATCTAGCACAACGTGAACACATCATGTACACATATTTCATGTTACTGTTTTATTTCATACCAGACTGCTGGCCTGACAGTGCTGTCACATTGCTGTTTGCAAGATCTACGTTCAGACCTAACCGCAGCTCTCGTGCGGGCAGCGCTTAGGATGGTTGATGGGATAAAGCTCTCAATTTTGGGCTGGTGGGTGGACAGGGCCTCATGTATGCTGCATTGTGCATAGTCCCTCCATATTGGACCCCTGGGAGGAAAATTACTTGCCTCTTAGCTGCAGAGCTTTTAGAGTCGATAGGTAGGGGGAGAATAGATTTAATAAGGATATGATTGTAACAGTGAAGAGCTGGGGGAAAGCACCAAAACGTGCACTCAGCCCTGCCCTGATACTTCTGTCTCTGCTTATGGGAGGTGAAAGTACATGCCCTGGAGGGGTGGGCATTTGATTTGACATTCATAGTCATATTCAGGGTTCTACCATTCATTATTCATGTATGTGGCAGATGGCCTGATTTTGAAAATAGAGATGGAGGAAACAATGAGATGGTTTTGGAAAACTTCACAGATCAGGTTATGGTTTCACAAATGGTCCAACCCCTCGGTGATCAACTTTGATATGCAGATAGTTTAGCTGAACCTCCACATTCTGGCACTTAGGATAAATGATTCCATTTTTAGCACCTGTCTACATTAAACCAATGAAAATGAAGAGATGCTAATTTCATAACATGCTGTTCACTGATAATCTAATCCTGGAATGTGTGAACTGTCCACTACCTTTAGCTGCACTATTGGTAGAGTTAAATTTTTGCCCCCCGAATATGAAAGCTTTCTGGGCCTCTTTATCTCTTTGCCATTCTTCTGCTTTTATTCGCTCTTTTCATCTCTCTGCTTGGTCCTTTTTGCCTCCATGCTTCATTTCAGAAACTTGGTTAAATTGGACCATGTTCAGTCAATAACAAGAAATAGGAGGACATATATGAAAGGTAGGCACTCATTTCAAAAGAAGGGATCATTTTCCAATTATTTTTCTTAATTTAGATCGGGAGGGTCCGCCTACCCTGTGTGTTCTGGGCATGCAACCCAGCGTTCTGTTCCATTGGGGGGAAAAGAGTGAGAATGAGGTTGTGTACTCAGGGCGCAAGGTTAAGCTCAAAATAAATCCGGCACCCCAGCTTTCTTTCTCTTCCTTTCTCTAACTGGAATGATATTACTTGTTTTATTATTGGTACAGTAGCCACTACCGATACTGGAAAAACCACATGCATACAAAAGGCTGGGGAAGAAAGAAAATTATATAGCAAAATAGGCTAGCCAGGCCTACCGGTAAACTCATCACCTAGCATGTCCAAAGATAGATTTCCCTAAATTCATCCACTACAGGCTCACTTGACAGTTTACAAACTTAATCAGTCTAGTAACATATAGGTAATTACTCATTAAGAGGGATCCAACCACACTGAGGCTCATGTGTATCAATTTATCATTTCATTTTCATGCATGTCAGAAAACTATATTTACCTTTCTGAAGCATCATTTGCGCAGACAAGGTTAATACTAATTTAATTCACTTTAACAGTAATCTAAATGAAATGCCTTCATGAAAATGGAGAACTGGACAGACTTCTGATTAAATCCAATCAAAATCCTGCTGTTTCAGCAGCAGAAATTTATTTTTGATAGATAGTGATATTGTTTTGTTAGTCCACACCATTAGTTTTTGAGAGTCTCATCTTCCATAACTGGACTAAAATTACTGGAGCAGCCAACTAGGCTTTTATTTCAGAGTTTTGGTTTCTTAGTCACTGGCCATATAGTAAAATGGTGTGGAGCTGCTAAAACTGGCTAGAATTTTTTTATGCACTCTGTCCTTACTGGGCTACAATTTGCCTCTGCAGGAGTTGAACACATGAATGGGTGTTTAAGAAAGAATATTTGAAATTTCTTAATGGCCAAGCAGAAAAGATGGCTGAAAAGACGGTTGGTAAACTACAACAACTGAAAACAAATTTTGATGAAAAATGGAAACAAACATTTGGGAAAATTTTCACAGATGTGTTTTCAGCCTTAGTTCTGCTCAATAGGTATTGTCCAGATTTCTCCACTTAGCTCATCCAAGGTACACACTGTTGTTCTTGCATTTGGTCTCTTCTGTGCAGAACAGGCCTTAAACTACAGCAATAAATTATTTGCACACTCAGAGAGAGAGAGTCACTGCTTCATACAGATGTGAACATTTTTCACATAAGGTGAAACTGGTTAACGTCTAGCTTGTGGTTGCCATTAAAAAGTCAAGGACCAAAATTTTCATAAATAGGTGCCTCAAGTTAGGCACCTAATTAAGTAGCCTGATTTTGAAACGTACTGAGCGCTAGGAGCTCTCACTGAAATGAATGGAAGCTGCAGGTGCTCAGCACATTTTATGAATTTAAAAGCCTAATTTCAGGCACCCAGGTTTGAATGTTGTGGCTTAACTTGTTATTTAAAATGTAAAATCAATTTTCAATTGGATCTCGGTAATGTCCTGCTTTTTCTATTTAACTATATATAATTCTGGAAAGTCCGGGCCGAGTTTCTAAACATACCATACCATATTATATGACATGTCTGCAAAATGCAGAGAATTTCTGTATGCCTGCAGTACCTTCATATTGCTCAATAGTTCTCAAAACAGCTTCCCCAAGACTTCTAAAGAAGAGGAAGCATGTGCCTATAAATTACACGTGGTACAAGATTTCAGGGCTTATGCCCAAGTCATCATTCCTGTGCTGAGGCAAACCTTTATGTTAAGCCTGTTGTTTATTCTTCAAAATGCAACGTTAATTTTTTCCCTTGAATCTTCCATAAAGCTTCATAAGCTGAAAGACAGAAGAAAAAGAGGTGATGAAAGAAGTCTATACGTTGTTTGTTGGCACTCAGTAACGTCACACTTCAGATCTACTTTTACTTGCTGGGATCACTGGACACCAAAGATACAAAACCACTCACATGTAGTAGTAGAGTTGATTGCACAACGGTGACGAATGGTCTAAATGGTTTATTTGCATTTGTGGCAGACCCAATACAGTTGCTTCTAGCTCTAGCCTCCACTTCTTTCTCCTGCTGTATTTATGGTCGTCTCAGAAATGACCTAGTTTTATTCCAGGATGCAAACTCTTTTCTCATTCTCTTTTTGCATAGCTCTATCCCTTCTCCCCCCAAGAAAGAAAGAAAGAAATGCTCCACAAATGGGGTAAGTCACTATCAGATAAGATCTCACAAAATCTTTGCTTTTTATAGAGATCACTTCTGAGCCCTTCTTTGCACTGTGCAGTGGAGTGAGGGCATATAAGAAACCTGCCCTTATTTCACTGCTATCTGCATCTCTAGAACCTGTGTGGTGTGCACAGCAACTGCTTCTGGGCTGCTACTCCCCTTCCTGCTCTGGGTGGGGGTGGAGAATGGGCAATCAGGTACAGAGAGTGCACAGAACCTTGGTTTCAACCACCAGTGCATCAACCAGCTCAAAAGAGCAATCCTAGATGGGGTAATAATCTGTGCCAGAAGAAGGACTCTCAAATAGGGGAAGCAGGGATAAGATTGTGACTCTGAGTCACAATCTGGTTCCCGCTCTGCTCCTGGGGCATCACAACTATGCACTGTGTCTTGTGAGGCTCCTACCCCCATCCCCTTATTTGGCAAGATACAAACATTAAAGCCGATAGTTTAAAGAGACGTCAATTTCAGATCTATTGAGAAAGAAGATATCACGGTCCTCTCTTACAGTTTCCTCTTTCTGACTAATTGGGTAATGTGAAAATTCAGGAAATTATATTCACGCCTGCTGACAGGCTCTATCTGGCATACCTTACTCAGGCAAAACACTCTTTGGAACAAATTCTAATGTCTTTACTCAATCACAACTCCCATCGACTTTACGCTGAATGTGAGAAAGGACTGAGTAAGAACCTCGAGATCTGGCCCTTAAAATATTATCAGGAGGTTTGCTTGAGTAATGAGTATGGGCTGGGCCCTAAATCAGTTAATGGCAATAATTATTATTGACAATTATCTATGTAATAATGTTGCTTCCTGAATGGGTTTATAGATAATTGAAAATGAGCACGTTCAAAAGAGTTTAGTGAGAATACAAGCTCAACTTTTAGTATTTTTTAAAAATATTGCTGCATAAAAATATATCAGTGTTATCTGTATTTTTCTCTCTTCACTTATCTTGTGGTTGCAGGTAGATGTGAGCCGCTCACGTCATCCTCAGAACTATGAGTATCTTCCGAACTCAAAATACCACTTTATCTTGCATTGCTGTATTCAGCTAAGTGTCTGCTTGGTTCTTTCACCACATTCTTTCTTGATGACCCTCCTCTGAACCAGTTCATTGGAGCTGAAGGAGGTAAAGATGAAGGACAATGGGGATGGATCTCCTCTTATTCTTTTCCTTTGATCCACACATCAATGATCCTGCTGCCCTTTTAGGAGGGAAAGCAACCTGTATAAGGCCCAGTTCCTTATGTGCGAAGGGACGTGAAGGGTAACAAGAAGCCTTTCTACAGGTATGTTAGTAACAAGAAGAAGTTCAGGGAAAGTGTGGGACACTTACAGAATGGGGGAGACAACCTAATGACTGATGATGTGGAAAAAGCTGAAGTACTCAATGCTTTTTTTGCCTTTGTGTTCACAGAGAAGGTCAGATCCCAGACTACAGCACAGGGCAGCATAGTATGAGAAGGTGAGAAACCCACAGTGCTGAAAAAACAGGTTCAGGACTATTTAGAAAGGCTGGACATGCACAAGTCCACGGGGCCGGATGCAATGCATCCAAGGGTGCTATGGAAGTTGGCTGCTGTGATTGCAGAGCCAGTGGCCATTATCTCTGAAAAACCATGGTGATTGAGGGAGCTCCCAGATGACTGGAAAAAGGCAAGTATAGTGCCCATCTTTAAAAAAGGGAAGGAGGAGGGTCCGGGGAACTACAGGCCGGTCAGCCTCACTTCAGTCCCCAGAAAAATCATGGAGCAGGTCCTCAAGGAATCTATTTTGAGACACTTGGAACAGATGAAGGTGATCAGGAACAGTCAGCATGGATTCACCAAAGGCAAGTCATGTCTGATCAACTTGATTGCCTTCTATAATGAGATGACTGACTGTGGATGTGGGGAAACCAGAGGATATGATATACCTTGACTTTAACAAAGCTTTTGATACGGTCTCCCACAGTATTCCTATCAGCAAATTAAAGAAGCATGGGTTGGATGAAAGGACTATAAGATGTATAGAAAGCTGGTTAGGTCATCGGGCTCAATGGGTAGGGAACAACAGCTCAATGTCTAGTTGGCAGCCGATAACAAGCGGAGTACTCCAACGGTCGGTGCTGGGTCCAGTTTTGTTCAACATCTTCATTAATGATCTGGAAGATGGGGTGGATTGCACCTTCAGCAAGTTTGGCAATGACACTAAGATGAGGGAGTGGTAGATATGCTGGAGGGCTTGGATAGGATACAGAGTGACCTTGCAAATGAGAGGATTGGGCCAAAAGAAATCTGATGAGGTTCAGGGGCTGGAGCACATGATTTATGAGGAGAGGCTGAGGGAAGTAGGCTTGTTTAGTCTGCAGAAGAGATGAATGGGGGGATGTGATAGCAGCTTTTATCTACCTGAAAGGAGGTTCCAGGGATGATGGAACTAGGGTGTTCTCAGTGGTAGTAGATGGCAAAACAGGGAGCAAGTTGCAGTGGGGGAGGTCTAGGTTGGATACTAGGAAAAACTTTTTCACTAGGAGGGTGGTGAAGCACTGGAATTGGTTACCTGGAGAAGTAGTGGAATCTCCATCCTTCGAGGTTTTTAAGGTGTGGCTTGACAAAGCTCTGGCTGGAATGATTTAGTTGGGGTTGGTCCTGCTTTGAGAAGGGGGTTGGACTAGATGACCTCCAGAGGTCACTTCCAACCCTAATCTTCTGTGATTTTATGAATTAACAAAATCTTCAGAGCAAGAACTCCACCTCAGAGATTTGCATCATGTTTCAGGTTGCAGGAGAGTATGCCATGGGGCGTACCAGGAAGTATCCTCTTTCCCCTCCTAAAGCGAAAGAGTAGGAGTCCATGATCCAATACAGTGACTATTCCAGCATTCTTGCTCAACTTCTGCTAGCTGGACTCTCTCCCTTCGTCTCAGCAACATTGTAGCAATAACTAGTCTGACTCCTGTTTGATTACAGACATTTTTGACTAGTCCTAAATAGCATCTGACACCTTCCATGTGTTTAATAATTTCATGTGATTCTGCTTTTCAGAGACTGTAAAATAACACGGAGATCAGGATTACACACCTTCAGATTTTTTTTAAAGTGTGATTGAGTCAGAATGCAGAATGTGAGGAATTTTTTTCCCTCTTGATGTGGGCATGTAACTCCGTTGTCAGCATTAATTGGAGATGCATAAGAAGTGGCTGCTATATGTGTCTGTTAACCATTTATAACACTCGAAAAATGGAGCTCATTACAACTTTCACTGACAGAATATAGTTTTCTTTCGCCTTAAACCAAAAGTGTCACGGCAATGAATTATTTAGTACTAGGTTTGTCAAAGAAACCATTGGCTTCAGTGCACTGAAGGCCCAAAGTTACAGTGAAGAAATAGAATATTTAAAGAATTACTGGTGCAAAAAACTGAAATGTATCTCAATCACTAGGCACTGTTGGTTTAGCAGATATGCCTGCACACACATCACACTCAGTAGCATAGAATGATTATTAATCCTTGTGTTTTTGGACATTTTCCAGTCATGTGTTACCTTTTAAACTCTGTATATTTGTCTGATTGGCCTGAACCTTTCTCTTTACAGAAAGGCCCCTGATTCAGGCATCTTTAATTCTGTCCCTGTAGTGAAGCCTTGGGGCAAAAACAAACCCAACACAGCCTTCTACTTCCATAACAGTTTCCTCTTATCAGTGGCCTCAAACACTAAAATGCTTCACTCTTACTTCTACTGTCCTCCTACCTAATGGAGAAGAGGAGCAAAGAGGCAGGTTGCTTCCTGAGATAATGAAACAGGCTTATCAAGCCAGACCCCTTCGTACTCTCTATGGCTCTAGTCCATAAAAGTGATATAAATCCGATTTTTATCCAGAAAATCCTCCAGGCATGAGAAATGCTCTGTAATGAGTGTGTGTGGATCTGTCTGTATGTGACACTGGGAATTCTGAAAGTCTTGTGTAGCTGAGAACACATAAGCCAAAAGATCATGAATCATTGGGAGAATTTAAAGACAAAATTTTTTGATACTACACTTTCCAAATTCGAGGGGGAGGAGACAAAAACTTTTCATGGTTGCATTCTAATTAGCAAACAAATGGGTTAAGCTAATCAAAACATAGGTAGGAATTTAAAAACCGGGCTTAGAATGGAAGTCTAGAGACAAACAACTGTGGAATTATTATAATACTCTCTGCTTGATGGCCTATAGTGTGATAGACAACTTAGTAGACCTGGTCAAAAGCGGAAAAGCAATTTCATTTTTTTCTAGAATTATCTCTCTCTCAAAAAAAATGATGGAAATTTTGTAATTTTGCAGGTTCTGATAGTTCAGCCATATGGTCCCTTCAAACATCCTCCCCCACAATTTATCTTCAAGTATCATCCCTCAATAATGTTACCCAGTGAGCCTAACTCTGGGCTTGAATTTTCATTCCTTATTATCATTTAGAAGGTTTCCTTCCCCTGAAAATCAGAGTAGCCTGGGCTTGCTTTGCTAACAGAAATGACTTGGTTGGGCTGGCTGATCTTCGGTGGAATTGGCTGCCTTGCTGTGGTAAGGATTGGAAAGACTTGAACCTGGGCCTCTAGAGCTATTCCCCACATTACACTCCCTGTGGTCCACAGAGGTTCAATGCCACGGAAAGCTCTGCCTTGAGTGATCTGACTGACGGTGGTCTCAGTAATCCCCCATTGGCTTCTTGTCCCTGTATAACCCATGGGGCGTACCAGGAAGTATCTAGGCAATAATGTGGATTTCTAGATAGCAGCCATGGCTGCTGTGCTTCTCTGTGCCTGACCTCCTGGTATTGACCTTGGCTCTGACTTGGAGTCTGACTCCTAATTGGCCGCTGGAACCCCAGCATGAACCCTGATACCTGGTATTGACCCTTGGCCTGATTCCTGACTATGGACTTGGCCCTCCATTGAACTCCTCACTCTGACACTGGTTTGACACTCAGCTTGACTCTCTTGACTCTGATACTGGCTCTGACCCCAAGTTCCTGCCACTGGTCCTGCTGACCTTCTCCCAGGACCAGGAGAGTTACAAGGCTAAGGGCTGTGACTGTGCATTGTGTGGGAAGTCATAGATGTTTTCAGTTTTTCACTGTACTGATTAGATTATAATGGCTTGAAGCAAAGACAATTTTAGAAGGTCCTCCCAAAACAATAGAAAATAAATTTCACTTAAATTTATTCATTTAAATACATTAAATGATTTATTCTTTGTCCCTTATTCCAGACCACAAGTGGCCTACATAAATATTTATGTTCATAGTTATATTAGTGCATGACTGCATCATTTTGAATTTCCCTTTTACTGTCAGACCATCAGAATATGCTTTTTTTGAAGAGGATAAAAGATTAATATTTTGAGATAACAGGCTAGGTTCATTAAACTGAGAAGTCAGACCGGTCCACTGAAAGCTATTCCTCTCCTCTAAAAGTTGTACATATATAATTGGATTTATTTGATGGATTGAGGTTAAGTGAATGTGGTATAAATATTTATAATACACAATCATACTATATATAATTTATATAGTACATGGAAAAATGCCCTGACAGACAGAATTCACTATAAGATATTTTAAAATGCTTTCACTTTAGCCTTTTTTCAGGAGTAAAATATTATATATACATCAATAAAACTGAAAAAATTATATGATATAATTCTTATGGGGCTTTTGTGGGTATTTTGGAGTAGTGGAGAGAGAGGAGTGGAGAGGAGGTTCTGAATAGAACCTTCCACCCAAATAATGATTGAGGTATAGCTATCCTAAGATGAGCGTGATTTTTAAAGTCCTGTACTGTACAACTGAAAAATATCCCCTGGGTTATCTTAACTTTCTCTGGTTGTATTAATCAAATGTTGATGACCATGACTTTAGGCCTGAAAATATTATGGTGGAGAAACCTTGGCAGAGAGCAAGGCAGATTGCGTGTGAGTGGAGAGATTCATCATAGTGTCACCGCATACCTAGGGAAGTGAATTTTCAAACTGATTTATTACAGTATTGTTTTTCATTTTTTATAGACACTGATAGGACTTAGGCTAAGGCAATCTCATTGTGATCTGCAGTGGAGCAGTAAGAGTGACACTGCTACTTCATGGGCTTTTCTTTTTCTGGGGGGTAGCTTTTCCTTACATCTGCTATCTTCTTGGTAACACATGGGGGAGAGCTTATCTATGCTGTCAGCTCTGTTAGTATAGCTAACAGAGTCTAGTGCTGTTTGATGGCAGCACAGCGCTCCCTAGACAGACGTAGCAAAGCTTCAGTGCAGATGTGACCTGTAAATTTGAGCTGGATGTATGGAGTATCCTTTCATAAAACTTAATGGGCCAACTCCTCCGGGGTCAGTCAGTTGACACAGTTTTGTCAACCCTGAGTGTTCAGAAGTCATAAATCCAGGCCCCCCCAAAACCAAGAGATTGGCCTAAAGTCAGGAGGTTCTTTAAAAAAAAAATGTAGGGTTCTTTCTATTCACCTTTGAGCTGGATCATACTCTCAAGTTTGTCTCTGCAGCCATGAGGACAAGAAACTTGGTATTTTGTAAATGAAATTTGAGACATCACTTGCCTCTAGGAGCTTGGGCTTTATGCAAAACATGAAATATAGTGATATTTGCAATACAATTGTGTGAGTTGGCAACATTAGAGTGACCAGATAGCAAGTGTGAAAAATCAGGACGGGGGTGGGGGGGCAATAGATGCCTGTATAAAAAAAGGCTCCAAATATCGGGACTGCCCTGTAAAATCGAGACATCAGGTCTCCCTACTGCAGATGTCCCTGGTAATACTCTGTACCTCTGAAGCAGGAATTGAACCCTCCAAGCCATACTGACATAATTTAGGCCCCAAATCCATGCCTGCTGCTACATATAGTGTTGGGGTCACTGGGAAGTGAGGCCGAGACTCAAGGTAGCCTCCCAACATGAAGAGGTCTCCACAGTTAAGTAAGGGTGGGGGTACTGAGCACTGGAGTTGACTGAACAGTGCACAGCAGCCCAAGATTAACTCCTCTGTCCTAAAGGCAAGCAGGGTCAAGAACCTAGCCTTCCATGACTATTGGACTGTGTCTACACTTACGGCAGTGTGTGGAGTACAGGCACTACATGAGTAGCTAGCTACAT
The DNA here is from genome assembly GCA_007922155.1 of Mesoclemmys tuberculata. Classification (NCBI taxonomy): domain Eukaryota; kingdom Metazoa; phylum Chordata; order Testudines; family Chelidae; genus Mesoclemmys; species Mesoclemmys tuberculata. Next base: position 35,197,882 of record ML675601.1, on the reverse strand, counting down.
GCTGTAGTGAAAGGGCGCAGTGGGAAGGCAATGGGAAAAGGTTTTGCAGGGGAAAGATAGCAGGAAACTGAACTGTGTCACACAAATGAGCCCTCCAGCCCCTTCTGGGCCTCTGTAAGGCATCGCCATGGAGTTATTTAGCAGCTGTGCATGTCCCTTCCATTCTAGCCTGCCCATGTTTAGGCTACATTTACCTGGCATAGAGAGCCTCCTCTGCAGAGTAGGAAGCTAAAGCAGTCCTCAGGATTTGGGCTTATGTTTTTGTTCGTTTATTCCTTAAGAGCGTATCACAAGAAGATGGTCCCCTGTGTTAATGAAAAGCTGGTATATTTCAAAGATAAATATTGGAACAACACCCCTTGAGGTCAGTGGACAGTGACCCCTGTCGTGACAGAGGTATTAACCTTTGCTTTTATCCTGAGCCATGTCATGTGACTGGAGCCAGCACACCTTTATTACAGATATAAAATAGATTTAAGCTGGTGAGAGGTAAACTGTCACCTTTGGAGACTGGAGCCCTCTATCCTATCCACAAAATAGATACAGCAGGAGATATGAGTGGCAGCAGGGAAAGCTTCTCCACACAATCTCACTAATGATGCTTCCCCCAAAGAGAGAGAGCCCTTCTGTTAGAATTTGCAATGACCATTTTTCATTATGCCTAACATTTGCTCTTGAGAATGGTGGCTATTTGTGCTGTGCGCATGAGAACCTTCTACTGGATGGGTGGGTTAAATGTCAAGAATGATAAATATAGTCAAGTGGACCCTCAGCAGAAACCTTGGATGGCTCATCGTTATTTTTACCACCTACAGTAGCTAGACCAAATAGATCATTGATTCATATTCCGTGTGTGTGTGTGTGTGTGTGTGTGTGTGTTAGATTTCCCTTTCTGAAGATTTGAACATGTTCTTTGCTCTTATTTAACCATATTTGTGACTAATCAAAATATTAACCATTTAAGGATTTTCTTCTCAATGTTTAATTTTATGCTTAATATAATTAAGCAACATTTGGTGTTCAAAGTACAGTACTTGCTTTATCTTTGATGAGATTTTTACAGCACCTTGATTTTAAAAGGAACTGTTAGTAGATTTTATCTAGGAGAAGAGAGAGACTTCCTTTAACTTCATACAGTAGCCATCTTACTGATATGATATCATTTAATTGTGTTTTTTTTTTAACTTGGCTCAGCTTCTGACTGTTTTCAGCTCGAGTCCTGAAATACAGAAACAGGATAATGCATTAGCTATCAATCAAATGAATTGAGTCTCTATGTTTAAACTAATGCAAACTGATTGATTTTAACCCGCAGAAGCAAGGTAATGTAGAGTTAACAGCTGAACTTCTACCCAGAACTCATACTATAGTGTTGCAGCAGCATGTATGGTACATAGAGTAAAATCATCCATTTAGTGCTTCCTTTCAATATGTGCTATGAAACAAGAACATGGAGGTTGAAGTCCAATTTTCCACTATAACTGCAATTTTCTTTCTTTCTTAGTTGTGTGTCAAAGACTTGTATTTTATCTGCTAAGCTAGCCAAACCAGGTAACTTGTGAGGGTTTTTTGGTAACACACATCAGCATCATTTTAAGAGCTGGTCTGAAATTTTTCTGAACGTTGTGCATTTTTCTCTCCCCTTGATTTTTCAAAGAAATACATTTTCAGTTTTAGGATTTTGTTTTGGATTTTTTCTTCTTTCTCTTCTCTTTTCTCCCCCCTTCTTTTCTGGTGGAAAAAAGGAAGAAAGGTGGGAAAAGTGAAAATAAGGAAAGAGGGAAGGGTGAGGAAAAACAAAACAAAAATTGAACCACTTTAAGGTTTTTAGCTTTCTTTATTTCCAACAAAAATCACTTTCCACCACTATACACCTGCCTTGAGCACCTTTGTCTCTTCCATTCAATGCACAGTGCCTAGCACATACTTGGGGTTTTTCTACCATACATGTTTTTGGCCATGTCTTTGGCTGGTGGAAGTTGGAACAGCTTCAATGAAGTCAATGGAGTTATCCTGACACCAATTGAAACTATGGGCTATTTTCTATAGACTGTGTGCAGTATGGGCCTTACCCAAAGCCCACTGAAAGATTTTGAGATCATTGTAAGTGAAAAAGCAACATCTTAAATTTTTCTCTACCTGATTTTCTGATGATAAAGGAAGTGACTTGCAAATAAATGCAAACCTGCTTCCCATGAAGTCCAGGGAATTTCTGAAGATGACTTAAATGAGACCAGGAATAGGATTTTTATTGGTAATGTGTCTGGACTAGGACTGATATTCAGAATTCTCTTCTAAACCTTCCACACAGCTGCATAATCTAATGCCAACTTAATTAACGAAGTATATGTGTGTGTCTGTCTGATATCAGTCCTGGAGGGGAAAAGAAAAGCTGATACAGTATTCAAATGGTAACAAATTAAAGGATAAAAATATAGTTAATGCTAGTCAACATGGTCTTATGGAAAATAGGTCTTGTCAGACAAACCTGACTTAATTTTTTGATGCGATTACAAGTTTGGATGATAAAATTAACTGAGTAGATGGAATATACCTAGACTTTTTTTGTAAGCATTTGATTTCATACCACATGACAGTCTAGCATCATGACATTCTGCATTATAGAAAATATCATAAAGCATATGTTAAATCAATTAAGAACGAGCTAGGTGACATCTCAAAAATTAGTTATCAGTGGGAAATTATCACTGAGTGGGTGTTTCCAATGGAGTTCTATAGGGATTGGTCCTAGGCCCAATACTATTTAACATTTTCATCAATGATCTGGAACTGAATATGAAATCACTATTGATAACATTTGCAGATGGCACAAAAATTGGAGAAGTGGTGAACGGCATCTGTACAGAGTGTTCTGGATGGCTTGGTAACCTGGGCCCAATCAAAAAATGTTTTAATATTGTCCAATGCAAAGATCTATATCTAGGAACAAAGAATGCAGGCCACACCTACAGAATGGGGGACTGTATCCTGGAAAGCAGTGACTCTGAAAAGGATGTAGGGGTCATGGAGGACAAACAACTGAATATAAGTTTCCAGTAGGATGCTGTGGCAAAAAAAGGGTGATGTATAAACAGGGAAATAGTGAGTAGGACTAGTGCGGTGATTTTACCTCTATATATAGCATTGGAATGCTTTGTATAATTCTTGTGTCCACATTGTGAAAGGGTGTTGAAAAATGGGTGAGGGTGAAGAAAAATTTTAGTGGTTTTTTTTTTTTGAGGGCTGAAGAAAATACTGTACAGTGAGAGACTTAAAGAGTGTGATCTATTTATCTTATTAGGAAGAAGATTGAGAGGTGACTTAGTTATAGTGTAATGGAGAAAATACTGGGAAATAAAGGGATCTTTAATCTTGCGGCAAAACATATAACAAGAACCAATGGCTGGATGCTGAAGCCAGACAAATTCAAATTAGAAATTAGCATACATTTTAAAAAGTGATGGTAATTAATCACTGGAACAAACTATCTAGTGAGGTAGTGGAGTCTCCACTTTTTTGATGTCTTCAAATTAAGACTGGATGCATTTCTGGAAGATATGCTTGAGTCAAACACAGTTATTGGGCTCAATACTAGCGTAATTGGGTGAAATTTAATAGCCTATAACTCAAAGGAGGTCAGACGAGATGATCTAATAATGTATTCTGGCCTAAAAGTCTATGAATGTATATTATCATTATTCACTGTATTCCCCATATTTAGGAAGCTTTATAACCCTGAAGAATAATAAAAAAAAAAGTTTATATGTATATATACACATTTATCATGTGGTTTTATACTTTAACTGATATGTAACATTGAAATCATACATGATAAATAAACTGAGAACATGGAAGTGTGATTCCTGTCCCTATAGTAAGACTTTTTGTCCCAAACAAAAACAAGCACTGACTTACAGGAGTGAGTTTCTGGGAAGCCCAGAAGAAAGGAAATTTCCCAATCGCCAAATGATGGGCTAGAACCTCAGTGGGTGTAAATCAGCACTGTCAGTGTTTGCTTTACCAATATACACAATTATTACATTCCTGGTGTTCCCTGAAGCCAGTGAAGCACTGTTGATTCACACCAGCTGGAGATGTGGTATATGTTCCTAGCTGTTTAAAAAAAAAAAAAAATCAATAACTATGCAATCATGAAAGCCCAGATTCACAGAAATATTTAGGTGGCTAACGCCTATTGATTTCAATATGTGCCTACGTACCTTTATGAGTCTGGGCCGGAATTATGTTTGCCTCTTCTTGAGCAGCCTGAGCCAAAACCTGTTGAAGCCAGAGGCAATTTCAATGGACTTTGGATCAGGCCCTGTCTCTGCTATAAATATTACAATTCAATTTATTATTTACTAGCCATATCACAATTCAATTTCACCTCAATCCATAGTTTCAGAAACTTTGTTTGGTTTTCCTAATCATCTTTAAAATGAATAAATCACTGGGACTAAGTTATACGGATATAAATGATCATTTTTCAATAAAAGGTGGCTGTTTAGCAATGTTCCAGCATGAAATCCCATTAAATAAATATAGGATTGATTTGTGATGCAATGGCTTTATCATGGCTACCCCTGCTTTCCCTCCAGACAAGAAGCCTCATATTTTTAATATCAGGATGGATGCTATTCTAGAGAAGATTTAAATTAATTTATCATTGTGCATTTTCCCAAGTAACTGAAAATAGCATATGAATGCAATAATTGCATACTCTTTTTAAAAGCAAAACTTTGCCCAGCTATTCTTGTGAGATTTATACCATCTTGAGCTACAGCCAAATGACATTTTGAAAGTAAACCTCTTCTGGTTTTGAATCCTACCCAAAACCTGAAGGTTTCAGATCAGAGGATTCAAAGGTTGAACCGCTCCCCTAACCCCAAATTTCGAGAATGGGAGCTTTTAAATGTGAAGTTCTGGTTCCAAGCTAGTTTCTAGTCACTGCAAGAAAATCTCCTCTAAGCACATGTTCAAGAGAGCCCAACACAATGTTAACATGATGGAACTCCCTTTCCAGTAAGCATTAACATATCATGCATCTGCTGATAAACTACTCGCTCTACCTTTTCCTGATATCAAACTATTGTGTAGTCATTTAAGCCAATACAAAGAAAATTTCCTTCCATTAAAAGGTATAAAAACGTCTCTGACTTTCAGTGCAAAGTCTTGCTCAAATCCAATGATTTAAACACTGAAGGCTGTTGAATGACTGCTCCATAGGGATCTGATGTAAAACCCAGTGAAGTCAATCAAAAACTTCTGATTGATTTCGATGGACTTTGGATCAGGCCTTACAGTAGGCTCGCACAAGAAACCTCCCCTCCCTGGTGCAGATATACAGTCTCTGCATGCTGGGGAGCACAGGGATGGCTTACGCCTGCTTGTCCAAGTGAGTAAGGCCTAGATCCACAAAGGTATTTAGGCCCCCAACATCCATGGAAGTAAGAAAGTAGGGAGGAGACAGCATCATTGCCCTGTCCCCTCCCTTCCACCACAGCCCAAGAACAAGGCTGGTGCACCTAGTGGATGGAGCAGATTGCTCAACCCCATCTACTAGGGTCTGCACTATGAGAGATTGTTCCACAGTCAGGCACTTTTTAATGCAATCTCTCTAGGGCTCCTCTTGGATCCTGGAAGCCTCACATTGCCCCTGATGGGGCTGTGGTGAAATTACCATGGACAAGCGTTGTGTACGTGCCTTTTAGCACGTCTCAGAAATTATCTTGTCTAATTTCCTCTCTCACAATATTTTTACCTGAGCTAGAAGTGATGAATTGGATTTCTGTCTGAATCATAAATTCCCTGACAAGGATGAGTTGAAGAAGCTGTGCTTAAAGTAATTGAGTTCTCTGATGTCCCTTTGTGTACACAATTTCATTATACCATTGGATTCTCCTTGCACATCCACCATACTTCATGGCAGGCAGAATTGTACCTAGGATGTGGTGGTCTGGATTTCCAATTCTTTTGCCCAGTGTAGTTCTCTCATTGTATACTCTCTCTGATGTCTAACTTATCACATACCCAGTACTGGTGGAAAGACTCCTTATTTATAACATTTCCTTGTGGTATCTGGTTTGGTCTCGTCAGTTCCCAGTACATCTTACACCATTGCTTTTTAGTTATAGAACTACTAAGAACTAATTGTTTGCGACCCAGACCTAGACGTACTTCTGTCACACTATTTGTGCAAACAGCATTTCTCAAACTTTTCCAAATGTAAAGTCTTTATATTTTCCTTCATCTGCAACAGATGCTGGCCCAAAAGATGAACTTTACACCCCTTGTATTTTCCATACAGAAAATATTGGTGGGAAAGATGTCATTTGGTTAGCAGTCCTGACTCTTTCATGACTGATGCTCCCCAATTATTTTTAGAAATATATCTATAACTTAAAATAGGTATCCAAATAAAATACACCCAACAAAAAATCACTGTAAATGTGACTGCACAAATGGCTACATAGTTGTGATTGTGCAATATACTTTGCTATTCTTTAGTTGGGGTAATAGTTTATTTTTATGGAAGCAGCCAACTGCATGGTATAAAACAGCTATTTGGACTGGCGTCCTCTGCACATTCATCACTGTATGTATCCAGAATGGTCTTGAGACTCAGCTAGATAAATAATGCAGGAGCCACATTCTCCATTGTATGCAGAAATGGCATACATGGTATACACCAGCTCTCGAGAGTGTGGTACAAGCTGCACCATCCATTACTTCATGTATGTATAGGGTTTCAGAATTCAGTGAGGCAGCATTCCCCAGTCTGTGAAGAAAGAGTACGTATGTATTACACAAACCATCTGTACAGGGGAATATTATATCAAAAAGCAGCACTCTACATGGTGCAAAACATATTTCATCTCAGATCCTCTGAAGTAAATGTCAAGAGATTTAATACTAAATGCAGAGTGCTGAGAGATCCAAGGACTAAAAAAATCCTTTCCTTTGACTTCAAGATAAACCATCCCACTGGGGTTATTTGTGGAGAAGATTGTTCTTAGAAAAATCCACTTCATGTTTGAGAGCTCTTGGAAAGTTTATGTAATGTTATTTGTTGTCACTTTAAAATCTGCCTCCCGTTCTAATACTCTTTTCTACCATATGCTTTGCTTCTGCCTCACTGGTTTCTCTAGAAGCTTCTTCTCTCTTTAGAGCATGTTTTGGGACTTGAGAGAATTGATTCAGAAAAACTGAAAGGCACATTCTGCAAAATTCATCAGTATTAGGTTCAGTCCTCGAAATAGTAAGTACACCAAAGGAAGAGAGGCTGTGTTAGAACATATTCTTTTGTGTTCCTTACTCCTACTTAGAAGCTACTTTCAAGAGGCTCCTGATTTCTCACTGGTTTTCATTGGAACAAGCATATTTTAAATTGATAAGTGCAGAGTCATAGGGCAAGATGTGCAGCTGAAGTCAATGGAGCTAAGCCAATTTACACTGGTTAAGGATCTAACCCTATGACTGTGCATCTATACCAGTGTGCTAAATTAAGCCATTGTTTTGAGGATTTGAAACTGAGTATGTAAATCAAATTAATTTTTTTTTAATAAAAGAGATGTTTCCCATCAAGTCTCTCTCTTCTTAAGCTAGAGTTAAACCTGAAGGCATCAGAAGCCTGAGACTTAAAATCCTTAAAAGAGCGCTGTAGTTCTATATTAAACTATAGGCATTACAAAGCCAGAAATGTCTTAGTTAAGATTAAGGAAGCCTATCCTTCTGAAAGTATGGAATTGCCCATTCACAGTCACTCAGACAACTTTAACTCTGCCTGGGAGAGGGGAGAGACCAGCGAGAGGGAGAGAGAGAGCCATACGCTTCCATAGTGACATAGGCAATATTGAAAAAGTCACTTTTATTCCAGAACAATGTCCACATGGGGAGTGACACCCACATAGTTATAGGGGTATAATTAGTCTACCATAGTTCTGCAGGCCAGTTTCCCTGTGTAGACAAGCCCCAAGTCCTAAAGACGACTTTCAGAAATAATGAAGTAGCATTTGAATGGGAACCTGGGTCAGAAAGACCAGATCAGAAAGTTCTAAAATAAAACCAAGGTAAAATAAAACCAAAGGGGAAAGAGGGGGGAGAGCTCAAATTCTTCGAAGTTTGACTATCTGTAGGTCCGATTTCTTCATCCCCCTCTTGCAATTCAGAGAAAAAAAGAGAGGCCTCTTTAGTGTTGTCAAAACTACATTAAAAACACACAACCAAGGAGTGACAGTAGAAAGCTTTCATTTCCCAGGCTTTCAGATACTCAGATTCCACAGTGAATGGGGGCCTCTTTTGTGCAGCAAGTCACATATGGCATGTCTCCACCTTAAATGCCCTGCTCTTTTACTATTTCATTCTTTCCTTGGTCCCCCCAAGTCAGAAAGCAACTGATGGTCAGTACTCAGATAAAGATAATATGGGCAAGGGAGCACCCAACTAAAGCGTGTTGTCCTCCAGATAAATGCTGCATCAGTAGCTCAGTGAAATGTATCATTTTCTGTGTATTAACTTCACTCCCCAACCCTTTTGGTTTCTTATATTTTTTGCCTCCCAGTGTGCTCAGTGGGTGATGGGTCCTGTTTATCATTTGTTTAGGCCTACGCTTTCATCCATTCACACAAGGGGTGACACCACATCCATTTCAAGTGACAGTTAGCAAATAGCCTAGTCTTGGCTGATTAAGTGTATAGGGAGTTTTCTTCCCCCTTTCTTCTTCTTTGCTTTCTGAAAATTGTGTGTGCATGTGTGAGAGAGAGCGAGACATGCCATGAATGGATGGTGAGTGGTTGACTTGGAGTCAATTCTATGCAAAGATTGTGCATTGAGGGTGGGAAACAAACAAAAAGTTTTGTGTTTCTATAGAATGTTGGATAGTTGGCTGGAAAGTAGCAGTCGGCAGCATTAGGGATATACTTTAGCCAAATGGGGTCAGACATGATTATTTGTACTGAATGGAAATTTTAATCTCAGTGCTGGCACAAATAGTGCAATGGTACTTTTTGCTTGAAAAGGTTTGGAAACTTCTTATGGTCACCTTGCCTAATAGTGTATCCATTAGAAACACAGTTGGAGCTGGCAATATGCAAAACCCACAAGTCAAAAGAATTTTGACTCAATTTAGAGTTATCCAGGCACTCAGGTATGCAGAAGAATGCATAGACAGAAGGATGACTTGCTGTTTGTGTTTGCTGTGTGATCGAGCAAAAATCACCAAAGCAGTCATTTTCAGATTTAATTAAACAGCAAGAGAGAACGCTAGTGATTCTTATCTTTATAGTCTGAACCAATGTGTGTTCTAAATACTGGTAGGCAAACTTAACTTGGTACTCTCTGATAAAAATAACACTTCAGAACTACAGTGAAGGGTTGACTGTCAAAATTAAGGGAACATTACAATACAGTGTTTTTCAAAAAAAAAAAAAAGATGCAGAAAGAAACTTGTAGAGACAAGTGACTGTGACAAGTGTAATCTAAGACAGACTGATCATCTGAAGTGTTACTTTTTTAATATAGCCAAAAAGGCTTATTAAGCGGTACTTCAGCTTGAAAATACCTAAAAAATATACTAAGGTACTAAAGGAGAAAGAAGGGTATGTGCATATTATAAATACAGTATATATATTCCGTAGAAACATTGTCATTAGGAGATGTTAAGGTTGCAAAGTAAATCCTCACAAGACTGGAAATAACAGATTTAAGATTGACCGTGCTACCTTAACAATATTTCCTTTTATGTGTGTGTTACAACACAGGCGTTATTTACATGATATCAGTATTTGTCTATGAGACCCTGGCCATATCCAATGTGAAGGAGACTGCTGTTCTACATTTATTTTTATTATCATTCTTTAATGCGTGGGTCCATGCCTCACATTGCAAACCGACTGACTTCTGCATCAGGCCCTGATTTGGCAAAGCACTTTGAGCTTGTGCTTCATGTTAAGCACGTGCTCTAGAGCATTGTTGAATTAGGACCTGAAGGAGGCATTTATTACTCAACCCTGCCACGTTCACTGCCCATCACACTGTCCAACTTCAGTAAAGTGAAATTCTAATAGAGTGAAAAGATAAAGAAATTTTACTATTAAATCCACATGCACTTTGTCTGCTAATAAGTTTAATCACTGTCTGATAACTTTGAACATATTCAGTATTTGGTAAAACATGTGCAACTTGTTTGGACTCTTAGATGCTGAGCAGCTCTAATATCAAGGCAAGTCACAAGCCACAGCCTCTTGGGAGTAGACCCAATGAACTTTGCAACATTGACTCAGCTTTTGGGGATCCAACTTGAGACATCTTGATTTCAACAGGGGGTCCATGCAGGTACAAGGCTGTGCCTATCTATATCTGATTGCAGGATCAAGGCCTAAGGTGCTTAGCTGGAGAGGAAAGTAACAAAGCAGTTTTAATTTCTTATGGAAAAAGAAACTTACTTTTTTTTGAAAAAGTAATAAAATCTTTTGTGTAAATGTTGGTCTTATCCAGAATGCTTCTAAAAAAGCCTCTTAACCCACACTTCCCACACACACTGCACACTTTTGCTTTACTGGTGACCAATGAGAGGAAATTCCTTTTGAGTAGATCATATCAACCTCTATGCATTCTGGGTGTAGAAAATTTTATTTTCTCTTGTTCTCGTAAAATTTATAACTTATTCTTCTTGCAGCATAAATCAGTTTCTATTCTATGGTTTTATGAGAGGTATTCCATCTTGTTATTCACTGTGCTATATCTAGTCAGTCATGACCATATAAAATATTAATCACATGTGTTTGAAGGTACGTTGCTATAGCAATACATTTAGTGCCATGAAAAGTCAGGATATAACAGGGCAGGGATATGAGAACAGAAAGAATTACACAGCTATAATGACACTATTAATGCATTACTACATTGTTATGATATTATTTTCTAAATATTCTAATCCCCAAATGGCTAATTTTCAGGGCAAAATTCTTTCAGTAGGGATTTCTTAAATGGCTCTGACACAAAATATACTTGCAGCAGGAAAAAGGCATTAAGCAATTTGTTGAAGACAATATTTTTAAAAGAGAAACAAAGCCAATGCATAAAATATCTTCTGTTCCATACATACCACATTCTCCTGTTCCATATTCATGCAGGTTTCACCCTCAGGGACCTAACATGACAGGGTTGAATGGAGAAGATTATCAAGAGCTCGCTTAAAAAAAAGAAGTGCTGTGATCTTACCAAACAATGTTGTAGAGAAGGAGAGATACAACAGCCAGCAGGAGAATGAACTGGAAATGTAATACAAGGTGAAAATTAGAAAAATGACTGGAAAATTTTAGAAACAAAAGAGAAAAGACATTATCTCTGATATGGTTCCAGTTATTTGAGGGAGAATGGAGGTGTCCGTCTGAATGTCATCTGAAGAGACAGGGCTGAAGAGAAGGACACATGGCTGAAAAGAAGTATGGGATGAAGCACAGTAGTAAAGCGGAACTGGTTGTACATGGATGCATTTAACCTGTACTGAGTCATAGTGAGCCCACTTTGCATCGGTCTTCAACAAAAGGATGCACCTGTGAAAAGAATAAAAGTCAAGTCTAGAAAATTGTACCACTTCACATATATAAATATAGTTACAGTGGTACAACCTCCCAGTGTGAATGCTGTTCTAATGGTAAAATTGTGTGTGATACTGGGCTACTAATTCCCATATGGGAAGGGCAATAACTATACCAGTATAAGGCATCTTGATACTAGTATAATTGACTCTAGAGTAGGGGCTGTGCAGATAGATTTATATCGGTAAAAAGAATTGAACCCCTAACTGCCATAGATAGACCCGTACAACTGTCAAGTGTAGATCCGATCTTACATGTGTCATGTGGTGAAGTTTGTGCTTTCAGAGGGCTGCAAAGAATGGCTAACTGAGACTTACACTCCAGCAAGTATGCCCCTTAGAATCCCGTAAAAAGTGTGGACTTTGTCTTGTCCGTTAGCTGTTGGGACTGCATCCCAACATCTGCATCCTTTGCCCCTTTGGCGTAGTTTATTTGATTGCTTCTGCTCTGAGAGATGGCCAGCCAAAGGGGGAGAAAGCAAGGGCATGAATATGTGCTGACTGTAAACTAGCCCGTGTGTATATTAAGTTCCCCCTCACACATGTGAATTATTTGTTTGTAAAGGTAGCAATTAGGTAACATAGCTTCTTTTAAAATAGTTAACAGGACCGCTTCTTGTATTTATTACAACATTTAAACAAATCATCTCATTAAAGAACATGGCTTAATGTTGCAGGCCTGTCTTAAAGTAACACTGACTAGCTTTACCTAAATATAGACTTGCACCAAAACCCGGGATCTAAATATCTATGAATTTTGCAAAAGTCAGCAGCCAGCTCTGGGTATGAACTTTGAGGCTAAGTGCCATCTCTAGTTATAAATCACTCAGGAATGAGGAGAGCTTTGAAAAAGAAAAATGAATGCGCCAGACAGATTTTTCTAAGTGTTCACAGCTGCAATTATTAGATCTGTTAAATGAAATAGACAGGTCATATTAATCCATTTGTTTTTTTCCCCCTAATTTATTCAAATGTGCACCTGGTAGAACACTAAGAATTTGAGAAGGCAGGCTTTTGCCCAGGCAGTTAATTTAAGAACTCTGCTTGTGTTTATGGCTTTCTTACATGTTCTTGTACTAACCACTTGCAGTCATACAACCTTGTGCTGTCTCCTTATCAGATCTAAAGCTAAGTAGAGTGCAAAATCACCAGATACCACCATTTTTCTGTATATTGCCTGCTTTTGTGAGCATGTGACCCCAGTGACTGGCTACTTCCATTAGCCAAGACACTGCTTAATATTTCTACTAATGGAAAAATGTCTTGGGATCTCTAATAAGCCAAAGTGGTCAGGATTTCAGTTTTCCATTAGCTGCAGAAGACAACACCTCATTAGTACAAGTTGGGATATTTGTTTTGTAATGACTCAGAGGAGAGTGCCATCAATGTTGGAGGTTTCCAGTCCAACTAATGACAGATTTCATATCTGTGTGTGTATTTATAAGTACAGGGTTCACCACCAATGTTCAATACATATACAATAAAGCCACTTTCATACTGTAGAGGGTAGGTGTTCCTTAGCGTTTTTAAACTTGGTTGATTAAAGGAGACACTGAAATACATGTTAGGTACTTGCCTCATTTTCTGGAGCCACTTGAAATTCCTCTTAAATTCAAATTCCTAGAAATGTAGAGTGAAGGGGTTGTTATTTGCCTGACTTTTAGGTGCTTAATTTTTCAAGTGTATCTAAGAATACAGAATTTTTGATATTATGTTTGCATGTATGTGATAAATAGTATGTGATCATTAAGGCTGTGTGTTTTACCTAGAAGATAAAAACTATTACTTTTAAGTTTTCTTTACAGAAGGTCATCTGGCTTCTTACTGATCGAGACAGCACTTTAAAAAAAATGGTTCCATATATCTCGCTTGTAGCGGAGTATGGGAGAATGTCTTAGGGTTGTTAATGGTTTTGAACCATGAAATTCAGGAATGTAAATCATCTGGCTTGCTCTTTCTATCCCACTTGTGTGCAGTGGCCAAAAGAGTTAGCTAGGCAGGGAGTAGCTTGAATATTATAAAGGACATATCAACCCTCTCCCCCACAGCAAAAAAGGGAACCCTGGAGGAATTGTGACTCCGAAGGGGTGTCCTTGAAACACAATTCCTTCTTGAAAGTCCAGCTGGGGTGGTGCAGGTACATGCAAGCCTCAGATGCATAAACAGAGGAATCTCAAATAGAGGTAGAGAGGTTATTTGGTATTGATGCATCCACTGCTGGAATACTGTGTCCAGTTCTGATGCCCACAATTCCAGAAGCATTTTATATGCCAGTAATGACAACTATATGAATGAAAAATAAATATTAACTTAAATATTAAAATGATTGATTATTTTCCTTATTTTAACTGTAATGATGAATTTTGTTTGTCATGACAGCCAGCCAGCCTTGGTGGCCATGTAAATGCAGACTACACTATAATGCACATCCAGAAAAAGACAAATTAAAGGCTGCATGTTCCACCTTACCTTCAGAGTTTCCTGGGTTTTTTTAAAAAAGTGCTTAACATTTCCCTAAATAAAGTCAGTGGGAGAGTTAATATTGTCTTCAGTGAGAGAAAATTAGGCCATTCCCACTCTGAGCCCACATCTCCACTAGGAACATTTTACTAGTGAATAGTATACTATACTGGAAAAGCTATGGAGACACAGCAATACAGCTAAAGCTGTGCTTTCTAACAGTGTAGTAAAACCACCCTCTCAATCAAAATGATCTATATTGGTAAAAGTGCAGCTTTGCCAGTTGAACAGACCTGCTGGCACAGCTTTGTTGGTCAGAGATCACTGTTCTTCACACTTCTGACTGATACAGCTATGCTGGGAGATGTCTATAGTATAGATATAGCCTTGGTGTTTAATTATAATTAAATAATTATTTAAGTCTAATGTTCTCCTAATGTAAATGTTTGCATGGAAGTACAAAGCATTTTGCTTTGCCTAGAATGGAACCAAGA
>ML675601.1:35110508-35168329 GCA_007922155.1 Mesoclemmys tuberculata | reverse complement strand
AGTTTATGATGGTTGTTCTAGTGGTGAAGCGTGTCTCTCTGAATGGTAGCAAAGAGGTTATGAACTTTACTTAACTTTTCATTTCCTTGCTTTTGTGGTTCTGTGTTAGGTACATTATGTATAAAACACCCTCACTCACATACAGTGTAGCATTTTTGCGTATTAATAACCTAAAAGAAGGATTTGACTGATGAGAGGATAGTGCCTGGTAGAACAGAACATAGAGGGAGTTCCATGCCTAGTGTCAGCATGGAAGAAGGCATGGATATGATTGTAGGAGTAGGGGTAGCATCATATCTAGACTGGCACCAATAGCAGAGCACAGCTGAAAGTGACAAGAACTGAGATGTAGGTTCAGGGAAAAGTTTTATGTAAAGCCTTGATGGCCTTTGAAAAGCTGAAACCATTGGAATGATCAATGGGGAGGGGCAAGGTGATGTAATCAGATTATATAAATACTTCTCAGTATTTTTAAAAGTAAAATAAACAGCCAGAAATAAACTACTGCTGCCAACTTCTAGCACAAGCATTAGAACCCTGCACATTAGGGTAGGGCCAGGGTTCTGCCTGCTCCAATACTAAATCTAGTGGAACTTAAACCTTCCTCGAAAAGGCCCTTCCTGGATATGAAGTTCAGCCTCATTTATAGGTGGCAATTACCCAAAAATACTCCTACCCAAAGGATTTAAATCTTCCCCTCCAATCATCAAATTACTTCAGATGTACAGCAAATAGACTAGGTAACTCATCACTGTCTTTTAATGGAAGCCTTCAATCAATAAAACTACATTTGTCCATTTAACTTATCACAACCATTTTGGCAACAAAATGGCCACTCACTCACTAAACTGCACTACATTTCCCAAAGGGCCTCAGGTCAAAGTTCACACTCCTCTAACATGGAGAGAAGGGTTTACTTCCTGTCGTTGCCTTCATGACAGGGAACTAGAAACTACAGGTAATATGCCCAGGGTAAGTAATAGCATCCTGTTACATAAAGAAACTCACTTCTTCTTTTTCTGCAAACAGCAAGATTACATAACAATTTCAGTTTCATTAATCTCATGCATTCGTGAGTCGGGCTCCAAAAACTCATAAGTGGCTTAAAAAAATAATATGTTCCATGATGTTTTTCATTTCCTTGTGGTTTCTTAGCCTTTAAAGTACACTCCTTTCATGTTTTCAAGCTTCTCTCTACAACCAGCAGGGTTAGACATTTATCTTTCTTTTAAATAAAAACTGAGATTATCATGTAATTTCTTGATTCCAGGATCTGGGGCTTTAAGGACCCCCCTCCCCGCCCCCTGCATATTGCAGCCTTATGATAAAATTACAAGAGAGGACAACATTGAGAAACATCGTGGATTTGTACACAGTTTTCTCTGGATGGCTGAAAATTGCCTTAATTTTATGTCTCATGTAACCATGCTTCTCTAGAAAGAATAAGCTGCTCCTCCTAAGCTCAAAAACAGAGCTGGGCAGAAAAAGGTAATTCTGTTTCAAGGAGGATTTTGATATGTCTGAATTTGGTTTTGTTTCAATTCAATGTCAAAGAACCCCCACATTTTTTAAATTCTCTGTGCACACTGGAAGCCTTGGGGCTCCCGACTCTGCAGAAGACTGCAGAGTGGGCAGCCCAGAGACAGGAAGTCAGGGCTGCTGAGGAATGATAAGCCTGTGATCTGGGGCTTCCAGGCTTTGGTCCTCCTATCAGCCCACCAAACAGGCTGCTGAGGAGCTAGGCAGCTGAGCTGGCAGAAGCCTATGAAGATTTGCATCACCACCTCATCTGCAGGAAACATTTCAGTTTCAACTAATCAGCAAGTTCTCATGACAATTTTGTTCAAATTTTTCTGCCCAGCCCCACTCAAAAGTCCTTTTAGAGGTTCAAAGCCTAAATATCCTTTTTACCTATCTATAGATTTCTATAATGTAAGAATTGAAGCACAGATGCTGTGTTCCTGCAGTCTTGCAGTTGGTGTATGAACTGAGTATGGGGAATGGGTCAAAAGTGGCTTTAAAGCACCTTTCTGCCTTTTTAATTACGCCATGATTGAGGACTGCCTGCCCCTCAGTGCAACTTTGAATAGCCACGGTACATTTGTGCCTGCTATACCCTACTTGTACTTATTTCAGACAATTTTGGATGCTTAGCCACAGTTTTCTCACGCATATTTCTGATTTGGAGCATTCAGGTAGGTGTATAAGTGCATGATCATTTTTTTCACAGGATCTGTTCCAGCCCACCTTTGAAAATCTGACTCCTCTACTCATGACAAATAAGTTGTTTGACCAAAGCATTCAATATGTATATTTGGATTTCAAATGAAAACACAGAAACAAGCGCTAAAGACAGCATGACATATGATACTCTAATGCTAGATTTCTCTGTGTTTCTGCACCCAGCACCATTTTTATTTCAGTTTCATGGTCATAGGCATGTCTTGCAGCTCAGAGACCTGATCGTGCTAAATAGTAGCAGGAAGGTTTTATGAAGCTGAAAACAAGTTGGTTTGAACTGAGTCTGATCTACAGTAATGCCAACACTCAGTTCCTGAAAGTTAGCTGATGGGGAACAATGAGCTTAGCTATATGGCATTGCAAAATTAAATAATCAAAAACAACCCTTCTCTCTCCCAATCCCTCCAGTTTTTTTAGCGGTTAATAATTATAATAACATACTCAGATGCAGGCAGTATTATTATCTGCTAATGCCTGAAATTTGAAATGGGGCTATTAGCCACCCGAGGCGAAACATAATTGCCCAGTTTCTGTGCACTATCAGATGGCAGATGATGTTGCCGAATGTTATTACTTAGTATTTCAATTTCTCATATGGGAAAGAAATTAAATTTCAACTGTACTGCTGCAGCAAAGCGCTTTGTCTGAAAGGGTGTTGCTATTTGCAAGGCCCTGAAGTGCTGCTACCGTATCTGTTGTATTTGTAGGTATTGTGAAACTGGTACCTTAACTAGATAATTAAAGCTTAAAAGCACGGTTGATAGTGACTTTACATATTGTATTGTGTTGGCAAAGAATGGTTACTGCTGGTCTCTCACACTGCTATTCACAGACCAAGCCCTTCAATGATGATGATGACCCGGCATCAAGTTCCATGAATATGTGAAGTCTGAAGCCCTCTCACGGTGGTGTTATTTATTCATTTAAAAGGAGCTGTAGCATGTACCTACCATTGGTCACTCTGTGTGAAACCCTTGCCCTATTGAAGTCAATGGCCAGCTGCCTGCTGACTTCAATAGAGTAAGGATTTTACTGTGTGTGTGTGTGTGTACACATACATGCACTGTGGGAGAGGCGGGGAGAATGCTTTCCTTTTGCCAGTGCATCAAGAGCACATCGTTATCGGCCAAAAAATGTTTTTATTCATCTGCAAATCCTGGCGTTGCAAACAACGTCAGTGGGTTGGGCCAGGCAAGGAAAAGACTAATCCTAGGATATGTCCAGACAAGTCTGATTATAGTGGAGGTAGAATAGTACTTGTCCACTCTTCCAATTTGTCTGGGAAGGTTCCCGTTATTTCTTAGACTGTTCTTTCCATTGTGCTCATTATCACATGTAACAAAGGTTCTGCAGGCCAAATTAGGCTCTCAGCTACACCTGTGCAACCCCATCACCGTCAGAGGATTTGCACAGGCCTAAGTGTTCACAACTGATGAGTCAAGAAAGAATGGAACCTAGCTCACTCTTTTTATAGCTGTGTTGGTTCTGCGGGGCTAAAAGCAGTGAAAATTGGTGTTATGAACATCTGTTGGTGTGACTTGATATACACACAGGGGACGGATCTTGTGAGTAACAGGATGCCACTTTTGTGGTCGCTTTTCAGAGCGCAACCCCACTTTGAAACATCAAATCTATCACATGGGATAGTCTATATAATGTTGCCTGACTATGTGGAAGAAGTTCTTGAGGTTTATGTTTGTTTGTTTTTTAAACTGCATTAAAATAACAAGCTTCCCAGTGCAACATCAACATGTCAAAAAAGTTCACCTATGTTAAGGCTTTTAACTCCATCCTTATCTTGTACTATTTTCCTACTGCAGAAGTCGGAGAAAATTGTCGTATGCAGTGCTGTAGTTGCTGTGGTCCCAAGATTTGAGAAAGAGAAGATGAGTCAGCTAATATCTTTCACTGGACCCACTTCTGTTGGTGTTAACTCCAGAGGGCTCTTCTCTTAGCTCTTTCATCAACAGAAGTTGGAATAATAACAGATATTACTTTGTCCACTTCATCTCTCAGAGAAAATTGTGACAGTTATGTCATATAGTAGATGCTGCAGTTCTTAGATAGAATATTGCGACTTAAGTCTGAACTTGGACTTGCCTGGCTTTTAACTATAATACATTTAATTTTAAGACAAGTTAATCTGTAGAAACCTTCCATGTGCCCCGATCCTCCCTTAGGACTCAGCCAGGCAACAAGATCTGTGCAAGTGGACCCCTGCGGAGCTCATCACAGGATCAGGGCTTTAGGCCCCTGAAAAATTTCCTCTATGGGTTTATTCCTGGGCTCTTTTCCTACTCAGCCTACCGCTCACTCGTCCTACTTTAGGCCCTCACCCTCTTTCCTGGAAGAATAAATTGAAAGATTATTCTCATCAGGGCTATTTGTATTTATTTCTCTTGGATGAGCTCATATTATAAAGCTTCTTTCTCATATGGAAATGCTAATTAAAAAAGGACATTATACTTGAGTACAAAAATGCCTTTCTTCTAGCTGCCTGCGTGAATTGTGCTGAATATACCCAGCTGCTTTAGTCACTTTTATTGATTTGTCTATGAAAGTGACTCAAGGACTCGAGTGGAGCCAGTGATCTTCAGCTACAGCTGGTAAGAGGGCCCTGCGCTGACCTAAAACTGTGTCACATGCCGCTGTAAAAGCTGCAGGACTTGGCAAGTCTCTCTCTGTTTTCAAGAAAGCACAACTAGAATACAAAGGATGCAATCTCCTTTTGGGCTTTTTTAGTGCTCTGTCTGACAACTATGTGCCTGTTCTCAACAATTGAGAAATGTAATGATCATGTGCAGAGAGAGTCTCTAAACGAAGTGGAACCTTCTGGCTTTCTGCCTCTTTGCAAAGAATAATTCGTCAGACACTTGCAGTAAAACAGAGAAGGTCTGGGATTTAGGGAAGAAAACAGGAGTTCAGAGCCAGCCTACAAAGCAACTAGACTGAAACAGTAAGGAGAAAGATAGCTTGTTCTCACCACTGGTTTTCCTCTACTGTAATTACTGAAATACGGTCCTTTGTATGCACAATTTGGTGAGTGAAGCAGCATGGGAAGGGTTGTATATATAGTGCTGAGTTCTGGAGTACTGCTGGGGCCGTGTGCCACTTGCAGCTCCTCAGTCTACATAATGCCTGGACTCGAGTGGCTTTCGATAATGGTTCCACAGTTGATATTCAGCTGCAGGAAAAACAGTTTCGTCCCATCATCTTACCATGTAGGGAGAGAAGGCTTCAACACTTTTGTGCCTAAAGACATTACAATAGGAAAATCTATCTACTACAACTGAGGAATCAAATTCACAAACTGACTAACATAGTGGGTCCAGGAAATCCAAAACTGTCCTTTGCAGCTTTGCTGTAGAAATGGGTCCCAAAGAACACCCATTTGAACGAGCCACTACCCCGACTTATCCAGTCCAAAATGTTGGTATGTTCAGATGGGGACCCCAAAAGCAAATCAAGGAATATCCAGTCTGTTAAGTCTTGAGCTGGAGGCGGTTCATCAACAGAACCACTCTGTTAAAAAAACATTCTTGGTTATCCTGGAATTGCACTTGTTTATGGTAGATGGCTCTAGATGCCTGGGATATCTACATGAAATGTACAGTAGAACCTCAGCATTACGAACACCAGAGTTATGAACTGACCAGTCAATCACACACCTCATTTGGAACTGGAAGTATTCAATCAGGCAGCAGCAGAGACAAAAAAAATTAAAAGCAAATACAGCACAATGCTGCGTTAAATATAAACTACTAAAATAAGGGAAATAAAAGGGAAAGTTTAAAAAAAATGACCAGGTAAGGAAACTGTTTCTGTATCTGTTTCATTTAAATTCAGATGATTAAAAGCAGCATTCTTCTTCTGCATAGTAAAGTTTTGAAACTGTATTAAGTTAATGTTCAGTTGTAAACTTTTTAAAGAGCAACCATAACATTTTGTTCAACATTATGAACATTACAGTTACGAACAACCTCCATTCCTGAGGTGTTCATAACTCTGCGGTTTTACTGTAATATGAAGAAGAAAATCCTTATTTCACATGTTGGGGACTATCCCGATACTTTTATCTTTTTTTGTACAATGTTGTGGTTGATAGGATGAATTTAGTCTGAAACTCTTAATTCTTGACTCATTGCAGTCTCTTTTTATTATTAAGAAATTACACTGCTTCGAAAATGAAATTGTTGACATGCAGATATGGTTTCTGAGTATTATTGTGGTTTCCACAAATATGGTTTCTATAACTTGAGATAGCTAGGAGAGTTACTAAGACTGATCAATGTATTTGGAGGGAGATGAATTGAATGATCTAATTTCTACCTCCATATACCAGTACTAATTTCGATTGCAATGGAACTGACCTATGCTATACTAACTAGTAGAGCTCGTGGTCAAAGGATATAATAGAAATAAAGAACTGAGGACTCAAAAAAAGATTAAATATTTATATGGATGAGAATATCCACAGATATTCAGATATCTTATTGTTGGCTGCAGTGTAAGAACTACAACAAACAGTTATATTAGGACACACAAATATTAGAAAAAAATCCTCATGCTTAAGTTTATAAGCCATCCATCAGCTACTGGATATTAGGAAAACACTTCCTCTGTCTTCCTAAGGTACTTATCTAGCCCCCGTCATAATAGTATCAGAACACCTCAGAACCTTCAATCTCTTTAGATCCCTGTGAGGCAGAGAAATACTATCATCCCTATGTTACTGAGGCACAGAGAGGTTAAGTGACTTGTCCCTGGTCACACAGAATGTCTGTAGCAGAGCAGGGACTTAAACCTAGGCCTTGCAAGTGCCAGACAAGCCCCGTAATCACTGAACCAACCCTTTCTTTCTAAAAATTCCACCATTTCTGAAAGAAAACAGGTAGGATTTGAAGCTGTAACTGTTTGCGTACAAAGCAAAACCTTTCCAAAGCAAAAACTCCCTGTGGAAGTAGTCCTCCAATGGTCTATTATGTAGTTTCTTCCACTTTCTTCTGAGCTGGGTTTTTCCTCATAGGCACTGCCTGGCAGTGGGGCAATTTGGAGGTCGACAGCCCCAGAGGAGTACCAGAGACATTCTGCCTCAGAAAGGTACAAAACCTCCTAGACATCCCTGGTGTACAGAGAAAGTCAGAAGCAATTACATTCTCTCCAGTGGGTGCAGCATATGGCCCTTTCCCTCCTCCCTGTATGCAGCTTGCAAGCTGTACTGGCCAGAGCATGGGGGCAGGAGGGAGGGGAGAGATTAGAGCCATGGATTGATCTACGCTTCATCCCTTCATATCCTCTTTGGCGCACTGTCCCCGTTCTCTCTCAGTGCAGTGACTACAGTTCTGTATAGCCCTTACATGGGACACAAAAGCGGGAGGAAGAACTTTACTCCCATCAACTCCCTGGGAACCCGCATAAGCACCAATAGACTCTAACTGTAAGAGTCAGATTCTCTTCTCATTACGCCAGTGTAACTCACAATAACTCCACTGTAATAAAATAGAGTTGCCCCAGTGTAGAGGAAAATCAGGCTCTGAGTGTGCTAGTTCTGTGAGGCTCACAACCCTAGCTGGCCTGAGGAAAGCATCCTTTTTCTCTGGACATAGGGCCTGGGTAGGGCTGTGCATAATGATCAGGCTGGCCTTACTGCTAGGAATTTTTACCTAGATTAGGGGTGAGGGGAGGGGATCCAAAGAATTTGAAAAGCAGGATCCTTGCAAACTTGCAATTTGCAAATTGATAACAGATAATGACTCACAGTTAATTTTTAATAGCCAGCTTCTAATTGTTCTGGAAACCAGGATAACTGAGGAACTCAGAAAACCCTGTCTGAACACTGACTCCATGACTGTTCTTTGGCAGTGCTACTATAGAACTACCCAGCAGCCCATCACAACCCATCAACATCTCAAAATGGTAGAGTTCCCTCCTGGCAAGGGCATTTGATAATCCATAGACTTCAGTGACAAAACTGGAAAACAACAAAACAAATAAGCTATGAAGCAAAAAGAAAAATGATATTCATAGTACCCAGCTCAGTTTGTTGAGGGGCATAACAATCGAATCAATTGCCTGTGCATGAACAGCAGTTGTCACATTGGGCTCTAATTGAGAAGCCAGATGTCGTCGTAGACTGCAACAGTATTCCTGGGACACACAACGCCACATGAGGCAATGAGCAGTAAGCCCATCTTCCTATCTGCATGTAGGGAGGACTCTGCTTGCAGACAAAAACAGATTTCCCAAACCAATCATAGGTAGTTCAATGTGCTTCTCTCCTGAATGTAACAGATAGAAACTTTGCTTATAATGGATACTTTACATTTTTATAGATATTACTAAGTGCTCAGAAGCAGGGAGATGTGTGGGTTTCCAATGCCCAGATGAGGTGGAAGAACCATAGCAATTCAATTGCCTTTCTAGTATTTTCAATGAACTATATACACGTAGCTCATTTAGAAGGACAATGTCAAGGTATTTTTCATAAACAGTTTATCCCCCAAGGTTTATTTAAAACAAACAAACCCTTTGGAAGTCTGAAACTGAAATCTGTTTCTCCACTGAATTTTTTCCTTCTCCATTGTACATCCACTGATTTACTGAGCTGTTGACATATTTTTCGTTACTATTATTCTTTTAAGAATTGAGATCAGAGAAATGTTTGTCTTTAACAAAAACGAATCAGAACATCACATTTGACATCATGATTTATATGGAGTGTGAAAAAGTAGGTCAAAGAATGGGCCTATAAAAGTTGACAGTATTCTTTTACATGAGTACTACTGAGTCAAGTCTAAGCTTTCAAAAAATCCTTGGGCCAAATACTGACCAGATGTCCTTTACAGCCCAGACTCCTCAGGACCTCCTTGGTCCAGCTAAGTTCTGTTATCATGGAGGGGAAACAACCCCACAATATGTTGTAATGTTTTGGTACCATGTAATGTTTTTATTTTCTTGAGTGGATATATCTTCTAGCCAATTCCTGTGGCCATAAGAAATGAATTCTGATCACAACCTTGGGCAAAGAACATATTTTACTGGCGAGATGCATAGCTGCTAACAATAATGGAACCACCATTGCCACCCTAATTCTCATGGATCCATAGGATCAGTGCCACACCCCCTGCTTTGGAACAATTCCTTGGAGGAACCCCTTCAATGTCCCTGACCCCCCAGGGGTCTCATTCTTGCTTCAGGGTAGGCCACATGGCCTTGCCACTTCCTGAGACTGAACCTCTGGGTTTAAGTACTCCTACTGCACACCATGATCTCTGTTCAGGACGTCCAATTGAAATAGACTCCTGGTAGAGACTTGTACCCTCTTCAGGGGTTAATGAACCTCATTAAGTATTTACAGTGACACTCAGGCAGTGTTGTCAAAACAGACAGGTTTATTAGTCAACTGGAACTCAGTCCACAGAACTACAGGAAGTCCTTAGGTTAGCATTGAGAAATAAAGGTTGAAGCATAGTCTATTCTGGTCAGCCCAGAGCCCCAGCCTAGCTGTAGGGAAACTCCATTTTCAGGCTCTGTCGCCTCTCTCTCAGTCTGACCTCCTTAGACAGTTCACAGGTGAGAGATCCCACCTTCCTTCAGAAGCCAACACTTACCATTACTCCAAGATTTAGCTACCTATACATGCAGGTAAGGAGAACTGGTAACATTATCTGCAATAGTTCTGTCTGGTTACATAATAATGCTACACTATGACATTTTTAACATTGTGCCCATTACCCTATATCTATGTGTATGTCTACACTGCAATGTAAGACCACGGTTCAAACGCAGGCATAAACCAAATTCTCTTTCTGTCCGCACACTAATCATAGTAACCACTAAAGCTGGAGTTGCTCCTACTGATGACTGTAGAGAATCTAGCACAAGATTACAGAAAGTCATGTTTAGGTTTTTTGGTTATAATTAAAGTCCCCAATGATCATTATTAAAACTTCTTGCAACTTCCTTCTTGTGTACCTCTTTGCTTGCATTTCCTTCTACTTTGATACATGCTCCGTACACTGTCATCTCTCATTTCCTCTCCTTTTGGTCCACTTCACCCACTCTTAGCTTCATGCTATATAACGTAATGTGATATGTGTCCCTGGCTGTACCTGATTCAGAGAGGATGGCAGAAACCTCAACTATAGACTCAGATTTTAAGGCTAGAAAAGACCATCTCATTTAGTCTGACCTCCTGAAAATTGCAGGTCATGAGCTTGTAGCTGACTTGAAAGTTGCCAGACTTCAACAAAAAAACTTAAAAACAGACTTCAGCGAGAAACTGCAGAGCTGGAACTCATATGCAAACTTGACACAGTCAGACTGGGTCTGAATAGGGACTTGGAATGGTTATCTCACTACAAGAAGTAATTGTCACTGTTCACACATTCTCACCTTCTAATCAACGGTTGTGAATAGGCCTCATCTACACTAACTTAATTGACTTTATTAGCACTTGCCCTCCCCATTGTTGTGTTTCTCACCCTTGGATGTATATATACCTCCTATCTGTGGTTTCCACTTCATGCATCTGACAAAGTGGGCTGTAGCCCATGAAAGCTTACGCCCGCAGAATTGTGTTAGTCTTTAAGGTGCTACAGGACTCTTGTTTTTGCTGTATACAGACTATCATGGTTATCCCTCTGGAACTCCCCCTCCCTGGTATTTATGCCTCTGATGTATTTATAGAGAGCAATCATATCTCCCTCAGCCTTTGTTTGGTTAGGCTAAACAAACAAAGCTTTTCAAGTCTCCTCTCATAAGGCAGGTTTCCCAATTCTCTGATCATCCTAACAGCCCTTCTCTGAACCTGTTCCGGTTTGAATTCATCTTTCATAAATATGAGAGACCAGAACCACACACAGTAATTCAAATGAGGTCTCAACAGTGCATTTTATATGGTACTAACATTGCCCTATCTTTACTGGAAATACCTCACCTGATGACTCCTAGGATCTCATTAGCCTTTTTCATGACCACATCATATTGTCGGCTCATAGTCATCCTGTGATCAACCAATACACCCAGGTCTTTCTCCTCCTCTGATGCTGCCAATTGATATATCTCCATCTTATAGCAAAAATTCGTGTTGTTAGTCCCTAAGTGAATGACTTTGCACTATTAAATTTCATCCCATTTCTATTGCTCCAGTTTTCAAGGTCCTACAGATTTTGTATGATTTTCTGGGCCTTGTTGGAAGGTGCTGTGACTTTCCTTGGAGCTTGGGCCTGAGGAAGGGTCGTGACTCCCCTGCCGGGCAGAACAGGGGCCTACAGGCCAAACTGCCTGGCAACCAAGGGGCGGAGCCAAGGCAGAAAGAGGAAGTATAAAAGGCCAGCATAGCAGCTCAGTAGGAGGGAAGTTGCTGCCGGAGGCAGGTATGTCTTCCCGGAGGCTGTGGTCTAGGTCAGATCCAGGCCCAGCAGCCATTTGGAGCAACCGCCTCACCGAGCAGAGTGTTCAAAACCTGCCCCGATTGCCAGGCTCCAGTGACTGGATAGGGCCACTGGGCCCTAGTGATTGGGTGGGGCCGCCACCCCCGAGTAGCTGGAACGAGCCACCCATTACTCCTGGGTGGGACATACCCCCTGAGGCTGGCCCTGACCTGGAGGAGCCGCCAGACTCTGGGAGACCCCAGGAGCTGACCAAGCTCAGTGGACCAGAGGGACCCCTGGGACCTTGTGACCTCAAGGAGCTGCCCCTTGCTGATAACACAGAGGAGTTCCCGGACCTGCTGCTGGTCAGTGGGGAAGGACCTGTGGGCCTGCTGCTTGCAGTGT
The DNA here is from genome assembly GCA_007922155.1 of Mesoclemmys tuberculata. Lineage (NCBI taxonomy): Eukaryota > Metazoa > Chordata > Testudines > Chelidae > Mesoclemmys > Mesoclemmys tuberculata. The sequence goes on along the minus strand of ML675601.1, from coordinate 35,156,309 downwards.
ACCCCAGTGACTCAGAGGGAGACTGAACCCTGCAGGTCCCAGGGGACAGGCGGGGAGGAAGTGGCCCGGGACAGCCAACTCACAAGCGGCTGAGTCAGGGGCTAAACCCCTTCAGCGTGTTGTGGCTGGAGCCCTGCTGATTCAATGGCAAACTGCTTTGCCACTGCTAGGGCCCTGGGCTGCGATGCAGTGGAGACGTGTGGGCCTGCATCCCCCTTCCCTAACCACCCCAGGAGGGAGTGTCACCCTCTGCTGTTGCAGGACAGGCCCCAGACGATTTTACAAGCCCTTCTATGGGAAGGCTTGGGGCTGCTGACTGCTCAACCACCCCTGCCCAGCTTGCGGGCCAGGGACCACAAACTGCTTGCCTGCCCCACCCTGTCTGAGGACCTGGGGCACCAGACCGCTTGTCAGCCTGCCCCACTGGGGGGCCAGGGCTAACGACTAGTAAACGGGCACTGCTCATTCCCCTAAAGGGAGACGCTGTGGTCTTCCTCGGAGCCTGGGCACATGGAAAGGTCGCAGCACCCTGACCAGACGATGCCATCGGCTTACAGGCCTCCTCTGTATTGGAAATACCTCCCAACTTTGTGTCAACTGTAATTGTATTAGCGCAACCCCACTGTTTGAGTGAAGGTCATTAATAAAAATGTTAAATAAGATTGGTTCCAAGACCGATCCCTGAGGAACTCCATAGTAATCTCCCTTCAGCCTGAGAGTTCACCTTTCAGTATGAGCCGTTGTAGTCTCCCCTTTAACCAGTTCCGTATTCATCTTTAAACTATCATATAAATCCTTATCTTCTCCAATTAACTAATCATTTTCCACGTGGAATTGTATGAAATACCTTACTGAAATCCAGGTAGATTAGATCGACTGCATTTCCTTTGTCTAAAAAGTGAGTTATCTTCTCAAAGAAAAAGATCTTCCTTTTATAAAACTATGTTGTATTTTATCCCAATTAGTGTTTACCTCTATGTCCTTAACTACTTTCTCTTTCAGAATTTGTTCCAAGACCTTGCATACAATCATAGTAACTGGCCTGCAGTTTCCTGAATCACTTTATTTCCCTTTCTTAAAAATAGGTAATATGTTAGCAGTTTTTCAGTCATAGGGTTATGAACCCTGAGTTTATGGATTCATTAAAAATTCTTGCTATTGGGCTTGCAATTTCATGTGCCAGTTCATTTAATATTTTTGATGGAAATTATCTGCCTCCCTCCTCCTCTGGTTTGGTCCCATTAAGCTATTTGAGTTTAACTTCCACCTCAGATGTGCTAATTTCTACTTTCATATCCCCATTTCCATTAGGCATCCTTCCATTATCCATAAGATCCTTATTGCCCTTATTAAAAACTGCTGCAAAGGATTCATTTAGGTATTGGGCCCTGCCTAGATTATCTTTAATCTCCACCTCATCCTCAGAGTTTAGCAGTCCCACTTCTTCTTTCTTTGTTTTCTTTTTTATTTGTATGGCTATAGAAACTTTTAAAATTGGTTTTAATTTCCCTTGCAAGGTCCAACTCTGCTTGCCTTTTCACAGTTCTCACTTCCCCCCCTACACTTTCTAACCTCCATGAGGTAGCTTTCCTTGCTGATCCATCCCATCTTCCAGTCTGTGTAGGCTTTCTGCTTTCTCTTAATCACCTGTCTGAGAAGTTTGGTCTGCAACTCTTCCCTATGAATTTTTTCTCCTGGCTTGGGATGCTGGCTTCAGATACTTTAAGTTAAAGTTGCAGAAACTACTTCCAGGCCTCCTCCACATTCAAATCCTTGAGTTCTTCAGACGAGGCCACTTCCATAACTAATTCCCTTTAGTTATTAAAATTTTCCCCATTGAAATCAAGGACCTTAGTTGCAAACTTATTTTTGTTTATCCTTCCATTTAGTTTAAACTGAATTAACTCATGATCACTTAAACCACGCTTGTTCCCTACAACCAGTTCTTCTATGAGGTCCTCACTACTTACCAATATCAAATCTAAAATGGCATAATCTTTTGTTGTTTTGGTGACTATGTGGTGACGAAATCTGTCAGCTATTATATCCAGGAAAATCTGAGCCCTACTATTATTAATAGCACTTGTCTTCTAACCTACATCTGGGAAATTAAAGTCTCCAATAATCAGGCTATTCCCAGTAGTATTTATTTCATTTAAATTCTAAAGAGGTTTCTATCTATATCCAGACTGGATCCTGGGGAGTCTGTAGCATACCCCAAGCACTATTCCCAAGGGAGCCTCTAGGAACTTTCTTCCCCACATTGCCTGACTGAAACAGACTCTGTTTATCCTTCTTTTCACTTCTAAATTCTGTACAATTTACCTCATCATTAATCTACAATGATACTCTACCACCTTATTTCTGTGTTTCCTGAACAGCCTAGACCCTTCAGTACCTGTATTCCAATCATGACTCCTATTTCATCATGTTTCTAGTTGCTCTATTTGTTCCCCATGCTCCTTGCATTCATGTACTGACATCTTGTTTGCTTTTGCTTCACTCTGCCCAGATTTCTTGTCTGATTAGTTACAGTCATTCTACTGCCAGTATCACCTGCCTGACTGTTAATGTCATTGGTATTGGCCCTATTTTTCCCCTTTATGTCCATTTTCCTACCCTCTAATATTCCTTTCTCTATTGATGTATCCACTCTTTCTTGATTTTTCTCCCACTCAATATCAGGCTTGGAGATTATATGAACATCTCCCAACCATTGCCCTTGAACTCCTAGTTTAAAATGCTTGTAAGCAGTTGTGACAGGCTTCATTCCATAAATCTGTTTCCCTCCCTGTTCAGGTGGAGTCCATCCCATGACAATAGTCCTTTGTCCATGAATGCTTCCCAGTGGTCAAACATTCCAAAGCTCTCCTTATAGAACCACTGCCTGAGCCATCTGTCGATCACAATAATCTTGTCTTGCCCTTGTCTTCCCCCCCCTCTAAGGACAGGTAGAATCCCACTGAAGATCACTTGACCCTCTATTTCTTTAATCATCAGCCTAGCATAGTCTTCCCTGATGCATTCACAGAGAATGTAGCAGTATCATTTGTTCCCATGTGATGGAGAGTCAGTGGATTCTTTCCTGCGCCTGCATTAGGATCCTCTTCAGCCTTTGGTCCACATCCTGTATCTTACCTTCCGGCAGACAGCACACCATTTTATTCTCTGGAAAAGCTCTGGTGACAGACCTGCCCATTCTTTATTGGAGTTAGTCACCAATCACATAGACCTGCCTCTTCCTGGTGTTGGTATGATTCTCGGCCTTCCTCATGTTCTTTCTGGCTGCAATTCCTCTTGTCTTTTGTTCTGTCTTGAAATCTTCTGTAAGTCATTCTTTGTTCTCATGGAGCTCTGAACTCCGGCTACTTCCATTGACTCTTCCCCTCTTCCTGTAGGATTAGCCACTCTTCTCGTCTTCCTTGCCCTCTCACCTTCTGTTGCTGCCTGCAGTGTCCCATCTTCATTTTCCAACTCAGAAAATAATATAAATAATAATAATTAAATATTGAATGAAATACCGTCTGTGTAGGAAGGCACCCCAGTATGCCCCGGGGTGGGGAGGCGAAGGAGGCCCCCAGCCAATAGGCCCGCCGAATAGCTGGACAGGTAAACCTGCCCAGCAACAGGCCGGGATTGGGACAGCGCCCCGGGCCGCCCGTCAACCGTTCAGGCCGGCCTGGATAGGACCACAGGGGACGGCCAACCAGGCGCCGAGGGGCGGGACTTCCCCAGGAACAGGAAGTATAAAAGCCAGGCCCCTGGGCTCAGTGGGAGGCAGGCAACAGTGGGAAGCAGACCTGCCACCCAGGGCTCCTGCTGGGGAAGGCAACGGCTACGGCCCTGGGCCGAACACCCGCCGCTCCCAGCGGAAACCCCGGGAGCAGGACTGGATAGGGCCTCCGCCGGCCGGCGATTGGTACTGGCCGTCGAGACCCCCGAGAGGGCAGAAGCCCCCCGAACCCCAAGCCTGGCCGGAGGGGCTCAGTCCGCCCCAGTGGGTCCCACCGCCCGAGGCGGGGCTAGATCTTGAGGAGCTGCCGGCCGCGGACCCCCCTGAAGCGGGGTCCGACCTTGAGGAGCTGCCCGAGGCCGGACCCCCCGACGAACCCGTAGATCTCGAGGAGCTGCCGGATGCTGACGACTTGCCCCTGCTGCTGCCTCTGGACGCCGACGGATGGGTGAGCCTGCCCTGGACCGTGCACCCTGCCCCCGGGTTGCTCGGGGTCAGCTCCAGGGAGGACGGGGAGGAAGTAGCCCAGGGGCAACCAGACCTACTGGTTAGAGAGGGGGCAGAGCCCCCACGGCGTGTTGCGGCCGGATCCCCGCCTCACCAGTGGTACTCACAGTGCCACTGATAGGGCCCTGGGCTGGGACGCAGTGGAGACGGGTGGGCCTGCATCCCCCTCCCCCTCCTCTACCCGCACTTGCCCCAGCGAGAGAGGGAGAGGGAGAGACTCCTAACCTCTGGCCAGACGGCCGGGAGACTGCTCATTTGCCTGCCCTGCTACTCAGGGAGCAGGCCACTAGACTGCTCGTTTGCCTGCCCTGCTGCTCAGGGAGCAGGCCACTAGACTGCTCGTTTGCCTGCCCTGCTCCTCAAGGAGCAGGCCACTAGACTGCTCGTTTGCCTGCCCTGTTGCTCCGGGAGCAGGCCACTAGGCTGCTGGTTTGCCTGCCCTGCTGCAGGGAGCAGGCCACTAGACTGCTTGGTGCTCGCCCGCCCTGCCAGAGGGCCGGGGCGAAGGACGGCTTGCTCGCCCGCCCTGCCAGAGGGCCGGGGCGAAGGACGGCTTGCTCGCCCGCCCTGCCAGAGGGCCGGGGAGAAGGTCTGCTTGCTCGCCCGCCCTGCCAGAGGGTCGGGCCTAGAGGCGGACTAGTCAATAATTCCCCTTCTAGGGCGGAAGAGTCCAGGACCTTCCCCAGCGGTTGGGCCCACCGGACGGGCCGCCGCAACCGGGCGGCACAACCGCCCTCCAACAGTCTGACATGTTCAGATGGTCTGTGGTCACATTGGAGAGAAGAGAGAAGTTTCAACTGCTTCTGACTGCACTTCACTTTCTTTGTTGGCAGAGATCATGTGCATCTAGGATTGACAGTCTTAACACTTCTCTTTTAACCATTGAATTTCCTAAACATTTAAGGAAAAAAATGTCTGTGGCCATTAACTGTAAAACATGGTCTTTATTGAGATGTGTGGATAATGAAACTCGCACTAAACAGGAGAACATCTGCTTCATCTTTAATTGAATGATAATGTGTCCACTTTCACTGAAAATGTCATGACCAAATAGGTCTTCCTACCAGAGCCAACAATGCTGATGAGATGCTGATTTGCCAAAGTTGAGATCTGTCAAATCATTGCTCTGGAGAATACAGAATCACTCAACAGGTAAAAAGGTTTGTGCAGATGTTCTCTCACACATTTATAGTATTGTTGATTCTACCCAGCATGGGACATGGCATTTTCTAGCTGTGTGTGTGCACGCGCATGTGTGCATATCCATATATGAGTTTAGTGCAGTCAATGGTATGGCATTGCCTAGCTGGTAAAGAGGTTGACCTGTGTTTAAGTAGGACACAATGTCACCCAGCGTGTAAGTTGGTCTCTGCCTATGTTCAAGCAGCATCCACAGCAATGGCACTCAACCTTACAAAGTCAAAAGCCATTTTTTCATTGGCACTGGCATTGCATGGAGCTAAAAAGGATTTAAAAACCACAGAATACAGGGGTAGGCGCCATTAATAAACTATTCACATCTAATAATTATCCTTTACTAAAGCAATGTTCTTCTTTGTTCTGTGTTTTTTACAGCACCTAGGCCAAGATGGTCTTGGACCATGACTAGGGCTTCTAAGCTGTACAGAAACACTACCACTACTAAATAAATAAAGAGTGTAAATTAGCAACATTTCTGTCAAGTGGGGCCTGACCCAAAATCCCATATCCAAGTTTTTTAATTTTTCCCCAGGTTTAGCTCCAGATATGTACTTCACATATCTGACCCCTTCTCTAATTGTTGAACTAGAATCCCAGATTTGAATACTCTCACATTGTCTGTCAGTTCATATCTGGATCTGAACGTTGTGTCTCTGGCTCATCTCTGCTTCAGTTTTCTACCAGGGCAGGTATATACATAATTCTTTTGTCTATATGATTTGTTATTTTGTTCTGAATTGCCATATTTCCTTCTGAGGCAACTAGAGCCCAGTATTGAAATTCCATCTTTGAAACCGAGAAGCGAGCTGTACATTTGACTTCAAGCTAGGGATCTATATCACTGTTCTATAGGATTTAGTAGTTTTTGCTAGCTAATTATGGAAATGACAATCTGCATCGCAGCGGTGATTTAAGTGTATGGTATTACAGTGAAAACTCTTTGCCCTTTTGCTAACAGTATCCCAAATCCATTCTGTCCAGAGCATTAAGCACAAAGCAATTTAGTGAAATTTCCATCCTCTGTTGTTGAAGACCACAAACGACAACTTACTGCTATCTGAAAATGAGAAATATATGTGATTGTCTGTGGCCTATTCATTCTTCATTTCCCAACCCCCTCCACCCTGACTCAAAGCTGCTGTTGTTGACAAGGTTTTCATTAAGAAAATCTTCTCTGTTTTATGTACTACTATATAACATAGATATAAATTGAAGGGAAAAAGTATGTGTGTGGCATTGGCAGGTTTTCCACTTTAAGAGGGATGACTTGTGGGTCATGATTATCCTGAGTTTGCAGCTCCTGGGCATTTGCTAGTAGTCCATTGTAGCAAGGAAAGAACCACATTGTTATTGATGTCTGCTACTCTATCCCTAAGTGGTTTTCAAAATTCTTCTGTGCTAAGTAATGCGTATTATTAGTCCTGGGTTAAGATGTATTTCCTGAGGGGGAAGGTAGAGGTGAGCAGTAGATCAGAGATACTCATTTCACTTTTGTTGCAATATATATTGTGTTTCCCTTGTGAAATACTCTTAGCAATAAAATATCCTTTCCAATCATTTTTTCTTGCGCACATTATATATATAACTATATATATATATATATATATATATATAATGTTAGTAATACATGTAGATGCATTTTAGGTGCAAAAAGGAAACAATAGAAATAGATTAATATGATTTCCTGAAACAGACGTCCTATAAAACTAAGGCACTGCAACAGATAAAGAAAGGAACTTGGTCAGTCAAATTCTGCTACTAGTTATGCTGTTGTAAATCTAGAGTAACTCCACTAAATCATAGAATCGTAGGACTGGAAGGGACCTCAAGAGGTCTTCTAGTTCAATCTCCTGCACTCAAGGCAGGACCAAGCATTATCTAAACTAGTGTTCTTCATTGCAAGGCCTGGGAGCCTAAGTGCGGCTCCCTGACTAATTGTTTGTATTCCAATTTATTTTATTTTTAACATTAGAATACATACTGAGCCTAACAAAGTCCACCTTCTTTACATGTCACAATGACCACATGGTACGATGTGTGCCAATAAGTACATCCAAGTATATCCGTTGTATAATAACCATAATATTACCATAGCAACCAACATAGAACTCAGAGTGTTTAACTGTTTGTATCGTATATTATTTTTTGGCCCCAGTCAGTTACTGGAAAGTTAATTCCATTGAAGAGAAAATCAGAAAGTGAAACAGGAAAAAAAGCAGATAAGAATGTAACTCTGGATATTAATGAAAAGAACAAACAAAAGTTTTAGTTACATGAGTTGCTCTGTAACATTACATCATTAAGGAATAGCAAGCAATGTGTTAATTTAGTAGTTGATGTGGCTCTCACATTGAAGGCTTTCAAGCAAGAGCCATCTTGGCAAAATAGTGAAAATCACTGATCTAGACTATCTCTGACAGGTGTCCATCAAATCTACTCTGAAAAATCTTCAATGATGAAGATTCCATAACCACCCTAGACAATGTATTCCAATGCTTAACTACCCTGACAGTTAGGCCCGGTCTACACTTACTTTTGCGATTCGACGGCAGTCGACGGGAAATACGCAAGTGACATAAATCACTTGCATATCTCCCGTCCATTTTGCAGCGTCTCCTCCGTGCGCCATCCACACTGTGCTGTGTAGAAGGGAACACTTACCGGGGTGGTTTTCCTGCATCGCTTGCTGGATTGAATGAGCGGGTCTACACAGACTTCTCAGTCGATCCAGAGCAATCGATCTGACGGTGGCGAATTTGCCACTGTCTGTGTAGACCCAGCCTTAGGAAGTTTTTCCTAATGTCCCACCAAAACTGCCTTTGCTGCAATTTAAATCCATTGCCTCTACTACTGTTCTCAGAAGTTAAAGAGAACATTTTTTTCTCCCTCCTCCTTGTAACAACCTTTTATGTACTTGAAAACTGTTATCATGTCCTCCCCCCCAGTCTTTTCTTCTCCAGACTAAGCAAACCAAGTTTTTTCCAATCTTCCCTCAAAGGTCATGTTTTCTAGCCCTTTAATTTTTTCGTTGCTCTTCTCTGGACTTTCTCCAATTTGTCCACATCTTTCCTGAAATGTGGCACAAAGAATTGAACACAATACTCCAGGTAAGACCCAATCAGCATAGAGTAGAGCAGAAGAATTACTCCTTGTGTCTTGCTTACAATACTCACGCTAATATATGCTTTTTTTTTTTTTTTTTGCAGTAGTGTTACACTGTTGACTCATATCTAGCTGGTGATCCATTATGACTACCAGCTCCTTTACTGCAGTACTCCTTCTTAGGCAGTCATTTCCAATTTTGTATCTGTGCAACTGATTTTTGCTTCCTAGGTGGAGTACTTTAGATTAGTCCTTATTGAATTTCATCCTATTTTCTTTAGACCATTTCTCCAGTTTGTCCAGAACATTTTGAGTTTTAATCCTATCCTCCAAACCACTTGCAACCCCTCCCAGCTTGGTGTCATCTGCAAACTTTATAAGTGTACCCTCTATGCCATTATTTAAATCATTGATGAAGATATTGAACAGAACTGGATCCAGAACTGGTCCCTATGGGACCCCACTTCATATGCCCTTCCAGCTTGACTGTAAAACACTGATAACTACTCTCTGGGAATGATTTTCCAAGCACTTATGCACCCGCTTCATGATATTTTGTAGGGATATAAGAGATTAACTGTTTAAATGGTAATCAGCTGTTTAAACATTTTAAACAACTATTTATTGTTTAAACTAGGGGGCAGAGGGAAGTGGCAGCTGGGGGGCAGCCTAGCCGGGGGGGATGAGCCCTAGCTGGGGTTGGATCAGCTCAGCTCCTCCCAAGAGAGAGCTGCCCTGCATGCTCACTGCCCCCCAGCATTTAACCATTTAAATGTTCTATTTTTAGAACATTCAAACGGATTTTCAATTAAATTTTTACATCTCTAATATGTTGTAACTTTAGCATTACATCAGTGTAACAGCCGAATATGACACATCAACTATAATCAGAACCAAACTCTGAACATTAAAATTAGAGAAATATATTTTAAGTTTTTCGTACTGAATGAATTACAATACAATTCAGTATAAAAAGGGGCAAGTGATTAAATATTAATATCTTTTATTATCTTAATTGGGTCCTCACTCTTGACATCAGTGCCAGTTGTCCAAAGTAAGAGCTTCAAGATTTGACCAAAAATGTATGTATCTTAGTTAATTAATATTATATACATAACTTGATTGTCAATCAACCAGCAGTTCAAATTAATATGCACATTAATAAATATTATTTTTTAAAACGTGTAGCAAGGTAATTAGTAAAGTATCACAGCAGAGGTAATCAGATGGACCTTTCTTGACTTCTGAACTCTAGGGTAAAAGGCTCCTTCTAGGTAACGGTGTCATTTGATGTGATTATCAGGTTTTTGATGCCGGTGATTGATGTCAGGGGTTGCTGGTTTACCAGAGGCTGGAAGTGGCGGAAGGGATGGATCACTTGATGATGACCTCTTCTGTTCATTCCCTCTGAAGCACCTGGTATTGGCCACTGTCAGAAGACAGGATACTTGGCTAGATTGTCCACTGCTCTGACCCAGTATGGCCATTCTTATGTCTCCTCTTGAAAAGGAGCACTTTCATCTGTGATTAAATATTTATCACTACCTTACTCTCTTGATAACAGTCCCCCAACGTACATTTATTCTGAGAGTTAGTCTTCGCAGTGGTACTCTAAACCTCATTCTACTTTGTTTTGACCTATGTGCAGCTTGGTTAGAAGTCTGTTCTTTATGTTAGAAAATGCATTGTCATCAGCTTCACCATTGCATGTTTGGGTCAGTCAAGCGTTTTGTTTAATAAGGAAATATAGCCCGGATATGTGCTACGAGTACATTGTGGGACGCTTTATCTTGTCTTACACAACTTTACATGGAAGTATAAGCATGGCCTGTAGTGAGATTTCTCAGGAGGATGTTGGTTACTGTGCAGTGACTGATATTTGCTTCTTAACATGGAGATGGCTGAATACAGTTCAAGCTTAAAAGCCAATTAAAATATTACTGCTTCTTAATGAAGCACCAGGCATCTGCTACAAAATCTGGTGATAAACTACCAAGAGTGGGCTATAGCTTTGTATTCAATTATTTTTTTTACACAGACAGGAAGGGATAAATGTCAAAGTCACAGAGCGAGACGGCTATTTCACAGCAAAAGTAATTAGATGGCCCTTTCTTGACTTCTGAACTAGAGAGTGCAAGGCTCCTTCTAGATAACAGTGCCCTTTGTTCCATTTTCAAGAGCCAGTGACTGATGTCTCCTCTTGCAAAGGAGCACTTTCCTCTGTGATTAAATATTTATCACAGTGAGAGGCCAGCAGTAGGACTAAGTGCCTCCAATTAACCACAGCAGAGGTTCATAAGTGACTATAGGACAAGTATAAATATTTTAAAAGAGCAGGCTAAAGCAATGGTCGTACCAGACTTTCTCCCTGCAGATCAGCCTATGGTTGTTGGTAAACAGATGTATGCCTAATAGCCTTCCACTTTATTTGTTGTGCCTTTGTGATAAATCAGGGTCTGTCAGTTATTGCATTAATCTTGTGTATGAAGAGCTCTGTTTTGCCTGGTGATTTTGAAAAGCAAGTGAAAACATAATTAAAGACTCTGAGATCTGTGTTGTTGCTGTTGTGTTTTTTTCAGGATTCAGCCACAGAAAGAGAGTTCACAGTTAAATGTATGAGGAGCTTTGCCAGAAAGAAGCCTCACTGAAAAAGGAAAGAAAAGAGGCCTTGTCCCAGGTCTGTGGTCAGGAGCATCTGGAAAGATAACAGAATGGGATCTATAATTTCCTACAGAGCTGGCCAGTGAATGGAACGGGATTGTGCTATGAGGGGAAGATTGGCTGATCTCTGGCTTATATATATATAAATTCATTGAGAGAACATTGGAGACTTGGAGTCACTTTGGATTTCTCTCCTCCTGTATGTGAGGAATAACTCTAATTTTGGAGCTATCTAAAACTACTGTTGTATTATCCATCTTCTTGTCAGTATCCTACAGAAAATCCCTAAAGACCTCTCACTGTCTTTTATCTTTGATTTCATTGTTTCTGGTATTGGAGTGCTTGGTGCCAAAACCTATGCAACTGACTGTGCTGCAATACATTTAGAGAATTTGTGCTACACCGACTTGCACTGTGGCTTAACCAAGTAAAGGACTAAAAGTAGCTGTTAAGATCAATCAACAATTTATCAAACATACATCTTAAAATCAGTGAGATTTCCCTGGAGTCTTAGATTTGAGAGTATGTTTTTATAAAATGTTACAAGAGTTTACAGCAATTTAAGATGTAGCTGAAATGTTTTCATTACTGCTAACTAAGAATGAGGCACTGGCAGACAGAAATTCAGGTCACAGTTTATTTGTTGCAAAGGTGTGTGATTATTTCCACTATATTAACTCTGTTTTCAGTTATCAAGCCCAGTCACATGGTAAAGAGTGAAGCTCTGCTTACAAGATCTCAGCCAGGTGAGAGTTTTCATTAATTCAAGCTGAAAGTTTATTCCAGCTATTTGTAAAATGATTGATTGCTGTTCTGGGATGGAACACTGATAAAGAGCCCTTAAAATGGGCATGGAAGAGGGATACCACAAACAAATTAGGAAATCTTGCTGATATTTAAATGAGATTTCAGGTGTCATATCAGCAATATGACTTGCATAATAAAGAGAATATTTATAACTCCCAGAAAAAATAGATACTGGCTAGCCAGGTAATGTCTGGGCCCAAATTAGGATTAGGATTCAGTTACAAGGAAGAACCAGAGCTAGAGTTCAGGGTCAGTGCAACCACACTGAAATATCAATCCAATGTGCTTCAGCCCTGTTCTGTAATTTTGTGGGAAGTTGTGGCAGGATGTATTGCTCATAGGGTGGGAGGCAGTAAGAAGAACGGACATTAAGAAGAAAGATAGTTGAGTGAGTGCTCAGTGAAGCTAACAGTCGGGTAGGCAATACTGGCAGTAGAATGAATATATCTTATCAGGCGAGGAATCTGGGAGAAGTCAAGTGGAATCTAAGGCATCTGTACTGTAATGCAAGGAGCTTTGATAACAAAATGAAGGAGCTAGAACTACTGATGGAAGAAATGAAACCAGATATTATTGGGATAAGAGAAACATGGTGGCATAGTAGTCATGATTGGAGTACAGGTATTAAAGGGTATGTGCTGTTCAGGAAAGACATAAATAAAGGTAAAGTTGGTGGAGTAACATTATATGTTAATAATGAGGTGGACTGTTAAGAAACGAGAACTGATGGAATGGATAAAACAGAGTCTGTTTCCATCAAAATCACCAGAAGAAAGCTACCAGAGATTCTCCTGGGATAGTGTTTGGGGTATGCTACAGACCCCCAGGATCCAGTCTGGATATGTACAGAGACCTCTTTAATGTTTTAATGAAAGAAAAACTACTGTGAATTGTGTGATCATGGGACACTTTAACTTCCCAGATACAGATTGGAGGAGAAGTGCTACTAATTATAGTAGGGCCAAGATTTTCCTGGATGTGATAGCTGACAGATTTTTTCATCAAATGGTTGCCGAACCCCCAAGAGGTGATGCCATTTTAGATTTGGTATTGGTGAGTAGTGAGGACCTCATAGAAGAATTGGTTGTAGGCAACAAACTTTGATTGAGTGATCATGAGCTAATTCAGTTTAAACTAAATGGAAGGATAAACAAAAATAGGTCTGCAACTAGGGTCCTTCATTTCAAAAGGGCGAACTTTAAAAACTGAAGGGAATTAGTTAGGGAAGTGGACTGGGCTGAAGAACTCAAGGATTTGAATGTGGAGGAGGATTGGACTTAACTTCTGCAACTTTGACTTAAAGTATTTGAAGCCTGAATCCCAAGCAAAGGGAAAAAATTCATAAGGAAATGTTGCAGACCAAGATGGATGAGCAAGGATTCAATTAGATGATGAAGAGAAAGCAGAAGGCCTACAAGGAATGGAAGATGGGATGGACCAGCAAGGAAAGTTACCTCTTGGAGGTCAGAAAATGTAGGGGGAAAATGAGAACTGCCAAAAGGCAAGAAGAGTTGAATCTTGCCAGGGAAATTAAAATCATTATTAAAAGGTTCTATAGCCATATAAATATAAAAAAACAAGGAAAGAAGTGGGAAAAGTGGGACTGCTAAACAATGAGGATGGGGTGAAGTTTAAAGATAAACTAGGCATGGCCCAACACCTAAACAAATACTTTGCCTCATTTTTTAATAAGAGGAATTTATGGGTAGTTTCAGGGTGGCTAATGGAAATGAGATTGTGAAATTGAATTTACCACATCAGAGATGGAAGTCAAACTCAAACAGCATAATGGGACCTAATCCAAGGCCAGATAATCTCATTCCAAGCATATTAAAGGGATTTGCACATGAAATTGCAAAATCAAACAGCAAGGATTTTTAATGAATCTGTAAACTTGGGGTTCATACCCTATGACTGAAGGATAGCTAATATAGTACCTATTTTCAAGAAAGGGGAAAAAAGTGATACAGAAAACTACAGGCTTGTTAGTTTAATCTCAATTGTATGCAAGGTCTTGGAACAAATTTTGAAAGAGAAAGTAGTAAAGGACATAGAGGTAAACGCTAACTGAGACAAAACACAAGATGGTTTTACAAAAGGTTATCTTCTCTTTCTTTGAGAAGTTAACTGATAATTTAGACATAGGAAATGCAGTAGATCTAATCTACTTGGATTTCAGGAGGGCATTTGATACATTTATATCTGGAAAATTATTAGTTTAAATTGGAGAAGATACGAAGTTACATGATAACTTAAAGGGGTTCTCCACGGATTGGTCTTGGGACCAATCTCATTTAACATTTTTATTAATGACCTTTGCACAAAAAGTCAGGTTGCGCTAATACAATTTAACACAAAGATGAGAGGCATTGCCACAATGGAGGAGGACTGGAATATCATACAAGAAAATCTGTATGACATTGAAAACTGGAATAATAGAAATGGGATGACATATAATAGCACAAAGTCATGCATTTAGGTACTAACAAGAAGTTTTGCTGTAAACTGGGGATTTATCAGATGGAAGCATAAGAGATGGAGTGTACTGGTTGATCACAGGGTGACTGAGTCAGTGTGGTGTGGCCATGAAAAAGGTTAATGCATGCATCAGATGAGAGATTGCTAGTAAAATGTTAGTACCATTTGTGATAAAGTCAGGCCAGACGCTATAAAAAGTTGTGTCAGTGCCGGTATGAGGGCCTGAAATGGTTAAAACCCCTCTGCCCTGCAGGTAGAAGAGAAAGCACAGCAGGGCAGTTAAAGGCACCTGGACCCAATGAAGGGCCAGGCCAGGGGTATTTAAACCCTGCCTACCCTAAAGGAGGGAAGGGAACAAACGCAAGGGAAGCTGCCAGAAGGCTTGGAGCACTTTCAAGTTTTGACTTGAAATGAGATGGAAGTTTCTAACCACCAGAGGAGTGAAGTTCTGGAGTAGCCTTCCTAGGCTGGCAGTGGGGGCAAAAAACTTAACTGGCTTCAAGTCTGAGCTTGATAAGTTTATGGAGGGGATGGTATGATGAGACTCCCTGCAATGGTATATAGCTGCTCTGTGACTCCTATCCACTAGATGGAGAGGGCCTGGTTACTACAGACAATTCTTCCCTGGTATCTGATTGTTGGGTCTTGCTGAAATGCTCAGGATCCAACTGACTGTCATATTTGTGGTCAGGAAGGAATTTTCCCCTGAAACAGATTGGCAGAGACCCGCAAGCGTTTTTGCCTTCCTTTTACAGCGTGGGGCGAGAGTCACTTGAAGGACTGAAGTAGTGTAAATGGTGAATTCTCTGCAATTTGGATTCTTTAAATCAGGATTTGAGGACTTTAGTAATTTAGTCAGAGGTTGGGGTCTATGACAGGTTCTGTGGTCTTGATGTGCAGGAGGTCAGATTAGATTATCATGATGGTCCTTTCTGGCTTTCCAATCTCTGAGTGTGGCCAATGAGACTGGGGCTCTAGGCTGAGGAAGTAAAAGTTAATATACAGGGTTTGGAAGCAGCTGGGCCTCATTAGCCTCCCTGATGCTCAGCCTGGAGTATTTATAAGGAAGAGAAAATCAGCTAAGTGGTCATTTACAACAATCTCACACAGCACATCTTGACTGTAAACACAGAGGACATGTGGAAATGGTGGAAACTGCACCAAGCTCTTCTAAGAACAAAATAAATGACTTTGTAAGTAACACACAAGAACAAACCTTGTATTAAGGAAACTTCTGCACCCCAAAAGTATTTATTAGTAGGATCTCTATTATTATTGAGGGATTGAAGCCCCATTGTGCCAAGCACTGTCTACACATGGGATGAAAAGATTGTAAACGCTTTGTGGCAGGGACCATCTACTAACTACTGAGAATAAGATGCCTTCCATGAATACTAAGAAAACAAATGTGTAACAGGCAGTGTGATAACATAGGGGAAAGTAGTCATTCCTCATAATTAGATGTTCCATTCTGCCAAGAGCAGACTCAAATTAGACTGTAAAATCTTTAACTCAGGGATCATATCCTCCTATGCTGTGCACAGCGCCTAGCACACTGGAGCTGCAATAGTGATAAGGGCCTTTGGACAGTACCACAATACAGAATATACATAAGGAAGATAACTTGTGCTCACTGTATGCAACTGAAATGGGATTAGCAGGAACAACACAGGACAAAATTGTGGCCTAGTAATTTCGACATATTAAAAAGCTTGCAGTAGCTGCCAGAGCATGAAAATCACACTCGGTCCCTCAGAGATAAGCCTATCTCTGAGCTAAGCCATAAATTGCCTCTGAAAAAACAACCACCATGTACCCAGCACCAAAACAAAAAAAGAGAAGAATAAAAAGCTACTTTCACTTTGCAAACACTGTGCAGAATTCAGGAATAAAGGACCATTTGACAAAAAGCAATCCGAGTCATATATTTCATTCTACAAAATACAGAGGAGTAAATCACATGCCTCCAATCTATCTTCGCCAAGAGTTCCACATGCCTTTTAAACAAAAGAAACCAAGCACCAGTGTGATAACTGCACAATCCTCAGTATTTAGATATGTAGATACTGTGCTCAGTATGTAGATAATGAAAGAAACCTGTACCCTTGAGGCCCCAGTGATGCTGCACTTCCCAACATTGATGAGAAGAACCAATTTACTGAGACCTATTTAGATTTTTAAGATAGAACTGCCACGGTCAGGTTCATGTTTGCATACCGGACAGCTTTTTTTTTGTTGTGCATTGCCTTTGAAAACTGTGTACTTTAATTTATACTGACCTTGTAATTGTGATACCGATGTGCCTGTTTTCAATGTTACACAGGGCACGCTAAACCTACCTGAGAGTACATGTAGGAAATTCCATTCCTGACAGCATATTATTATTTTACAAATTAAATAAATTCACACCTAGGCAAAATGTTTTTGCCTAGTTGTTGGCATATGCAAATCAATAATATCGATTGACTAATAAGCCTAATTAACATGCTGACTAGTCATAACTCAGCAAACAAAAAATATTATCTGAATCACCCTTTGGAATCTTTTGGGCCCTTCTGACTCTAGCTTTAAATCACCCTAAAAGCACAATACACCGTTTGTAAGTGAATTATTACATATTACTCTTGGCTTCAGCAATATGTCTACACAACATCATGGGAGGCTGATGGATGCTAACATATCTATAACCCTAAAATTATTCCAATTTTATTTACAACATTATAAAATTTCCAGCATAGTCTGTGCTCCACTCCATGGGTGTGTTCATTATAATTATTACTTGTTTTTATTACAATAATAATTTTGAGGCTCTTACTAGGACTGTGGTTCTGAAAACTCATTAAGAGATAGCTCCTGCCCCAAGAGCTTATCAACTAGGGCCTTGTCTACACTAGCACTTATGCCAGCAAAACTTTCGCCACTCAGTGGCGTCAAAAACCACCCCATGAGTGACATAAGTTTTGCTGGCATAAATGTTTGTGTGGACAGCACTATGTGGTGGGTGATGCTCTCCCACTGACATACCAACCGTTGTTTGTTTAGGTGGTTTTATTATGTCAGCCGGAGAGCTCTCTTCCATTGGCATACTGTGGCCACACAAGCACTCTTACAGTGGCACAGCTGTGCCGCTGTAAGTTTTAAGTGTAGACTAGCCCTAAGAGAGAAAATAAACAAAGGATGAGACAGAGGACTGCAACATGCCACCAGAATAATTCATGCTAATTCCATTTTTAAATTTGTTTTCTCCTTTTGTTGCTTTGCTTGTGGTATGAGTTTTCAAAGTGGTTTATAGGGGGTTCAGATTGGGTGAGAGAAAGGCAGGAGAGGATAGGTTGTTAGTGAAGCTATTTGGAAAATGTGAAAGTTTTTTTTTTTTCATGGAAAAAGTTGCATTCTCAGTGAAAAATTAAACCAAAATTTTCAGTGGATAATTGAAAACTTCAATTTGGAAATGCCAATGTAGTGCCTCATGGCAGTTGTAGTTTGCATGATTCATGACCGCACTCTCCTCTCTGGGCTGGGCTCCCTCGCTAGGTACATCTGCCTTGATGCACCATACTCCATCCTCTTGGTCAGCTGCCATTTTATCCTAGGAGTCCCCAGCCATGGCGCAAAATGAGAGATTTAGCTGGAAAACCTGTCCTATAGAGCAGAAAAGGTGTTTAGGCAGCATTTACAAATCAACATTTTTTTTTCCATGAAAAGTGATACATTTCCCTGGAAAACCCCACTTCTCATGAAAAACTTAATGTAGTAAAAAATCCAAATTTCTGTTAAATAGTTTGATGGAAAAATTTATACTAGCCCTAGTTATTAGGAAAAAGAAAGGAGTGACACTGAAATGAGAAGGGAATGATGGAGGGGAGTATGGATTTCTGAGAGAGTAGAGCTGGCAGTGGAAGAACAGAGAAGGAGGGGACGAGGATCCCAAAGAAAAGAGAAACAATAGAGATAATCATATGTCTGGCTTTTTAATGCCATGGAATATTAAGGCCCTTTCATGAAAGGTCACATAATTGTATGCAAAATAATAAAACAAACATGAAATGCTACTGAGGGACATTGGCTCTGTTGTATGAAACAGCAGTATTCATGTGTCAAGCAGCACAGCAAATAGAAATGCAAATCACAGAGTACATGACTGTGGAGACCCTTGTCATAGGAATGAAGATAAAGTGTATGGAAAATAAATAGGCAAAGAGGGTGGTTGTGGGGGGAGAACATGCCACATAAGGAAATATATCAGTCATGCGGCAGCTGGCATGAGTAAAGAATATGTCCAGCATTCAGGAATCCATATTGAACTGTAATAAGGCCACCTGATCTGCAGAAATTCTGCAGGCAAAGCAGGAAAATGCATGAGTAAAAAGTAAAATTCCAAGGATTGCTCAAATAACGGTGAAACACGCTTGATAATGATTGTATAGTCTAGTGGATAGGGCACTAGGTGAGGACTCAGGAGACCTGAGTTCAGTTCCTAGCTCTACCACTGCTTTGCCGGATGACCTTGGGCAAACTATTTCCCTCAGGTTCTCCATCTGTAAAATAGGGATGAAAATAGAGACCTCCTTTCTTACGCACCTTGAGATCTATGGGTGAAATATGCTATATAAGAGCTAGGTATTCTTATAAAAACAAAGAAGATGCAAACTCAAAAGAATGCCTGCCTAAGAATATGTATAAATGTATACATGAAATGCAGAATGGACACAGGAGCACAAGGGAATGTAATAACAGAAAGCGAAATAGTGTTAAGTCTAAAGACTGAAATCCTGTAGTGAGGAAGGCACTTTAGTGTTAGGAGAGTTAAAATTAATAGAGATACAAAAGCAAATACCATAAAGCAAGTGTTAGTGACAATTCATTGTGGAAAGCAAGCAGTCATTGACATATGCCCAGTGAGATACTTGGTCTAGTCAGAAGGATGTTTGCCATGGACAGTCAAAATAACACTCTAGTAACAATCTTGAATTAGGTGTGTATGGGCTTAATTGCAATGTTTGAAGATGTGGTCTCAGGAAAGGAGAGTTTCCTGGTGAGGTTTGGCTATGGGAGAACACAGTGCCTCTTGTGCATGCTATGCAAAACTTTCCTCAAGTATAAAAACAAAAACCAGAAGGAAGAGCAGCAAAACATAACAGATGGTATCATTCATAGAATAGAAGAGCCAACAGACTGGGTTCCCTTCATGGTAATTGTATAGAAGAAAGGGGATGGGCACAGACTTTGAATTAATCCCTAGGAACTGAACAAGAACAAAAAAAAGGAACATTTCCACTTTGCCCATGAGGAATGAAATGTTCGCTGAGATGGCAGAAGCCAAATTCTTCAGTAAATTAGATGCATTGGCAGGGCTTTGGCAGATTCCCTTGACACAAAGCTTCAAGATTTGCACTTTCAATAAACCACTTGGCAGATACGGGTTCTTGAGATTACTTTCCAGAGTATGTTCAGCACCAGAAGTAGTTCACTGCACAACATTACAGATGTTAGAAGTTCTATCAGGAATAAAAGTATTATTGTTGATATCATAATAGTCTGCAGAAGTACTGCTGAGGAACAGCAAGGGCAGTTGTGGAGGGTTTAGAAAGTGCAAGAAGCAACTTTAAAGTGGAAGACAGGTGTTGGTTTCAAACAACTAAAATTGCCTTCTGAGCAGAGAAACTGGCCAAAAAGGATGACTTGAGCAAAGACTAGATCAGGAATTCAGATCCTGCATGGAATATTGCATATTAGTGGGGACACCTACCTTGTGATAATCACCACTGGCCTGGTTCAGTTGATTTGGGGGTCTCACGGTTCAGGCTGAAGGGCTAAAGCATTCAGAATAGTTTGGTCAGGCTGAGGCTGGAGCTCGGGTTGTAAGACTCTCCCCCTTGTGGGATCCCAGTACCCATGAGCGAGGCTGAGCCCAAATATCTACACTGTAATTTTTTAGCCCTGCAGCTGACCTGGTCTCTGATGCTCAGTGCTGCAGGGTGTTTTAATCTCTGTGTAGATCTATCTAGTACATTCACACCCAACCAGACATTTCCAACAACTCTAACTCCTTCATAAAGCTATAGAATGGGCATGGATGCTCAGAAATTTTCCATCAATGTTGCAGTTTCTGCAAAATCAAAATTTTTCAGAGGAAAATATCCTCTGAATTTTCCAGGATAAATAGCTGCCTCTCCTGTGATTGAACTGATGTGGTGCCTTACAGGAATAGCATGACTCTGAGATGTTGTCTGGATAGGGAGCCTGACCCATAGAGGAGAATGGAGGCTTGACGTATACAAATGACAACTTCCATACAGCATCACAGCCCCTTAAGGAAACACAGATTAATGATGCATCACGCCAAAAAAATATATTTGGGTTTGGTTAAACAAAAGAAACATCAATGACATTTTGATGTTTCTGAACCATTTTTTTTAACTTTACATTCCTTGAAAAATGTTGATATTTTGACTTTTTCATCCTGAATCAGTACGAAAACAAAATTTAAACTATCAGAATTTTCCTTACGATACCATACAGCACTTCCTATTCAAGTCTACTTTATTCTCTAGGTGATATCACCCCAACTCTAACATGTGCTCTGCCTGGAGCAGTCCTTCAACAACTCACCCACTGGGTTTCTTTTGTGGTCACAAGTTCATCACAGCCTCAGCTCAGAACTGCACCCAGTCTTATGATGTCTCAGTAGGCCCTACCCTAAGGATTGGGGCCCTCAGGACCAGCAGTTCTGTCCATTTGGTGGATCAGGAAGAAGTCCTTGGGTCAGTTTAAAACCAGGTTATTTATCCAAAAATCCTTGTTCTGTCTGTTGGGCCCTAGAAAATCTAGTTTGAACTAGTTCAATCCCGTTATCGAACTATTAACTGGAGTGACTCACAAGGGGCTGGCTTCAAAAGACTGATAACAGAAGTAGTACATTAGCATCCTCCACTGACTAGAGCAGGTATAGATAATGCTACACTGGAACATACACAATTGCATTTTAATAGAATGGATCCCAAAGATATTAACCCTAACTCCACAAGGTTTATCTTAATTCACCAAAGTTTACCTTAATTCCATCAGGTTTTTTTCAGGTTATTAAGGAGGTTGTCAGTCTATCACAAGACTGGAGTCAGGCTAACTAGGTCCACCTGATTCTGAGGAAGCCTCTGATTATGTGAATTTGTAACTCTAGTGAAGGAATTGCTACTTGGTAATCTACATGTTATTTAACCTGAAATTCATAATTTCTAAAAAAAATGCTACATTAAGAAAAATTCATCCCGCAGGAAAAGGCATTGTATCTTTCTGCAGAATGGCACTCAAACTGTGGCTGTACCATTGCTATATTGATTAGACCATAGATTAAACCATGGGATTCAGTGAACCATGTAAGATTGTTTATGGATAACCACTAATGGTAGAAGGCCCAAAGACAAATCATAGATGACCAAAGTCAGGCTAATTTGCAAAGATCAATGTTGTGACTGCATTCATTTATCATCTCAAATACATGTACATGGTAATCAATGGTAATCCATCTCTTTCCCACAGGTCAATTAATCTTTTTTAATTTTGTAAGGCTAACCATACTAGTACGGTACTCTTCAGAATATTTGTAAGATTTTTTTCCATAAAGATCAAATGCCCCAAATTTATCATTCAATCACATAATGCTGGAGAAGAGGCCTAGTGGGAGTAGTCACTGACACCGGAGGCCAGCTAGCTATCAATCCTGACTTCCTCTCTGCCTCATACTTCCAGGTGATACATTTTAAATATTGTGACCTGTGATAATTTAAAATCCAGTCAGGTAGCAAAATTTTAGAGCTGGTTATTGGTTTATGAAGCTGAACAAATTAATCCTGTAGGATGATGGAAAGAGCAAGATGATTGCAAGACCTGAATGAAGCTTGTTTCCCTTCATACAGTTTTGAGCCTGCAAGTATACATATAGATCCACATCTTATGAGAAAGGAGGCTGTGTACAATCTTTGATTAAATAGAAGAAGAGATATGTGAAGCTGAGAGGAGACAACTTTAGCTTGGCAGCAAGAATAACAGCATTTCTGATCACACAGGATCTCCATCTTGATCAGGTAGACCTAATTAACTATCCTTCAAAAAGCACCTTCTCCTAGCTGGAATATACGGTCCTCTGAGATCTCACAAATTAGCCTGATAGTAAAAGAACAAATCTGAACTGGCCTTGGAATATTCCCCAGTGTGCAAATAATCTAAAGGAGTGCAAATTTCTGGATTGTTTTTGCTTTACCATTTTCCATCCCTCTGTCTTCACTTGCATTGGCTAGCTATGAAAATGAAAGCCCAAGAAAACTTTTTGTCCTAATAGACAACTCAACTGTGAATGTGCTGCACTACAATAACAGAGCAAAGGGATAAGGAACATCAAGAAGTAAATATCTATAATGGGAATATTAACAAAGACAGCTAGTTATTGGTACTCCATGATAAAAATACAATTTATGGCAGTGGCTCCCAACCTGTGGCCTGAGAGCCAAAAGTGGCCCTCAGGGGCTTTCAAAGTGGCCCCCAGCTCCCCTCCTGCTAGCTGCAGAAAGGAGTCACAGGCTAAGGACCCAGGTGGAGTGCATTTCCGCAGGGCTAAAAGACCAGTACAGGCTTCTTGCTGTCTGTAGCAGGGAGCACAGCAAAGCGCTCTGCCTAGGTCCATAGGTGCTGGAATCCCTGCTGGAGAGAGAGGGAGGGGAGCACTGATCTTCTATCTCCTTGGCTGCAGAAGGGAGACACTGCCCTGGATCCGGGTGGAGTGCACAGGGCTACAGGACACATGCAGTTTTCCTGCTGCAGACAGGGAGACGGGCAATCAGAGAGGAGGCAGCCTCATCACTGAAGTCTCATAGACTCATAGACTCATAGACTCATAGGTCAGAAGGGACCAATATGATCATCTAGTCTGACCTCCCGCACAAGGCAGGCCACAAAACCCTACCCATACACATTTATAACAACCCCGAACCCATGACTGAGTTATTGAAATCCTCAAAAGTGAGATTTGAAGACCTCAAGCTGCCTTCTGTCTGGCTGCAATGAGGGTGAGGGGGCTGATGGCAGAGACTGGTGGCCCTTCAGGGTTGTAAAAAATGATATCTGTGGCTCTCAAGCCAAAACGGTTGGGAACCATGGATCTATGGTGTATTAATTTATAAACTTATGCTAGTAGAAAAACATTTTAGCCGATAGTTTAGCAAATTAGCATCTTACATAAGGTAAATATTGCCACTGTTTTCTGACCGCATAAACTAATGTCAAATATCCACACTAATAATATATTTGCACACATATAGCATCTTTTATCCAAAGCACATTTAATAGATGGTTAAATTATCTGTATTTTAGAGAGAGAAACTGAGGCATAGAGGTGAATCTTGAGTTCCATTTCGTCTAATGATCTAATCACTAGATGATGCTTTCAGTATGGCATTTTGAGAACTCTGGGTGAGAACTGTCTTTGAAAACATGGGCAGCTGTTATAACGAAGCTTTCTTCAAAGCACCATTGGCTCAGAGATGGATTTCTCTTGAAAGATAGAGGACTATTTGTGCTATGCTACGTAAACTGCCCATATTCTGCCCTTACTTAGTCCCTGTGTCGCTTGGATGATTGCAACATTTAAATAATAATACGTTGCTGCTTTTCATCTGAGGAACACAGAGTACTTTAGTGAATTCAGCCTTTGCTCATTGTATTGAGGGGGAAACTACAGTATAGTGAGAACAGGTGCTTTGGTTCATATCTTACAGGAATATTATGGCAGAGCTCCCAGTTCCCAGTCTTATGCCATAATAACGAGGCCATCTTTTCTCCCAATAGACAAGTGTCACTAAGTGGCTCTCATTCAAATTAAGTGGAGTCTGCGTTATGTTTTAGATTCGGAGACGTTGATGTGTTTAGTTTTCTGATACAGCCTAGTTGTCAACATTTAAAACATTTCTTGGAAGGGGAAAAATCATCTTGAACATAAGGCATTCTGTATTGCACATACTTGCCTATACTTGCACATAACTCCTCCTCCCCTCAAAACTGAGGGGTTTTTTAATATTGCTGATTGGAAGAGCAGTCACTCTCACCTTGGAACCTGGTCCACTGGCAGCATGTATCAATTATCCTTTAACATTTATGTATAATTTAAAATTATTTTGAATAGTGTCACACCTTTTTTTGAAAAAAATAGGTTGTTGTAGAAGAGGCAGGCCATTACCACCATTTGGAATGCTTGGTCCCTCCCATCAGCCAACGTAACTGAGAAAATTTCTTGTTTCGCACCATGACCATCCTTTCCCTTTTTAAAGATTATGCCGAGGATGGTCAAACATGGCAGAAAAAATATAAAAAGAGGAAGCAGTGTTTAAAAAAACCCAAAAAACTCTGTACATAAGTATAAGTAAAAGTACAATGGGCCTTTAAATAGTTTTAAAGCAGCTTGCTGGCTGCTCACATGTCTATAGCTGCCAGTGTAATTACTTCCTTTGCCCTGCAGGAGTCCTGGGAAACAAAGAAGGGGCACTAGCTTAGAACTTCATAAACTTAGGTTCAAGTCCCTGCTCTGCCACCGACTTCCTGGGTGACTTTGGAAAAGTCACTTAGTCTCTCTGAGCCTCATTACCTGTAAAATGGGGATAATAGCACTTCCCTACCTCACAAGGGTGTTCTGAGGATAACTATATGAAAGTTCAACACATGTTCAGATATTATGATAATGAGGGCCCCCTAGGTATCAGAGATAGATAAAAAGCAATTAAGGCTCTGTTATGAGAAAAGTTTACCTTTGCATCTTTTCATTTAAAGGGATGACATCAACATAAATCCCAATTACGCCTGAATTCTTTTACCCACTGTTGCCACAAATAACACCTAAAATTACTATTACTGAAAGAAAAGTAGAGAGAGGAAATGTATTTTTCTATTTTTTATTTTACTTTTGTCATTTGACGCTACTTTGGGTAGTCGGTTCCCCCATTCAGCCAGTTAGTTTTTCCTTTTTTTCTGTGCATCTTTTACAGAGCAACAGGGGAGAAAAAACATTTTAAAAAACAGGGAAATGTGATTGTCAAGCCAGAGAAATTGGCAAAGGGACTCAGGAGCAGGTACAGTACCTGCAATTGCATTTAGTACTGTCTAGATTTCAAGCTAACAGTGTCCCTTTAAAATCCTATAAAAGAGCTTTCACTTGTGCAGATGGTATTCATTTGGCAGATCACCCTGATGTTGGCAGCATCACAGGGGTCATATTTGTATACAGATGGACTGTTCTTCATCAGTTTCTTCTATGTGGTTCTATTAGAATGATTTTCCTTCAGTAATAGGTAGGCATATTATATTTTTCCACCCTATTCCTTGTCAAACATCATACTTAGCCTGGCCATTGAAAAGCATATTGCATACTTTGTTTGCCTCTGAAATCCTTGTTGCCTGTGTCCCTGTTATGGGAATGCAGTGTGAGGACTAGCCAGAGCAGTGGATCTCAGATAAATGTTTGCTGTGGCCGCATATGCAGCCACAGCAAATTCACAGTGGCTGCAGTTTTGACAGTTTAAAATATTATATTAGAGACAGTCCAGTTAAGTGGTTATTTGGAAGTGTCAAGTAAATAAAACACATTTTTTCAGTGTACAGGATAATATATACACTACTAATAGCACAAAAGTTACACCATTATTACTAACTATATCAATTTAAAAGTTGGTTGTAACAACTTTCTTCATACCTTTTTTGTAACAAAGTAGTTGTAAATATCCATGAACTATTTTTTTACTCCAAAAGTTGTTCTGGCTGCACATGAAGTCCCTTGTGGCCACCATAGCTGCACTTAGCAATCACTGAAGTAGAGGATTTTGTTTTATACATTTGGAGGAATCTCAAGAATCCTGAAAACATGGCAGCCAAAAGGACATTATTATGGGAAGATAAAAAATTAAAATCCAAAACATCTTTTCCCTGAATTCAGTTCATTCCTGTGTACACCCCACAGGGGAAAGCTGCTTCTTTGTGGCAGAAGTTCATGTGCATTGATCACTGCCCCATAATGCAAGCCCTAAAGCTTGTGTTACATGCTTATATATGAAGTGGACCTTCAGGGGAACTGGGAGGTAGTGGGATATGGAGATTTCAAATCTAGGATACTAGATCATATCCAATTATAGTGACCACAAGTTGTTACCATCAGTTTAGTGAGTTATGTGAAATGAACTTATTGTTTAGTTGGGAGATGTCTATATAATTTAAAGCACCAATACTCATTCCCACTGGCAATCTCAATACAGAGGTAATGGCCTGAATAGACATCTCATCCATAAAAGCAGTTCTTTTGGGTCTGATTTAAGACACAGTGGCAGGACTATCTGGGGGACAGAACTGCCTTGTTTATACAGCATTTGTTCTGTTAATAAATAGAGAACTTTTGTCTCTAGT
Organism: Mesoclemmys tuberculata; assembly: GCA_007922155.1. Lineage (NCBI taxonomy): Eukaryota > Metazoa > Chordata > Testudines > Chelidae > Mesoclemmys > Mesoclemmys tuberculata. Next base: position 35,129,383 of record ML675601.1, on the reverse strand, counting down.
GCACTCCGTGCCTTTCAAAATACGTAAAAGCAATGCACCTGTCTTTGAAATGCAACCGAGAGTTTCTCAATTCCCATGCTGCCGCTGCTTTTCATTGAGTTATTACTTTTCCTTGCTAATCTAATGCCATACAATCTTAAAAATTCACATAGTGCAATTCTTTCACTATGACTATTACTTAGAATGATATGTTGCTTAGTACATGCATTTAGCAAAAGATACTTTTGTACTGCATACAAATAAGGTCAAAGTTAAAATTACTATAGGAACCTTACCATTGCATCTCTTCACACTTATCAATAAAATGTTAACATTACCACCTCAATAACGTAATTTTTGTTATATGATACCTTATAAACATTCCTCTCTCAAAGAAAGTACAGTTTGATAGGAAGCCAGAAAACATTGTTTTGAATTATAAAAGGAAATGCTTTTTTTATTAAAGTGTTTGTTGTTTCCAAGTTCTAAATTAGAAGTATTTTTGTTCATTGTTTAGTTTATTTCTTATTTCCTTTTTAACCCCTTGACTACTTTGTGGACAAAGGGCTTGATCCAATGCCCAATGAAACATTTTAAATTGAATCAGGCACATAGTGAGTTTGTCCAGAGTCACAGCATCCACAGCTGAGTTGAGTAACTGTGTGATTGATCATACTGAGTAACAGTCATAGATAGCAAAATTGCTGAGTGCAGCTAAATTTTGCTTTTGTAAAAATACAAAAGCATTTCTAAACTTTGTTAATTTCATATCCATCTGGTAAGTCTTCATAATCAGTCTCTAATTATCTACTTTGTAATGCTTTTCTGGTTACTCTGTCACCACAGGAATTTTTCTTTGCATAGAATTCTTGCTTGAAGCCTTGGAAAATTGTACATGTTGCTATATATGCTTGGCTACAGCTGGTTCCTGGGGTGGGGGGAGGGATAGGGTATTTTTCCCATCACATTTCTACACAAATAGATGAACTGTATTCTGCTGTTTCAGTAAGAGTATTTAAAGACACAGGAACAGTTTAAAACCAAATCTCCTTATGAAGCCCCAGCTATAGTGAGAAAAAGTGACCTGGGTGGTAGTGTGTTATCAGGAAGAAGAGAGTGCTTGCCATGTTAGGTGTTTCCCCCCTCCCCCCAATGACTTAGAAATCTTAAGTTCTGCCACCACTAGAAGTCTCTTCAGTTCTGAGGTGTAGGTTATGTCTTGCTGCGTCAGTTCTGAGCTAACACGCCAGTCAGAACATGAGATGTCTGTATTTAGGACCCTGAATGCAGCCTTCAAAATCCGCTGCTCCTGCTTCCTCAAATGGTTGAAGGCTTTGGGTGTCCCCAGAAGCCTCTAAGACAATGGAGATTGTACTATTATGTCAGCTCCCCTTTAATAGATGAGGAAACAGAGGTTAGGCGACTTGCCCAAGTGACTCAGGAGCACAACAAGAAGTAGAATATAAGAATTCCTTGCCCGAGGCCCAAACCCAATTTACTGGATGACGTGGCCTTTCAAAAATTTACCATTAAAAACACAACATTGGCAACAGATGGGTTTAAGAAAGAGACATCCTCCTGCCTTTACCACCTCAATACACTGATGATAAACACCCCATTAGCTAGTGAGCCTAAAACAAAAAGAAAAATTACACATATGCATCTCTCACAGCTTTCTAGTGTACCAGAAGAGGGAGAGAATTTCAGATCCAGGAACTTCAGTCGTAATTTTCTGCCATTCATCTCCAAAAGCTAAAGTTTACTTTGGCCAAGACAACAACAAAAATTATCTTATCCCTCACCATCACCAAAATGTAGATGATCAGGTAAAATGGGACCTGAATTCTAACCATCCCAGTTATCTGCTTTTGCTGAATCAAAACCATCCCCTCTTACCCATCTCCTAATTTCAACCCAAAGCAAAGGCAATGCAGCAATGCCTGGGAGGAATTATCCTGAATAAGTGCAAAGTACCAGGCCCATTTACAATAATTTCCCTCCTAATTCCTAAAGGAAATCAAGAATGACAGAGGCAAACTGAGGGCACATCTAGCCTCTATAACCATTTGCTAGCATTGTTGTCTAATGAGGTTAGAGGCATCCATAGTTTAACATTCTGTTTAATGGCAGTGTATGTAGCTGTATATCCATATTTGGGAGCAGTGTAGTTCCCCATTTGTGTTGCTTTGGACTGAAAGAGATAACAGAAACTTTGAGACTCAGTAAGGAAGATGAATTCAAATGACATGTCAAGATGGGACCCCAGCTCACCTGTAGAAAAAGCTACATGCAGGGGTGTGAGAGGCAGTTTCTGCTCCAACTGTCCTTGCTGCTTCTTCGGATAAAAACAGTTTAATCACATTGGGCTGGGCTCTGCCCTTGTCCTGTATGGCTGTGCAAGTGAAGTGGCTGGGTAGGACTTAACTGTATTGTGGCTCTCTCTCTCTCTCCGTGGGCAGGGATGGAGAAGAGAAGGGGCTATATGCAAGGAAATGGTGAAGGGTAGGGAGCAGGCAGAGTCATGGCACCAGCTGGGCTGATATAAAGGAGTGCTGCTGTGGAAGTGTGCCTCACAAAGTTCCTCCTCTCATGGTGCAGCTAGATATCCTCCTTGACACAGGGCAGTGTCTAAAGCCAAATATGGGTTCTCATCTTCTGCTATACACTGCTCTGGCTCTGCAAAGGGTCCTGAAAATGACAATAAATGTAATGTATGCCCCTTTTAAGGCCCCTTTGCACTTCCACAGCAATGTAAAGCAGCTTCAGTGTAAATGAGAAATCTGCCCTGGGCTCTTTACTTTGCAAAGATCTGGCAGACTTGCAGGGCAAGAATTTCAGTGAGCACTGGGTATTTATTTCTTGAAAAATGGTAAGAGAGAACTTGTATTGCAGTAGTCAGATTTGAGAGTGTTCCTTCACTATTTCCAGGCTGTAAATATCTCTTCAGGGATAAAATGTAACTTTCAAGGTCACACAGAGAAAACTATATTTATTTTTGACACATTGAAATAATTGTTTCAGAGGCTATTTTAAATTGTGTAATTGCAAAAATTAAAGCCCCTGAGGCGCTCATCATGCTCAGGTGTTTCTGAGGTTTTTTTACTATCTGCATTTGCATTTTGCCTAACAAACCTAGCACACACTGAATATTTTAAAGATGTGACTTATTACTGTGAGTTAGTGGTAAAGTTATATTTTAAAACAACATGCTGAAAATCTTTCACTTGAAAAGTCACCTTTTCTTTATGACATTTTCTGTTATTCTGCTGTCAGCCTTCCTAATGTTTAGTGCTCCCTCTGTATACTTACAAGAGGGTTTTATTGCAAATAAGTCTAATCACTATGCAAATTAAGTAATTATTTGGTGAATATTAACCTTTTTTGTTCCCTGCACAATAATAAATTTGTCTTTTGCATTTTCTCTGCATTTTTGAAGGTAGTGTAGCAATTAGAATACATTTAAAGAGCCCTTATTTACATGCAAATTGTCAAGATGAAGGAGACTATTAGGATATGCAAAATAATGTGTTTTTCAATTTCATAGGTATTTGTTATTAGTATAAATATCTTCTGACATAATTTAATTCTGACATATGTTATTGGGGATATTGGATGTAATTTCTGATTTAAATGACTTAAGTGCAAGGTACTTTTTGTTTTCCTGGTATTTTTGTTCTTTAATTCTAAGGTAAACCAGAAAGATTTCATCAGTATGAGGTTAATCAAGTTGCCTGTGAATAATGTATATAATTCATATTGTTTTCTGTTAGACAGCATTCTGGTAAGGAATTGTTCATTTTCCAGAGTGCAAAAAGCACCGGTGTTTATTTGATCTGATAGAGTAGTATTAATTGAATGTATCGACAAACTCTACCGTTTTTTATTCAATAAATTATTCAATTAATCATTTTTTCTAGTGTTAGATTAGCTCCAGCATTCACTCAGAGGAATAAAGCTGACACAGACGCTGGTTTCTAGCAGTCTGTAGCTTGGCAAAACAGATTCTTTCTGATCTCTTTCGGTCAGAATTACAGCCAGCATTTTACTGTTGATCACAGATTAAATATGTCTATTTTTCTTCCTCTCAAAAATAGATGCTTAAATTTTCTCTGTGTTTCTCAGAACCCGTTCTGAGCAAATTGAAGTTTATTGTAGAAACACAGCTTTCTTCTTTGAGGGGCGGGTAGAGGAAATGGGGTATGATCTAATTTTTATTGAAGTCACAGGGAGTCTTTCCATCACATTGGGACTGTGCCCTTGTTGCGCCTGGACTGAACTAAGCCTAATTCGCCTCTGGCAACCTTGCCAAATTTGATATGTATTCCAATCTGCAGTTTAAAAAACATTTGAGAATAATGGTGTAATTAAGGCAGAAAACGCTTTCCTACTTAAGCGCTTGCCTTCTCAAAGCTCAATAAAACAGTATTTTCCTTAAGATATCTTTCCAATGCAGTCCTCCTGGACAGTCAGGCTACTGAACCGGCACTGACCACTGTCCATTTCTCACCAAAGACTGCTCGGAAAAGTACAGGATGGTTGAGGGATGAGGTGGCTGCACTGCATTAAATACTTCAGCAACATCTGTTTGTATGTACGAAGGCAGTGTGTCTTTCGTCATTCATCAGGAAAATTTGAATAAACTGCCATTGGTCGCTTTATTGTACAAGGAAAAGCTTACATTTAGAGGTCAGAATGTCCTTGCAGAAGCTGATAAATTTGGTCAGGAATCAGACGGCAGACAGGATCCTAGACAGAGCTGATGATGGCAGTGATCAGCAGGGGTGTAACCAGTCAGACTGGAGGACAAAGGTTAGAATTAAAGCCAAAGGATGTGATGCGCTACTTGCATTCCACCGGTGTCATAAACGTGCGTGATCTAAACATTGAATTCAATGAACTGATATGAGGAGAGGGTCATTTTTTTCAGTATAGAAAACAGAATTGTGGTGCAAAGGATCCGGTAAAAATAAAAAGATAAAGACTCTATCAGGTTTGAGATTGAGAAAAAGAATTCACAGGGGCCAGGAAACCGTTTATTTTACATCACTCTGTTGGGAGGCAGAGTTTGCCCCTCACCTCCATCTGGACAGGGAAGGGATGAGCTCACAGATATTGGGAAAATTTTAACTATAAGGATAGTTAAGCTTTGGAATAGGCTTCCAAGGGAGATTGTGGACTCCCTGTCATTGGAGGTTTTTAAGAACACATTAGACAAACAGATGTCAGGGATGGTCCAGGTTTACTTGGTCCTGCCTCTGTAGAGGACTGGACTACATCACCCCATGATGTCCCTTTCAGCCCTACATTTGCATGATTCTGTGTCTCACCTCTGGCTTTGAACCAACCTTGGGCGACACAAAGAGAGCAGAGGACTTTGCCTACTGTCCCATTGCCTCCTTTCTGCTCCTGATGCCATCCTCTCATTGGCTCCTTGCCAAGCATTGCCCTAAAACTTCTTCCAGAACATTTCAATGTTTGGAAGGAAACCCATGAAAGAAAGAGGATGGCTCAGAATTACCTTATTTAGGGAAATCTCCCCAGGTTTACAGGGGGTGAGATGACAGAGAGAAGCAATCACCCATGTGATTCTGCATGCTTACCCAGCTGTGAAGCTCTGATCTTGTTATACTGGTGTTTGGAGCCACTTCCATGGGATTATGGGGGGGAAGGACCATACTGTAGAGATGCTGCTTCTCCTGTCCTCATCCCCTGGCTGATTTCCACTGAGTTTTGCATATAGTCCAAAGAACGTAAAGAGCTGTTGTAATTGATTAAGTTTCAGATTTTGTTGCTACAATTGTACACACTTTTATGACTAGTAATGATTTTTACTTGGCTTGCTTGTGAACATGGGAACTGAGAATGTTTCCTGGTTCAAAGACAGAAGACAGGTGTGTATTACAGGACAGTAGGCACTGGAATTTGGTAACTGGGCTATAACTATTATATCAGACTACTATGAAGTCCATTGTCCAAATATGGCCACTGCTGCTGGTCGCACACTACTAAAATCTCAAGGGGAATGGAGAGGAGCCACTTTTGCTTAGTCTTCTCCATAATGAAGTAGTTCTAGGGACTTTGTCCTGAAATACTTGTTGTCAGTCCTAGCAGGCTGTGACATAAATCTAAAATTGGTACTATGGAGGAGTGAGGATGCAACCAAATAAATGATAAAGGAACAGGGGAAAATTGCTTCAAAAACAGATGGCAAAACAGCAGGATAAAAAATGTTTGACTTAAGTTAAATCAAACCGTTAGGTTTTGGTTTCAAATCAGAATCAATTTAGAACAAAACTAAATGAAGTCATGCTGAGAGAAAGGCATTGTTAATATTTCAGCCCAGTATTATATTAATATACAGTACTGGAGTATCGCAGAGAAGATAAAGGCAGTCTGTTTGGATATTTTAGTGACATCTGATACAATTTGAAATGAAATAAAATCAACTCTGTTTAAATAAGCGATTCATGCCAAGTCAGTATTTAATGTTTTCAAGGCAAATCTCAAGCTGTTTAAAATGACTTGATTTTGTGCCTAAATGTTTCTTAAAGTTGTGAATTTAGATTCTCTCCTCCACTCTTCAACTCTCTCTTCCTCTTCATCAGAGTTATCTGTTCTCCTTTTGTCTTCCGGTTGATATCCTTGACAGCCATTAGGAACTAAAGTCCAGTTTTAGACTCCACCAGAATCCACAGAACTACTGCCAAACGCTGTGGGTGCCTAAACTCACTCAGAGCCTAGGTTTTCAGGGTAAAAGTTCCTTAGGAGCCTATGTTTCTGCCTTTGGGCATGTACACTGCTGCCTCAGTCTAGGCGTCTGGACACCTATTTCCTGCCTAATCCCCAGTGTGAGCCATGAACAAGGGGATGATAGGCGGTCAATCGCCTATCTCACCTGCGGGGCCTGATGTACTAGGCAGCCTGTGAGCACCCCTCCTGGATCAAGTTCCATTCAAAATCTGACTGGTGCTGGGTGCTTTATAACTTTTAGACCAGTGCTCAGAGGATTCTCGTGCCATGTAGGAGACCCAGGTTCAAATTTACCCTCAGGCAGCAAGGGAAAGAAAGGACTTGAATAGGGATCTCCCACCTCTCAGGAGTGGTGCTCTTATCACCGAGCTATGGGATATACCTCATCGGGGGCTCCCTCCATCTCTCCTGTTTGAAGCTGTTCCACTATGAATAAATATGTAAAGAGTCATTGGGCCAGAGAGAGAGAGCATGTGAGAGAATGATTCTGTAGCCTGGAGGCTAGGACTCCCAACGTCCAGTCTTAAAGAGTGCTGCAGTCACTCCAAAAGAAAACCCCTTTAAGTTATCATAGATGACGACCTTCTTCTTGAACCCAAACCAAATGTCAGGCCCAGCACTACTGCTCCTCCTCCTCCAGCCAGGCTTTGACTGGAACCTGATCCAGTAGGTATGCTCAGAGGCTGCCGACTGCATCAGGCCCTGCATGTGAGATGGGTGGGTGAACACCTATTGTCCCTGGTTTGTGGCTCATCCAGTGTAGCACATGTGGCAGTTTGGGCTAGCCACCCAAATACGTATCCACACAGTCTGGGTGGGTACAGACTCAGACAGCTAGCCCAAGCTGCAGTCTGTGCTACCCTGGCTATGTTGCTATTGTTATCACTCTACTCAAGTAGAACTAGCTTCCTGTATGTACCGGCCCAGACGTTCTGGGGACATACTTGAATGGCTAGCAAGCTGCTGCCTGTGCTACACTGCTATCTTTAGTGGTCTAGTTCAAGAGCAGCTAATGTGGGCAGTGGTGTGGTGGGGGGGCAGGCCCCTGGGCACCTGCCTTCAAGGGGACGCCGGGCCAGCCCTTCACCATGCACAGGAGGCGGGGGGCACAGGAGGCTTTGAGGGGCTCAGAGCTTCCTGCGCCTCTGCCCTCCAAGAAGGTCCAACACAGAGCGCACTTACCCACTGCTACAGCCCGGCACTGGTTCAGATGGGGTGGCCTCACCCCCTGCCTGGGGCCAGGCAGGCCCTTCTTGATGCATGGGTGGAGACGGGGGGCGCAGGAGCGGAAGTGGGAGCAGCCAACCCTCAGCCTCCTGTGCCCCCTGCCTGTCGTAAAGGGCTGACCTGGTGCCCCCCTCCCCCAGGCTGGGGGGGTGAGGCCACTCCATCTGAGCCAGTGCCAGGCTACGAGGCTGGAACAGCGGGTAGGTGCAGGGGGGGCACATCGGGCTGGCCCTTCACGCCGGGTGGGGGTTGGGGGTGAGGCTGTCCCACCCAATTGGCACCAGGCTGCAGGGCTGCAGCGGGAAAGGCAGGTTCTGTGTGGCAGGTAAGCGTGGGGAGGAGGGAGAAGGCAGAGCCAAGCCTACATTTGTGCCCCCCCCTGCACGTCACACCCTCCCCCTGCAGGCACAGACCCCCATCCCCAGGGCAATTGGGGGGTGGTGCCGGGACCCCTCCTGCCTTGCACGGGTGGGGGGGTGGCGTGAGGCGTGAGGGCGCAAATATAGGCTTGGCCCCTGGGCACCGGAGACTTTCCGTACAGCACTGAATTGGATACATCTATGGGCAGGTCTATGCTAGAAGTGCTACTGTAGCGTGTCTGGTGAAGACGCTTTATGCTGACTGGAGAGCGCTCTCCCATCAGCATAATTACTCTGCTTCCCAGAGAAGGGGAAGCTACGTTGGCGGGAGAGCCTCTCCTGCTGACATGGCACCAGTAGGGACAGCGCTTAGGTGGCTGTAACTTGTGTCACTCAAAGGGGATGTCTTTTTCATACCACGGAGTGATGCCAGGGAGATCGACTAAAGCGGTCACGTAGACCTGCCCTCAGTGAGCTAGGAATCACACCTCCCAGCTCAAATGCAGACACAGCCTCAGAGTGAGTCCCTTCCGTAGTTAACACTGAAACACGCAAAAGGCTATGTTCAGTATTTCATTATAAAATGAATTGGGTAAAAAGAGAGGATCATATAAAAGTTACTGTCACAGGCTCCTCTATCCTGTTAGCATTTGCTCATTCTGCTGGTAGAGGGTTAAGTACGTTCTGCTGACAAACTGATGCCGGGGATCCAATATGGCTGTAAGAGTGGTGGGGGGTTCGCTCTCTGGGGAGAGTAATCCTAGGAGAAGAAACGTGTAAGCAGTCAAACCAGGACAAGTTTGAACTGATCTTGGTTACATATCTGCTTGCTTTATTTTATTAATAAAACCAACCCTCATGAAAGGGGAGAGTTTGGACTCTACATACTGTGTGGATTGTGTTGTGGAGCAGGTTGGAAACAGTGTACAGTGTTTATCTTGTAATAAATCAGAGACATAAAAGACCAGGGCTGCAGCTGGCGAAATTGTCCTAGCTCCACTGAAGTTAATGATGTTATGCTCGTTTGCACCAGCTGAGGATCTGGCCCATTAGCTCACTCAGGGTTTGAGTCTTGGATGGGACATGTATAAAATATTATTTGGTAAGTTTAAGCAGATTATGGGAGATAAGAGTGGTGCTACAATGTAAGATAAATAAATATTTAAGAAAAAACATGGAAGAAATGTATTCTAATTTACTGACATTCTTGGCCTACATAAAGGATGCTGTGCCATTTTATTAAATCAGCCTCATGATTGGAATCTCGATTATTGCCCTATTTCCACAGGGACGCCTTCAACATAACCCTGTAGAATGTTGGCACATTCTGCTCCTTTGTACCTTGTCATCGAAATTTAAATCCTGACCTGCTGGACTGATTTTTGACCTTGTAGATAAGAAAAGCTCAGAGACAAGCATGGTGGTGAATGTATCCATGTGCAGAGTTGGGTGTGCTCTTTCTAGAGTTTCAAGTGGGGAAAACTGAACTCAGTTAACTTTTCACCCACTAAGACTGTTGTACATACCTGTCTGGATAGGTTCAGCAATGTTCATAGCTTATTTCTATCAGCAAGCTTTCCAAGATTAGTCTTTTCCCACTGTCCCTAGCCTATTTAAAAATATAAAATACCCAAATAAAAACTGTAACAAGAAATACATGAAACAATCTGTATTTCTTCCTATGCAGATGCATTTATTTTCTCTCGTTTAATGTTGTCTCATTCCCCACTGCTACCCACTATAGTCTGTTATTGTGTTTATCCTTTGAGGATCTGGGACTTCGCTTGTACAAAGTATAATTTACACTTCCCTGTGCCGCCTTTCCCATATTTCGCCCTGAACTGATTTATTAAAAATAAATGTAAAGATGTGACTATACCTACTCACAGTCATGTAATATATAACTAACAGAGAGAAAAGTCTCAGTTAGTAAGCAAGTGCGCAGCTGGTTAATATTCTTCAGCCTACTGTTAATAGGAAAGTCAGTCAGAATATATCAAAATGAAATACAGCATTGGCAAGATTAAACAGCCGTGGATTTGCACTTGTAATAAAACCGCTACATAGCATTTAATCCACATGTAATTGGGAATAGATAAGGCTGGAACTGAATGATTGCACAGAATCTGCATAACACCGATGCGGTGGGGGGAGCAGAGGAGAGTGGCCCAGAGCACTCAGGGCATCGTTTAAGAAGGCTCTGTCACCTGAAGCTTGGCGCCTCCACCTTGGAACAAAGAGTCATTCTACATCATTTCATTGTGGCATGTGAGCAGAGAGTGACATGCTGATGAACTTGATAAAATAACTGGGGGGCCTGACTGCGCAAGAGCTTTGAATGTTGCTAGCCATTCTAAGCCTTAATGGAATCAAGTAAAAGAAGGCTGAGTGTGGAGATGTGGTGGTGATGCTTTTCACTTTTCCTTATCTACCTGCCAGTTGATCTTTAAATTAGTTAGATTTATAGACTTCCGTGATCAAGCTAACAGAGAGGCCTTCCAAAAGGGCCCAATCAAACTGTAATATGCAGCACTTGAGTAGTAGGAATAAAAATGGTCATTTTTCTCACCATCTTCTTGGCCTTGATCAGCCTGAACTCTGAACTCCTGAGGTACGTCAGCTAAAAATCCTCTTTCCGTACCCTGTCTTAAAGTTAGAGCTTGTTGGAAAATAGGTTTTTCTTCCTGCTCAAAAAAAAAAAAAAAAAAAAAAGTTGAGATTTTTAAATAATTCCAACCAAAAACTATTTTGACAAATTTTATTTCACTCAGGTCTACTTAAAGAAAACTCTTGACTTTTTCCTATTTATTTTATATCCTGAAAGCCATCCAAATGTATTCATTAGATGTACTTGGGTAGGAACAGAACCTTCAGGTATCTACAAGAACAAGCATCAGCAGCATAAAGCATGATCTTTATGCCATGTGTATATGTAGAGCTGTATGGATCGCAATAGGGCTAGGTCACACAACAAAGGCAAGGGGGGCAGCCTGTCTCATCCTTCTGTGAAGTGGGAATCGTTCTGAAATAACTCCATTTATGACCATCCTGGAACAAGGTTTCGTATAAAGCAGCTTAATCTAGGAAATGCAGCTGAAGCATCTGTTGAAGGACATATTTGGTTCTTATGTGCTAGGAAAACCAGAGACTCCAGAATTGTTGTTGCTGTGGGGACAGCTTCATAGGTTCACCTGACCATCTGCAGCCTGTTACAACTTCCTGGCCCAAAAGTTCTTCCCTAATTTAGATTGCCTGGAACAAATATTTGCATACTGAACCCTAACCAATGGGGAAGTGCTTTGCAAAACATTAAAAGCTCTACCACTGATCTATGATTAAGGCTGCTTCAGCAGAAAACTATATTGTGTTTGCACAGACTCGGCATGTGGCCTGGGCTTTGCCAAAACAGACTGTTGCTGAAGATGTGGGTCTTTCTGGTTATGTCTGCATCTGGGAGCAATCCTCCAGCCCAGTCCATAGACTCATGCAAATGCTCTAAAAATAGCTGTGTGTATAGTGTTTTTATGTTGTGGTTCATGCTGGGGCACGGGATCTCAAGCTCCCCACAGTGCCCTCTGGCTTGAAAGCATGAGCCGCAACATTGAAAGCCCCACCTATTTTTTTTAGAGTGCTACCGCAAGTCTGTGGACCTGGGCTGGGAAGCTCACTCCCAGATGCAGTGTAGACATATCCCCAGAGCCACACGGGCTCACCCAGATTGTGATTGTCCCAGGATACAATCCTTTTGGCTAGAAGTAGGCAGGAGAATTAATATGACAATGGATACCTCCTTAAAAATTACTCCCAGAACTGTGTCCTGGGAACTCTCCAGTTCATGGAAAGCTTGGTTCTCCTGAGCAGTGCATGTAGCCAGATAACTCTGCCTCCAGGGACAGAAACTGGACTCAGTGACCTGGCTCAGTTGGCAGCTAAAGAGCAGGGGAGGTATCTCAGAGAAGAGGGACCTCAAACAAGAAAAGATTTGGTTGGACTTTAGAAATCTTTGATTACTTCCTAGCCCATGGAAACCGAGATATCAGTCTCTTTCCCCTTCTGTACATTCCTTTATTCCTTTACTGTTCTTTCTTCCCTTATTAAGACCTCCCTTCCTGATTACCCTCCTGTTCCCCTATTTTCTCTTCTGTGATCACCCATGTAGCCAGTACCAGCACATAGCAGTTCAGTGCCCTGAATAGATGCATAGATGATCTTTTTCACTTTATAGACCTAGTTTATACTTTATAGACCCAGTTTGCTTGCAAGGATATTTCCTAGGCAGCAACAGGCAGATGTTTAGTGAAAGTCCAGACAGCCCATCCTAAAACCAAATGATCAAAGGACCAAATTTCATTACAGAAACCTTTGCCTTCTTTAGCTGGTTTTTGTTTTGTCATGACTCAACTAGCACAAGTCATTTTTATCTGTGGACAAGATTCTGCTTGGCTTTTATGTGGGTGTACAGCATGTGGCAGAAGTAAGGAGCCTCACACCCACCTTTTGCAGTCAGAATTATGGTCTCTCACTGTTCCCCCCGCGGTGCGTAGTGCCTGACAATGCAGGCAGAGACAATCCCTCTGGCTGCCCACACACAGGGAAGTATGCCACCAGTGGCGTATCATGGGTCTCTGGCACCCGGGGGCCAATGTTTGCAATTTCACCCTCCCCCTTGTCCAGAGCCGGCCTGCTGGGGAAACCACCTCCCCCACTTCTGGGGGAGACTCAAGCCATGAGTGAAGTGCCCTTCTTTCCCCCCACTCTCCAAGGAGTGCCCCACAGGTCTGACTCCAGCCCCGCTGTGAGCAGCTGGAGTTTGCATGAAGGAGTCTGTGAGTGCCTCCCAGGGAATTCTGAGGGCCCGGCCAGTGCCCCTACCCCAGGTTGGTGCCCAGGGGCCATGCCCCCCCCCCACCAGTCCACCACTGTATGCCACATCCAGGAATGGCTGCAGTAGTGTACATAAATAAGGAAGGATGGTCCAATGGTTAGGGGATCAGACTGGTACTGGGGGATCCTAGCTTCAATTCTCTGCTCTGCCCCAGACTTTCTCTGTGAGTTTGGGCATATCATTTATTCTCTCTCTACCTCAGTTCCCCATCTGTAAAATGGGAATCATAGCACTTCCCTACCTCACAGAAGTTTTGTGAGGATAAATCCATTGATTAATGAGGTGCTCAAACACTATGGTAATGGGGGCCAGGTAGGCCTCAGAGATAGATTGACAGACATGCACACTCTTGCATGCCAGGAAGGCACTCCCATTGACAAAGTCACACAGCAGGACAGGTACCAAGCTGGGAATAGCGCTCAGGTCTCCTGAATCCTAGTCCAGTAGCCTAGCCTCTGGACCACATGCCTCTCAAATTAGGTAGCTGTGTTACAATATTCCTGAATACTGAAAGGTGAACTAGGAACATTTCTGGCAGAAGTTGTGGGGCAAGAATTTTAATACCTACACTGCTCTTATATGGCACGAGAGTTACACCTTTCTGGTAAGAGAAAAGGACAATCGTTTTTCAAATATATTGTGCTTAGTAACAATTACAATTAAGTGTGGTCTGAAGCCTCTGGTTATAGTGTTTTCTGCCTCTTGCATTATTATTATTTCATAGATGTATAATTTGTTCATTTTACTTTGAGTGATGATGGCTGTTTGTGTGTTTGTGCCCCAGGACTCTATACAAAAAGAGAAGCTGTTTAATAAATGAATTTGGGTTTTTGCATGATTAGGTTTGCTTCTTGCCTCAGTGCTGTTAACATTTTCTCCCATGTTAGACTAAACTTCTTGTTTAATTTTATTTTAAAACTACCAGCATTATATTCTGCTTTTAAATAGGGTTGCATGTAGTAGTGTGACAGGAATTCAGCTTGTGGTGATTACACAGGCACTCTAGGATGCTAACATTACAGAGCAAATGAAAACTAAATTAAAGAAAAACGTTTAAAGGTTTAAGCAAGGACCCACAAATTACTGTAGTTTATATCCCATGTAATCGTAATACTCTGGTTTATTGCATGCGAATATCTCCCTCTAATGGTTGCCCCAGGGACTATGCTAGCCTAATACATGCACCAATTGGAGTTCTCTTTATCTCACTTGGTGCTGATGGTCCCATGTTTAATCTCTATATGATGTCTATATGTGTGTGGCATGGTCCATTACACAACATTAAGTTTCTCTGTCCAGATATATGCTTCAGGCATTATCACTTAATTCACAACGCTTGTTGACCTGTTCTGAGGAGGTCTATAGAAGATATCAGTAGAAAGGGCTGACTATTTGTTTAGCTGGAGAAGAAGAAAGTTGGGGTCCTGAAAGCATCTTTGCTTCAGTGATTCAAATTTGCCAATAACCTTGTTACCCAAATAACAAATATCACAGGATCTTTTTAGGGGATAAGGCAACAAGCTGCATTTATTGTGAATATGGAAACTTGGTAACTAGTATCACAGAAAAATAGTATCAAAGAAAAGAAAAGTATCCACACTGCAACACCATCAATACTGTGCTTTTAACTAAATAGTATCAACAATGCAACCATTACAGAAATAGTATTAACATTATATCAATATTCCAATGACAGAGATTCTTGACACATGTTTCAATTCCAACTTTCATTCACACTCACACACACTGACAGGCACACACAGACAGGGAGACAGACAGACACACACAGGGGTCCCACAGATGTTATAGTTACCAGCCTCTAGGTGCTCGTGGTAGTCACTGGCCAGGTGACTGTAGCACGAGGGTGAGGAGCAAGGTTCTGCCGATGCACATCGGTACTCCTGGCTGGTGTGATGTTGTAGACCCGAACCTCCAGCTTTCATCCTTCTGCCCCATTTTATAGGAAAAGGACCCCATGTATCTCTATGGGTTTTGCACTGTCATGCTGCAACTGCATCTTTGGTGTGATCCTCAATCACCCACATTGTTGTAAGCATGATCAGATTTTGTCCTTTGAAATGGGCTGGCTCTGAAAGTATCAGGGTGGACTCCGCTTCGGCCAGTTGCTATTATCTTCACTCCTTTCTTCTTCCTTCAAATGTTTTTAGGTGAGGCTGGTGTTTTCTTGTCTGGTTTGATGCCCCTCACTCGGACCAATTGTTTAATCACTCCACTCAGCTCAATTGCTCAGCCATTCACACTTATATCACTCAGTGCCAACTCCTAGCTGAAGAATTCACATTCACTTTGACAATATCTTTTACAATTAGATACAAACATTGCAATGCACAGTGTGGCTTAAGATAGGATTTTTACAAATATATATGTATTAGAAGCAGGTAAGATTAACAAATAAACTGGCCAGTGGACATAGTACAGACATTCACAAACAATCTCAAAATTATACCAAGTACAGACAGATTTGAAAAGGGTAATGTATTAGGTTGGGGTGCCTCTTTGTGGGGGGGGGGGGGAGCAAGGTTCTGTTCATGGCCTACAACCTTCCTTAACTGGGATTGCATCAGGCAGGAGATAGTGTAATCAAAAGCTGTAATCTACTAGTTTATTTTTGAAGGGATAGAAACACTCAGGCTTCAGGGCATGAGTAAACCACCAACTGATGTGGAGGTTATAAAAAAAACTTTCCTTATTGACCTCTGTAAGATAGTGGTTTTGCATGAGACACACACGCAACCCTTCCACAGGAATATTATCTTTTGTGGCTGCCTAGTCCTTACTATTTCTCTCCCTATTGCAATGCCAGTATCCTTTTCTAGGACTGGCCTTTTAAATTTGGTTGTGGCAAGGAGCTGCAGTCTGAAAGCAAACATTTTTGCACTGAATTTTTACTTGCAGCAGCGTCTGCTCTTTCAACTTTGTGAGTACCTGTTATGTTTTCCCATTCTTGTTGCCATGTATATTCTGGTACTGAACTGTATAAGGGACAGGATACCAGACTTGATAGACCAGTGGACTGAGCCAGTGTGACAATTCCTGTGTTTGACTGCTCTTCTTTCCTAGAGAGTACCATGCCAATAATGCAAACTGTAGTTAGAGGTGGCCAGGTCAAAGTCTGCTGAACCATTAGTGCTTATTAGAGCTAGCAAAACCTGAAAGCAAAATCAGGCCCATGGGGCTGGATTGTTTCCTATGTTTCTGTGAATGCTGGGAACACCAAGGTATTGGGTGAAGGAAGTGGGCAAGGAGAAGTGCTTTCTCTGAAACATGATTCCTGGCATCTCCCTGATTATGCACTCTCTGTGAGTGTGCCACAAAGACTGAGTTCGAGAGAAAACGAACCCACACTACTGTGTGGCAAATAGCCAATCTCCCATTATTGTACTCTTTCTCTTTCCCTCCCCCTTCCCCCAACTCCAGGATGATTTTACTGAGAAAGATAATGCTTGTCAACATTTTCTCAATCAGTGGTTCTATTCCTATAACTCCTGAGCTCTCACAGAAGGAAGAGAGAGCAATGACAAGGGGTGCCAGAAAAATTCCACTATGTGCCTTTCTGCACCTTTAGGCATCTAAAGACCTTTAAACGCTGATCCTTAGTGAATTGAATCAACAGCTTTCCCCCCCAAAAGGGATTGGAGTTGGGAAACTATGGCTCTTCACCAGTGAATGATTCAGAGGAATTTCTAATCTTGTGATGTTTTTCTCTTACTGGGGGAAAAAAATCTAGTATCCCCCAACACCCATTAAAAAAATGTGCTTCTCATCCTAAATCAAAATGTATTAATGGTAACATTTTTGCACTACAAACTTTGCAAACCCTCCATTAGCTAGTGACTTTTGCATCATTTACATTCAGTTCTTGCCAGCAAAATTCTGCCTCTTATTTATGGACAGAACTTGCAAAATCTCATCAGCCAAAGGGGGCCTTTTAATTATTACTTTTATTGATTGATTTATAGGCTTTTTCTTTAGGCAAATGAAAACGTACTTGTTCTGAGTTTCCTGTGAAACATTTTGCATTCCCAGCAAGTGAAGTTATACTCTAACCATTCTCAAGCAGGGTAGGAATTATCATATGCTAGTAATTACTCTGTATGAGTGAAATTGTTGGGAAGGGTAACCTGTTTAGTGTATATTCTAATTGTCTGTGCACACACTCACCATATTAGCTGAGATGGTGAGCCAAGTCATGCACTTTAATCATTCTGTAGTGGTCAGCATGTGGCAAAAGTATCTTTTATGAATGTTATGAGTTTGGCCATGACTCTGAGTTTAATGGTGATGAATCCTTGGTCCCTTTTAAATTCTGATGAGAATATCTTGTACAGTCCAGTTGTAAAATTACATTACATTTCTGAGAGAGACAAGGTGGGTGAGGTAATACCTTTTATTGGACCAGCCTCCGCTGGTGAGAGAGAGAAGCTTTTGAGCTTACATAGAGCTCTTCTTGAGGTCTTCCTGGGACCAACATAGCTACACAACCACTGCAAATTACCTTTCTTAGGTTGTCAATATTTTTGGCAATTACAGTTCAAATTGTTTCACTCTTAAAATGGGGTCCAGGCTGGGTGAGTAGTTGAAATAAAAAGAAGGCTCTCACAAATTGTTACAGGATGACCTAGCTATCTTTGAACTGAGCTGTCCTTCTGTAACTTAATAACTGGGCCCTGGCAGGCTGTAATTATTTAAGGGGAAAAATGGATAGGTGTGTGCTTCATATTGTTGTATGTTTAAATTATGGACGGGGAAGGGGGGAAGGAGGGTGGAATGGAAAGTAGGTTGAGAGAGCTCCACCTTTCCTCTTTAATCTGCCTATGGAGTACATTTTGAAGTGTGTATATATACATAATTTTTTTGGCCTATCGATCTGGTATGCGCTTGCTCTTGCAAAAATTAAGTTACAGTAGACAATCATTGTACAAACAAGGATGAATTGCTTGAAACAACGTGGTGGGTGATAGTATGTGTTCCTACAGAGACAAGCCAAATGAGTTAAAACAACACAGATGGCTCTAAATACAATGGTGTTCAATTCGTGATCCTGTGCGCGAGGTAGGCTTATGTCAGGATACTCAATTTATATATTTTTAACTTGTTAGCCTGGATTTCACAGAAAGGCATGCTGCAACCATTGTGGTGTTTAAAGGAATCTGTAGTTTAATTTTTTAAGAGCTAGAGGTCAATGATGAGATCATCACAGGTGGGCAGGACTGGAATTGTACTGTCTGCTCCTCTTCAACATGCCTACAACCACACTTGTCTTGTCTGACTTGAGAGCCTCCTTGTGATAACTGTAGGTTTCTCATTGTGATGGGGCTGTTCACCATACCCACAGAGTATTTTGGAAATATTTATGTTCTGTTTCAGTATTTTGATCTTAATCCACTTCTGTCATCTTGTTGCCTCTTGTACAAAGTGTAAAAGAATGGCAAATGCAGCTGCTGAGTAGGTCTATTTATGCTATTGTTCGGCTGGGTGTTAAAGCGATTGGTGTGATAGCCACCTTCTATTCAGGATAAATGAGACAATAATTAAGTGTCCTTTGCTGATAGCTGAAACAATGCAAAACTACCACCCAAGGACTAGACCACATGGAAGCTATCCACATGGATAGTTTAATTTGAGCAATTGATTTGGATTATCGGCAGATAAGT
>ML675601.1:35093120-35110108 GCA_007922155.1 Mesoclemmys tuberculata | reverse complement strand
CATATTGGTCCCTTCTGACCTATGAGTCTATGAGTCTATGAGCTTAGGCAAGGACTGGACCACATGGTCCACAGTTTCCTGGGGGGGTTGATGACAAAGCAAGTATGAGGGATTGACATGATTGCAGCTGTGTGTCTTTATGAGTGGGACAGAAGCATCAGAACCAGCAAGACAGCCAGATAAATACTTTCAGATAAAGTGCTGGCTGGAAAGAGGCTCGGAACTCTGAGCAAAGAAACTTTCTGATTCCTATGTGTATTCAGGGAAATAGGACTTCCAGTACTTTCTTCTTAAGAACACAGGACGGCATCCAAGAAATATTTCTCCTCCTAAGAAAAACTATCCACAAGAGCCTAGAAATTGGCTAACTGCTCCAGTCAAAAGGGGCAACAGTATTTTGCTTAGTGTCCTGTGTGGTGTTCTGATGCAAACATTCTGATCAGTGTTAACCTTGCAGTACTAATGTTTTGGGAGTTCCTATCACAAAAAACATATGCATCTTTAATCATGAACACTAAAGTTAATCCCAACTCCTGAAGAAATAATTGCACTCACCCAGATCAATCCCCATGTAAATGCATAATATTCAGTGGAAACACACCTGAGATTAATTTAGCCTAAAGTCCCATCATGTGCATTAATTTTATTAAACAAGAAATAAAAGATCTTAAATATGCTATACTAGCTACAATTCTTCTGCCAACTGCCTGGTTCCAACAGAACATGGTGTTTCTCTACGTACAATTGCAAAGCTATGTTTGCAAATACTGGTCAGTACTTGGCTCAACGAGAAACATTGTTCATTTCTTCCAGTGACTAGGAAAGCCTTACTTGCTAATTCTCAAAATTCTGTGACATGGAAGAGCCTGATCCTGTGCACCTTCAAGTCCCATTGACTGAAATAGAAATGGCAAATGCTCCTTCTAGGAATAGGTCCTTAAGTGTGACCATACACATGCAAGGATAATCACAGAACACACTCTATTTGGTTTTTGTATAGTTTGATCTTAATTATTTATGGTCATAATTCAGAGTATTCTGACAAAGGTTGTGAAACCAAGTCTTATTAAGGAGACATTACTACAGCATCTGTTGTTAAATCTTATTTAGCGATGAAGGAAGGACACCAATTTTGTGTGTTCGTTCATTAATGAAATTCAGATGTCCACCTTAGGGAAGTATGTCACTCTCAGTGTTCTTAACCTCGATGGTAACAATGGAAATTTCTTAGCTATGTAATGCCTTCCATATATGTAGTCAATGACTAAATATTGAAAGTACAACTAAAACAGCCTAGGATAAATTTCTGAAGAGGCTCATTCAACACTAGACCAGAAAGAAAAGTCTGCTTGATGGTAGAACTTGGTGCACTTGTGTTAAGGCAGACTGATAGGCTTTCACCACTCACGTCATGCTGCTTTCATCGCTGGAAGGTGCAGGAATTCTTCGGTTACCTACAGCTGCACAATCCATAAATATTCTAGCTGGGCAAAATTTCTTGTCTGTGATACTTTTCATATCAGGGTATGCTCTGTACAGCTATACAATATGCAAAAGCTGACTCAACTTTAACAGCAATATGCTGTTCCAGGCAGCTCTCAAGTGATGCTGCTGTAATTTCTCACCATAAACTGTTTCATATTAGAACAAACAATACTCATGAGGCAATCTGGATTCAAATTAATTCAAAAACACCATCACTGAAAAGTGAGCAGCTTCTTTGTGTTATCTACAAGATTTTGTAATATGACTAGACTGCAAATAGCTCTATTCATGATAAACTGGCAACTTTGCAAATTGTATGTGCTGAAAGCTATTTGTTGTACAAGCTGTTCGGAAGAAAAATCTTAAATTAAACCCTCCCTGTAGGGGTGATGATATGCAAAGGCTGCAGGGGTGCTGCCTAGAATGTTTTATTTCAGGAACACCATGGCAGGAAGAAGCCATCTGACCAGAAGATCCCTAGCCTTCAAGAGCTGATCTCTAAAGCAGGACAAATCTGGCTGCTTATGAGAGAGGTTTTCTTGCATAGTTGGGGGATGGAGAAAGCATTTGAGATCATGAGGGGAAATCAAACAGTGGAATAACTTTGTCCCAAAGTCAAGGAGCTGACTCTGCAAAATCCTCTGTAACACTGCAAGTCCTTCTGTCTTCTCCATTGGTATCTCCAGCAGCATTTTCACTTTCTCCACTTACATCTCCTTCAGCAATTTACTGTTATCATTCAATAATGCTTGGTGTATGTGTTGGACTGACCCAAAACAGAGTTGCTGAACTGCAGGTGGACCCCTTCTCCTTTGATGCTGTGTAGGGTTGAGTGGACTATCAGAGCAGACCTGAATTTTGACCTTGTTCATACCAGTGAAAATCAAGGGTAACTCAATTCAATTGGTATAGATTCACAAGCATCAAACTGCACACTGAATCACATCAGTTCACTTAAGTCTGACATTGTCTCTGGCATGCTTCGGAAGAAGGGGTGAAATCACCATTGGGACCTAAACTGACTGTCTTCTTGCCGTATAGGCACTTATATGTTCTAAATTTCCTAAACAACTACATAGTATTTCCTATGTTGAATTGGTCAGGTTTATTAAACCTGTACTTAAAAGTTCAGGATCTTTTAATATTTGAATAGAGGACTGAAGTCTTAGATAAACCACCCTACCATGACACCGGTGTGTCCTCCTGTCACTACAGAGTGAAAATTGTCCCCGCCGTCCATTGTTGCTGTAAGAAAGGTAAGGATGTGTGTTGTGGTTCACTGAAAAGCAATGATTTAGGAAGGTATACAAACTTTTGAAACACAACCAGCACTGTCCACACTTGGCATGCCTTTTTGAATGATCATTCTTAATTATTAAACACCTGGGAGGGTAAAAACTAAAGCAAAATGTTGGCAATTTCAAAGCCATAGAAAACTGCCTGCACTGGGTCCAAACACTCTTCCACCTCTACAAAGGGGACAGAAAAGTCCATTTTTGTGGTTGAAAATCCCTTCTGAAGGCATAAACCTCACAGAGAATAGGTGCATGACTTGGGGAAGGGGTAGTGCAGGATATAGGACCAAAGTGGCTTTGATGCACTTGGGGTTTTTTTTTCTGCAGTGGGGGAACTTAAGTGAACACAATTTCTGCTTATTTGCTGCTACGTGTGTTTAGTCCACATAACACGATGTCATCAATTCCCCTCCCCTGTTATTAGGAAGCTTTTTCTACCTTTGCCTTTAATCTCCTTTCCTATTATCTCATAGTACAACTACATTTTATGAAATGCAGGTGGTTTCACAGAGATGGGTATATTGAACCTTAAAGTGTCTGCCTATATTCTTCTTGGCCAACAGTGACTGATGTTAGTCATGTAACTTAAGGCATTGCAGGAAGGTGCTCAGACACTACACAGAGGAGGGTGGTGTAAGAGCCTATATAGGATCGAACAGACTAGTCTGTGGCTGGTATTTTCAATGGGCCTATGGGAGTTCAGCGCAAAACTCCTCTTAGAGTTAAAAGGAGTTCAACATCTAAGACCTTCTTGGATTTCCAAATAGGCCCAGAACTGCATCCGTCATTGTAAATCTTCCACCATCTTGAGCAGTGTGTGTGTATATATATATAATAAATACTTAATTTATAAAAGCCAAGATGAAACAACTTAATTGTTAAGCAGCAATCAGCCATGCCCACCAAATTTCATTCACTGTTACACTTTAAGCCCATAATCTATATATAGTATGGGTACAATGACTATATCTGTTTGCCTAGCCACCCAAGAACAAAAAGAGCATGTGGATATTAGCTAGCTATCCTCTGGATTTTTAAAGCCAAATGTCTAATTAACACACTTCTGTTTCTTACATTTATCTTCAGCTCTGGAAAGCAAAAAATCTAGAAAGCTCAACACAGCTGTGGTTCTTTTATAGATTTGAATTTACATTAGAGCTTTGGAATCAGATTTTTTGCTGGTGTAACTTCATTGACTTAAATTTTCTGCTGGCATAATTTAATTTGGCCCTTTTATATTTGCACAGTTTTGTTTCTCTCTCTCTGGATGTTTATAGGTATATACCAAAACCTCAGCACCTATAAATAAGCATAGCTCCTCTGGCTTCAATGGAGCTCCAGTGACTTAAAGCAGCTGGGTATCTGGGCTATAGTGTTTTTCTTCTATATCCTTTTTTCCCTCTCCCTTAATAGCAATGAGGAATCAGAGTTCCTTCAGGAGGGGTCTACCAAACATAATTAGGCAGGATATGTTCTTCAAGAAGAAAATTTAAATTGAAGCAGTTTCCACAGTATTTTATTGGCCTCTGGTGGGATGCTGGAACTTTATCTTAATGAAGTCTGTCTACAAACCCATTTCAGCCACTCTAGTATTTCCAAAACTGCATTATAATATTACTCATGTGGTGGAGTGTGCTTAATGAGACAACTAATTGTGTGTATGTACCTTTTAATACAGCTTAAATTTTTGTCCCAGATTCCAGGAAAATTATTCTGGGCTAATGCAAAGCAATGAAATATATATATTTAGCTTAAACAGTTTCATTAGCATTGGTACACAGAAAATATGGACTAGTGACTCAGTCATGGCACGTCGACTTAAAAGAGACCTGTTCTATTCCTAAATCTGCCACTGACTGGCTGTGGGGCTGTGAGCAACTTATTTAACTTCTGTGCCTCGGTTTCCTCACCTGAACAATTCAGATAATACTTATCTGTTTCACAAAAACAACGAGAGTCCTGTAGCACCTGAAAGCCTAACAAATGTCTGCAGGCATAAGCTTTCATAGGCTGCAATCCGCTTTGTCAGATGCAGGACTCTTGTTGTTGCTGTATACAGACTAACACGACTACCCCTCTGGAACTTTTCACCACAGAATATATCTGTTTCACAGGGTATTGTGAAGCTGATAGCACCAATGCCTGTAAAAAGCTTTGAGATTCTCAGACAATACTTTGCCTTTCCATATTACTAACTTTTATGACTGGGCAGTTTCCAGTTGATTGTCATTCTATGAACCCAGTAAGCACTTCAGGGTGGGTGGTTTGTGGAAATCAACCCTGATTAGCTGCTGAGCTGTTCAGAATCTCTGGTGGTGCTCAGCTTTCCTACTTCTTTTCTGATTCCATACTCCTCTGCCTCGTCTCTTTAACAAGAAGGGGCCAATTTGAGTAGCTGGTTATCCTGGTATGAGTTTCCCAAACTCAGTGGAGCTATGGAGATTTACACTAGGATAAGTCACAGCAGAAACTGGCCCTCTGTCTGATATAAGCTCATTGCAAGGGGTAAAGGCAATCAAGGAGAATGAGGTGGAGAGGCACAAACGTGGTTAGAACTTTTATTGCCTCCTGTGATGGGGACCTGAATGGGTTAATGTGGGTCTCCTATTTGGAATCCGGGGTGGGTTAATGTGGGTCTGAGAGGCAGTTATGTTAGCTGGATGCACCTGAAGGTTTATGGGCGTAACTGAACATGAAGCCCAGCTGGGCAGGATTGGGCTGATTATTATAAAGAGAGGAAGTTAGTAAGCACTGGGGGCTGTCAGGAGGGAGTCTGCAGTTAATTGCTAGGCGTAGAGCTATGAGGGGGTGAATAAGTTTTGGATCCTAGTCCTGGAAGAAGGGTCAACCCCGAAGAATTGTAGGGAAGGAGCCCGAACAGGTAGGGTAGAAAGAAACCTTGGGAAATAGTAGCAAGGAAGGGGACTGTGTGGACCTTGATTATTGGTCATATGGTCCCTAAGCTGGACCCAATTGTTAGAGGGAGGGTCTCAGTTCCCCTACTGGGTGCTGGGAAATAGCATGGGACTGTGGGAGGCACCATCTGGACAGCTGGTCTGGTGAGACTTTGATAGCCCAGAAGCACTGAGGCCATACAGCAATCTAGCTGGAGGGCTGAGTTCTGAAGACTTGCTGCATGGCTCCAGTGTGCCCTCAGCAAGGGGTGCTAGCTGGGAAGAAAGTCACCACACCACGCTGGGCCAGGAGGAAGGGCTCTTAGGGAGGGTTCCACTCACCACATCTATTGGAATCCGTGTTTCAAGTGGTTTGAGTGGAGTATTGCTCAGGAATGCTCCTAGTCAAGCTCAAAACAGCACAAGGAGAACTGTGCAAATAGTCCGGAGCACCAAGGATCCATCTCTGCCCTTCAAAGCAGACAGGGAGAAACAGTGTGGTTGAAGCAGTGGGACTGTATACTGAGTCTCCCACTTGTTGCATCATGCTCACTCTCTTCCCTAGTGACCACTTAAGCACCTATCCAAAGTAGAACAGCTTTAAGAGAGAGACACATCAAATTATCTCATAGCCCCCTGGTTAGAGCACTGGCACAGATAACCATCTTCAAATCTTTTATCCCCCAAGTCAGCCAGAGGTGGGACTTGAACCCTGGTCTCCCATATACCAGGCAAGGATGCTAAACACTGGACTAAACCATCATCTCCAGGGTTTCTTTCAAGACATGGCTTAGGCACCTGATTCATAGGAGGGCATTCATGGCTCTCTTCATCTGAAGTTCCAGGTGGGGGATGGGATTTAGGACATCCCCTCTTGTGCACATATGCTATTTTCTAGCTCAGGCAGTGAGCCACCCAACATGCTGGATTTTGTGGATCCCATTCGTTGACACCTGTCTCTCCCCTTTTGTTGTTTGGGAAGCCTGGGCACCTCACTCGGGCTTTGTGAATTTCAATGTTTTATCTAGGGACCCAAAAGTTAGGTGTTGTGACACTGAGCATTGCAATGTCTAAGTCCTTCTGTGGATCTTGGCCTAGGGCCATTGGATTAAGTGACTCACAAATTGTTTTAAAATCATGGTACTGCAATGTGATGCTGTAATCTTAGTATCTTTGGTTCTAATTTTCTAAGGAGCCCAACTCCCATTTTAAACAATTAGAGCTAGGTGCCTAAATACCTCTGAGGCTTTCTCTGATTGAGCAGTTCTAATTTTAGGATCACTGTTCTTAATCATATTTTGTAACTTGTTTGGTTTTGCAATTTAATAAAGAATGTATTGATGCATTCTGCACACTTCCTTGAAGTGCACAAAAGTCCCAGCTAGCTGATGACAGTTAATGAATCTGACTTTACAATAAATTATTACTGGGTATGCATTAGGGTCAGAACACATAATCAAATACAGAAACATAAGTATTTTAGAATTTTTAATGCAATTTGCTTAACCCTGCTGAACACTGCAAGCAAACAAAGCCAGTGACCTGTATTCTTGCCTCTAAATTTATGGTTTTGTAAGAAGAAAAGGAGTTATACTGTATTTGAGAAATTAGTCATTTATTAGGTATTTTCAGGGGGACTGAGGAAGGAATTTAAGTTGCAACCAATTACAGGTGCCACAAAAAATCAGCTGCCCAGAAAGCATCTGTGAGAATTCTGACACCGGCGTTAATCACCAATTTGAAGCATGTTTTATAAAAGCTTGGAACACCTTTTCCTTGTCTGCTGGTGATAAATTAGTGCATCGTGACTCAGGCTCTGCATGTACTTTTTAATCTAATTATCCACAGTGGTTTTTCTAGCTCAATTCTCACTACAATGCAATCTGATCTTGATAAGAAAGCTCTTCTGCTGGCACAGACTGATTTAAACTGGCAAAATAAAGTAAATCATTCTCCCAGCAGATGTCGCTTCACATTGCAAGGCCATTCCTTAATTAACAAACAGGTGAAAGGAAAAATTATATCCTATCTTGACTGCCCTCCCTCTTAAAAGGTTAGTTTCACCTTGCAGTGTTTTAAAATCAAAAGCAAAGGATCAGGGAGGAGTGAGAAATGAAGCTTAAAATCCTAATGTTTTGAGAGGAGGAGACTTTACTGCATGGATTGGGGCGAGGGGAGATAAATATCTAATCTAGAATTATTGACTGACTTTCTCAGACTGGGGTAAGCCTTATTGATGCTGATAAACACTTACTAAGATGAATAGCACCTTTTGTCTTCAATGAGAATACTTGAATTAGTAAATGTTTACCAAGGTATAGACTTTCTTATCCGGCACACTGCTTCAAGCCCCTCTCTGGTGAGGGAATCTTATTCCAAATTTTTTAAAAGTGCCCTCATAAGGTGTGGTGACAATACTGAAATATGGATTAATGATTAAATATTGAATCTGTCAATGATTACAGGCCTAGAAACTTGATGCAGGGAATTCCTAATGTGTCAAGCAAAATGTTTCTGGAATGACTTTGGATTTTGAAAAAGGGTTGCATGATAAACTAAGTGAAAAATTAGAGATTAACATAGTAGATTTTAAGGTAGTATATCTGATGCACTATTTTGAAGTAAAAAGACCATTTATGGAAAGTAGATTGATATCAGAGGATTAAGATGGCTTTAATTTGGTGTGGTTTCTATGTAACGCATTCTGTAATGGATCCTATAATGACTGCGTTTACTCTGTACCCCAGGCCAGTAGTATGCCTCATTTTCTGTGTCTTGGGAGCAAGCACTGTAGGTATTTCAGCAGGTAGGACTTAAACCTTGTCTACACTGATAGCAGCATGTAGGGTGCATGTAGCTACATGCTGCAGTGAAAAGCAGACTGCATCCATTGCGTATGGCAGTGAAAAGCTCTGGTGGGGAAGGAGGAAAGGCTGAGGCAGTGGGACACTACACTGTTTAAAAAAAGCAGTGTAAGTGGGGAGAGGCACGGCTCGGGTGTGCAGAGAGCTGAGTAGGGTACACACCCTAAGGTTCTGGCATGTCTATGTGCTGAAGCTGTGCCTCACTGTCGACATGATTATTTATAACCGTGCTAGCAAGGCATGCAGTGTAGGTACTCTCTACGCAGATGTAAATGGGTGTGCAGTATATGTATACCGTTGTGGTTGCCAGCCCTGGGGGGTCCCAGTAACCACTCAGACACATGGCTAAGAGAGAGGTGGTTTTTACTAGGGCTGGCAGGGAAAGGGAAGATTGCAAATACCCAAGGTACGGAGGTGTAAATGGTTCCAGTTCAAAGTGAGCAATAGCAGTTCTTGTTTTGGTCGCTGGGGCAGTCCAGTTGAGTCCAGGCTCTTCAGGCCTAATACCTAAGGTTTCCTCCCTAGTCAGGTCTCTACTCAGTCAAACAAACATTTGCAAGATTGCAAGCCAGGTTCAGCTGGACTCTCTCATTGGGCTTATTTGCACAGGTTCCTGGTCTAGCCACTGCTGCTGCGCCCTCCCCGCAAGTCCCCCATGAACCGTCATCCAGTCTGTTCCACATGCTGCTCTGTTCACTGTTCCTGGTGTTTCTCTGCAGCTCCCACTCTCAGACAGAGCCTGGTCACTTCATGAGTCAGCACCTTTCCCCTTACCTGGCTGAGAGCATAGGAAAGGGAAGTGCAACGTAGAGGGAGCTGTTGGGGAAACCTAGTCCTCCTTAATCGGGAGGAAGGGGCTAATGGAAGTTGTAGTCCCCTGCTTTGCAGAGCTATCACAATCCTGTCAGCCTGAGGAAGCTCCATTGCCAAGAGGATTGTTAACCAGAAATGTCACGAATAATCTAGTGATTAAGACAACAGGACCATATCTCTATTTTAAATTGTTCCTCGTGGGACCTGAATTCTTCTGAAAGATCTGTCCCCTAAATCCTAACACTAGAATTGTGCCCCTAATTTGAGCTGTGTATAAAGCTAGATCGGCTGATTAATAAGATTCTGTATTAAAGATCCATAACTGAGTGTTAGTAACAGTCACTGCCCAGAATAATGTAGAACTAGAGTACATTTACCTGTGTGATCAGACTGTGTAATAAGATTTTGGTTTGTGATTCATTGTTAACATCCAGGATTAAATTTGTTCCCATTATAGTGTTTACCATATCTTCTGTGATTTGTTTTTAAATTCCATTTTGATTAATAAATCTTGTAGAAAGAAATCTCAGATCTGTATGTGTTCCTGTTGGGTAGCCTGATATCCATAAACCCTCCACTTTCCATCCCTCCCAGGAGACTTGGTATGGGTCACTGATTAGGTTAAATTTTTAATAAAGAGGTTTATAATGTATTTGCCCTACCTACATACTAAAATAGGGGTAAGTGGGATATGGGCCTGGCTCTAGCCCCTCTTACAGGCTGAGTTTTATTATCAGTCAGGAGATTTAGGTCAGATCCTGGAACCTTCACTCTCACTGACTTCATAAATATTTCCATAAGAAATACTACCTTTTGCGTGCTCAAAAGTCATTGGTTCAGTTCCGTGAAGCTTTATGGTCTTGGGAACTTCAATACTCCAGTTCTTTTGCCCAATGGGGCCCAAAAGACCATTTTAACTGCCTTCCTTACGTGGTAAAACATACACACAAATGGTGACGAATGACAGAACTTTCATAAGAATGTTTTTTAAAACCTCCTTTTTGGGCAAGTAAACCTCCTCTATTGCTGTGACTTCTTAACATGACATTTTGTTTTGATTAGGTCTTGAATCTGTGTTCCATTTAGGAATGAATACAGTTAGCTTCCCAACTCTTGTGAGTTGTGTTTTGGTTTTTTGTTTTTTTAACAGGAGGGGCATGTGTCTGTGAAAATGAAGTCACTGTAGTATTCTATTTTTCATACTGGAAGTTGAAATCAATGCTATGCATAAATGCTGTCAGCCACCAAAACCCTTAAAATACTGGGGGTTAGTTGAAACCTTATTGAAGATGGTTAGCATAGCAGCTGCCTTTCATTCAGGATAAATGTATAAACCAGTTACGCTCCCTTTGGAGTAAGAGAGCTGAAACAATAAGAGCCACTGCCCAAAACATGAGCCACATGTAAGGCTGGTCAGAAGCTGAGTTCTGGGGAATGAATGGGTATTTTTGGGGGTGTAAGTGTGCATGTATACACCTAGAAACATATGGAGAAAGAAGCAGAAAGCCAAGAACAGCCAGAGATGTATTTATGGCATCATTAAGAACTTTTGGGCAGAGAGGTGGCTGGAAAAGGAATTGTGGAATACTGAGCATGGACGCTTTCCTGTTTTATTCTTACTATGTTCATGAGAACAGGACTTGGAACACTTTTAAATAGGATTGCATCAGAGAAAAATTCCTGACTTCATCAATTTCTCCTCCTAATGAAAACAACCCACAAGACCCCCAATATTTCCTAACGGCTCAGGTCAAAAGGACTTACAATAGGTGGAAGACTATCCTCCCCCGATGATAGATGTGCACTTTCAGTGCAATGGGACCTACAAGTACACGGAGTGAGGAAGGAAACCCAGAAAGGAGCCAACAAAGAAACAAAAAAAACCAAAACACCTGGTCGTTTGTTTTTTGAGAACTCCCTAGTTACTAATTGGCATCATGGCCTATTTGGAAATAGGGTATCTCTATACTTTGACCATATTCCCAGAAATGCTGCCTACAAATAGTATTGCCAACAGAAGACCGCCAGTCAGCATTGCCCTGAGCTCAGATAGGTGGTAGTGCTCTAGAAGCTCCACTTATGGAGTTCATAGACTCATAGACTCATAGGTCAGAAGGGACCAATATGATCATCTAGTCTGACCTCCCGCACAAGGCAGGCCACAAAACCCTACCCATACACCTCAAAACAGTTGGAAGTGACAGCTTCTAATGTCTGACAAATGAAGAGTGCAGCCAAAATGTTTGACTTATCTGCTGGCCTCTAAACACCTCCATTCTGTGAAGGCGTGTGTGAAGTTAAATATATTAAAGATTGAGGTGCTCAGATACTACAGTGATGGAAACTATATCATTACTTAAAATTGGTTAGAAATAAAGCTGGAGGGGGGGAAGGGAATCACTGAGGTTTTAAAGTCTCCAAACTCCTGTACTAACTGAATGTACCTTTAGTCCATGCAAGCAGCTTCTCTTGATATCAGTGGAATTTGAGTAAGTGGACAGAAGGCAAAATAGTGTAAATCAGAATCAGGCCCTTAATGTTTTAAGGCACCTCTACATGGCCACAAATAAAAAGAGGCCTTAGTGCAAATATGAATCAGGACTCCTTTAATGTGCCTTTATTTTTTTGTCTAATCTTGTGTATGTAATATATACAATCATTCTATACAATCATTTGTGTTACAGTAGCACCTAGAAACCCCAAATTACTCAGGGAGCCAGTGTGTTGCATTATTTGTTTAAAACATTACTTTGTATACACGTATCTATGTATAATACCTGTGCACTATTGTGTGTTTGTGTGCTTTTTATATGTTACACTACCCACCTTTAGTATTCATATTACAAACTGGATACTGGGTTTTTTGGCTTTCTGAAGCTTTTGGGGCACTTTTTTTGTAAAGAGGATACTTATTGTTAATAACTAAGATGACTGCTATTGCTATTTTGCCCTTTTTTGAGATTTACCTGCTTGAAATCATCAAGTAGCATTCTTTATTGGGAGAAGTGAGGCATCTCAGACTATCAGACAGACAGAGCTATGGATCTGCTGATAGTTATCTATGGGAAAGCAGAGAGATAAAATATCATTAAACTCAGATTAATGCTTTTCAATTAATAGTCTAATTTTGAACTAAACATGAAATTAATTGGAATTGTTGGAGGTGAACCCCTTAAACTGTTAATCCAACCAACTGGCACAAAGATGATATGCTGTATTAGCTTTAAAGGCTAAACTGTAGCATGATCAGACAGTGAACATTCCTAGAATTGCATCACCTCTCATAGTGTTTCCCTTAATGTGCATGGCTAGCCAAATGAAACATACCTCCTAAATTATTCACATTTGTCCAGCTTCAACTGTGAGATTTGTAAAATGTGGTGTTTGAAAATGAGAGAGCTGAGCAAGTCACAGCGTTATGGGCAACATTAGCTCTGTTTTGTAGTACTCTCTATGAACCTGCACAGCAACAACAGCTCGTATGAATCCTCATCAATTAAGCCTGAGGCTGTGAAAAGCTGACTTCACAGAGCTGCCTGGTCCCAAGCCCTGACATGTGCTCCTTTTCAGGCAATTTTGTGATAGGCCATCTCCTTGGCAACCAGGTTTCACCCTCTCTGTCTCAGACTCTCCCTTACTGTAAGACATCTGGGCTGAACATCAATGACCCATTTAAATGTATCTGGTAAAATGCCTTCAGCATAGAGATCTAACAAGCATAATCTTGCCTAAGTTTTAACAGTAAAGCTATGGACTTTATCTGACTTTTAGAATGTTTATATGTATTTACCAGTAACACTGAAAAATTGAGCTTGATTTTTAAAGAAGAGGGAGAAAAACAATCTATGCATAGTTTTAAAATGTTCCCCTTAGCACCAGTCACTCTCCTTTAAAAAACTTGCTATTTGTTTTTAATTCTATTATCTAGTATAACATCTGCTATACTCCATTGTATTGTGCTATGCTGATCTGGCCCATTTAGAGATAATAATAATGAAATGATGCTTTCATGACCTTGATATATTTATGGAGAGGATGGTATGATGGGACAGCCTAGTTCAGCAATTGACTGATCTTTGACTACTGGTGGTAGATATTACTACAGAGAATTTTTTCATGGGTGTCAACTGGTGAGTCTTGCCCATGTGCTCAGGGTTTAACTGATCGCAATGTTTGGGGTCGGGAAGGAATTTTCCCCCAGGGCAGATTGGCAAAGGGTCTGGAGGTTTGTTTGGTTTTTGCCTTTCTCTGTAGCACAGCTCACTTGCTGGTGGATTCGCTGTACCTTGAAGTCTTTAAAACATGATTTGAGGACTTTAATAACTTAATCATAGATCAGGGGTCTATTACAGGAGTGGATGGGTGAGGTTCTGTGGCCTGTGTTCAGCAGGAGATCAGACTAGATGACCATATTAGTCCCTTCTGATCTTAGAGTCTCTGAATCTGTGAGCATACCAAGGGACCCACAGAAACCAGCAGCTATGGCTGTAACAGTGAGTAAATTTAAAATCTGTGGGGGACTTTAATGACTTGGGTATGCTGAAAATAGAGTAGGAGGGATTTCAGAATTAAAGCTGATGAGTCTCTGCTTGAAAGCTAGGTGTTACATGTCCGAGGTAGAGCTGGGCTAATGTTGCTTAATGATTTGTTCTGCAACTATTCATTAAACAAATTTACCCTATCTGTGTTTTACAGCACTTTTTTTTGTATTTCCTTTCCATAAAAATTCCACCAAATGAAGTTTCTAGCAGGAACTGTGATGAAATAGCAAATTTTAAGCAATGGTTTCAGGATATTTATAAAATGTGAACTGGAAATCTGATTGAGTTGTTTATCCATTATTGGAGCAAATATATTGTCCAATCAAACCTGCTCGAAATTTTGGATTCCGAATGTTAGCAATTATCTGGTTGTAAACAAGCTACAAACCAAGAATTATTGTGCAGAAACTATTTGTTTGAAGTTATTACCTAATAAATTAGATCATAGTCTGCCTATGGACCATCCATGGATATGGACATGGACCATCCAATCCTTCTTTTTCTTTACACTGTGTTCCAGCAATGCTGACTGAGGCTGGGTCTTCACTGATGGCGGCAAATTCGCTGCCATCACATTGATTTCTCTGGATCGACTGAGCGGCCTGTATAGACACGCTCAGTCGATCCAGCAAGTGATGCAGGAAAACCACCTCAGTAAGTGGCATAGCGCCGCATCAAAGGGAGCGCTGTTCCCTTTGATGCAGCGCAGTATGGACGCCACGTGGAGGAGACGCTGCAAAGTCGACGGGAGATACGCAAGTGATTTACGTCACTTGCGTATCTCCTGTCGACTGCCGCCGAATCGCCAAGGTAAGTGTAGACCGGGCCTGAGACACCAAGAGGGCATGTACATATAATGGTGTACAACATATAGCGTTTTTGCCTTATTTGAGTCCATAAATGAGACCCTCTATGGTACTATCCTGAAGAGGAACTACAGGCTCACTACTCTGGGCCTGGTACGGTCCCTGACTCCTCTAAGGCCAGCATACCCTTTATTTGACTTTACAATAATAGCCACAAAAGGCCGTGCAATACCCTGTCTGGTCTCATACTTTAGTTCAATTTTTAAGAAAGCTATACTTCCATCTACTTCCTTATCCTTCCCCTCTACACCACAGCACACTAGCCCCCTTGCAGAGCAGTAGCCAGCTGAGTTGGGTTTGCTAGGGATTTTTGAGGATGGGGCCAGGGCTCCTTATCCCTCCGGTCCAATTGCAGCCCAGCTTTGTGTGGGGCTGTGCCAAAGACTGCTCCTCTGGTTTTAATGAGCTGCCTTGTTGACTGAAAGAGAGAGAGCTGCTCCTCCTTTAGGCTGAGGTGGGAAGGAGCAACAGGACATTCAAATTTCCCTTCTGTGGCAAGGTTTTCCCTTCTCCCATCTTTGATCTGAGGGGAAGAGCTTAGGGCTAGCAGTTGGTCCATGCCATCCAGCTACAGTATTGGTGTTCAGTAGTTGATTGTATGTTATACTAACTGACCACTGACGTCTGTCCGTCTGTCCCCAGCCAGAATCCCATTTGGGTTTTCACATGGTTTATGAGACTACTCTGCAAATTTGGAGCAAAGTTAGTTTGTGCAGGGGAAACTTATTTGGTTACTTAGGCAAGGAAGGGTTCCCTGAACTCTCCTAGAATGGAGGGATTCAAGGGGTAGCTGGGACTGAGCGATTCACCCTCAGAGACTACCCTGGAATCTGTCTCATTGGCACTTCTAACCCTCTCCATAGGAGTGAATCATGGCTCTTGGTCAAAGCCACAGGACTAGGCCTTATTGTGACATGTAGGTAGTTTTGACTTTGAGTAGGGAGGAGGAGATGTCTGTCCATCATGAGAATGGTCTGACCCAGTATGGCCAATGGACTATCTAGTCCAGTATCTTGTCTTCTAACAATGGCTAATGCCTGCTGCTTCAGAGGGAAAGGACAGAACAGGTCAGTTATCAAGTGATCCATCCCCCGGCGTCCAGTCCCAGTACCTGACAGTCTGAGGCTTAGGGACATACAGATTACAGGGCTGCAGGACATAGATTGGCTCAGGGTAAGGATGAGCAGTTAGTTTCTCTTTTGTTCTAAAGACTTCATTCTTTCTCCTTGTAGAAGGGCACCTCGGCTGGCCCCCAGACCAGGAGCCGAGGGAGGGACTGCTGGGAGCAGAGCAGTAGACCAGCAGGGCGAGGCACCCAGTAAATCTGCCCGGCAACAAGCCGGGATTGGGCCAGCACGCCAGGCCGCCTGTCAACCCCGCAGGCCAGGCCGGATAGGCCCGCCGGCGACGGCCAATCCGGCCCCGGGAGGCGGGACTTCCCCAGGAAGGGGAAGGATAAAAGCTCAGCCCCAGAGCTCAGTAAGAGGGAGGCAGCAGTGGGAAGCAGACCTGCTGCCCTGGGCTCCGGCTGGGGACGAGAAGGTCTGCCGCCCCGGGCCGAAGCCCCACCGGTCCTGGGACCCATACCGGGAGTGGGTGGGCCCTCCGGCCGCTGGAGACTGGGACTGGCCGACGGGCCCTAAGGGGCGGCCGCCCCTCCCTGCAACCCCAGCCGGGCCCGAGGAACCAGACCCGTCCTGGTGGGTCAAACCGCCCGAGGCCGGGCCAGACCTTGAGGAGCTGCCCGAGGAGTTGCCGGCGGCTGCTCCCCCGGAAGCTGGACCGGACCTCGAGGGGCTGCCAGAGGCCAGGTTCCCCAGCGAGCATGTGGACCTAGAGGAGCTGCCGGACGCTGAGGACTTGCCCCCGCTGCCGCCTCCGGACGCCGACGGGTGGGTGAGCCAACCGTGGGCCGTGCACCCCGCCCCCGGGGTGCTCGGGATCAGCTCCTGGGAGGACGGGGAGGAAGTGGCCCAGGGGCAGCCAGGCCTACTGGCCAGAGAAGGGGCACAGGCCCCGCGGCGTGTTGCGGCCGGATCCCCGCCGCACCAGTGGTACTGACGGTGCCACTGGTAGGGCCCTGGGCTGGGACGCAGTGGAGACGGGTGGGCCTGCGTCCCCCTCCCCCCTCCTATACCTGCACTTGCCCCAGCGAGTGAAAGAGACCAGGCCACCTAGACTGCTTATTTGCCTGCCCTGCTGCCCAGGGACCAGGCCGCCTAGACTGCTT
>ML675601.1:35077808-35093110 GCA_007922155.1 Mesoclemmys tuberculata | reverse complement strand
CTGCCCAGGGACCAGGCCGCCTAGACTGCTTTATTTGCCTGCCCTGCCAGAGGGCCGGGGCGAAGGACTCTTTGCTCGCCCGCCCTGCCAGAGGGCCGGGGTGAAGGACTGCTGGTTCGCCCGCCCTGCCGGAGCGCCGGGTCTAGAGGCGGGCCAGCCACTAAGTCCCCTTCTATCTAGGAGGAGGCCAAGATCTTCCCCAGCGGCTGGGCCCTCCGGACGGGCCGCCGCAACCAGGCGGCATAACCGCCGTCTAACACTCCTCCACTTGTTTGCTACAGTTAAACAAATAAGAATGCGCTACAAATCATCCCTAGTTTGAGGTCTCTCTCTTAGAGACACCCGGAGTAACAAACTGAAGAACTGAGAGAGACCCTAATAAATTGGGGATTTTTTGTACCTAACTTTATCAGGAATCTATAGTAAAGCCTTCAAAGGATGATGCTAGCACTTAAATTGGAAAGAGAACAGTTCAAAGTAACAAGTTACCTCACTTTTTCCAGCACATTTAGGCCCTTTCACATATCCTTTGCCTGTCAGCAGTAAAAGTTAGAGAGATGCTCTTGGGAGGCTGGAGGTGTTGGAGGTGCGGGGAACTTCTTCACTTATGGAGAAGGAAAGATTTTATTTTATTTTACCCCAGATAAACCTGCTTACAGTACATGAATTAGTTCAACTAGTCATTCAATTAGTTCAACTTGACAAATGGGGGACAAAACGTCTAAGTTCCTAATTAAATATTCTCTTCCCAGTTATAGAAGTCAAACACAGTAAAGAATTTTTCTTTTCTTGTGCTAAACATCCTGGGCTCAATTCTAAACTGCACTGAACTTAAACCTCTCCCCAATTGTCCTCAGCTGTTTATGTAAACCACCTTTCTTTTCCCCTACCACAGGTTTCATGGGATCTGCAAAGGCAGATGACATAACCTGGAGCCCCATGCAGTCTACCACATCCTATCCCACCAGTGGCATACCCCCTCACCTCACTGACAACCCCTTACATGGAAAGGGCAGGGACAGATGCCATAGACTAACCTATGCTGGCTTTGTGCACCTGACAAGGAATTCTACTGTCTCAGGGTAAATCCTGGGTTGCCCCGCGAGGGCTTAATTCTGGCCGCTCTGCTTGCCTACACAGCAGGAGATCGACAGCAAAAGAGCCAAGCATGTGGAGGCCATGTCTCATCTGAATTACCCACCTCTGTCCACTTCAAATAAAGACATGTTGTCATGTGGCAAACCAGGTCTTGAATGAATCTCTTCCTCTTCTGTTGTGATGATTCCAATTCACATTCAAAAAATGAGTCCATTGAGCATTGATATTGCAACTAAGGACTCTCTTAAATCCATGCCAGTAATGCCCCTAATGATATTTTGTCTTAACCACTTATGTCTAAACAGTGGCTCTTTCTGCCAAGTGTTTAAATCAAGAATGGAATCCTTTCTAAAAGAGATGCTACAATTGAAGCAGAAATTTTTGGGAGAGGAACTATGGCTAGGTGTTAATCTAATATGACTAGCTGTTTATCATAACGGTCCCTTCTTGCTTTAAAAACCTGTGCATTTGTATACAATGTGCCTCAGAACAAACTCTGCAGTGTGGATGACTTCTGCCTGTGGCTTGCCAGTATGGTCAAATCAGTGTCTTCAAATGAAACACTTGGAAGTATCTGTATTTTAAAATACAAACCAACTAAAATGTACAACCCTGAGGTATCTGTGCCTGAATGGACTCATTCTAGTGTAAAACTGGTGTGACACATTAGAAAATCAGGTCACAATTTTCAAAATAATGGGCAGATCTGTTTTGGGGGATTTGTTTTGTTTTTAGAAAATCCAAGGTGTCCTAGTCTATTCAGATTCCCAAGAGGCTGTGCCCATCACCAGAGAATCTGAGTGTCTGTAGGATGGCTAAATTCACACATGTAATAAGGCACAAAGGGTGAAAAGATTGACCTTCTTTTAGGCCTCATTCTGTAAAGCACTTAAGCATGTGCTTAGCTCTAGCACAATATTAGTTCCATTGATATCCCTATTTATTTCTATTAAAGGATATTTGGGTAAGATGAAGCTTTAGCATGTTTGATGGCTAAGAGTCAGATTTTTCAGAGGTGCTGAGCAAACAAAGTTTTAATTGACTTCTTTTGAAATTGAGATCTCAGCACTTCTAATTTTTATACTAGTTCTAAGGGTTGGTTTGTTTGGTTTTTTTTCCCCCTCACCTACCAGAAGAGAGAGACAATACAAATACCGAAATAGCTGCTTCCAAATTTCCCATCTTTCTACCTTGTATGAAGGCGTTCACCTATGGACATGATTGTGAAGAACATGATACCATGCTGCAGCTGAATCTTGAGTAATAGTGGCTTGTCCTATGCATGAAGCATAGTGGAGCTATCCAAATGTCATTTGGGTATGCAGTGTCTTCTCTGATGTGATTCCAGGCAAGAATACAAGGTTTTAAAAAGTTTATTTTCCTTAATAGTAAGAGCTGAGGTCAGACCTAAATCCTGTGAAAGCCCAGTGTCTTCAATGAATTTTCATAGGAAGTAACTGTGGACTGAACTTGGCTCCATGGTTTGTTTTCTATATAGTAGTGTCACACCAACCCCTCCATGCACATACCAAGTAAGAAGCAAAAGTAGCAAGAAGAGCTACAGAAACACACAAACTGTAATTTTATCTTACTAAATCAGACAGCTGAAAAAGGATACCTAGATTGTAGAAATCTGTTCTGTAAACTTCTAGGACAGAATGGAAGCACTATCAGTCTGTCAGTTCTGACAGCTGTCAAAACTTATCCAACAGCAGAAACTGTATGGAAAAAGCTTTTGCACCTAAAGTGCAACAAACACTATTTTCATTGCTTTAACAACAATTTAAAATGTTCATTATAAAAAAGAGTAACTCTTTCATTGCAACTGTAAAGTTCATTTTATTTGGCAAAATCATTAATCCAAGATATGACAGCTCCCCCCACCAAATTATTTCCAGTACAATCCTTGTAAAACCCACTCATGCTGGAGTCAATTGCCAATTGTGGTCTCTTAAAATGCTATGCCACTCTTAGAATCTGTTTATACTGGTACCTCATTCAGGGGCAAGTTATATAGTTGCTCACAGCTGGCTGAACAGACTTTCCACTGCACATATGAGGTGCCATTTTTAAATTCCTGTCTAATCCTAGAGAAGACCAAGAATGCATAAAGTTTCAGTAGATCATCCAGATCCATAGAAATGGCTACACTTGCTGAGACACTAAGATGGATCCCAGCAAAGGCAGGAAACCTGGCAGGGTTGGCTCTAAGTATATTGCTGCCCAGGGTGGAAAACGCTTGCCCCCTGAAAGGCGAGGCAATGCCCCCCTCCATTTCCCCATTTGGTGCTCCCCAGAAGTTGGTGACAACTCTATCGTGTCCCCCTAAAGTCAGCCCTGAAGCTAGGGGTTCAAGGGCTTGAGGTATATAACCATTTCCAAACATGCAGAAGGGATTTTGGTGGGGGGGTTTGAAGAAAGGCTTGGTGGAAGAAATGGGTTTTAAATTTAATTCTGAAATAAGTCATGGTCATTCTGATCTCTTCTGGAAGCAAATCTTACAGTTGTGGGACAGCAGGCCAGAAAATTGTCCCTTGTGTATAGGACTCTGAACAGAGGTTGACCACTCCACTGGAGCATAGCTCTTGAGATCCTGCAGAATGAGAGAGCCCTTCTGGTAACTTGGATCAGTCCCATAATATGATTTGGAATGAAGACCCAAACCTTGAATCATTTTACTGATGTTGATCACTAAGCACTACAGGCAATAGACACGGTAGTGGCAGTTGAGCTTTTTCTAAATGTTTATTCTTCAGAAGAGTCAAGTCAAAATTGGATAACTCATTTGCTTTAAGGAAACAACAGCCTTGGAATATTTTAGGATTCAGAGTATATGTGCAGGTGCACTGTGAATAGGGCCATATGGGCCCGTGCTCCATCGGCATTCGCAATCAACCACTGCAGGGATGAATTTAGCTCACAGTATTAACTAGTAAATAAACCGATGAAAGGCTTTGACCTCTCAGTCTATTAGAGACCTTTCAGGAGAACTAAATCCATTACTGATTTCATAAAAGGAAAACAGCAGCAGCATAGAAGGCAGTTGGCCAAATTCTGCTCTGACACACTGGCACAAATCTGAAGTAACTATCTACTTCAGTGGAATTACTCAGACTTCCATTACCATAGGTAAGAGCTGAATTTGGCTCCACTTGCTTAAACAATCCTTGCCACTTTGACACTCCATTTCCTTTAAACACTAATGCTAATGTTTCTTTTAAACAGTCGTCCAAAAGACAGTTGTTCGCTAACTGCTCTCAAACGAAATGTACGGTCTTTTCTTTCTCTCGTTTAAAATGCATTCAGCTTCTTGAGCAATAGCAGCACTTGAAATGCGTGTGGTGGCAAGGCTTCAATCTAGGAACTTTTCCTGCATAGAAAGGGACCCATGTTGTAATTATTGTAAAATCATTGTAGAGCCAGCACACAACAAATGAGATATGCTGTTGAGTAACTAGATATCAACTGCAAATCAAAAAGGGTGTTTTTCTTCAGGGTACACTATTACTCTGACATTTTCTCTCCAGTCAAAGTGGATAAAAGTTTACATTTTTAGCAACCCAAGTCAAAATCAATCTGAGCTAGACTGTGGCTTTAAAGCTGCAGCTTTGCAGTAGGGAATTTTGCAAATGTGTCTCACTGCAGAGATAACTCTGGAGGCTTATTGTACTTGAGCCAGGCAGAATGCCCTAATGAACACTAAGGGAACATATACCTGAGTTGCCCCTGCTACAAGCTGTGAAGAGATACAGCATATACTCACCCCTGACACCCTCTCTTCTCTCCCCGCACAGAGGGATGGTGAGAAATGAGAAAGTTGTCATGCACCTTCCCTTGTCCTACCACTCCTTTACTCCTCAAGGAATGTAGGGCATCCCTAGATAATGGGGGTTGTATCCTGGAAAGCAATGACTCTGAAAAGGATTTCAGGGGCCATAATAGATAATTCAACATGAATTCAGTGTGTGATACTATGGCAAAAAGGAGTAACACAATCCTTGGATGTCTAAATAAGGGAGCATTAAGTAGGAGCAAGGAGGGTGATTTTTTACTTTGGTGTACAGCATTGGTGAGACTGGAATACTACATCCAGTTCTGGTGTCCACATCTTAAAGGCTGCTGGAAAAAAAACTGGAGAGGGTGTAGAAAAATGCCACACAAATTACTTGAGGGCTGGGAACAACGCCTTCCAAGGAGAGTTTTACATTGACTAGACTGAGCTCTTTATCCAAAAAAGAGCAAGCGGCAACTCGGTTATAGTGTATAAGTACCTATATAGGAAGAAAACATAGCATAATGAAGGGTTCTTTAACCTAGTGGAGAAACGCATAACAAGAACCACTGGCTGGAACCTGAAGGTTAGAAATGACACAAATTAACAGTGAGGATAATTAACCATTGAAACAAACTATCAAGGGAAGTAGTGGATTCGCCATCTCCCTATGTTTTCAGATCAAGACTAGATGACTGTGGTAGATATGCCTTATTCAAGCACAACTTATTGGGCTCAATATAGGGGAGACTGGGTGAAATTTGAATGCTTGCGATATACAGGAGGTTGGACTGATCGAATAGTCCATCTGGCCTTAAATTCTGTGAGTCTACAGGAGGCTACCGGGATGAGAGGAAAGCTCCTTGCACCCTCTCTCATTTGTGCACCTACACAGCTAGTCTGGAACATAATGCAAAACAAATATAAAACAAATGTATACTCTTTTGGCCAATGGAATGCACCTAGTTGTGTGTCAAAATTCTACACAAATCATTTTATAATTACATATAAAGAAAATACATTAAGAGATCTCTATTAAGGTTGCAAAACTGAACACTCCAAAGTTAGGAAATGTCCAAATTAAGTGTGCCTGTGCACTATGAGCCTACTCTTCTGCAGCATACTCTTAAACTGTCAACATACCATGTTGAGTGTAATCTCTTTCTCCTCTTACCTTTTTTCTGGAGTATTGTTTTATTACCACATATCTTAATAATATGAATTTGAGCTCAAGCCTTCCAACCAGACAACATTGCTCCTTGAACTCTAGGATTGCTCAGCCCACACATTGGATTCTCTCCTTGGACAGTAGAGTTTTTCCTGGTTGGAAAAATATTGGGATTTTTCAAAAATAGGTCGGGGGCAGCAAAAATGTTAACAAGCCCCCTGCCCTTTATTTTTCTTTTGACCCACTCCATTGGAAAGGTTCTCTTCCTTTACAGCTGTCCTAGTGAGATAATGGCTCACAGATCAGCACTTGCTGTTTCAGGTGAACACTGCCTGTTTGCATCACGCGCCCATGTATATTTCTTTATAACACCATTGCAACAACTGCCTCTGTACTGAATCTTATAATGAACATCACTGCACCAAGTCCATGTAAATATGTCTGTACCTGTGTATAATTATACCACAGCTAAGACCTGAATGCACTTATTCTGTAGTGCTATATTATACACATCCCTCTCAAATATAAATAACTGGAGTGTTTATGGGACCTTTAACTTAATGTATGAAAGAGAATTCTGAGAGAGACTATTTCTTCTGCAATGGATGAGAGGTTAACCTAATAGCTTTCTCATCTGTGAAATGGGAATATTTACTCCTCCCCTCGCCCCCGGGATGCTGTGAGGCTTAATAAATGCTTTTCTTTGTTTTTTAAATCACTGAAATTGCTGGCAGAAAAGACACAATGTACCAAGCATTGTCTTGGTTTTATAATTGGCAATTTGACTGAGATTCTTGTTTCTTCTGTGCACACACAAGCATGTGGATTATAACTTTAGTCTACATTGACAGTCGTTTTTAAAGTCAATCACAAGATTTACAGATTTGCTAAAGAACTCAATCATTTAACAACATTAGATTTTTGTAGGCAGGCTATCTTTAGAAGTTGGAGTAATGAGACAGGGTTACCAG
This sequence comes from Mesoclemmys tuberculata, assembly GCA_007922155.1. Taxonomy (NCBI): domain Eukaryota; kingdom Metazoa; phylum Chordata; order Testudines; family Chelidae; genus Mesoclemmys; species Mesoclemmys tuberculata. Next base: position 35,086,101 of record ML675601.1, on the reverse strand, counting down.
GAAAACTTTGATTTATGGCAAATGCTGCACAAAAGTGCAAAAATGGTATAAGGATCTGTCTGATTTACTTTTAATGTGTTTCTGAAGAGGGTCCCTCCTCCCCTCCCCTAATAGTGATATGAAGCCTGAATTATTAAAATAAATAAATAAATCAGTGAGGCTGCTTCACTTCTGGAAAAAGCAAAAATTAAACAGCAAAGTCATTTACCCCATGGTGGCATGGTTCAGATAGATTTAATTTATCAATAGGGTCAGGCTGTACTGAATGTAAAATCAAATTACACTGAAACAGATGTTGAAGTCCATCAGGAAAAGGTGTAGATTGATTAGAGAAAGGCAGGGCATCAAAGGGCCCTTTGTTTGCATTTGACTGGGTGAAACAGCTGACAAGTGGCCATCAAATACAGCAGCAGGGCAGCTGCATGATGGCAGTTTGACAGCTGACTTCATTATAGCCCCTAGGATACACTCTGGAATGGATTTGTCCTTTAATTGAGCTGGGCCAGAAAATGGCACAGAGAGGATGAATAAGAATGAAAGGGGCTGAAGTTTGATAATGTAACCCAAAGGCCAGACAGGTGAATTTAATATGTCTGACAGTTAGAGTATATGTGTGTGTGTATGTGTTTCCGTAGAAGACCTAGATTAGCCTCCAATATAAGCACTTCTTCCAAAATGTGTTTGCACAAATATTAATGCACTTTTTAGAATAAATGGCAGACAGAGAGGTTGTCATGGTTTGGCTTTCACCTGCGTGTACACAGCCTTGTTTTGGGACTCAGAAAAAAGTTGTGGCTACTCTTGATATACTCCATAATGCACTTTTTGGAAGAATTTTTTTTGTTTGTTTATATGGATGATGAAAATCTGCTATATACAGTATCTGATATATCTACTGAGGCAAATTCTGAAATTCATACTCTGTTTTTAACCAGTCCTTTCACAGGCAAATCTTCCAAGACAAGTGGGAATTTTTCATGAGGAAAAATATGAGAAATTGTTCCCAAATCATTCAGAATTTGACCATTGCAAGAACCTACATTATTTAAAAAAAAACAAACTAATAACTCTCTTCTGCCTTCTTTGATGTATCACATTGCTAAGATCCTTGACGATTTTAAACAAGAGACCTAAGTGATATACATTTTGTAGAAAATGTTCTGCAGTTCCTACTCAGGCAAAACACCCCCTGACGAATGGGAAAGACTTGCTAGAGTATGGAGTGCAAATTTAGGTGTTTTATATCAAGATGCCTTGTGAAAAATAGAGGCTAATCAAGATAGGGAAAGGGGACTAGTGAAAATGTATGGCTATGAATCTGAGTATCATCAGTGGTAGTTAAATGTGTATATCAAGTGAAGAATAGACTCCTTTATGCTCTCCCAAAGTATACATATGTGTTCAAAGAAATAAAATACATTTGAGTTGCCCTTAAGCAATGTCTTTATGCCCCTTTCCCTCACCTGTTTCCCCAAAGCATTCAATAAATGTAAAATGTATTTAGAGTAGAACATATCTATGCATGTCACTAACATGCATCATAATTACTAAGCAAAAATGGATTTGGCCAATTCCCCTATGCCAGTTCAAAAGCTTCCTCAAATTACGTACACGTAGAAAACATATTATATAAAAATAGTCTTGCATGTGAGTAACATTAAACCATGACATGTCAATGACTCAAGCAGTAGAGTTTGGTTTATTTATCAAAATGTATAATAGAATAGACTGAGAGCTATTTGGGTAAAAGACTCTCTACTTTCTGCCTGAGGGAGGGGACCTCATCCTTGATTGGTATCCCTAGATGCTTTTGTGGTACAAGTAATGAATAACAATATCAGCGCAGCCCGTGTGTGATACAAAAACTATACTGCTTTAAACGTCACCTGATATCATCCTTCTACAGAATCTGAGGACTTTGGAGTTTGGGGAATCAGAACTATTCTACCTAAGATTATTTTGGATCGCATCTGAGCTTCCTGTTTTTCAACTGGCTAAAAAAACTAGTTCCTAAACTATTATACTTTCAGCACATTCCAGTAGTCTCTTCTGTGAGGCATTTGTATCTGGGGCTTTTTCTGCATGGAATGAAAACCTTGATTTAGCCTAGGGGAGAGACTTTTAAAGGCAAAAGGAGCAGTTAGGCACCCCATTCACATGGACAGTCGGGAGGTAGGAAACCAGCTTCCATTTGTGCCTTTGAAAGTCATCCTCTTAGTAAACTCTCTTTAAGAAAAGAATCAATGGGTTTCACCCTGCTAAACTGTGAGGGACGGATACCCTTACTCATGTTGAGTAGTGCCTTGATTTCAATGGGGCCAAGCAGTGGGCTTAAATTGTAGCAAGGAAGGTTTAGGTTGGGCATCAGGAAAAACTTCTTAAGTGTCATGGTGATTAGGCACTGGAATAAATTGCGTTGGAAGGTTGTGGAATCTGTCATTGGAAGTTTTTAAGAGAAGGTTAGACAAACACCTGTGAAGATGGTCTAAAGAATATTTAGTCCTGCCTGGATTAGAAGATCTCTCCTGGTCCCTTCCAGTCCCATCATTCTATGAACTAAGGTACTATTTAATATAAGTGAAAGTATTGGAATCTGGCCCTGTGTTGTCATTCTCTAGCCACACTCTTAGTCTATGCTCCAAGAAGAAGCTGAAAAAGTTTATCAAAATTGAGATTCTTCTCTGTCCAGTGGACCTTTTCCCCTATCATATCTTTACATTACATGATATATTACATTCAATAAATCAGTAACTATCTATTAGCTTGACACCTATTTTAGCTATCAATAATTACAGGCCAAGAAATTGTTTTTTGCCCTTATTTCCAAATGATTTAACCAGAGATTTCTGGTTCCTATTCTGGGATTTTTTGGGTCCAAATTTCATCTAAATTTTATTGTGATCCAGTTAGGTGGAGTGCCACTCATGCTTCCCTTTGTGAAATGTGGTTTAAAGCTGGACTAGAGAGCTAAAGGAGGGGATAATGGAGGATGATTGGTCCAGAATCTGGTTAGATGCCCCCAAAATAGCCATAGTGTGTAAAAGAAAATAGCATTTATTTAAACCACTCCATTGTACTTTAGCTTTCCTCTTTTTCTATAGACACTTTGACCTAGGATACCAGCCCATGCTGGAGTGGCTGTGGAGTTGGCCTCTCCTCTGCATTTACTCTACAGCAGGTATACTCATTGGCTTGGCACTTATAGAAAAGAGTTGTCCCTAGAAGTGATTGGAAAGTGCTCAAGAAGATTAAAATTGACAAAAGGTGGAGGATTATACAAGGGATTTCTATGCATTTATCTTGCCTATATATGATACGCTTTACATCATCACCAACCCACAGCATTGGGGCTGGTAGTAAAGCAGTCATGCATAAATATGTCTATATACTATATACACACTGTTTTGCAGGCCTATTACATACATGGTATGTGAGGTAAGTGGTCTTGTGGCCTGCCTGCCACATTTCCCCTCCTCCCCCACCCTCCATTTCCAACATTTTCTTTTCTGACAGTGGGTGTAGTAAAGGTCAGTAAAGCTGCACAACTACTGCAACATGTAGAGCAGCCACTGCTACAAAGGGTAACTTTTGAGTGCCCTGGACATAGTACACATATGGCCTGCTACTAGGCATCTGAAAGGAATATCCCTGAGCATTCATAGGCAGGATAAAGCCCTATGTGAACGATAGCTGGCAGGGGCTTTTCTCCCTTTAAAAAAGAAAAGATTGCCCAAGTTTTTCAATTGCACCTTCTTCGTGGTTATCATTGGATCACGTTTCTTTTTTATTTGTAATATTTGCTTGTTTTGTTTTTATTTTTAAGTTATAATATATCTGTGTGATCAGGCATCTGCCGCACGCTGGCACTTAAGGGCTTAAAAGCAGCCCTAGGGAGACTGTGTGGGAGGCAGCTAATAGGGGCAGGGCTGCGAGGAACAGCCAATCAAAGGCCAGTAGGCTGATACAAAAGGAGCTGCTGGTCAGAGCAGAGCACTGACTGCCTCTTGCAGGCTGAGAGGCCTGTGATAGTATTGCTGCTGGGAGTGGGTGATAGCAGGCCCTGAGGATGGGCAGAGAAGGGGCTGGGGCTGGGGCTGGGGCTGGGGCTGGGGCTGGGGAACGGGAATGGGAACGGGAACGGGAACGGGAACGTGGCCCAGGGAGAGGAATTGGCAGACAACCAGCTGGAGACTCCTCAGCAGTGAGTGGTGCAAATCTGTCACAATCTGATACCCAGAGGCATTGTGGCATGGGATAATTTTATAAAGGAATGTTTATTATGTTTTATCTGCCTGAAGTGAAAATTTTTAAACAGAAGAACTCCCACAAAGTTATGAGCAAAATCACTATACGGTCTTCCCACAACATTGGGAGAAACCGCAGCATAAGCCGGCATGTGGCAAGCATACTTAGTGTTGAACACTAATCATATAGGGGAAAATCACACTTTCTCTTATGACTGTTTGAAAATTGTTTTAAAATACTCATTTATTTCCTACATCTTGTATTAATGCACAGATTTCTAAGTGGGACATGCAAAATCTTGTTCCTTTAAAAGAGCTTACATTTAGCTCTACCATATGTGGTTCTGATGTGGGTATTGGACCAGCTGGTACATGGATTAATAATTACTGTTAAAACTTAATATAATAAACATTTACTCAATATTGTCTGATTAGGTAATCCTCTGTGATGGCATGCAGAAAGTCAATATTCTTTGAGTAATGTCACTACTGTATCACAGATTCACATTGTTGAGATCCACATAGTAAATTCGCAGCAAAATGAGTTAATCTGTTGTGCTTAGTCTGGTGAGATGAACAAAAAAGCAAAAGTAAAAGGCATGTAATGATGATGCAAATCTGGACTAGCACGGTTGCAATTCAATCATGAAAAGCTAATGGTCCTGGTTCCCTTCCCATGTCAACCATGTAAAGCCAATGGTCCTAGTTCCCTTCCCATTTACAGGGGTGTAACACCTTTAACTTGTGTAGCATTATTTTTTCATTATACCAGTGTACTTGAGAGCAGAGTCAGGCCACTGATCTGCAAAATAAAAGTTGAGGAAACTGAGTACTAATTTCATTTTGGGAGTAGATAGAACATTCAGCAAATAATGTCAGAGGCAAATTCATTCTGAGTGTAATACCATTGACGTCAGCGGGGTTAAATCAGAGATGAATGTGGCCCAGAGTCTCAAAGCATTGTCTGAGTCAGAACTATCTAAACAGAAACTGAGGGCAATCAGACAACCGCAGCTGTATGGCTGGAGTTAATTTTGTTTGTTTTGACGGCCAAAATAAAAAAAGAGATGGGCAAAATAACAAGACTTTTTTTCATTTGGGGTCAGAAAGTTGGATTTAGCAATTGTTTTTTTCTGAAGTGAAAATCCCTCCACTGTTTCCAGTTTTGGCACTAGTTGTATTTATTAATACTTTAAAAACCAATGAATCTTAAAGCTCTCTCTGAAGACGAGTAAGCTTTATTTTCCCCACAGAGAGGCTGTGGGACTTCTGTAGGGTCACACAGGGAAAACAGTAGCAACCCAGGGCTGACTTTCTCCCCCCACCGCTAACCACTGCATTACAAATACTCCACTTCATGTTAGTTACAAAATATAATTTTAAATACATGAAAGGAAATAGTGTGCCTAATGAGTGGGAGCCAAGGACTGAGTTCTGGTTTTGGCTGTATGTCATTGACCTTACTGTCTCAATTTTCCCTTCCGTGAAATGTACCTCAAAGGGGTGTTATGAGGTTTAATGTGGCTTGCAAGGTGGTTTGAGATTCTCCAAAGAAACATGCTATGAAATTGCAAAGTATTACTATGACGACACAGCTAACAAAAGCCCCTGACTTCAGAACTGAGACTGAAAATGTGTCCTTATCCTAATGTGTTAGAGCCTAGGATTATTGTTAATACTTTATTTATAACATACTTCCAGGGTGAAAGTTGTATTACAGATGGCAGTATGGTCCTACTTCAAAAAGCATACAATCTAAGCAGACTTGCCAGAGAGTCACCAAAGAATGGGTGATCTGAGACACAATAATTTCTTTTTAACTTTATTCCCATTTTTGAAGTGTTACTTTCTTGAACAAACCAAGTGGGATAGTTTGTATAAACAGAATGCATTGCTGTTCCTACCCATAATATCATTTCAAGTCCAGATCTGCCATGAAAAGAGCGTCCTTTGCAGAAATGTGCTGAATTATGCGCTTCTTCCTCCTCTGGGGAGAACTGAGCAAGTAACTCACTTTCATTTAGGAGCCAAGCAAAATGTGAAAATAGGTCTTCCAAAGCAAAAGGATAATAAACTAACCCACTAGTCAGTCAGCTTTGTTTGGTTTCCAGTGTTTGGCTCAAAAAAAGAAAATAAAGGTTCAGATAATTGCCATGGATGTTTCTTAAAGTTAACATAACTGACCACAATGATGGAGCCTGTAGTTCCCGTTTAAATTAAATTCACTCTCACTTGCTGGATTCATTAGATTACTGACTCGACAATGACATTCATCCCTTGCAAATTCTAATTCAAATGATTCTAGAATAAGCTGCAGTCAGTCATGATGTAAAAACTTTTTAAAATGCATGTCTTTTGCTCAGTAGGTTGTTATCCAAGAGTGTGTGTGTGTTGTTTCGCTTCCAAGAGAGGTATGTGTCCTACTGCTCTAAACACATATTAAGGAGTGGGATTTTATGGTGGGATTTTAAACTCCAGAAGACAGAGTTAAAATGAAAAGCCAGCCAGGCCCTCCATCGTGATGTAAGCAGTCCAATCATTACCTTTTCTTTTCAGCATATTTTGAATGTTAAACCCTGATTCAGCCAGGCATTTAACTTTAAGTACATTCTGAAGACTGTTGAAATTAAGCATGTGTTTAAGTCTCATTGACTTTACCCAAGGAGTCTTAAGGATAAGTCTTAAGTCTTCAGGAGTCTGAGATGTTGAGCACAACCTGAAAGTCAGCACGTTGCAGGATCGGGTCTGTAATTTGTGGGGAAAGATCACATAAACCCCAAAACTCATTGTGGATAAGTGGATAAAATGCCTTGTGCAAGTCAGACTGTGCATGTTAACACACAGTTAAAGTCCCAATTCTAGCTTCCTGAAGCATGTGAAAATAGACTGAGATGAGCAGTAAAATATAAATGTTCTATTCTATCGATATCTCTTGCAAGTACTAAAATGATAGGGCTATCTTTTTTAGCTCAATCCTTGTTTAATTACACCTAAAACAAGTAGTTTATTAAAATGCCACTTCTGAATAGTTTTCTACTATCAAAAAAAAACCCATCCCTTTCATTCCTGCAAATCTGGCATTCAGTTTGAGTGAGCTAAAAAACACTTTCTGGCAGCTAGGCTCTATTCTCTGAGTGTCAGATGTCTATCACGTATGCTGTGACCCTTGGAATAATATTAATCAAGCAAGACAGCTGAATCTTGCTATGGGTGTCTATAAAGGGGGGCCTTTATCGGTTTCAGCTTAGTTCAGTAGACATCTGTGCAGCAGAGGTCCTCGTGATGATCCTGGCAGCAGCTCCTTTAGTTTAGGTTTGGCTTTTAGCACTGAATGCTTTTTGTACTGACTCCCCGTACCAGTCTGTCTCAGCACTTTCAGAGCCAGAGCTTCTCCTTTTCATAAACTCTAGGTTTTTTTTTTTTGGTTTTTTTTTTTTTACAGGCCACTGGGTCTGACTCGAGCTGTGTACAGAATTACAGAAACCAGCAACCACCTGTCACCAGCACATTGTACGTGTGTGCAGGGAAGGAGGGAGGCAATTGCTTGCAGGGGGGATTTCGGAGAAATGGGACAATTCACTTATCTGATTGCCAGCAGGGGAAACAGTGATGGTGCAGTGGATGGTGAGGCATGGGTGAGGGGAGGGAAAGGACTATTTCCCAGAGACATCTAATATAGTCTCCTTTTTAAATTCCTTTGCAACTGGTAGGATTTGTTGTACACATGATCCTCCTTGAACTTGAAGGTAAGCTGCACACACTCCACATGATTCTTATATAAGCAAAATTTGGTAATAAACAGAGTGCTGTCTTCTGATTTAGTGAACTTTATACCATGTAGAGAAAGGAAAAGTAAAGAGGTATCAGTGATGACAGAAGAATGACCTATTCAATTGTCAACTCTTTAGCCTTCTGGCATTACTGAAATGCTTAGCAGTAACAGTTGGCTGACATTAACTGAAGATGGGGGATAGTGCCATCAGGAGTTGTCCTTGTACTAATACAAGAAAGACACCTCAGACTGAATGTAATGCACTGTGGGTTTACAG
>ML675601.1:34991489-35077798 GCA_007922155.1 Mesoclemmys tuberculata | reverse complement strand
GGTTTTTTTCAGAACTTCAGTGGACCATAAAAGAGCAGAACAATGGAAATAAAACAACCAGTCAGTTAAAAATGGATAATAAATTAAGTTGGGACTATACTGTTTTCCATAGAACATGAGAATCCTTACAGTTCTGGGCCCAATCCAATTCCTAATGAATTTGGTGAGAAACCTGGGAATCCTAATATGCCACTCCTTTAACAGAGATAGTAACAAAAGTAGGAAATGGCTTTATGGTACTTCCATGTCAAGATCTCCAGCTGGCTAGAATAGGTAGTGGCACCAATAAAAGGAGTTTCTATTCTTTGTATCTCTCTCTCTATTTTGCTTATTCTCCCGTAGCTTGACGCTTTTACTCTCTACCCTTCCATAAATCTTTTGACTTCTTCAAGAACTGATCAGAGAGACTGGGCAATGGGCATGTGTGTGGCTTTTCAAAACCATGTGTTCTGTGGGCTGACCAAAATTCAGTCAGCAGCACATATCTCCTGTCTACTCATGAGGAAACGGATTCATACTAATGGAAGAGGAGAAAGGGAATGAGGGCAGTTCATGTTTATTCCTCCCTGTGTAAATATGGATATTATCTATAATTAATATATCATTATTCTTTCATGAAGATATAAAAGATACAATGCATTTTTAATAAAGGATGTTACATAGTTCTTTGGTGATTTTTAAAATTGAAATGACTAGCCACTACCATCTCTTGAAAAGAGAGAACTGAATGTGGTTATCAGTGGGTTTGGATTATTAATTTGGTTCTTCTGGAATGCCATTCTTGAGTATTAAGCTAAAAAGCATGATATACCTGTAGCTTCTTCTTTCATTGTAAATAGGGACTCTAACTGCAGGGTTATCAGAAAGATCTGGAGGCACAGGACTATAAGCATCTGTTGAGCTGATTTGGAAAACTACCCTTCTGTCTCCTTTATACATGGCCCTCTCAGGTTCTGTCAGTGACCTGTGCCATAAAAAGATACAATTTCTATTTCTGCAAGTTCATCACAGTCTGACAAGATCATTCAAGATACACATGTGCAAGTGCCATGAGACTCGGTTGAGTCAGATGTTGGAGAGGCCTTTGATCTTACATTGCAGACTCAGCAGAAATGTGGGGAAATACTGTGTATTAGGCCATATACAAATTTAGCACAGAAGTCTCAAACACTTTCGCTAGAAAATTATATTGACTTTGGCTAGCCATCCTAGTGAAAATTCTAGCACTCCTTTAGAATCATTAAAATACTCTGCTTGTTTCCACTTCAGGACCAGTAGCCTCAGGAAAAGATGGGCTGCTTGAGTTCAAAATTGCCCCATTGTCTACTGGAACCAGTAGGAAAATTAATCTGAGTAGAAAGTCTTAAATTTTAATACCAGTTTACCGGCCAAGGTTTTTTCATTAGTGGGCCACGTATCAACTCCGAAGAAGACACCTGAGAAATGTTCATTCTCCGGTGTGTCTAGGATTGGTACTGTTTATAATACAGCACCTATTCTATAACACCTGCCCCCGCCCCCACCCCTCAAAAAAAGGGAGAGAGAGGAGTAGGAGGAGGCCCAGTAGCATCATCATCATCATAAATAGCAGAAGTGCCCTCACCCAAAAATACACACAGTGTTCCTCAGAGATGTGTTACCAGGCTGCCCTCGCCTGATGTGGGAGCAGTCTTCATTCTTGCTCACTTCCCAGCCAGTCCCTCCTAGCTCAATGATATAAACGGCTGCTTTAGTAAAATAGGAATTTGTATTTCTACCTTTCTAATTTTCCAGTTGGTACCCCCTTAGCAGGTACCAAAAGAACCGTGAAGCAGAGTTCAGATGTTTCCGTAAGAGCTGCCATATATACTGATGACTAGAGGGGACCAGAAAGCTTTCGGTGAAATTTCAGGGACTTGAACCATAGCTCTCCCACATCTTTGGCTAGTGGCCCAATCAGCAGACTATAGAATGTCAGAGAGAGCTTCACTCCTTGTAGACTGGTCCCCTAACCACCAAGTTATAGAATGTGGGAGAGTTTATCTCATCAGAAAACCCTGGGTCCAAAATAATGTCCTGAATCTGAAAGCAGACATTTCAATATGATTCGCTATGGTTTTCTTGGTTTTGTTTGTTTTATTTTTTTCCAAATACATGCATAAGGGTTTTTTTTCTCATGCTACTGTGGAATGAAAATAATCCGCTAAAGTTTCCATGAAACAGAATTGTTATCCTCTGGGCAGCTCTACGGGTCATTGTCCCAGTAGGAGTAAGATGACAGTAACAGTGATGAGGAGCAAGTTATGGAGGGTGAAATCCTGGTCCTATTTAAGTTAAAGGGAAAACTCCTATGACTACCACAGGGCCAGGACTTCACCTGGGAAGTGTTACTGAACAAGATAATAGGGGAGCTAGGTGGGAGGGGCCAATGGTCCTTAATTGCCGGTGACTTTGGTGTGAGGTGGAGGTGCTGAACCTTCTAGGTTCAAACCAAAGGAGAAGGAGGAAATGCTACAAGTAGAGGAGAAGGACCTATAAACTATTGCTATCTAGGAGGAATGGGCTGAATCTATTCATCTGGTGGCAGTCAGCTTCCTTATAGCCTCCCTAGAGATAATTTCTATGGATTTTGGGCACAGCAGGACTGACATCGCTGACCTTTATTCCAACTCTTCAAGAAAAAGAGTCCCAGAGAGCTAAATGTTCCTGAAGCTATTGGGAGGAGTTGGTGGTCTCTTGGAGGTAGATTATTAGGTCAGCTCAGACCTTGCCAGAAGACAGCAAAGAGTAAATGGGGAGAATGGTCCTGGGACATGGTGAAGGGAGAGTATACAAGGAAGATAAGGTGTCCCAGATCATGGCTTAGGGTGAAAATTGTAAGGAACTGGGTGATTTGGAATGAGTTGGGCTTGTTTTAAAGATTCCAAAACTTGAAAGCAAAGCTCAGGAGATATGAGTTCACATGGATCAGAACTATAAAGGTTTACATAATACAACCACAAAGTGAAACTGCAGGGTTTTACACAGCTTTACAGACAATAGTCATGTGTTACACATACACAGTCTTGCAAGCAAAACTAGCAATTTCTCATATGCTCACCCTTCCAGTAGAATTGACTTTAAATAGTCCTGTAAAATGTTATACACTTGGTTTCAAGTGGCAATAATACACACATGAAACCAGGCTTCATGCTGCTATACTCTTGCAAAAGAGGTCTGTTGGTGTGTGCATATTCTGCTTCTCAAGTTTTTTGTCTAATTCATATATTCTCAGCTGATTTTTGCAGTTCACATTATAAACTAAATCCATTTGACTGTTTCTATATCTTTCTCTCTCCATAGGCCGTACCTATATTATGTAGATACAAAATTAAGAATTGGCATACTTTTGTTTTCAAAATAAGTGGAAAAAGCAAGGTAATGATCTGGTCAGCAGGGACCTGACACAGCATCTCTTGAAGTCCGTGTAAAGACTCCCATTGACTCCAGTGGGTGCACACCTACTTAGTGAAATCCAGGTCTTGTCAAGGCTGCTTTGGGTGTGAAAGATTCATTATTTTAAACACGCTCTCAGCCTAATCTGGAGTGTATAATACCTTATAATGTTTATGGACTTGTAGCTAAGTACATAATCAAAAGGTTTTTAAAACATCTGGCAAAGGATCATCTCAATGCCCTTCTTTCTCTTCCCCTTCGACATATATATAAAATCTCACCTTCTGAAGGAAATTTGCTCACATAAAACAGCTATGTAGTTATGTGAAATGGCCTGCATTTCAACCAATGAGATCATAGTGATACAAAGTGGGAGCTAAAGCTCCTGAGTGACACTTCTGCCTGATCATAGGCCATAAAAGCCATTCTTGTCCCCTCAATGGACTCCAGGCCAGATTACCGTCCTAGATTTTCACCATGGCTATGTAATGCTGAATTGCCCTACTTCTGAGGCACTTAAGTGAGATCTCTTAGCATTTTGTTTCATGTTCTGCCATTGAATGTAGATTGGGGGGGAAATCCAAGATTTTATAATAAAAACACACACACAAAGTATCTTCACCGATGTTAATAATCAGCAGGGTCCAAGTTACCTCTTATTAGCATTTGTCTTACAAAAGAGGCAGGGTATAATTTGGTGATAGATTCAGATTTGGAGAGGCACTATAATCAACCTCCTGACGTGCTCTGCCTGAAGTCCTTGGATGCTTTTTTTTTTTTAATTACGTTGCTCTTTCTTCTTCTCTTTCCTTTTCTCTCTCCCTCTCCCTTCTCTCTCTCTCTCTCTCTCTTGATCTCTCTGAATAATGCAATTGCTTTGAATAGCCCAGACAAGCCTGAAGATTAGGGAGCCTGTTTGTGGAGACGGGGACCAGCTGAATAGGAGCAGGAGGCCCACTCCCCTGGAAAACAAGGCTCTGGGAACTAGGCCAACTGAGAAGAGCATGTGCTGGGAGTGACTGAATAGGCAAGCAGCAGGCCAGCCCATATGTCAGGCTGTGCCACAAAGACTTCTCTGCACATCTACCATGACAAACAGGATTACTGAAGACAATTAATCTGGCACGCTTTATCAAAATCAAGCGCTGACCCCCAACCTCTCCCCTCAGTGTGCAGCAGATGCCACGCTCCAATTCAATGGAGCTCAAGTGTTCCCTTTTTCTCTGCTGAAAGGAATCCAAAGCCTGAATAAGGCTGGCGTGGACTAATTGCAAACACTGTCTGATGGTGACAGTCCTAATCAAATAAGATGAGCTCACCTTTTCTCCAACTTCTAATGGAAGGCTGGCTGCAGCTCTCTGTCAGCTGCTGGGAGAAAGAGAAATGCATCAATTTTAATGTTCCCCCACCTCGCCCCTTGCTGTATGTTGGGGGATGGAGCAGCTATGCTAATCCTTTCTGCTTGATTCTTTGGGAGGACTATGTCACAGAGGAAAGGAGAATGCATACATAGCATGAAGTGTGAGCCATCTCTGTGGAAAAGGTGTTACTTTTTTATTTGTGAAAGAGGAAAGGAAAAAGAAAGTGGTAGAATTGCTGGGAATTGGATGCAAGATATCCAGAGAGCTTTGCTTTCTTGCTGCGCTAAACGTCTAGGGCCAGATCCTTAGCTGATATTTTTGGAAATTACCTTAGCATCAGGCTCCTCTTATATATTAATCCTGATATACCAGTCAGTGCTACAATGTGTACAGTACACCACACTCATTAGAGATCATTCTTCATCATCTTCTTTATTTTATTTACATTAACAACCTATAGAAATTTTTAAAAGCCTCGTCTGATGACTTTGACAGAAAATTAAAAGTACAATTCAACTAAGGCTGGGTCTACACTGACGGCAGCAAATTCGCTGCCATCACATCGATTGCTCTGGATCGACTGAACGGTCTGTATAGATGCGCTCAGTCAATCCAGGAAGCGACGCAGGAAAACCACCTCGGTAAGTGGAGTAGCGCTGCGTTGAAGGGAGCGCTGTTCCCTTCGACGCAGCACAGTGTGGACACTGCACAGAGGAGACGCTGCAAAGTCGACGGGAGATATGCAAGTGATTTACGTCACTTGCGTATCTCCTGTCGACTGCCGCCGAATCGCCAAGGTAAGTGTAGACCGGGCCTTAGACAAACACAGCAGTAGCAAACTTAGTCTTTTAGTTTATTCCATTTGGATTTACTCTACTGATGTTCAGATAAGCACCTCAACATTTTGTTGCTTTGCCTACTGCATTCAAATCTCTCTATTGTGGAAATCTCATGAAATCAGGCTTTCTCACAGATTTTCTCCACTTCCAGCTTGGAACCACGTGCATGCCTTTCTCTGAGTACTTCAATCCTTTTGCTTCTCATCCTGGATTCAATGCAGGGTTGCAGACGCATGTGCTAATTTAAAAACAAGTGACATTTCTCAAATGTTCAGCCAGAAATTCTTGCTGGTTCATTTTCAGTTTGTGGTAAAAGCTCTTTTTTAGTTGGTATTAAAGTTATCGTTCTATTCTAAAATATTATTAAAAGTTATTAACAGAGTGGTTGGAAAAGTGAACTTCCATCCCACAGGAAATCCTAACATTTCAACATGTTGATTATTTGTCCCAGTTCAGGAATAAGAAATTTTGGAATGGAAACTTGGAAATATTTAGCTTTAGAAACATGGAAAGAGTTTATTGGAATGTTTCAATAAGGTTGAAATGTTTCATTTTAATAAGATTGAAACATAATATAAAATTAATTAAAAGTACAGATGAAACAAGAAAGTCCAAACAAAATATTCCATATGATTTAAAAAATGTTTGTCGAATTTTGTTGTTAGCCACATTCCCATGAAAAGTTTTGATTTAGATTAAACCATATTTTCTGATAGGAGGAAAATCTTTGTCAGATTTTTTGGTCAGCTCTAGTTATTAACTTGCATGGCCTTTGTTACATTAATCCTGTGCACCTCATAGACTTGAAGACAGACAGGGCCATCATGATCATCTCATCTGATCTCCTGTACATGGCAAGCCACAGAACCTCACTCACGCACTCCTGTACCAGACCCATAACATGTTGCTGAGTTACTGAAGTCTTCTTCATATCTTGATTAAAGACATCAAGTTATAGAGAATCCATTATTTACTCTAGTTCAAACCAGCACTTGCTCCATGCTGCAGAGGAAGGCAAAATCCCCCAAGGTTCTCTGCCAATCTGACCTGGAGCAAAATTTAGTCTCAACCCCAAATATGGCCATCAGTTAGACCCTGAGCATGTGTTGAGACCCACCAGCCAGATACCTGAGAGAGAATTATTTGTAGTAACTCAGCTCTTATAATCACTTATAAATTTTAGCCTCATTCCACCTTTCTGAACTAGAAAAATAGCACAACCCCTTTCACAGATAAGAAGCAGAGTTGGAGAGATTAGATAACTATCCCAAGGTCACGCAGAAATTCTATGACAGAGCCAGGAGTTGAACGTAGGTTTCCTGACTCCCAGTTGCACAGCCTATACACTAAGTCATCGTTCCTTTCCAGCTGTACAGCAAATGTAAAACAAACATAATGTTGAGTTTCGGAAGGATTGAAGTGGTAGGAGAGCAGTTGACTATTATAGGCCCAGGTCAACCCTGATTCACTTTAGTCTTGGACAAGTCACTTACCATCTTTGATCTTCAGTTTCCCTGTGTGTAAAATTGGTATAAAACCAATCTGCTTCATAGGGGTGAGGCTTAATTAATTAGGATCCACCCCTGAAATGAGATGCATGGAGGCGGATCTTTGAGTTGCCCATGTCTCATTGTAGTATTGTGTCTTCATTTACAAAGTAATCAGCGCTCTTTAGATGAAAAGTGCAAAGCCTTATTATTAACAATGCTCTGTTAATGATGCCATCAAACCTACAATTGCTGATACGCTGTGCAAAGAAAACAAGTGTGTTAGTTACAAAGGGAATGGAATAGCAGTTGATATTAATAATGAAGATTTTACACTCTAGCAATGTGTTCCAGCATTCATGAATTGCAAAATTAAAAATGGGCCCAAGCAGGAAATCTGAAAGCAATGCTAACATTGCTCAGGGCAGCCCATAAAAGCCAAGTGTAGATCATTCACCACTGTGCAGCTTTTGACACCTCATAGCATAACATCTTTCAGAAATGAAAGGCCATCTTATAATTTTATTCAGCACACAGGTTTCTAAGAAGCCCATTGCAATGAAGTGATATATCGAGTTAGGAGGGAGTAAGTGTGGCTAATGATTGCTGAGTCAGCAACAAAAACCATGGGCAAAAAGGTCAAAGAATCACAAATCCTACTTAAAAAAAAAAGAACACAACAAATAGCTGGGAGAATATTGATTCAATTGAGCACTTCAGGATAGAGCATTAGGGGGGAAATTTGGAATTACAAAATGGAAACCTATAATATTTAGGAACTCAGAGAAAATATTAATAGGTGCTGAACAGCCTATAAATAATTAGACAGAGAATGTAGGAAGCCTTCTACCCTCACTGCACCTATCTCCTAGCTAACAATATTGTCCATACTAACTTGGAACATGGGCAAGAGGTTTCCCAGAAAGGCAGGAATAAAATAAGAGTGTGATCATGGGCATGTCCCCTTCTGTGCTTGCCAGCAGAGTTGGGTCTTTGAGGGGGAGCGTACAGAGTACCTTTTGAAAGGATGGTGCAAGGGCCATGAGTCAGGGATAATCATAGACTCATAGGACTAGAAGGGACCTTGAGAGTCCCCTGCACTTATGGCAGGACTAACCATTATCTAGACTATCTCTGACCAGTGTTTGTCTAACCTCCTCTTAAAAATCTCCACTGACTGAGATTCCACAACTTCCCTATCCAATTTATTCCATTGCTTAACTACCCTACCAGTTAGGAAGTTTTTCCTAATGTCCAAGCTAAACCCCACTTACCACAATTTAAGCCCATTGCCTCTTGTTCTATCCTGAGAGGTAAACAAGAATTTTTTTCTCCCTCTTCAGTATAACAACTTTTTATGTACTTGAAAGCTGTAATCATGTCTTCACCCCCCTCAGTCTTCTCTTCTCCAGACTAAACAAACCCAGCTTTTTTCAATCTGCCCTCAGAGGTCATGTTTTCTAGACCTTTCATCATTTTTGTTGCTCTTCTCTGGACTTTCTTCAATTTGTCCACACTGTTGATTCATATTTAGTGTGTGATCCATTATAACCCCCTGATCCCTTTCTACAATCCTCTTCCTATTTTGTATGTGTACAACTGATTGTTCCTTTCTAAGTACCGTACTTTGCATTTGTTCTTATTGAATTTCATGCCATTTACTTCAGACCAATTCTCCAGTTTGTCCAGCTCATTTTGAATTTTAATCCTATCCTCCAAAACACTTGCAACCTCTCCCATCTTGGTATCATCTGCATACTTTATAAGTGCACTCTCTGTGCCATTATCTAAATCACTGATGGAGATATTGAACTGAACCAGATCCAGAACTAATCCCTATGGGACCCCACTCAATATGCCCTTCCAACTTGACAGTGAACCACTGATAACTACTCTCTGGGAATACATTCAGGAGCTCCTCAGTGGTCAGTGAATCTCCTTACTGCTGCCCACTGAAAAGAAAGCCACAACATAGCCTTTGATGTTAAACTCTGTTAGACTGAGCACCACTGAAGTTAGATTTAGAGAGAATGGGAAAGACCAGAGCCTTTTACCAATACACTAGAGATGTCTTTAAAATATCTCCTACATTTTGAAAATTTTCAGTGAAACACTGGGACCAATTTTTCATGAAAACGTTTGACAAAAATGCTTTCATTTTCAAGAAGCAATACCATTGACTACCCTCCTAGATCCATGGGGGAAAGGGGTTCCCACTATTTCCTTTAATATCTACAATACCTATAATTAAAAGTACACTTTAAAATGACTGAACCAGATCCTCAGCTGCTGTAAATTGGCATCGCTCCATTGACGGCATTGGGGGATGCCGATTATACCAACAGAAGAGAATCTGACATATTATATCCTAGCCAGTCATCACCAGCTTCTTCAGTGAGGATAAAGTGGTCCCTATCAAAATACCCCAGTGATCACTTGCTGTTTATTTAAAATACAAATATAGCAAAAATCCAGTGAACTAAAAGAATCCTCTTAGGAATCCTTAGTCCCCAGAATTAAAATGAACCCAAATATTTTTGGTTTAGATAAGTGATCTCTTCCTCTTTTCTCCTAAATTCAAACAGACCCTTTTTCCTTTGGTGATGTGATATGTCCTACAAGGTCCATCGAAGTATCTCAGTTGCTTTGGAATTCTCTAAAGAAGGCCCTTCAGGTCTTGTATTCTAATCAAATTATGTGTAATCCTCCATTTCAGACTATGCAATGTATTTTGGGACACCTCTGGTCTAGGAAAATTATGGTGTCATCACAGTAAGTTAAAAAAAGTAGAGCAGCAGTACTTTAATCACTTTGGAATAGATCTGAACTTACTTGCTAGACCAACATGGATGCATGAAACCTTATTGTGTTTCAGGTTTGATGTCAATACTATACTATAATAGGAAAATAAAAGCAAGGTGACTTAAAGGAACACTGGTTCCCATCTATTGCAACAATAAGGTATATAGCATATTTTCAGTGAGTGATGCTTAAGATTAAGGCAAGAAAATGTTCAGTATACAGAAGGAATGAATGTGTGCATATGAATGTGTAGTCAAAGCTCTGGTAGGGTTCAAAGTAATGGGTTTTCTTTGAATTGATTCTCACAGCAAATATTTTTTTCATGCTAGAAATGCTTTTCAATCCTGTTATAAGACTGGTTTCAGATTAGACACTGAGGTAATAGGTGCCTTTATAAACATAATGGACAGGTTAGCTAGTTTTCAAACCTCTGAAAGGAATGAGATATTCTCTGTGGAATGGTTTGTGTTAAAAAGAAGCCAAACCCCACATCACAAAAAGCAAACACTCGAATTGATTGGAACATAGTCACATAACACTTCAGAGAGTCCTCTTTGTTGTCAGGATCTACATTTTTGAGGATGACTTCAGGAGGATCTTTCAAATTAAGGCAGGGTGATGCTTCTGGTCTCTAGGGAAGGAGGGGCGGGGGAGAGAGAGTTGGGGAAAATGGATGCTGCTTTGCTGAGCATCTTGCTTTTAAGAGATGGCTTAGACTAGAACAATGTTGGTTTTCAAGGGGGATTTTCAACCTTTGCTTCTACACAGGTAAGGGTGCCATGATGCTGTTGCTTCTGTGTCATGTAAGGGAAATCAGTGTGAGAAATTGATGGTCCTGAATGAAGAAGGAGGCAAAGGTTTTGAAGTGCCTGTTCTCTCTGATGTGATCTTGCACTCCCTCTCCTTGAGGAGATGACAGTCCACTTGGTATACACACCAGCCTGCGAAACAGTGTGAGTCTGTGTTTTGGATTGGGGTGCCTTATGATTGCCCCAGTAAGAATGATAACAACTAAATCATCCTAAACCTATAGTAACTAGCTGCTTGTGGGTCCTGAATGAAAATGTAACCGAGAGTAAATCTGAATCATCTCAAAATTCAAAGAAAAACCTCACACTAACTACCAGTAGTTTGAACAATGGCAGATTTTTTATCTTCCTCTTTTTGGATCCTTAAATTGTTATAACATCCAGTGAACACTGAGATAAACTGCTGTTCACATAATTCACTGTCAAAAATATTGAGCATACTTTAGTTAGATGGTGGTAGTAATGGTCTTTTCAAGTGCTGCTGCACAAAAGCCGAGCCTATCAAGATTTTTTGGCAGGCCTTGCGTTTAACTTGTCATGTTATATATTGCAGTAGTGCAATTCAGGATCAGTATAAATCAGCTTGCAAGTCTCAGGGAAGCTGGGGGAGAGTGCTGCAGCAGCCTATTAGCAGCACAAGAGTCTAACAGGAGGTGGCAGCATTTTAACGTTGTCCAGTCCAGTAAAAAATAAAGACAGAGAACCTCTGCTTGGCCAGAAAGTTTCTCATCTAAAATCAAGCTGGGTTTATAGAGCACTGTCTCATATGTATTGGTTTGGAGAAGGTGTACATTCACTGAAGTTCAGGGAGGGGAAGCTGTGAGACCGTTTCAGTCTTAATAGTGAAAACGGAGTAAAGGTGTGGGAGTGAGGCAAAGGAAATGTTTCACTGATGGTAAAATATGGCCTCCCAAGCAGTGAGATCTCAAACCATAACAAAACAAAACTAATGGCATATTTGTGCCAGCTGCATCAAAAATAGGGGTAGAAAAGAAACAGCCCATAATGAATAGTTAGCACCTGATTTATGTTCCCATAACAGTTTTACATAGTCATAACTCCATTGTTTTTAGCAGAATCACTGGCAGTGTTGTCAGTTTCTAGTCCATGGTTTTGCAGAGAGAAGCTGGGACATGTGACCTGAGTGCACCCTCAAGGCTCAAAAACCAGAAGGCGAGGGAAAAGATCTTTTGGGGGCCGGACCCATTTTTGAATGCTTGAGATTGGCAGTTTTAGGTTTTTATTCAGCAAAGCACATAAGCACATTCCTAAGTGCTTTGCTCAATAGGGATAGACTTAAGCCACACGATTAGTGCTTAACCGTAAGCGTGCAAGCACCATCATTGACTTCAATGAGACTACTCACTTGCTTTCAGTTAAGTGCATGCTTAAGTGCTTTGCTGGACTTTGGCTTTAAATTAGTGTCAAGGCCTGATCCAATGGTCACTGACATCAACAGGAAGACTTCCATTGGATCAGAACCTAACTGAGATCAGATTTGTAATTCCCTGGGTTGTCCTTATTTCCCTGCAGCATGGGGCATGAGTCGCTTGCTGGTGGATTCCCTGCAGCTTGAGGTCTTCAAATCTCACTTTTGAGGATTTCAATAACTCAGTCATGGGTTCGGGGTTGTTATAAATGTGTATGGGTAGGGTTTTGTGGCCTGCCTTGTGCGGGAGGTCAGACTAGATGATCATATTGGTCCCTTCTGACCTATGAGTCTATGAGTCTATGAGTCTATGAGAGTCAGACCCTTAGACTTCTTATACAGCACTTTTCATCTGAAGCTTTATGAAAGAGCTTTAAAATGTTACTTGATAAGTTTTGCCACAGTACTCTGAGGTAGGTACTGCCAACATGATGGAATCTGTTAATAATGGCCACCAGAGGGTATGCCATATTTTGCAGCTGGTTAGTACAGTGCAACAAAGAAAATCTATTCTGGTGATTTTTTCTTATGCGCTTCCAAAACATTCTGTGTGTTTAAAACACAAATAAAAATAGGCAAATCTCTACTTGGAAATTAAATTGACTTCATTTTAAAATTGTAATCTTCATATATGGGGTAGGGAGGGAGAGAAATCTTAATCCTCAAGTGGCTTCCCATAGCTTCTACATTGGCAAGTTGACTGCTATGCAATTAAACCTTTGGATTGGTCACCAGATGGCAACCACGTATGGGACAAGTTAATCTAGAGGAGATATGAAATCATGCAGGAACTGTGATTTTGCAGATTTAAAACAGATTACTGTGGATAGCAGGCAGCTATACAGACTTAACTGTGTTACTGTGCTGATATTACAGATAGGTAAACTGAGGCATAAAGAGACTAAAAATGCCACTCTCAGGGTCATGGAGAGAATCATTGGTAGATTTGGAAATAGAACTGTGGTTCCCTTGTGCTCTGTCCTGTGCTTTATTGAGTTTTCCACACTCCATTCTTTTTGTTCTCTGACTGAATACTCAGATATTACAGGTTTACTGCCAAGTAAACAGTAACCAGGAATAAAGTTGGCAGGCAGAGGATACCAATTCAGTTTTGTTTGGCTTTTCAGTGGCTCTTCATGGGGTTCCTGTTTGATGCATTATGGGTTAAATACTTAAACCAGGAAATTGTCTCAGAAGACTGGTTGACCATTTCAACCTCGTGAAACATTTGTCCTTCTGTTAGTTCCTACAACAGTTCAGAGGACACCTTGCCTCTGGTATACATGTAAAACGCAAAAATCAGTGGTGAATAACTGGTGAAGAGAGAGACTGGGCAGGGGGATAGCAATTACTCCAATCCCAACCTTTGAACAAAAAATCAGTATAGAGATGTACACACTTAGCACGACAAACTTCTGCTTAATTCATATGTTCTTCAGAAGACAGTCCTCTGACTGCATATTTTGCCTGCACTGTAGCACAAATCTATTAGCTAATCATCTATTAGAGTGATTCTCTCAAAATTAATCTAGTCTAAATTTGACATAAATGATCTAGAATGACAACAATTATAACCATCGCTTTACAAAAGAATGACCTTTAATGGAAGAAAAAGCAAATTTAGGCTAAATTGATTCAAATGAGACACAGACAGACCAGGAGGATATCACTTTTTGTTGTCATTATGGTGAAACGTCTGAGATGTGATTCTATCAGGCTCACAAATGTCATGTTTAATATTATGTCAAGGATTTTTGTATTATTTTACTGTTACTCCAGCCATAGGGAATAAAACTTCATGCATGACTTCTAATATCGTCATTAAGATCTTTGTTAAAGTTAATTCCATCACAGCAGATGCATTTTAATTGCCACTTCTTCCACTCAACTCTACAGCACTGTTTATATTGCTTTAAATTAAACCCTTTTGTTACTAATGGCAAGATCTGTCAGTCCTATAATAAGTAATATATAAAAAGCAAGTTTGTCATTTTAAAAATGTGTAAATTAGAAGGTAGTAAAAATAGACCTTGGTGAATAAAAGTGCTGATCTTCGTGCTACAGTAGAAAATTTGATTGGACTCTGAAAAAATGATGGGATTTCATGCCACCTAAATGTGTAGTGAGACAAATCGTGATGTCGTTAATTAGGCAAAACTCAGAATGGAAGCCAATAGAAGATTTGCCTGAGTAAGAAATGAGTGGGGACTTCAAGATTTGGCCCAAAAGAATTAGTAAAAATCACAGTATATTATACAATATTATCCTCACATTATTAAAAGACTTTCGGGTAGCTCAGGTCTTGTCTATTCTGGGCATTAACTCCAGCTGAAGACTGACGTGGCCAGAAATTGAGCTAACTGCACCAGTACAAACGCCTAGTTTAGATGAGATAAATTATGATTTGCACTGATTGAGCTAACCTCAATTTCAAGTAGGGATAAGGCTCAATCTGTGAAAATTACCACTTTCTTTGCTTTCATTTAGTTTGTAGGGCTCAATGTGGACATGGCCTCCCTCAGAAATAATCACTGCTCTTAAGTCTTCAACAAGCCTTATTCATTTAGTAGCAAAAGTCCATGTTTTCCCCCTGAATCTTCCATCTCCTCAGCATCCCTGCAGGGATTCTAGGGACTCTCCCACATCCATTTTCCTACCCTTTTCAAACCACACAATTTATGGCTCTCATCTTTCTGGGTGAGAAGGAAGATGGATGAGACACCCTGATAGAACCCATCATGCCACTTCATAATCAGTCACTGAGCAGCCTTAGAAATTCCCTCTGAATTAGGGGCTGATGTATCTCCCTTCATAGCTCCCCACACATTCTGCTGACGAAAACAGCAAGAAACCAGCAAATTGCTGCATTTTACTTCTACAGTCTGCATTATCAGAGAATACATTTGTTTGCAATTCAATAACAAATACTGAAAATTATGGGCCATTTTTTCGAAGCTGGGCCACCTAAGTGGCATCCAGAAAACTGGAATATGCAAATCCTGCATTTGCAACCTCAAACAGTAAAGTGCACGTGCAGACGGGACTGTGAATAAAATTGTGTGTGTGCATCCAAATACTGAAGTAGCGTGAGCAAACGTGGGGTTTGCTGACACAGCAAGAGTTCATGTAAATTTTGGGGAGAATCTGGATGTCTACTTATAAAAATTTTAGACTGTTTGCGTGGAAACTAAGAATCAAGAATTAGACACTGGACACAATTTAGCTGCACACCAGGGGTACAGAAGATAAAATGCCAACTAACAAGTCTAGTTACACTTTACACAGGTGTGACAAACTGGGAAATATCTGAACTATTTTTTTTATGAATGTTGTGCATGCTTCTGTGTGTTTGTTGCTTGCATTGTGGGCTACTTGCAGTGGAGTTAGATCAAAAGGAGTTATTAGGGGAACCAAGCAGGAAAGTCTGTGGCCTACACAAGTCCGTGGCCTACGCAAAAAACATCCCCACAAACACTTAAATGCAATAGCCAGGTTTATAGCTGTAAGGAGGTGACTCCTGTGTCTCAATCCTGGTAACATACCTATTTTTCCAAAGTTGAGAACACACAGATCAAAGGGAATGCTAAACCATTACAGACCCTGATCTTAGAAAGGGGGTTTGAGTGAGCTAAGGGAGGGACTGTCAGTGAGAGATGTCAGGCCCATGAGATGATATGCACAAAGGGGACGGTCTATTTCTTTCAGCCACAGATGGGGTGAGCTGAGCTGAGGGAACTTACAAATGCTTGCAAGGAAAAAATTAAGGTGTTTATTAAGGGATAATTTGTGTCTAGAACTTTAATGCTTTAAACTTTGACTCTTTGATCTGCATACCTTTGGGTGAAAGAATAACTAATGCTGTGTTTTGAGGAAGCTGGGGTTTTTTAGTCACTCTACCCCACTGTTGTCACAGGTCTCCAGAGGAAAGGGGCTTACAGGTGCGAAACTTACCAGAGACTGCTGGGTTAGGAAACAAGGGGGCTACAGTCTAAAGATCCAGACTAAGAGCAATTGGTCTCTGGGGTTCCACCCAAAGAGGGGTAAAGGATGCCAGTTCTGTCAGCTGAGGGCTTTACTCAAGAGGGACAAAAAGGGGGTTAAAGAGCAGTTTGTCCTGTAACTGTGACAACAGGGCTTCAGGCCGACTTTTAATAATACCGAATTCATCTTTATGTTCTGCAATTTTGACAAAGCCTTTAGTTTTCAGTTAAAGTATCTGATGTTGATGACTTTCATTGTTCTGCATCCGTTGATATGAATGCATCTGACATGGACTGAGACAATTTATCATCAAGACCTCATTCTCATTCTGCAAGTATTTATTGACAAATGTGATCTATGAAAATGTTTCCCATGAGCTTACCCTCACAGGCCTATTAAAAATGTCTTTTGTCTAATTTGTTGTTTCTCTAAAAATTGCTTTGTTTATAGACTTGCGTGATAAGACCTGTAAAACTGCAGATAACAGTTCATGGGATATGGGCAGTTTAAAATGGACAAACAGATTTTATAAATACAGTGTCTCTTAAAGTTTTCATTGCTTTGTACTACTGCTGTGTCTGGTTTTTACCCCAGGCAAACTATTTTGGCACAGCTATGACCGACTAGTAATTAGGGAGCACCAGTAAAATACGATGCATATCTACCAGTATTGAATTCCTCAACCTCATATGGGATTGATCAACAGTGGGAAATGAGATTGGTTATTGAGCAGTAGCCATGATCTGCTTAAGCCGTGTGGCTTAGTTGATAACGCACTCGACTGGGACTTGAGATCTGGGTTCAATTACTGGCCTGCTGTGTGACCTTAGGCACTTGACCTCTGTGCCTCTGTTTCCCCATTGGTGAAATGGGGAAATGATACGTGCCTCTTTTGTGAAGGGCTTTGAGATCTACTGATGAAAAGGTGTGATATTTATTGTTATCTTACATAACATGAGTTGCCTGGAGAGCAATAATATCTGCATTTCATAGATAAATCATGATTTCAGACAGCTTTCAGGGATCAGTCAGATTTCACTAATTTAAGGGACTATCTGATGGAAACTAGTGGACATGGCTACTGGAGAATTCACACGGCTTTCTGTCCACTGTATCAATCGAAATCAAGGACCTGACCATTCTCAACCAAACAGCAGCCTGGTGTTAAGAGCTTCATAAGCCTCAGTGCATTCATTCACTCAGCTGACAACTTTGCATTGGTACAAGAGCAGTGGGCTTCACTGTAGGCCCTAGATTTCTCACCCACCAGGAGAGAAACTATAACATTTAGGGGGGCCAAAAAGCCAGACAATTTCATTGTATACCTTGGACTCTATTATTTTATTTTGGTAAGTTTTATTTCCAGGAACCTACAATTGAAAAAAGCTCAGTATTTTTACCCTGAGAATTCAGAAGGACACAAATCCTGAGCTGCTCGCCTGACGTTGAATTGTACATTTGTTATGAAATGGAGCATTTGGTGGATGGATTTGTTACACCCCATGCTTCTGAATAGGCTGCTCAACCCTTCCTGCCTCATGCCTTTGCTTCCAAAGTAGCCATTGTGGCACATTCCTTTCAGGCAATAATACATTGTCTTCTGAAAGGCCATCAGAAATGCCATTTGGTCGAGTGGGCTTCAGAAGTACAGGCCTTACCCTTTCTCACTGTGAAAATGTCTGGAGTATCCCATGGGGCAGAGACGAGACAGGACTCATTTTCAGTGAGTGGTAAGGAGATTCTTTACTGGACACTGCCATGACTCTGCTGTGTTTTCTGGCCCAATAGCTCTCCGTTTAAACATTGCCTATGCTGCCTAAAGCCACCACACAGACCCAGAGTCTCCTTAAGCCCTGTTCTGGACCCGGTCGTCCTGGAATGGACTGCTGAATATATTGCACAGCCAGTGCTGTCACTGTGGCAGTTCAAATGTACCTTTTCTCACTTGCTTTGCAGGGGTTTAAGTGGGGATCAGGAGTCCTGAGGTTGATGTTCAAGCTCATTTGGCACCTTCTAGAGATGTGCCCTGAAATAGAACCCACCTCCACGTTAGCCTGTATCCAAGGTTCTGTACAGAGCCAGACTGCTGCACACAGTTCACGTCGCAGTAAACTCACTACAACAGATCCAAACAGAAGAGATTAATTTTTCTGAGTCACTCTCAGGGCTGTACATATATTTCTTAGAATTTATCTTCCTTATTTCTCTGAAAAGTTGTTTTTGTGATCTGGAAAAACTCAGTGCAGCACTTCTGGATGACAGTTCTTTTGCAAGAATTATTCTTTATTTAAAACTGGTTTTAACAGTTTCTAAGGTGAGGCGTGAACATGGACTTTAAATCCCACAGCAAACACAAACCTAGTATTTTTAAGTAGTATCAAACCAAAGATTTTTAAGTGGGTGTTCAAGAAATAAACGCTTTGGGAAGAAATGAGCAGTTGTCAAAAAAAAAAAAGTCCCTCCTTTTGAAAGAAGACACAGCCTCCATTCTGTATCTTGGTTATCCTTACCAGGCAAAGAGAGGAGCAAAGGGGAAAAACCCCAAATAATAATTGGAATAGTCTGGTGATCTGGGGCCTAATCTTCACTGACACTCTGGCAGTGCAAAGGGCCCTCCAAGTGAGCGCAAACATAACTTTCATACCCCTTTTAAGGTCCCTTGACAACTGCCAGAAAAGCGTAAAGGAACCTTAGTATAAATGAGAGTCTGGTGTTAACCATTCTCAGAAGGGCTTTACTACTAGACAAATTAGTGTAGAACATTAGGTTTAATATCCTCACAAACCCCTACATATACCCTCTCTGTGCACCCCTCTTGATACCTTTTCTGACTTGAACAGTACCTTACTTAACTTGTTGTCCACATGTCCAGGTATGCTGGAATACTCACCAAGGAAGGCTGGGACACTTCAGTCTGAAAATTTTAGAGATGAGATGGCTTTTCACAGACGTCCCATTTCCCTCAACTTGGGCCATTAGAAAGCTTAAGAAATGTAATCATACGTGCCAAGTCACTAGAAGAGGTAAGAATAGAAATCAGGCACCTTGACACTTGTCTGCTTGCTCCAATAATTGACCCATAACTAACTACTTACCTGACCCTGAGAATCCATGGTAAAAGTTCATCTTCCTTTTGGCCTCTGAAAAAAGTGTAGGATTAGAGAGAGCTCTTCCACAGCCTAATTCAATAAAGCACTGAAGCA
The DNA here is from genome assembly GCA_007922155.1 of Mesoclemmys tuberculata. Classification (NCBI taxonomy): domain Eukaryota; kingdom Metazoa; phylum Chordata; order Testudines; family Chelidae; genus Mesoclemmys; species Mesoclemmys tuberculata. Next base: position 35,058,473 of record ML675601.1, on the reverse strand, counting down.
TGTGCTTGAGATCCATTGCCTTCAGTGGGCCTCAGTGACTAATTTGCACATACCCAGTTGCCATACCTATGAGCAGCATGCAGTCAGGTTTGGCCTCATTTTGCCAAATCTCTCTTTGCAGTCCAAAACAGTGAAGTCCACAAAAGCAGTCTCAATTTGGCTTACATGGATACATACTCAGGATAAATATGAAATGTTAGATAATGATAGGTAGGCATTCTTTAAATACCATAATGCTTTTACAAACTTCCCCTTGCCTTTTTCCTTTCTGTTTCTGTGAGACTAGAGGATGTTTATGAGCGCCCCTATATATTTAGGTTATAAGGAATCAGTTGTAGACTGATCTGACACATTAGGATTTGTGTACTCTGGACTTTGTAAACAAATGTCTAGTATTTCTTCTGATACAAAATTAGTAAATAAAAAATAGCATGAATGAACTCCAACTCCTCACTCCCTGTCCTATCCATCAGAGATGTTGTCAAAGCAAGTGTGGGATCCATGTGGCCGCTCTGTCATAGACCAGTGATCAGTTTTAAGATGAGTTTGTCATGGTGAAAATATTCAGTTAGTGGTACCCTGGACCCAATGGGATGAAAACCATAGTGCTGTTCAGGTACATCTAACTGAAGGGGCAGGGGTGGGATTTCTGTTCGAGATAGAATTCCTGCTCATTTAACTGCGCTGCCGAAATTATTTGATTAACATAACTATCCATTGCATTTCTAGCAACATAAGTATCAGTGAGGAAAGCACTATCAGATGTGTTGTATATAGCTGTGTCTGTACATGTTTACATTTGAGTCAGCTGACCTTCCTCTCTCCATACCTCTTTGATTAGTTTCATTTGTTACAACTTGTTGCTCCTAGGATACAAGACTGCATTCCCAATATGCCACACTTGTACTGTCTGTCTATCTGCTTCAGCTGTTGCAATAGCTGTCTCTTTATCAGTGTTATGTATAAATGAGATCTTTTGCACCAGAGCTGTTTGCTGTAGTTACAGGCAATCCGTTGTGTTTTGGAACTCTGGGATTTGTAAAGACAATGCCTTTGCAGCATTTGGGTGAACATTACCTCTTTAAATTGATTGTCCACCCTTATTAAAACCACACCTACTAATTGCTGCTCACATTGCGGGTTCACTTAGATTCAAAGGGAAGATTGGTGCAGTTTACAGTTTGTTTTGACCCCATTCATATTCACTTTCTGTCATAGTGCATTCATCGTAGTGGCAGCTGAGGACCTTAAAAGTTACTCAGTTATGACAGTAGGAGAATAGAACAGGTAAATACAGGTTCTCTTCTTGGATGGCCTCCTCCACTTCCCCAGCAATGGTAGAAGGTTTTTTTCTGTTGTTTGGTTGTTGCATGCTTGCTTCTTTATTCTCTTTTCACACTAACTTCTGCAATAGTTGCCCATAAATGAATAGTAAAAACGAGTAATCTTGGTCACAGGAAGCTCCCCACATAGCCCTTTGGTGATTCTACTGTATTAGTTTTGGTGACACTTCTGATAAACGGTCTCTGAAATTCTAAAAATGATCATGCACCAGTATTCATTCATTCACTCTCAGTACAGGATTCAGTACTGAGCTAACTTGCAGCTGGTTGCAAAGAAAGCCAATATGATTTATTTTTCTCCATGCAATTGGCTGTCATGATAAAAGGGTCCTGAACTAAAAAAATATTTTAACCAGGTTGGGGAGTGGATGAAGGCTGACAGTAGGGAAGGAAAGTAACAAAGGTAGAAACACTACAATAATTATACACTTGTCAATTCTCTTTCCCATTAAAGGCTCTCCCATTTTTTGTCTGTGAAAAGTTCATTTAAAGCTGTCTTTTTCTTGCAGGAGGAAAAATAACAGTTTATTCAGTAGTCTAGTAGAAATCCAAGAATGTTTTCAAATTTCCCTCTTTTGTGTGTTTTCGGATTGACAACTATATAATTAGGCATAACAAAAAGAAAAGGAAATTAACAAGATTTAACACAAATCAGGCAACTCAGGGAGTAGGGAAGAAAAAGTCTAGGACAGAAACTAAGTGAAGCAATGGAATTATTGGAGTGAGGTGGATAGATTTTATATGTCAAGGATGGGGCAATAATTCAAAAGGTTAGCTGTGTTTCCAAGATACATGCACAAGATGCGGTAAGACCTATTGGCTGTATACTCAGTGGGAATAAATTGGTAGAGTTCTCCATTGACATCAAAGGAGCTACACTGATTTACACAAATTGAGGATCTGGCCCTGTATTTTAATCTTCATGTTCATGGGAGATATGCATAATGATCAATCCCCAGTGGCAACAATGTACCCCTGTTCCAAGGGGGGAACAAAAGGTGTTTGTAGGGATGGATTCTCTTGCCCTGCCCCTGCTTAGCCACCCGTGGCACATGGAGGCTTGACAGAATTGTATTCTATGCTACACAGTGGTGCTGAATCTCACTTTTGTACTAAGGTCAGCGGTCCATGGGAGCCCTATTTTGAGGCTGAGCTTTAGAAGACTGATGAACAGATGGGAGAAGGTACAACTTCTTCATATAAACTTTCCTCCTCTAATTATTTTCTCTTTTGGGGATCTACTAGTCTTCAGTTTTTGAATACTTTTCTCTCTTTCCTTCTCTTTTATATCTGTGATTTCTCCCATTTTTGTAAATTTCACTTATACAAATCCCTGTTTCTTTCTGAATACTTTGTCAAAACCTTTCAATTATTTTAAAGCCAACTCACTCATTAAGTGTTTTTTCCATAGACACCCTATTAGAACTGGTGGGAGTTACAAAAGTATTTCCAGAGAAGGATATCAGACTCTTAAAAATTACTTTCTTCAACACAATATTCCACTTACAGTACATTCTAATAGAGCTTTTAATAGCTCCCAATTATGAAAACTTGGTTTTAAGCTATTTTGAGGAGTTATTGAATATATATAATCAATTTTTTCTATGAAAGTGTCATTTTTTGACTGTATATATATAAAAAACCTTTCTGAAGTCTTCTCATGCTGTACAATGACATGTCAATGTTCTTGAAGTGCTCATAAAATTTTTTAAATAATTCATAGTTTATTAATTCCATTAATGTAGATCTAAACGTATTCTGCTCTGCCTTGACTCAAATATTTACTTATAGAAATGCATACTCAAATCAGAGAAGACAAAATTTTTGCCACCATAACCCATCGATAGACATGCAACTCGGATTCCAGGAATTACTCTTCTGCATTAACAACAATAAGTCAGTTGTGATGCACCAGAAAAACTTCTTGTTTGTAAAAAATTGGATATATTTCTGCAGAAAAATTTGGTAAAAATGATAAATTCATTTTCACAAATATCTTCCACACACAATTTGGTCTTTCTGGCAAAAAATCAAAACCTAAAATTTTCAGTTTAGAAACGCTGCTGCATTGCCTCATGGGACGTGTAGTTTTGGGTGCTTCCTGCCTCCGTTCAGAGTCCATGGCACAATACAATATAGTCCCACTCCTTCTGAACTTCCACAATGAATCATGGGAAATGTAGTCTGGTTAGAGAGCTTGGCCCACAAAGGAGAGTGGGGGTTTGAGGCACCTGAACAACAACTCCCATGAGGCACTGCTGTGGCATTTCCGATTCAGAACTTTCCATTTTCAGCAAAAGACATTTTGGGGGTTTTGGACATTTTTGTAGTTTTTGGATAAAAAATTAACATTTTCATTAAAAAATTAACTTAATTGAAAACCTAACTTTTCTTTAAAACAATTTTGGCAGAAAACTTTTGACAAGATCTCTTTATGAGGATTTAAGACATGCATATGGCATTACTCTTCAAGAGATTCTAAGGTCTGGATAATAAAGCAAGTTTTACTTGCTTACGGTACATAGAAGAGCCAAGTGCACCAAATAAAAAATATCATAATGAATCCTAAATAACAATTTTCTGTTTAAACTCTTCCTTAGTGGAAAACTGGGTTTTCAACTAAACAAAATTTTCCATGAAAAGTGTCTACTTTTCTCATCTTATTGATCTTTTTATTGAAAAAATGAATCCTGAGAACTGCCTTTAAATTGCTGAAATGAACTTTAGTTTTCAGCTGAAAATTTGGGAGGGTTTAGACTTTACTTTTCTGAAGACAAAATGAAATTTTCTGTGGAAAATTTAGATGAATACACAATGTTTTTCTTTTGTTGTTGTTGAAATTTTCCATTGGGAAGAAGAAATCCATTTTCTGACCATCTTTAGCTATCAGTTATGAAAGGCTTTGGCTCTAGCTATTTGACCCGCTTGTTGAAGTGCAAGAGCAGGAAGCCATCACAGAAATACTGGTGCAGTTCCTACTACTTTCATGTCCCTGCTCTATGGTTGGAAGCACAGCAGTGGCTGTAATAAGCCTTGTCTGTTTTCAAAGTTGCACAGGAATGGTTTTTAAATGATTTAGTTCATGCTTGTGTGAACATGCTTAATTTGCTTTAAACTATGCTTATATCAATTTTAGCTTAACTCTGTTCCTTCTCAAGTAAAACAAAATCACTCTAACCATAGTTTAAAACAAATTACACCCTGAGGTTAGCACTGGCTTAACTAAATCAGTGCAGCTTTGACCATAGACAAAACTCTAGCGTGGGCCCTTTATCTGGAAGATAGAAATGTTGAGTGAGCTGTTAATTTAATAGCTGTGAACGATGCATAGCATTGAGATTAAGCTAATTTTATTTTACTGCTCATTTCTCATTATGGGGCAATGGCCCAGCACCAAAGCTTCCCCTAATAATAAAGCACAGGGGACCTTTAGAGCTGAGAGGAGTTTTCACCATTCCTTTCACATCCCCTCCACCATGCTCCCATCCAACAGACCTTGAGACTCCTGTTTTAGTGGCTACATTTTCATGTATTTTAGGTGTGACACCTGTTTAAATCTCTCTAGAGCCACTGCTATAAAAATACCTGCATGTATAACAGGTGGGCACGTGCCCTTCAGGACGAATGGGCTGTGGACGCAGCACTGTCATCACCTCTCTCATAAGAGGAATTCTACATGCTCAAGTGGTGTAAAACTGGCGTCTTGCCAGTTTTTGGCGAAAGGTCTGAAGCTCATATCGCTCCCTTTCATTATAAAGTTTAAATCTTGCTCCTATCTCTATCAAGTGAGCAGCTGAGCCCCTGTCCTCCACCCATCCCACTCCCTCTACGGAGATGAGTGGGGTAATTGGTGTAGAATCTGGCTCCTTGGGCTTTTCACCAGGCATTCTCAGCGAGGCAGCTACAGTTAGACTCAGGGCCTTTTGCTTCCCCACAATGGCCCTTGTTAATGTGCTATGACCATGGTGCAGAGAGAGGCCACTTGAAGGAGATGCTCTATTTACCATTTTAAAAAAATTAATACTTTAATTCCATCCTAAAATTAATGGTAATAAAATCACCAGATGGTGTGTTTTAAGGCGACTGTCTCCTGTAGCATCCTGGAAGCCCCATGAAACAGTAACATGAAAACATGACCTGATAAATAGATTTTAGCAGCTAAATTCACCAGAGTCCATGTGTGTTGCCGAGGCTTCCATCCAGCCCTGAGTGGGGCTTTCTTTGCAATTGCATCTCTAGGATGCTATAGACCGTGCTAAGTCCAAGTCTGAGCATCTGAACACAGAGTAAGGAGTCTGTCTCCTGACCACTCAGTGACAGGCTCTGCCCCAAACTGGGCCTAGGCAGCATGGAGGAGGAAGATAGAGGGAACAAGAGCCAGACCAGCAGGGAAGCACATTTGGATCAGGAGCCTGGGGAGGAAGGAAGAGACTTGGACTGGAGGCTGGGTGGGGAATAGGGGAATGACAGTTTGGGTGAGGGTGAGGGGTAGTCTGAGAATGTCTATCTGGGGAGACTGGGACTGAAAACAGTGGGGAAGAACAAAGTGAGAGGGGCTGGAAGATGTCTGATGAGGAGCAAGAGACTGGGACTGGCTGGACACACAGACTGGGAGAAGAAGCTGAGGTTTTAGGGAGATTGGGCAGGAAGTCTCTGGAGGTAGATTGGGACTGGGAGCTGGTGTGGTTGAGGAACATGGCCTGGAGGAGAAGAGGGCTGAATGCCAAGAGGAAAATGACAGTTTGGAGGGGGAAAACTAGAACTGTCTGGGCAAGAAGTCAGGGATTGAGGGAGGAAATGTGCTGAAGAGTCTGGAGGGGTAAGACTAGGACTTGCTGAGCAGGAAGACGGGGTCTGGATTGAGAGGCCTGAGGAGTGAAGACTGGGATTAGCTAGGTGAGGAGAATGGGCCTGGGATGAAGAGCTGGGATGGGGGAAAGGGACAAGGACAAACTTGAATGCGACAAGAACCGGCTGGAAGGAACAAGGCTGAAGAGGTCTTGCTTGGGGAAGAAATGGGCAGACGAGCTTGTGCTCCCAAGTGCACAATCTCCTCCATAGCCTGGACTTGAGCCCTAGAGTCCTGGGTAGCTCAGGTCAAAAAGTGGAAACTCCCTTTTTGCAAAAAAATTGCAATTTGTTTGCATTCCAAATCAGAACAAAACCAAACTTCTAAATATTCTGCAAAATGGAATTTGACAAAAAATTCCAGCCAGCTGCCTGCTTCCCTGGCAGACAGGCTGGCTGCTCAGAAGTACCACTTCTCTGGCTGCCTGCCTTCCTGGGGAACAACCTTAATACTGGCATTGCCTGTCTTTAGAATGCTTGAATTGGAAGCCGTAACAGTATTTTTTAACATTGTGTGTGTGTGTGTGTGTGTGATATTAATTTGTGAACTAATACGACCACACTGGTATAATGCATGGGTCTATGTGTCGAATATGTGTATGTATGATAACTACCGTTTTAACCAGTAAAATATCCCTGATTTTTTTAAAATAAGTGTTTATCACTGAACACGAACCCCCCCCCACAAACACACTAAAAATGGTTACTTGTATCTAAAGGCTTGTCTGCTTGGAACAGTAATGTGGACTACAGAGAGGGATTTCCAAAGCACAGTAACTTGACGTGCATTAATTGGTCCATGTTAACCCTGTTGGTGAGCACTACAGTGTGCTTCAACATAGCACTGTTTGAGACGGTTTAAAGTTTGAAACAGTTTAAAACACACAAAGGAACTTTACAAAGAGATTACCTATTGCAGTGTGTACTGTTGTGATAAGTAATGTATATATTATGCATTACCCATTACAGTATATACAAAGAGCCTTAAAAACCCTTGAATTTTTTGGACATCTACATAAAACTCAAAAATTGCTATTAACAAACCGTGAAAAACGGAAGCCCTGATTATAATAGAGTACGATTCCAATGATTTTTTTTGATGAGTTCAAGATGCAGCATTATTTTACAAAGAATGTTAGTTATGCTACAAATACTGAACATAGCTGTCTGTATTGTCATCTGCTTATTAATCACCATTCTCCAAATAGACTGGGCAGACATCATAGCAATCATCAAATCTGTCATTATGCTGAAAAATTATTCTCTAAGTACTAGCAAGTCTGCACAGCCACTATTCTATAGATGGGATCTTAGATTTCCATTTTTGTGGAATTGAACTCTTGGCAATAGGAAATGACCTTGAAAAGAAATGTTTATAGCACAACTAGCTCTAATAATGACACCAGTAATGACAGTCCTGCATTAACCAGTGTGGTGAACAGACCACGCACAATTATGAAAAGGGTAATTCCATTGCTGTTTCTGCATCCAAATCCTGACTAAAATTTTATCATCTAAGTTACAGCTATCTGGATATTTTTTCAATTGTATTGCCACTGTGTTCCCCAGGGTCTTGGCCATGGTTAGATATTAATCCATCCTTTTCCAGGACTCCTGGCTCCAGCAAGATTTATTTGAAGAGCAGTTTCACTACCATTTTTTTTCAGTCAGGGAAACATCCCACTTGCAATGACAACTTAACCATGCTGACAAAGACAGGCATTAAAAGCTGACATTCCAAAAGGAAATTGGTTGGGCAAGAATCCATGATGCAGGTGGTGGAACAAAGCCTGGTGGTAATTTTGGATATATTTAAACCTCAAAGTGGATTCGACACTCCCCATCTCAGGAAAAATAAAGAATGTATTACATCACAATCTGGCTGTACCCTTTATGGACTGCATACATATTTAAATGTAGTATATAACAGTGCCACAAGATTACTGCTACCTACATTTCCTGGCTTCTCAACTCATATTTAAAAATGACTATTTTAGCAGCATATTATTTAGTAGCCATGTGGAACAGGGAGTAAATATTTAAATAGGCTTCCGCTCCTCTCCTTGGCTTCGTAGCTAGATTGCCAACAAGTGAAGATTGTAATGCTGGGTTTTATGAGACACAAACTGTCCAGTAGAATCTGAGCTGAAATCACCAAATCATTTCATGTTAGCCAATGAATAGCCACCAGATGGTAACAATTACAAGGTTCTGCAGACCTGAGCTATCTTTGAACAAAAAGTAGGCAAATAATTTATAACATAAAGAAATATATTAATATCCTTTTCTTGCCATAAATTATTTGTGAGTATGCCACAATTACCTTAGACTTATTCAAAAATATTTCCAACTCCCCCCCCCACCAAATTCTGTTAAGGACGCTTGGTCCAGAAATTGTTTACAAACAAATATTTTTATATCTTTATTTATTTATTTAATTTCCTATTTGAAATTCAAGTCCTGTGGCTTAGTTTTGATTGGATACACAGATCACATGGTATGTCTCATGTTTGGGTGAGTGGCACTCTTAGCTTGAAATCTTATGGTGCAAATACTCCTGTTAACAAAATACAAACTGGATTTCTTTGACTATTTGCCAAAACATTCATTTAAGATGAATTATTTCTATGAACGTTCCTGCCGCAAATCTTGTTTGTTACAGCATGAGTTTTCAGCCTCGGTGTCGAATCCACCCTCCCTATCTTTATGGCTAGATGTTTTCCCTCAAAACATAGGGTTGCGGCATGGAAAAGGTTGAGAACCACTGTGCTAGAATACTGATGGAGAAACAAACATAACCAAAGAGAATCCATTAAAAATTTTAAACAAATATTTGTGGAAGATTTTCTGTAGTGTTTGTCCTGCTCTGATTTGAACCAGTGACTTAGCGGGAAATGCTTCAGGCCATTTGGGACCTGAAACCATTTATATAATTGTTTTTGTACTAATAACCTTGTAGATGTATTACTTTCAGAGCATTTTATTGTTGTTTGTTCACTACCAGAACAGGCTGGCTTTTTGAACTCATTATGGTCGTTACTGTTGTATATTTCTATATGAGAAATGCTGCCTTTGTTATTCTTGCAATATTTCCCATACTTCTCTATTTCCTATATTATACAATTTGTTATAAATGATATAATAATAATCTACAAACTTTATTATAATTAATTTTGTGTGAATATCAATCTTTCTGTATTTGAAAGTGCAAAAAGAATACTAATCATTTGTAAAAGCCATGTATTGGATGCCTTTAGTCTCTCTGTCACAAAAAAGGCATCTTCATTTGCATGTGCATCTTCCTTTATTGCTATCTGCACAAAGAGATGCTCAGACACTGTAATTACCAAGGAAGTCTAGAGTTGTACCAGAGGTTTTCTGTTTCTGCTTTTACACATTTTTTAAAACTTTCGTATTGTGGGAATACTTTCCTTTCATTATTAAAAAGCCACATGACCAGGTGCCCCTGAACTAATCAAGTTACTTAAACAATGAGGGAACTCTGAACTGAGAAGAAGTGGTTAGTCATTAGCTCATCCCCTTGTGATTATTGATGGATGGACTAATTTGGGGTGGAAGGAGTTAAAAGGGCCAATTTTTTATATATTACTCAAAGTTAATAGGACCACCCCTGGAGTAAGATGCTACTTAGAGTAATTGTAACAGAATCTTGACCACCGCCTCCTTACAACCCAATAAATAAATAAGCAACAGTCTGAATTTTCACTTAAAAGTTGAATTTTACTTAAAGTGATCCTTTTTTGAGGTTTAAAAACTTCATATAACTTTCTAAGAATTACTCGTCGTCATCATCATCTTCTGCACCTCTGTGTTGTGTCTGGGATTGGAAGCGGCTAAGCAGGCAATCTCTTGAAAATACCTTTTTGTTCAGAAAACTTCTTAATTCAGTTTTTCATCCCCAAGAGTATCACTCAAGGTTGAGATAAGCACCCCAATAACCTTTGAACCCTGTGATTTTTGGATGGTTATTCAAACTAAAGTTCCTTTTCTATTGTGGTTGACTATGGCTCCTTACAATTCCTGAAAATGATCATTAAATGAAAGAGTTAAATAATAACAATAATTTTTTTAAAAAGCAGGAGATCTGGTTCCCTAGAGACAAGATTATTCAGAAAAGGGTGTCTAGAATACACTCAGAAGCATGTGAACTGTTTGCATGCTAACACCAACCTTTGAGTCAATATGTAACCAGTAACTGAATGTGTTAAATGGGCGGACATACAATTATCAATTAGGTATGCACACGTGCCATTAGTCCATACAACTGGTGGGGTTTTTAATGTAAAATATCTTGGCACAATTTAGGCACCAACTTCTAACTTTTTGGAGGAAGAAGCATGTCACTGAAAAAGCATCTTTTCCTTCCTCACCCCTTGTCTCCTGGCCAAGTCATGAAGAGCATTTGGCAGCAATCTTATGCAATAAACAACCTGCAATATTCTCTAAGGCCTCTATTTAAATCTCAGACCAAAATGGGGGGAGTGAGAGAGTCGTGGGAAGAATGAGAGACTTTTGCCAAGGCAGGGCTTCATACAGGATTTCAGTTGAGACATTACAGGCATGGAATGTTTTATTTATTTATTTTCTCAAAAGAAATAGTTGGGAGCATTTCTGAGAGAGAGCGTTTATTTTGTTTCTACTAAAACACTCACATTTAAGCGGCCATTTATTTTATACAGACTTGCATAAAGCTTTCCATAACAAGTAGAAGTTGATTCTTACCTTGGGACTCATTAGACACTGGTTTAGCAGGCTTATTTTTGGGCTCATGTCATGAATAAGAAAGTAGTGATACTTGCAGGAGGGATAATTAAAGGAAAATTCCTGCTTTTCAGATTATTTTTCAGACTGACTCAGTCTTGGATACTCAGCCTATATTCTGAAATTGTAACTTTAACATTTACTAAGGACTCCACAAGCTGCTTAATGTTGGCATGTAGAAATCATCACTGTGTTAGCTGAACTTTGTATTGATACTGCACAACAATGGCCAAGCATGGTGCACTAACCTTGAGGGTCCCGGCTCAAAAGGGGATTGCAAAAGTATTGTAGAGGGGTTGCCAGAGCAGCAGCTGCTGTCCAGGGGCCCATCTCTGAAGGCAGCGCCACCACCAACAGCAGCACAGAAGTAAGGGTGGCATGGTATGGGAGGAGGGGGTTGTCACAGCCTGAAATATTTTCAGTGGGGGTCCCAGCAAAAAAGCTTAAGAGCCCTTACGAGATCCAGGGTGAGGAGTGAAAACTATCCTGTGCTGTTCTCTGTGCCAGCCTGCGCTGCATCCCCCACTGCTAACCTAGTGGGTAGAACTCACACTTCAACCGGGAATCTATGCAGCAGAGGATATTTAACCAACAGCCTGATCCTCTTGGAAGGGCATGTCTAAGCTGCTTTAGCATTGCTGAAGAACACTTGAAAGATGATTTTGGTAATTATGTTTGCTTGCTCCTTAAAAAAAAAAAAAAAGTGGGAGAAAATTGCATTCCAAAGCTCACATGAGTGCCATGTGGAAGTTGCTAAACGAAGCGCTCAGGGACCATCTCTGTAAGGTGCTGAGTGCCTCTTGCAAACTGCCTTTAATTCCTATTGACTAGTTGAGCATCCCCAGCAGCAGCCGGGAGGTAGATAGCACCTTAGGCCTATGCAGTTTTTTCTCCAGCATTAATTTGGCTATGCAGCACATCCTGTTATGGTACAGGGTGTCAACAAGGCACTGACTCCAATAGCTACTATTGCACTGCGTACAGAAATAAAGAATTGGAGCTTTGCAAATTCTATTTAAGAAATAGAGTCTGGAAAGATTGGCTTACATAAATAAGTGAGTTTGTTTTGGCTATGGTTGTGACACTCTTGTAGTCACTCTCATAGAATTCTCCACTAAAGAAGTTTACAGGCAGAAATGTTTGTTGGAACAGCAGATACTAGGCAAAACTCACAGGAAGGAAAGTGGGGGCTCGTTAAGTGTCAAAGCAGCTGTGGAAACACGGGTTCTCCATGAAATGACCCTTCACTTACTCAGGGTTCTCTGGAATTTGTTACGCTTGTGGGCAGGCCCTGTGGTCTATTCCACAGGCAAGAGACAGAAAGCAGGAGGCCTGATCTCTGAGCATGTATCTAATACATGTGTGCATGCACTGGAAAGAGCAAGGAGGAAGACTCCCAGAAGTTTGCTTCACCAGAGCTTTCACTGATGGGTTTTTCTTTGCGAGGGAATGATCTGGTCAATGTTTGGATTGTGATGCTATTGTCTGCCAACCTCAAATTTGCACTGGCTGCCTCCACTGCTCCATGTCTGCGTACAGCCTGTATAAAACACTTAGCAAGGCGCTATGCCACTTTCTCAGGGTGACGAACCGCTGCCAAAATGCTTTCCACAGTGTCTCATACCCTGCGTCTGCCTCCTTTTTTCCAGAATGTGACTTGCATTTACAACAGCTGGAACAGTTCATCATCCAAAATAAGACTCAGGCCTTGTCACCAGCATTTAATTTTATTGAGCTGGCAGGCTGACAGCACGTACACGTGGGCTCAGAGAGGACAGACAAGTTTTGTCACCACACGTTGTAAGTGAATTCACAGAGTGGCACATCTTAGTGCAGGAGCTAAGAGTCGAAGGATAGCCAGCCCAAAGTCCAGCTCAACACGCTGATTGATACGGCACCAGTGTGGAGGCAGCTACATGAGTCTGGCAATTGGGATACTCCCTCTGGGCCCAGGCAAGCCCAGGTGAGCCAAGCCCAAGCTCTTTCTGTAGTGAAGACATACCCTAAGTTCAGGTTTGGCTTGCAGCTAGAACACAGTTGGTTTCAGCCAGGTTTGGAATCTTGCCTGATCACTTCAATTCATCCTGCCCTGCTTTGTGTGTGTGTGTAAATTTATATACGATAATGCTAAAGTATAGCCAACTTATTTGGACTACACTTGCAGTTCAATATTAAAAATGTTCAAAAGACCAAATAACCAAGCTTAACCAATTTATTGTCTAAAGACAAAGAAGTAAAATATGAAAAGTGAGTTATACATAGTACTCCCTTCAGAAAGCTGTTTCTCACAGAATCCAATACATGTTACAGAGAAAAAGCGCTTTAAAGTATGCCTCCAAAATTACCTATATTGTATCATAGCTGTTCACAAGCTAAAAGCACTCTGTATGTCACCCAAGACTAAAATTTAACAACCAGGTTTATCACTTGTTTTTGTGGTACCATGGTGTGCCTTTCATTCTCACTGTTTTGGATGCTATACTCCAAACCAGTTACCTGTGAAGGTACTGCCCAGCTTGTATCAGGGTAGAACATTCATGCATCTTGTCTTTGATAGGTTTTGTATTTGCTAGTGCCAAAGCTGACTGCAGCTTTGGAGCGTACTATGGGGTCTGTATCTTGACATGAGTGAAAAGAAGTGAACGGCTTTGTGGGAAAGACATAATATAATTTGGTTCACATAATTGCCCACATGCTAGGTATAATGAAATATTAATGTAGTGTGCACTGCACCTAACATATATGTATTGACTAACAACACAGACACACACCAAATTATACATAGCTAAAAAATTCCAGCAGGAGCACTTGTAAATACATATTCATGGGAAGTTTTGACTCTTTCTTTCTGCAAACATACTTGTGAAAAAAGACTAACTCAGAAATAAAATGGATGTCACAGATGCCATCATAGCAAATTTTCAGATTTTAGTATAATAAATGTTCCCAAACATCTTTTGCACTGTTTACCCAGGTCTAGCCCATACTTAGCTTTCATGTCCACCTTTGGTATTAGAAGCCATGTGACAGCAAATAGGTGTCAGTGGACAAGGGATGTACCAGTAGTAAAATACCTACACCTACTGCATATGTTTGAATAATTCTCAGGTTTGCAGACATTCAGACATGGGTTTTTGAATCTGCTCATAATGATTCAAGTAAGAAAACAGGGTTAGATACTCAGCTGTGCCATGTTTGGATTCAAAGCATCTGAGGAAAGCAGGAGGTAGATAGAGAGTTGGCTTTATCCCGCTTTTCTGCTCTCCATGCCTGGGCTAAGCAGAGGCTGAAACTGTCTCGGGCTTAACTTAAAGGCAGCCAAGGGCTGCTCTAAACTACACTGGATACAATAGTCTCACTGCTCTGCCACACACCCCTTTTTTCTCTTCCCCATGCCTAGTCTGTCCCCTCTATGAAGGAACAGTGGGAGCAGATGGCATAGAGCTAGTATAGGATGCCTGTCAGGGAAGATTCTCAGCTGTGATATTAAGCCAAATGGCCTTCATCAGGGCAGAATATCTGTCTTATCATGTTTTATCTATTGGTAAAATGCAGTTTACAGGGTATGATTTGTTAATGATTAAAAATGGGACATCCTGTTTGCTGTGCATGGATATTAGATTTCACATCATTTTTAAAAAGTAGTGGTTTCACAAGTACCCTTGGCCAAATTTTCTTTTCTCACTTGTGCCAGTTTACTTCATTGACATTCATGGATCGATGTCAGTTTACACTGGAGGATCTGTCCCACAGAATTGAATGTAGTGAGTGTCTAAGTGTGTGGACTAGAACAGAAAATTATGATTCTGTTCCAGTCAAATATAAACTCTCTCTCTCTTTCTCTGATAAGGAGAGAGAGATCTGCTGAAACCATATACAACCAAGAGTTCTTTTCAGACCATCTGGCATAGAATGAAAATCATCCAAACCCAGTTCGGTGCTTTTGTTAGCAGAAATTCCTGCATGGATTAGTACGCAGAACATGCAGGTTCACTCTTCTGCCACCTGTTCAGTGATTGTGCATAGCAAATGCATACGGCTGTGGCAGGTTGCAGCCTACTGGGAAAATCAGCAAGATCCTGATGTGTTTGCTGTTAGTTATGAGTACTGGAATGAGAGATGCCATTCTGTTATTTTCAGGTGCATGCAATAAGGTTGGGTTCGATATGCCTCCATTATGATGGGGCATATGAAACGTGTGAGGACTCTTGGTTGGCATTATCAGTCTAATATCTAATCTACTGAGCAGAAATACAAAAGAGACCTTCAAAAAGCCAGTGATGCTGTCAGCAAGCATAAAGGCAGATTTGGAGAAAATGTTATTTGCTGAGGATGTGCAGCAGGGAATGTGGCTTAGATTCATTTTGTTTAGAAGAATATTGAACAGAATAAAAACTCATTTGTTCACTTTAGAGAGACCATGTCATTTGATTGTATTTTGTGCAAACAAGCCAGTAGCTTACGTCTCCACTGACTGTTAGTAAACAGTTTATAGATCTGATCTACTGCTGAAACAGTAAGAGAGTTTCAAATGGGTTTACTAAAAATCCATTACAAAATGAAATACATTGCGTAGTAGGGCAGCATCTTGGCCTACACTTTCAAAGGGGCTAACCTATTGAAATATCACTTCTGGAGAGAAACTGATGAAACTGATGAAAACTGATGAAACTTTCAGAACTCAGGCTACAAAGCTGGTGGATGTTGCTTCCAGATCCCCCATTCCCTCTACTCTCAAAACACAAACACGCTTTGTTTCTTCTTCTTGCTTGTTAATGTTCCCAGACCCAACAATATCTTTTTACTGCTTCACTTTGTCTTGCATTGATGAGTTTTCCTTTAACCTTAAAATATTTTTGGCAGTGTGACAACATGGTAGAATGAACTGCCCAAGTAAAAATGGACAGTTACAGGGATCAAAGTTCTGTTCAAAAGAGACAGAAGGTCAATGCTGTGTGGTACCTGGGTTCCCAACTATCTCTTTAGCAGAAAAATGAGAGGAAAGCTGGTCTAGTGGTTAGGGCACTCTCCTGGGATGCAGGAAATCCGCTTTAAATCCTTGCTCTGCTACAGACTTCCTGAGTTAGCTTGAGCAAGTCACTTAGGCCTTTATTGTAAAAGGTATTTAGGCACCTACAAATGCAGATAGGCTCCTATAGGCACTTTTCAAAAGTGCCTAGGGATCTAACTCTCATTTGAGGATCGGTGCCTAGGTGCTTTCGAAAATCCCACTGGGAGCCTGTCTGTATCTTTTGGAACCTTAATGCCTTTAAAACTCTGGACCTTAATTTTTTTGTGCCACAATTCCCATCTGTAAATGGGGATAATAGTACCTCCCTTTCTCACAGAGATGTGGTGAGGGTAAATTCATTAAAGACTGTGAGGCGGTCAGATACTACAGTAAGGGGAGTTATACACGTACCATGGATAGAATGTTCTGCTACCTTTGGGTTCAGGGTTTAAGACATGTCTAGGGGGTTTCACAGGGCCCATTTTGATGCCATGATGAGCACCTTAACTTCCAATTCAATTAATGAATGGGCCTTTATGTACAAACTGTTAGCAGTATATATGCATTTAGAAAGATGTGGACTACTTTGTTGTTGCAGGAATACAGTTGTGATGGTTCCTGGGTGGGTTTTTTGTGTGTGTTATATGAAGGGATAAATTACACTTTTTCTCCACACCATTCACTTCCGTTATATCTTGCCCTTAGTCATCTCTTTTCGAAAATGAACAGCCAGTCTTTTTAATCTCTCCTCATATGGAAGCTGTTCCATACCTCTAATATTATTTGTGGCCCTTCTCTGTACTTTTTCTATTTCTAATACATCTTTTTTGAGAGGAGGAGACCAGAACTGCATGCAGTATTCAAGGTGTGGGCGTAGAATGGGTTTATACAGTGGCATTATATTTAGTGTGTTATTATCTATCCCTGTCCTAATGGTTCCTAACATTAACTTTTTTGACTGCCATTGCACACTGGGTGGATGTTTTGACAAGACTATCCACAATGACTCCAAGATGTCTTTCTTAACTGGTAACAGCTAATTTAGATCCCATCATTTTGTATGTATAGTTGGGATTATGTTCGCCAATGTACATAATTTTGCGTTTATTAACATTGAATTTCACCTGCCATTTTGTTGCCCCATCACCCAGTTTTGTGAGATCCCTTTGTAACTCTTCACAGTCAGCTTTGGACTTAATTATCTTGAGTAATTTTGCATCATCTGCAAATTTTGTCTCCTTACTCTTTACCCCCTTTTCCAGATAATTTATGAATATGTTGAACAGCACTTGTCCCAGCACAGATCATCTCTCCATTCTGAAAACTGACTATTTAGTCCCACCCTTTGGTTTCTGTCTTTTCAATAGTGACTGATCCATGAGAGGACCTTCCCTCTTAGCCCATGACTGCCTACTTTTGCTTAAGAGTCTTTGATGAGGGAAGGCTTTCTGAAAGTCCAAGTACACTATATCCACTGGATCACCTTGTTCACATATTTGGTGACCCACTCAAAGAATTCTAATAGATTGGTGAGGCTTGATATCCCTTTACAAAAGCTTTGTTAACTTTTCCCCAAAATATCATATTTATCTATTGTATGTGTGTGATAATTCAGTTCTTCCCTATAATTTCAATCAATTTCCCTGATACCGAAGTTAGGCTTACCTGCCTGTAATTGCCAGAATTGCCTCTAGAGCCTTTTTAAAATGTGGCATCACTATCTATCCTTCAGTCATGTGGTACAGAAGCTCTTCAGGCTATAAGTTACACACCACAGTTAGTAGTTCTGCAATTTCAGATTTGAGTTCCTTCAGAATTCTTGGATGAATACCATCTGGTAGTGTTTAATTTAGCTGTTTGTTCCAAAATCTTCTCTATTGATACCTCAATCTGGGACAGATCCTCAGATTTGTCACCTGAAAAGAATGGCTCAAGTGTGGGAACCTCCCTCACATTCTCAGCAGTGAATACTGCTGAAAATTGCAAAGAATTCATTTAGCTTCTCCACCATAGCCTTGTCTTGCTTTAGTGGTTCTTTAGCATCTCGATTGTCCAGTGACCCCACTGGCTGTTTGGCAGGCTTCATGCTTCTGATGTCCTTAAAATTTTATTTTGCTGTTAGTTTTTGTGTCTTTTACTAGTTGTTCTTGAAGTTCTTTTTGACCTGCCTAATTATGCTTTTACTCTTGACTTTGCCAGAGTTTTTCTTCAGTATGATTTAACTTACAATTTTTAAAGGATGCCTTTGTGCCTCTAACTGCCTCTTTTACTCTGTTGTGTCACCATGCTGGCATTTTTTTTGGTTCTCTTGCTATTTTTAAAAAAATTTGGGGTATACATTTAATTTGAGCCTCTATTATGATGTTTTAAAACAGTTTCCATGCAGCTATTGTAGGTATTTCACTCTTGTGACTGTTCCTTTTAATTTTCATTTAACTAACTTCCTCATTTTTGTGACGTTCCCTTTCTTGAAGTTAAATGCTACTGTGGTGGGTTTCTTTGGTTCCCCCCCCACACACACACACCAGGATGTTAAATTTAATAACATTATGGCTGCCATAACTGAGCAGTTCAGCTATATTTACCTCTTGGACCAGATCCTGCGCTCCACTTAGTACTCAATTGAGATTTGCCTATCCCCTTGTGGGTTCCAGGATTAGCTGCTTCAAGAAGCAGTCATCAACACTGTCTAGAAATTTTATTTCTGCATTCCATCTTGAGGTGACATGTACCCAGTCAATATGGAGATGGTTGAAATCCCCTATTATTACTGAGTTTTCTATTCTTATAACCTCTCTAATCTTCCCAAGCATTTCACAATCACCAACATCATCCTGGTCATGCGATCAGTAGCATATTCCTACTGCTATACCCTTTTTATTCAAGCATGGAATTTCTATCTGTAGGGATTCGATGTTACAGTTTGATTCATTTTAAGATTTTTACTATATTCTACTCTGTAATTCCTATATATTTTGTACCTAGCGGGCCCTGTGCGTGGAACTGGAAGCATTTCCGAGAATGCTATCATGGTGGTCTTATACTTTAGTCTCTTACCTAGCAGCCTAAATTTGGCCCCTAGGACCTCTCGCCTACCTTTCCCTGTGTCATTAGTACCCACATTTACCACAACCACTGGCTCCTCCCCAGTACTGCACATAAGTCTGTCTAGATCTCTTGAGAGATCCATAACCTTCACACTCAGCAGGCAATTAACAACACAGTTCTCCCAGTCATCACAAAACCAGCTATCTATATTTCTAATTATCGAATCCCCCATTACTATTACCTGTCTCTTCCTATTAACTGCAGTTCCCTACCTTAGAGGGTATTCTCTGTGGGAGAGAAGACCACAACGTCATCTGGGATCATTTCTGTCTGCTCCAACTAGATGTTCTCCTTCCCAAAAAGTTTCATTCTCCTCAACACCACAGAGGCTGTCAGGCTGGAAGTGGGACTTCTCTACTGTGTCCCAGAAAGTCTCATCTATGCACCTCTCCATCTCCCTTAGAGCCTCCAAACAACTAAACCTGGCATTATCTCACCAGCTAACCAGGGAGGAGTGGCAACTCCTTCCTGCTTCAATGGGCCATCACCGAGCCATATTATCCCCTGGTGACTTTTACTCCAAGACCATAAAGCATACTTAAATATTACCCACACATACCTCTCACAATGATTATGAGCTTTGATAAGTTATGAGCTTTCCGTAAATACCTTACATGCTCTCCTTTATAGATAAATACCCTGAAAGTCATGTTTTGGTGGAGTGAGTTTGTCAGGTCTGTGACTAGAGTTGTTGGTAAAGAATGAGGGACCCTTGCTCAATGGTCCTCTGTGTCTCAACAGTATATTTTAAGGTAACCAGGTACAAACACTTTTTTAATGCGTGTATATTATTTTTGGCATCTGTGGACCCTTTTAGTTTGATTTTGTCAGCCATACTTCCTTTCTAAACAGAGGTTGCATGTAACAATTGGATGAACAATTTTATAGAACTCTCAGAGGGGACTTTTGTGAAGCTAAGCCCATATGAGATCATGTTATGAGAGTGTAGCTTGGCTGTGTTTTTGTTCAGTAGGTGATCTCATTTATTTAAAGCACTAATCATTTTAGCAGGGAATAACTACAGCTTTCCAAAATCATAGCAAAAATTGATCTTGTAAAGGCTCCCCTGTGAGTTTTGCACAGAAAATATCCATTTCCATGATAGCTGTTTGGATATATACCTAGATGTACCTGGTTAAAAAGATGAATAAAGTCAGTTTAATGCAAGCAAATAAGATTACCTCTGCATTCATGGCTTTACCACTATCTAGGTTTATTGTTCTCACTCGTATAAGCTCTTCTTAGTCTGTTAGCTCTTTGGGGAAAGGAACATGTAAACCTCTGTGTTTGCACAATGCCTAGTACAGTGACGGTTCTGATTCTTGCTGGGGCCTCTGGATATTATCCTAATATAAATATTAAGTAAAATATAACAGATAAAATATCCTGAGACAGGTTGCCCTGTGATTACCCCTAAAAATGCCTATAGAGTATTTCCTCTGGTGCTCTTCTATAATGAAAGAATACAAGGCAGAACCAATTATCTGCAAGATCAAGAAGGGGGGCAGGCTCATTGCCAAAAACTTATTTGGGTACAATCAGCAGAAAACTTTGAACTGTCTCTCAAGGCACAAAAGTAAAATGTTTACAGCCAGAAATAACAAGGCTGGGAAGCTAAATTAGAAGCAGGAATCAAGAAAAGCTTAGCCTAATTCTGGTTTCAATCAAAGACTGAATCAGAAGCAGGCTCTGCTGTGGGTTTCATAATAATGACTTTATTTTAAACAGACAGACAGTTGTTGGCTTGGCCCTCCTCTTAGCACCAAACACACAGGGCCAGATCCCGAAGTCCTTAAACAGTATTTACTCTCGCAAATTCCCATTGCAGTCAGTGCCTGAGTACACGTAGTGGACTGTGTAAGGGCCTTAGTATTTGGCTCACACACATTATACTATATGTTGGACTCTTAAATTCACCACAGATAAATAAATACTTGTGTTCTGGTTTCACTTTCAAGTTAAAAAACCAAAACCCATCACCACTATTAGCCTTGTGTGTTATGTACTTATTTCAGAATTTGCTCTAGTGGTAGCACTTTACATCCACCTTGCTCTCATTTTGCACAGGTTTAAGCAAATATACAATTTGCAAGGCAGTGTATGATGAGGCCCTGTGCCACTGAGAGACAAATTATAGTACAAGAGCTTGATCCTTCAAGGTACTGAGCAGCAATTCCTGCTAAGCACCCTTCACTCCAGACATTGG
This sequence comes from Mesoclemmys tuberculata, assembly GCA_007922155.1. Taxonomy (NCBI): domain Eukaryota; kingdom Metazoa; phylum Chordata; order Testudines; family Chelidae; genus Mesoclemmys; species Mesoclemmys tuberculata. The sequence continues at coordinate 35,037,175 of ML675601.1, read as the reverse complement.
GAACTAAGGATGTTCAGCATCTTGCAAGAGCAAGCCATATATTTTCCTTGGGTCAGAGACTGTCATTCACTGTGTTTGTACAGTGCCTAGCACAAGGGGCCCCTGACCTGAATTGGACCTCTAGACAATTGCTCCAGTGTAAATGTTAAATATATTATTTTAAACACCAACAAAGCAGCAAAGTGATTGAAAGGTAACATCCCCAAAGAATAGCAGACACTACCAAAAGTACACCCAGCCAAGATTGTACAATAGACAAAGAACTGATGCAAACAAAGTTGCAATTGCTATTTTCATTAAGAGGAGAATGGGATGAAAGACAAATGACACTGGAGAACAGTCAGAAGACTTATTGTTTCCTTGGGAGTGTAAATGCTAATAAAAGCGAAGGATCTTTTGAGATGAACTCCCTCTATAAAACTTGCAAATCCTAACATTTGGGGAAATTATCTTCCTCATAAAAGATTTTTGCAGGTGATATTTTATCATATAAAATTTGTCAATGCCAAATATTTGCACTGCACCTGAAGTTTGCACTGAAGCTACTGATTCCAGGCAAAGCCTTTTTACTCAAAGGGAATGTGTCAGTTCTGCAACTGCACTGCATCCTGCTATTATTCTTTTTAACCCAGGACCATGATTTAAGTTCAGACTGAGGTCCTACGTGAAATATACTGATTAGTTTCATTTCTTTCCCTGGTAGATTATAATTGCTTTTTTTAAAAAAAGATCTTGGACCTAATTGAAACAGACTGAATTATTGTCACCTGCAAAATTTAGTCCCCTGTATCAGTCTGGTGGGTGGGTATATTGTTTGCAAAATATAATGAAAGACAAAGACATTATACTAGAAAAATTATATGTGTTATCTCTGATACATGTCTCCTTACTGGGAGATATAGTGGTGAGCAAACCAAGTCAAAATAACCTAATTCCCTCTTTGTACTGGTCAGGCAGGTGTAGTGGGAAGGAGTGTGTAAGTGAATCTGAGCCGAACTGGGCAATGAATATTTCAGTTACTATTGCATCAGGTTTGGCAGGGTACTGTCATCCTTTCCAGTGACACTTTATTTAGCATGCCTCACAGAGAACAGGTGATTAGCAATACTATAACCCATCATGGATGATGTACCTCAGCAATGGCTGTAATGTCTCTCCTACTTACATTGCTAGATCAGCAGCTTAGATTGAACAGGAAAACAAAGCATGGCCAACTAACTTCTTTGTATGGGCCTTTGAAAATTGTAAATAATATAAAGCTACTAGAAGTGGTGAAACAGGGCAACTGTTTAACAGCATCACTACCAGGACTTCAGGACAAAAAGATAATCTTTTTTAGTATTTGTAGCCATTTGCAAGAAGGCAAAATGTAATCACCCAAAATGGGGATCTTATCGATTACTGCTTTTAATGGGGGAACCCTGTTCAAATATCAGTGATCTGATATAGCCATGCAGTTTGGCCAAGGGATGGATTAACAACATGTTTTCTCAGAGTGGAAAGGTCCTGTGGTTCAGGCAATTCAGAGACTGTGGATTCATTTCCCAGCTCTGTCACAGACTCTCTATTTTTACCTCAGTTAAGTTCCTTAATCTCTCAGTGCCTCCAAGTCCCATCTGTAAAATGAAAATAATAATTCCTGTCTCCTGACCTTTGTCTGTGTTGTCTGTTTAGACTTTACTCTCTAGGGCAAGGACTGTTCCTAACTAGATGCGCAATCCTACCAAATGGGACCCCATTCATAGAAGGGTATCCAGACATGTATCCAGGGTATCCAGAAATGGCAGCAAATGATTTAGTGGAAAAGACTATCTTCTTTTTTTTTTAAGAGAGACTCTATAGTAAAGACTGAATAAACATAAAGCTCCAGTCCTCAAGTAATTCTAGAATGATCTATCAATTTCTATCAGTTTCATGAGATACTGTATCTCAGTGTGATATCTCTCCTGGTCAGCAATGAGGATAGTCTGAGTTTATATGAAAACTAGAATATGCAGATCAAATTTAGTCTGAAGTGATTTAATTACTGATTCTGCTGAATTTAATTAGTTAATTTAATTTAGAGAAAAATATGGACCAATCTACAGTACCATGTTGTTATGTACAGATTTATTGCAATGAAACCTGTTTTCTGCTCCAGAGGTCACCTTTAGGAGCTGCAATGGATCTGTCTATCTGACTGCAAGAAAAATGTTTGTCTAGTCGGTTAGTAACAGATTTCAGGGTTTTAGTCACTTGTCTTCAGAGCCTTATCGCTGGCATGTGTTGCCTTTTTAACTACAAGTCATTCTGAGTCTCTTCAGTGGGTTTAGGAGGTAGAGTGTAGCAGCCCTGTATTGGGCTGTAGCTGAAAAAGAGTTTTAATAGGAAAATAGAGTGTGTGTAGCTGGAGCCAGTAGTAGAGGATGTTTTATAAATAGAGTTATTATTTCAGGCAGAATTCCAAATGACTTTCACACAAGCGTCTTTACAAAAACTGAATATTCAAAATCTGTTTATTTTGTTTTTCTCTCTTCCCTATTCAGCTTCTGACAATGAATGGGAATGTTGTAGAGCAAATCTACTAGTCTGCTCCCACAGCAATCTAAAACCCTTTTTATTTACCCAGGACCTCCTCATTATCTATCTTAGGTACTTATAGGCCACCCATTACTGGAGTATCTGTGCACCTCACAATACCACTGTGAAACAGGGAATGTTTCCTTGTGTCCCTAATTTCCTTAATCTGCAGATGGGGAACTGAGGTGCAGAGAGGAAAAGTGACTTGCCCAAGGTCACACAAGGTATAGAATTGAACCTGGGTCTCACAAGATCCGGGCTAGCATTGTTACTGCTGGGCGATTCTTCTCTTTATTTATCCTTATAGGAGGTGCAATTGCTTAAAACATAAAACATACGGGAATGGAATTTGGACAGTCCTCAGGTTTTTTTTGAGGCCCTGAATCCAAGTGACACATTGGCTGCCCTTGATTTCATGTTCTGTTATTTGGCCTTCATGTTCTCTGTGGAAAACGGAATAAATGACGAAGAAACAACTGTTGATAGCTGGAAAAGAGGCTCACCATGCTCTTGGCTTTCTATCAGATTACAATACTAGGCCAGAAACGTAATTGCTGTGGTTGTGTATAACTGTCAGTATGGGGGGTGGATGCCTGCCATAAGCATGGTAGAAACATAATGGCACTGGTTACCCAAAGAAAAACAAGAGAAAAATGGTGTCCACCAATTTTAGTCTTTGATCTGTGAATATGAACCTGATTAACTTCTATTCTAGTTTGTCCTAGAGGATAATGTAGACTCTTTACCTCTCTATTGCAGAAAATAAATGAGAGATTGTTTTACAATTGCATTTAGAATACGTCAGTAAATTACATGAAATGGGGATGTATGCTCCAAGAACTGTACAGTATGGCTATATAACTCATCCAACTGTGTCTTAAAATATTACGACTAAGGAAAGAAGAATAAGTAGGGTACTAATAACTCAGGGATACTCCCAGCCTCAAACATACTTTTATCTTATAAATGAAGGTCAAGGCTTAAGAGCTAAAGACTTATTAAAATGAATGCTACAGTGAACCCCTGTCCCTTGCTGCTACCCCAACTCTGTTTGAAGGATAGTACTTATTTTCTTTAATACAGGTGCTTACAAAGGGGATAATTAAATAAAAAGCCACAGAAAAGTAATGCATAACATCAAGGCTTGGACCGAGTAATTATTAGCACTTTTAGCAAACTCCCAATATCGTCAAAGAAAATCTTATAAAATATGAACATTTAGTTGTTTTGTAAAGAGAGAAATCCTAATACCAGTAGTAGCTGATTTAATCAGCTAGCTAAAGTCTAATATTATTTCTGTATGATGAGGTGTCCTGAGAGGAATTTCAGACAGAAACCGCTGAGGAGACAGGAACTAAAATTTTCAAACCCTCTTATTTTAAATGCTTTATCTGAAATGAACACTATCAATTATTTTTTTCATAATTTTTAAATTTAAAAAAATTGCTCTCTTGCTTTTAAAAGGACCTTAGAAAATCTTGAAAGTGAAATCTGTTTCTTTACTGATTTATTTTCCTTCATCTTGTGCCCATAGAGTCCAATCCACCTCCCAATGAAATGGATAGTAGCCTTTCCATCAACTTAGTTGAGTTAGTTTGTGTCTATTGTACTTTTGTTTGTTATTGTAGGCACCTGAGTGCTGGTTGCTGGCAATGATTTGTTTTCCTTTTTTAGAAAACAAATTGGGAACATAAATATAATTTCACAGCCTTCACAACCAGAAAGAGAATTTTAAAAGGTAGATCACTAATGAAATCTGAAGTGTAGAGAAAATAGCCAAATATTTTGTGGTGGTGACTGGTGCCTCGATCCCCACTCTCTCCTTCCCACGCCTTTGTTTCTAGACTCTCTTTTTATTCCACTTATTTACAGTCATCTAGTTTTTCTGTGCAAAAGATGGAGAGTTGGTAGCTATCCAAACTAATGACAACCATTTGTTCCTATTTTTGTTTCATCTCTGTAATGCCAAAATTAAAGAAATAAAATCCTGTAAAAAAACCTGGACTGGAGAACATCCCTTAGTCAGTATTGTGTTCTTTCCAATACGTGTTATTAAACAATAATACCATATCTTCATCAAAAAACCATTCTGCCCTCCTCCACATAAGCACAGCTAGAGAAATTAGCTAGAAAGCTCCACTTGTAGCCAATGAACATTTACATGAAAGGTAGCCAGCTCTCTCTCTCCACCTTTCTGCTCTGCATTGAAATGAAAGCTCAAGGGATGGTGCCATCTTTTCATTTCTGAAACCTTCCAGTTCCATATGGATCACTTTCCCCTCTTTCCCAGAGGTATTTTTTCCAAGAGAGGGAGGATTGGCAAGACATGAAAAGATGAGAGAAATGAAATTCCAGTCCCACTCATCTCTGGACAGGAGAAGAGAAGTGAAAAATTATGTCAGTATTGCACATACCCAGCATATCCACGAATCACGCGTTCATGGCAATAAAAAAATTCTGATAAACTAACCAACTATTTCTTCTGCTGAAAGGATAAAAGAGAGATTGTTGTTTGTGTTTTTAAATATTTAGTAGGCACTCAGATGCTATGGTGATGAGGATCATGTAATTACTTATGTAGACTGTAATGGATAGACAAGATGCCTCACAAAGCTTACTTAACATTTTTAAGTAAATTTTTTAAGGTGCTCAAATATGGGAGAGCGGCATGGTATTGAAACGAAGATCAATTAGATTAGATGGTTATGTGTTTCATTTTTTTGTTTAAAATAATGGTTGATTTGTTTGGCTATAAGCTGTCAACCATAATTCTTTCAACATTACATAGCATCTTGACTCTCATTTTCAGTGGTGTCTGAATGACTTGTGCACCTAAGTCCCATTCTCAAAAGTAATGTAGGCAATTAGGAGCCTAAATCTCATTAAAACCAATGGGATTTAAGCTCTGCTAAATCACTATGATGCTTTTGAAAATTTTATCTACTGTGTATATATTTTACAGACAGGTGTTAAATAATATAAATATAATAAGTCTTCATTTTCACTTCTTACTGCTTTCTACTGAAAAGTCCCAGGTTTTGTGAGAATAATTTGTTTTTTTATTGATTTTTCACCCAAATTTTGGACCACTCAAATACATGAAAATACTGCTTGTGTTAAGAAAATCCAATACATTACATTAGGTAGAGGTATTTATGTTAATAATAAATTAGTCCAAGTGTAAATATGAAGCTGTCTGTTATAGTCAGGCAATATAGTGGGAGATACACACACATATTCATGTGCATGTATATACATACTGTTAATGTATTAACTGCTTTTACTTTCAATATTCTTACTTTTCTCTATTTGTTGCTTTTGTTTCTCTCCTCCTATCTTCCAGTATTAATCCCAATATTTACCCAGAAAGCTGTGAAGTTAATTTTTACACTGATTTTTACCTGTATTTAATTTTTTTGTGAGAAACACTGATAAATTCCTGGGACTTTTGAACAAAGCAAAAACCGAAAACAAAGGGCCTTGATTGTATTATCCCACTGTAATCAGAGATGGGCCAAAATCAAATTCCCAGATTGCAACAGTCTCAAAACTGAGGAGACTTCAGATCCTGATCTGGAGTTGAAATATGCAGTTCAGGGCCATCTTTAACTATGATGTGTATATATCTAGCATGGATTTTCAAAAGTGCTTTACACTGGTCTGATTCCACTCCCAGTTCTTTGCTGAGTGCATTTGAAAATCCAACCCCTAATTTGCCATATAATGAAAGCACTTATTGTTAACCTACACAACCTTTCTTCCTCCAAATATTAAATGAGTTTTGACCAACTTCTGGTATGTGCATAGTCATTTTGAGGTATTATCACCAGAGCATCTTAAACAGTTGGATTAATGATTATGGGCCAGTATTTTTATATGGGTATACTCTCACACTAGGTGAATTGACTGGTGCTTAATTATATCAACATTTAGAGACATCTTGCAGTGTGTTTGCCTTGAGTAAGTGATGTTTGCATGGAGTCATCTCATTTTAGTGTAAGCTTCTATAGTATATTAAGCTACACTTTGATTTATAATTATATGTTTGGTATCTGCACTTAATCTGTGTGCTATCTTTTCTCTTGCATTTGGCTTCTCATGTTTTATCATCAGATTTTTATTGGAATCCTCCTTGAACCCCAATCTGGTTTAAGTTTTGTTAATGATTTATAGATTTATTAAGTCTTCTTGTTTTGGGTACTCTGTTTTTTATTCATTAATTCTATTGTTCTTTTCTTGAGCATAATTATTATGGCTCATAACACTTTTAATCTGAATGTATTTGTAAATTAGTCATCATTTTGATTATGGATCTAATTCATCCAGGTACAAGTGATAAAAATGGATTGATGGGCCAACCAAAATCCTTGGTATAGTCCAAATGACTCTACCAAAGTTAAACTAAAATGGAATTTGGCCCAATAAGACAGTTTTCATGCATTTCAGCAGCACTGTTATCTCTTTAGCTAATCAATAATGAAAGTATGTGCTACTCATGCATGAATTATCTCACAGAGGCATTTCCCTTGTTAGGGTTTACATTAAGATGCCATATCAATAATTTATTCCTCACTATGTGAGCCAGCCCATCAATGCATTTGATTCCAACAAACTATTGCATTATGAACATGCACTGAAGCTTGTCTACATGTTGGAACCCTCCGTGAGATCAACATCACATTGTAATATATGATTGCATTGCCGAGTAGTATTGATATTAGGGGAAATAAGTTCCTATTTCATACAAGGAGTACTAAAGTTGAATGTTTTATTGTGATATCTCATCACTTCTGATAAATTGATATATCATAGAGTTAATTTTTTTCTAAGATATTTGGAATACATAAGGGCACATTTTGATTTATAACAGTTCAAAGGGAATCACCTTCTTGATTATTCCCACTTTTCCTGCCTGAGAGATTGGGAGTTTCTTCCAATTTACTGGTTTTTCTGTGTATATTGAATGATAACTAATATATTTTGTTTTGATACTTCTTTGTGGTCCCATTTAAATGGGAGCTAGATAACATCTGATTATGTGGTCATTGTTAATTATGCTGGTTCTGATTTTTACCAAATAGTTTGTCCAAATATGTTTACCAAATAACATTGTGTTATTTTATCTGAAATATTTAAAGAGAGGTCAGGGCGGATGATGTACAGTATAACACAAAGTGTATATAATTTTGTTGGGTGATGTTTTTACCATGGTTCAATCCGGCATTATAAAACAATGGAGGGGAATCATCCCTAGAATTCCCACAAAGCTATTAGTATATTTCTAGGAAATGGGGTTCTTTCTTTCTATATCAATCCCTCAGGGATGTGGAACTTACTAAATTATGCAGCAGTGTTTCCGAAATTTTCTACTGTCAATTTTCCATTTATGGCTCCTAAATGGTAATCCCAAAATCAGTCTCTGGTGGTTTTTATTTTAGCAATAGAAGTTTAGGTTTGCTCTTTGAGTAGGTATGACTAGATTATGTGCACGTGGTTTGTGATTGCCTTAGGGCTGTGTCCTGTGTCTAAATTACACTCATGCACAAGTAGAGTAACTAGACTGCTGTCAGTGGATTTACTGTGGATTTACACCAGTGTAACTGAGATCAGAACTTGACTCAATATCCCTTCCATGCAATCTGCTTTAAAACATCAAATATAATTTGTAACACTGAGATATCAGAGAAGCCATCATGCCTGCATTGGACATGATTTATTAGTAAATGAAGAAAAATTCCCGGTATTACTTTGATTTGTATAAGATTCATTTTGTGGTGACTCTTTTTACTTTAGCTGGTGGGTTTAGTATTATTGTGTTGGTTATACTGTGTAACTTTATACTTAGGAATATTCTGAGAAGTCATGGGGCACAATATAATCTATGAAATTAAAGATAAGGTTTTATCAGCAGAATTAACATTACTGCATATTGTAAAAGTCTGTGAGTATTTTGCATTACAGTTTTAACACTTCTTTTGGGGGAGTTATTTTTCAGTCAGAACAATGGCATTTGATCTGAAACCTGATATTTTACAAGAAATGAAGTCCAGAAAAAAAAGTTTGCTTGAAAAGACTTAGCTAAAGATATTTTAGCTGTTATTTTCGACAGCCACCAGCCACCATCTTCTGTGCATTCAGAGCATGTTGTCAGTGCCAATGACATTGTTCTTGAGAGGGGACTTTGTATAATATATCTAATGTTCCATGCCTCACTTAAGAAAAGAAAAGGTGAAGCTGCAACGTGTCAGATTCATGCTAGAGTTTCTCATGTTACTTAGGCCTTATCCAAAGTGAGGTTGGCATAGCTATGTTGGGGAGGGGTGTAAAAAATAGACAATCCTGAGCACCGTAGCTATGCTGACCTAACCCTCAGTGCAGACACAGCTCGGTCAATGGAAGAATGCTGCTGTCAATATACGTATCATTGCTGGGGGGATGTTCCCAGACTGATAGGAAAACCCCTTCTGTTGATGTAGGCTGCATCTGTACCACAGAGTTATGCCAGCAGGGCTTTGGCAATGTAGCTATGCCAGTGTAGTATCTGTTTGTAGACCAGGAGTTCTCAACCTTTTTCTTTCGGAAGCCCTCACAACATGCTATAAAAACTCCAGGGCCCAGCAGAGGGGAAGAAGGGGACGGTCTCGGGGCTCTGGCCAGCAGGTTTGACTTCTATTTAGGGAGGGGGCAGGGCCTGGCAGGGCAGGCCAGCTCTGCACAGCAGGGCCATGGGAGGGATTGCCATCGCCACACCCCTGACTCACCTCAGCAGGCCACCCAGCCTGACTCAGTAGTGTGTGTGTGGGGGGCACAGCTCAAAAAGTTTGACAACCACTCCGGGTGCAGGGAGGGGGAAGGTAGGGGCTGTGCGCCAGGAGGGACTTGCGCTGTGGTCACCTCCCCCACTCTGCAGTTGCTCCCTGTGGCTCTGCTGGCCCCAGAGCCGGATTTCCCCACCTGGGCAGCTCTTATGGCTGCATGAGCAGTCAAGGGGGGCTGGGCGCTGAGAAGCAGCCACAACCCAGGCACTAGCAATAGCAATAGCAGAAGACGGGGAAGGGCAGCGGCTGCCCGCTCCATGGCACCGGCCGGAGTAGTGCCACCCGCGCTGCCCGGCTCTGGCTTTCCACCTCTGAACTGAGTCTGAGTGGGGCCTCGGGGAAACTGGGAGAGAGAAGGAGTGGGGGCGTTTGGAGCTGCCCCTGGGACTGCCCCACTCTGGGTAAAGCACTGCAGTTTGGGGGGCCAACACCCCTGCTGTGCCGCCAACTCCACCTATGGGCCAGGGCTCCTGCCCCACAGGGAGTGCCAGGGCTTGGGGCTTTGGGCTTCAGCAGCGCCACTACTGGCTTCAGCCCCACAGGGGTGCCAGGGCTTGAGGTTTCAGCCCCGCAGCTCTTGGCTTTACCCTCACAGGGAGTACTAGGGTTTGTGGGCACCAAGGTTTGTGGCTTTAGCCCCACAGCTCCTGGCTTCATCCCCATAAGGGCACCAGGGCTGAGAGCTTGCCCCCCTGACGGGGCTCAGAGCCCCTCAGACCCATGGTTGAAAGCCACTGATGAGGACATACTCTTAGACCAGATGTTGAGAATGAAGTAAGAAGAGTTGGTTATATAAACTAGGGAAATATGACCTAGATGGAGCTACTATAAGGTAGCGTGCATATCTGGTTGGAAAATTGTTCCCAGAAAGTAATCATCAGTCATTCACAATCAAGCTGGGAGGGCATATCAAGTGGGGTCCCACAGGGATCAGTTCAGGGGTCGGTTCTGTTTAATATTTTCATCAACGATTTAGATAATGGCATAGAGAGTACACTTATAAAGTTTGCTGATGATACCAAGCTGGGAGGGGTTGCAAATGCTTTGGAGGATAGGATTAAAATTCAAAATGATCTAGACAAACTGGAGAAATGATCTGAAGTAAATAGCATGAAATTCATTAAGAACAAATGCAAAGTTCTCTACTTAAGAAGGAACGATCAGTTGCACACATACAAAACGGGAAATGACTGCCTAGGAAGGAGTCCTGTGGAAAGAGATCTGGGGATCATAGTGGATCACAACCTAAATATGAGTGAATAGCTTAACATTGTCGCAAAAAAAAGCAAACATTCTGGGATGTATTAGCAGGAGTATTTTAAACAAGACACAAGTAGTAATTCTTCTGTTCCCCTCTGCACTGATTAGGCCTCAACTGGAGTACTATGTTCAGTACTGGGCACCACATTTCAGGAAAGATGTGGACAAATTGGAGAAAGTCCAGAGTAGAGCAACAAAAATTATTAAAGGTCTAGAAAATATGACCTATGAGGGAAGATTGAAAAAACTGGCTTTGTTTACTCTGGAGAAGTGAAGACTGGATGGAGGACATGATAACAGTTTTTAAGTACATAAAAGGTTGTTACGAGGAGGAAGAAAAATTGTTCTTGTTAACCTTTGAAGATAGGACAAGCAATGGGCTTAAATTGCAGCAAGGGCAGTTTAGGTTGGACTTTAGGAAATACTTCCTAACTGTCAAGGTAGTTAAGCACTGGAATACGTTGTCTAGGGAGCTTGTGGAATCTCCAACTGTCACGCGGGCTGCATTAGGCGGGGGGGGGGGGCATTTGTGTTATGTAACATTAATATGTCAAAATCGTAGTGATTCATGTAAGACATACCATGTCAGGTACTGTTAGAAAGGTTATGATATGCTGAATAAGATGGTAATATTTGTGTTCATGTGTAATATGTGTAAGGAAAGTTATGGAGATCTTTGATATCCCTGTATTTCAAACTGTGCTGTGGAAGACACACCCCAGACAGAGAGGCGGCAGGACAATAGCTTGCTTAATAGCCCATTCAAGGCCTTATCAGAAGCCAGAGGCCCGGGAAGAAACTAAAGGCATACCTGAAGAGTTACCAGGATTGGCCCATGTGACTATGGACTTCATTTTGGTTCCAGTAAAGTTCCACAAGCCACATGGCCAGAAACAGAGGGTATATAAGATCAAACCACAGAAACCATTTTGTCTTCGTCTTGGTCTTTGCCTTGTGTCCTTGTTCCTGTCCAGCTGCGGACACACCTCTGGATTAACACACTTTGCAACTGAACTGAAGGACTTAGACCCATCCAGGTACTGGATGTATACCAGAGGAACTATACAAGCCTGCAACTCCACAATTGTTCTAGAAACCTGATGTATATGGACTTTTAAATCATCTGTATGTATCTGATTGCTTTAAGCCTTTAACACTTCTCTTATTGTTTGTTTTTCTTTTATCAATAAACCTTTAGTTTTAGTTACTAAAGGATTGGCTGGCAGCGTGGTATTTTGGGTAAGATCCAAACTTATAGTGAACTGGTACTGTGGCTGGTCCTTTGGGATCAGAGGGAATCTTTTAGTAAAGAGCATAGAGTTAAAGCAACTGATCTCTTTACTGGACCTAGTGTCGGTTTTGGGAGCCAGAGACTGAAATGCAGTAAAGGGGGCTGTGTGTATTTGCACAGTGGCTTCTTGATAACCAGTGTGGGGGAATCAGAAGCACTGTTTGTGGCTGGTTGGGAAGTCTGACTGTGGTGTCACCCACCAGTGCTGGGAGAATTTGCTCTCCTTTTGCAGCCTGCCCTGACCCTGGCATTATCAGTGGGCTACCCTGGGCACGGACGGGTTACACCAACACAGGTGATTTTTAAGAGCAGGTTAGACACACACCTGTCAGGGATGGCCTTGATAATACTTAGTCCTGCCTTGAGTGCAGGGGACTAGACTAGAAGACCTCTTGAGGTCCCTTCCTGTCCTACACTTCTATGATTCCATAGTCAAGGTGTGACTGTCTTCCTATGAAAAAACTGTGGTTAACCTCCAATACAAATACAAAAGGACTATCTTTTATCTGCCTATGAGATCTTTGTTTTCTTGACAGGGTATTTTGTGCTTCATATAATTTATAAGTTACTCTAGTTGATCCTATGACAGAGAAAAACCTGAGAATTGTCTTGGGCTTGTGAAAGGAAAAAATGGACCTTAAAAGACCCAAGTTCTTCCCCCATCCACTCAAGTCTAATATGGAGAAGGCTTGGGTGTCCTATAATATATGAACATACATGAACTATTTCCTTAACGTGTTCCAAAGATAACCTTGTACGGTAGCCAATTTAAAGATTTGGCTGACATTTAGTTTTTTAGTTTAACCTCTGTTGCTAAATCACATAGCAAGTATATTGGCCAACATTTTCAAACCTAGGTAATTAACATTAGGATCCTGAATCAACATTTAAGCATCTAAATAAAAAGGAGTGACCTTATTTTCAGAAGTACTATGCACCCATAAATCGCACTGAAGTCAAAAGGAGCTGTAAGTATTCAGCATCCTTGAAAATCCAGCTACTTTTATTTAGATGCCTACATATGAATTAAAAAAACCTAACCTTAGGGATTCCGGTTTGAACACTTTGGCCTGAGTCTGCAAAAAGCAATCCAGTTAATTATATGACTATAGAAAGCCAAATCCTTAGGCCTGAAGCCAGGCAAACTCCCAGTGATGTCAATGCATTTGACCTATATGAGAACAGATGAAATATTACTTGCAAAGTGAGAATGTCTGCTTGTCTGAAAGAGAAAAAATACAAACAGATGCTGGCTCAGTAGGAGTAAAAACACAAAATGAGAGTCTTCTTTGTAAGTCATATATATCGTGAAGCTCTAGATCTCTCTGTCTCTTTTAAAATGTTATCTAATATTGAATTCAGCTCTCTCTTTATTTTATATTAGCTGCCTGAAATTTAGAGCGTCTAACATCATCTCTTTCTCCTCTAATTTCCACTTGTACATAGGCAGTTCAGAAAACAAACCCCTCTAGTATAGCAGGCAGGGGCCCAGGTCTCATTTGGCTCTCCAGTGAAGAAAGAAGTCATTATTGACACATGTAAGTGATTTAAGAAGAGACTGTCTACCCTGATAGAAAAAGACTATAGTTGTCTGGTGAATCAGGAAATGTCAGACTTTCTGAAAGGTTAATGGGAGTCTTTAGAAACATGTTAAACCTAATCTTACAGTGTGAATGCTGATGACTGTATGTCAAGATTCTAGAAATAAGAAAGGGCAAGGGAGAATACTTTAAGTGCAAATAAGTTTTGAGTGGATACCCAAAAGAGCACTTTATTGCAGTATGTTGTTGAATTTCTTCTGCCCTGCAAAGCTTGATATCTGTTTGATACCATTAACAAAGAACAGGACATACTATAATACCATTTAAAAGGAAGACAATTGTCAGTCTTTCCTCACCTGTTGAAGATTAATTAAATTAAAGACCTGTAATGGGTTTGGAAGTGAATGAAGTTAATTTATTTCAGCTTTGTGTATCTTAAATGAGCTGAGCAATATTGTAATAACTGTAGAGACCACATTAGATTATGCAGAAGGTTAGCATTAATACTAAAATAACCCTTACACTTCAGTCAGTAACCATCAGTGCTTCTTCTGGTTTAGCTGAAGATTTTTTAATATGGAATTCATGAATATACACGCATTACATGCAATTTTACAATCCAATAGCCGTTAACAGATGCTGAAACAAAGTGCATATGGGAACAAGTGGTTGAATTTTTGTTTAGTTAGTTATTTCTTAGTTAATAATTTACACATTTTGGTGGAGTTACATTTCTATGCAATATTTTTGATTTATATATGTATTTTTGCTGATTTTAGGTAATTTTTGTTTGTCTGTGACTTTGTTTAATTACCATACAGCTTTGGGGATATTTGCCTTTCCTAGATGTTGGCAATTTTTTACAGTGTGGGCACAATTTTTTAATCCCATAATAGAAACCTGCTGTGCAGAGAGTTCTATCTTACTGTACATACTGTATCTCATAACACAGTCAGCTTCAGAATCGGATGCAGCTGCAACTAAATCCACAGACCTGAGGAGAGTGTGTGGAATTGCCACTTAATAAAATTACATCCAATGTCCTGGGGCCCTGTTATCCCAGTGCAGGCTATGAGTAGCACTCATTACCATCAAATCAACATTTTCAATCCTCATTTTTTTCATTATCTGATCCGTTGCCACTGAAGAGTAAGAGAGTACACAGAGTGGGTCAACCAGCAATTTGGACATAGACCTGGGGAAACCTCAAAATATTTGCTTTCTTTGAAGTAAGTATCCAAATATTTGCAAGGTTTCCCATATCCATCTGAACATCTTGAGCTAAATCTTTGCTTATGACCAAGGTATTTTAACAAGAAGATGGAGATTCCCTCAGTTTGAGGTGCACTGGCTCTACCCCATCCCCACTCCATAGTCCTTGGTTAATGCCAGTGGCATAGGGGGAGAAAGATTTTATTGCACTTGGGAGATATTTGATTAGTATAAAGTACCTTGGTGGCTGTTCCAGGACACTGCAATCACAGAAATGCAATAATTTACATCTCTTCTAGCTGCCCCTGAGTCTGAAGAACTGCTCAAATTTAACACCTCCTGTTTTTCATAGAATTATAGATTAGGCTTGGAAAGGACCTCAGAAGGCCATCTAGTCCAACCTCCTGTTCAAAGCAGGATCACCTCCAACCTCTCTCCCTTTTATAATTGCAATGAGACGAAATAAAATATGAGAAAGTGAGAATGTGGATTAGATTAATACTGTATAATCTGAGTTGTAATGCCAGTCTGAGGAATGTTAATCTTTAGATAATATGTTGCTCACTGGAAGGCCTCCATATTGACATCAGTGGCGCTCCATGCTGTCAGAGGGAACCACCACCCTAGGACCCACTTTAGACCTTGATTCTTCATTTTTGTGCCCCCAACTGGTTGAGGTTATAAAAGGGCTATTGCAAAATTAATTGCAATTTTGAAGAAATCTGGCCCATACTGTATACTGTCCTCTGGATTTATCTGTAAATAACCCTATAAAACACAAAGCGCTTAAAAAAAGAAAATGTATTGCCACATTTCTGTATATTTCACTGGCTCTGAATGCAACAAGCAAACCAATATTGGTTGACTGACAGCAAAACAAACAAAAATGGATCGAAATCTAATAATGTTGCACTAAGGACTGTTTCTTTGTGAGAACTAATAACAATGCTTCTGCAGTATCAACACATAATAGTAGCAGTTTTACAGCTGAAATTCCCACAGATGAACCATCCAGCCTAAGTACCAATGTGACTGCAACCAATATTAAGTTTTTCCTCAATCTCAGAGTGAAAGAATCAGACTGAGACACCTACAAGTACATCAGGCTTCCTCAGGAGTCAAAATGCAGGCTGACATCTTGATTTCATTCCAGTCTCCCTCAATTGCTGCAATTCTCTCTCTCCCCTCTGTGTAAAATGTGCTGAGTGTGGTAGAGCATAATTATTTCAATCAGCTTGATTCATTCAGTGATAGTTTGATAATGATCAGTCATGAGAAAGCTAGCTGGACTATTGTTGTACATGGACAATGTTAGATTTGTCACAGTCAACTTTCACTTTAAAAGTACCTTCATACACTCTCTGGGACTTTTTTTTCTGATTGAGAACTCATTGAGATGCATTTCACTGGTTTCATGTTCTGTCTGGAATTCTTTGCACAGTCTTGATTATAGTTCCAATGCATGTTTTTCTTTCGTTACTTTTTTTTAAATCGATGTCAGTGTGTGGAGAGAAAAAAAGGAGACAGAGGACCAAATAAAGGACTAAGAGCTTATTTTGGCCATTAGCTTTACTTGTCCTAAGATTATGAGTCTGCCAAGTTCAAGAGAACTTTTTGTTTATTTAAAAGCTTTTTTGCAAAGTCTGTGGTACTGTAATGTGGGAATAAAAGTGAAATTGTAGGAAAAAATCCAAAGAGCTAGATCAATATACATATTCTTCATTGGCAACCCTGTATAAATGATGAGCTATCTCCGATATTTATTAATCAGGATGTCCCACTGATCATCTTGCAAACTGCCAGGCTGTCTTCAAATGCTTCATAATAATAAAAAAGGTTGGAATGGCAGCTGTCCAAGAAGATATCACATATTTCTAACATTGGCAGTTAGATAGTACTGGACCTTTAAATTCCCAGTTGACAATGACCACATACAGTAAATATAATTTTAAATCCCTGGTTTTTACCTTATACCATGTTATGGTGCAAGAGGAAAATTATATATCAGTTTCTTATTAAAAAATGGAAGCAATAATGCAAACTGCAGAGGTTTACAATGTTAGAAGTATTCCTGATATGGACAGTACGCAGGTGAGACAAAGATGCAGAATAAGCACAGTTTTATCGCATAGTTGCTTAAACAAAAGGAATGTATCCCCTGGATGTCACTGTTTACAAACACACACATGCACACATACATATGTAAGTATGTGATATTAAATTTTATACCTGCCTGTCATATTTTGATCTATTTGTGAACATAACATAAAAAAGAACAAGAATGGCCATACTGTGTCTGACTGATGGTCCATCTAGCCCAGTATCCTGTCTTCCAACAGTGGCCAGTGCCAGGTGGTTCAGAGGAAATGAACAGATCAGGTCAGTTATTGAATGATCCATCTCCTGTCATCCAGTCTCAACTTCTGGCAATCAGAGATTTAGAGACCCACAGAACATGGGATTGCTCCCCTGACCATCTTGACTAATAGCCATTGGTGGACCTATCCTCCATGGACTTATCTAATTCTTTTTAGAGCACAGTTATGCATTTGGCCTTCACAACATCCCATGGCAACAAATTCCAGAGGTTGCCTGTGTGTTGTGTGAAGAAGTACTTGCTCATCTTTGTTTTTAACCTGCTTGTTATTTTCATTGGGTGACACCTGGTTCTCATGTTAGGTGAAGATAAATAACACTTCCTTATTCACTTTCTCCACACCATTCATGATTTTATAGATCTCTATCATATTCCTCCCTTATTTGTCTCTTTTCTAAAATGAACAATCCCAGTCTTTTTAATCTCTTCTCAGATTAAACCTGTTCCATACCCCTAATAATTTTTGTTGCCCTTCTCTGTATTTTTCCCAGTTCTAATATAACTTTTATGAGATGGGGTGACCGGCACTGCATGCGATATTCAATGTGTGGGCATACCATGGATTTATATAGTGGCAGTCTGATATTTTCTGTTTTATCTATTCCTTTCCTAATGATTCCTAACTTTCAATTAGTTTTTGACTGCTTCTGCACATAGAGAAGATATTTTAAAAGAACTATCCACAATGACTCCACTTCTTGAGTGGTAACAGCTAATTTAGACCTCATCATTTTGTATGTGTAGTTGGGATTATGTTTTCCAATGTGCATTACTTTGCATTTACCAACACTGAATTTCATCTGCCATTTTGTTGACTAGCCACCCAGTTTTGTGAAATCTCTTTGTAACTCTTCACAGACATCTTTGGACTTAACTATTTTGAGTCATTTAGTATCATCTGAAAACTTTGCCATTTTACTGTTTCCCCCTTTTCCAGATCATTTATTAATATGTTGAACAGCACTGGTCACAGTACAGACTCTTGGGGGACCCCATTATTTATCACTTTCCATTGTAAAAGCTAAACATTTATTCCTACCTTTTGTTTCCTATCAGTTACTGATCCATGAGAGGACCTTCCTTCTTATCCCATGAATGCTTACTTCGCTTAAGAGCCTTTGGTGAGAGACTTTTCAAAGGCTTTCTGAAAGTCCAAGTACAGTATGTGAACAAGGCCCCCCTTGTTCAGGGTTGTTGACACTCTCAGAGAATTCTAATAGATTGATGAGGCATTATTTGCATTTACAAAAGCCATGTTGACTCTCCCCAACGTATCATGTTTATCTATGTGTCTGATAATTCTGTTCTTTACTATAGTTTCAACCAATTTGCCTGTTACCGAAGTTAGGCTTACTGTCCTGCAATTGCCAGGATTGTCTCTGGACCCTTTTTAAAAATTGGTAATACATTTGCAATCCTCCTGTCATCTGAATTTAAGCTACTATATTAGTAGTTCTGCAGTTTCATATTTGAGTTCCTTCAGAACTCTTGCGTGAATACCATCTGGTCCCAGTAATTTATTACTGTTTAATTTATATATTTATTCACAAACCTCCCTATTGATACCTCAGTCTGGAACAGTTCTTCAGCTTTGTCACCTAAAAAGAATGGCTCAGATGTGGGAATCTCCATCACATCTTCTGCAGTGAAGACCAATTAAAAGAATTCTTTTAGCTTCTCTGCAATGGCCTTGTTTTTCTTGAGTGCCATCTTAGCAGCTTCACTGTCTGGTGGCCCCACTGATTGTTGGCAGGCTTCCTGCTTCTGATGTTCTTAAAAAATTTGTTGCTGTTTTTTGGTGTCTTTTGCTACTTGCTCTTCAAATTTTTTTTGGGGGGGGGGCGCGGAGGGACCTGTCTAAAAGAGTTTTCATATGTGAGATCATCAGAACTTCTTATTTTGATGTATATGTATTTTTCCCAAAAAACTATCTTATTTGCCGGCTGAGTTTTTTTAACCTCGCTTGGTTCTAAATAAACCGCGGTTACTGAAACGCTTTTCAGTAGCTGGAGGATACAAAATGTATTTATTGCAAAAGAAAAAGAAGAAGAAGGTTGGTTAGGAAGCTTTTCTGGGCCCATACACATCCTTTGAGTAATGTCTTTTTCATTCTGTTTTTTTCTCCTACTGTATTTGTAGAACTCTTTATACCAATTGGTTTTGGTACAGCTTTTGATGTAAATAATTCCTGGGCAGGGATAGCATCTAATCCGTGCATTAACATAAGTGCTGTACAAGAACATAGAGGAGAAATAATCTAACATTAGCTCAGGTAGCCTTTTTGTATCTGTATTCTATATTCCATTTTAAAATTGAATGGAAAGACTCCACTTGACTTCAGTGGAGTTTGGATCAGGCTCTTTGAGATTACTCACAACTTTGTGTTCACATTATTTCCCCCTGATTTCCTTGATCACTCTCCAGGATCTCCTCTTCATCAATAGTCTTTGAATGCAAATACTTACTGTAAAGCAGCTGTCTGAAGAAGATACTTTTGCTTTTCATTGTGGGGTGGCCCATTGAAGATGATGAACTTCACTGTGAAGAAAGAGAAAAACAATTTGGAGACATCTGGCAAATTGCAAAGCAAAGCCTAGCATTTTCTTCCCTGTAGGATTTTGCTCAGAAACAGCGTGCTTAATGGGTGCCCATTTACTTGAAGCACTAAAGGTTCTGATGCACTCTTTCTGTATATAATATTGTAGCTCTCTAACAGTTTGTCCCATGCTCCAGAAACTATAGACAAAAATACAAGGCTCTATTCAGAATAATTTACTTATCACTAACAAATTTAATTTATTATTTATCTACCACCACAGATTGATTTTATTATTTATCTACCACCATAGATGAACATTGTTCTGTGTAGTTTGTAAATTGTGCTGAACAAATAACATGGTCCCTCCTGCAACTTTGCCATGCTTTCCTCAAAGTGTGGAATCCACTTTTCTTGTAACCAGATGTGTATGAAGTATGTGGAAATCCTTTACCCATGCTCAGGCCTAATCCATGTGACTAATAGGTTGTCAAGAAGTGGACTAGAGAGAGAAAGAAAAATTAGAGCTTGTAAAAAGGGTAAAAGATTTTAATGGAAATTTTTCATCAAAATTTTCTCTTCCAAAAAATTTCATCCTAGCTCTTGAAAAAAATAAAATAAAAAGATTTGCCACTATATCCAATTCTTATTTCTATGGTTGTATTCAACACTCAATTGAAGACCTTTATATTCAGCTCTTCAATTAACTTACCCACCTCTTTAACCATCCCAGATTTTTGTATGGTAGTGGGGGTATACAAACCCAGTACCAGTGAACATGAGGTCAGCATTGTCTCGTTGTTACCTTGTGCTCCCCTGTTTCTCTATATCTAACTATTGTGTCTTCATTTATACTTTGATTGTAAACTCTTTGGGGCAGGGACTGTCTACCTGTTAGGCATTGGTACTGAGCCAACCACAGTGGGGTTGGGGCCAAGTTAAGTATACATGCCCATTATTTATATTTCTTTTTATGTTTGTATTAATGCTGACTTAATTATATTGTAATTGTATAGGCACTCTGATTCTAGAGGACATGTAGAATTTTAGAGCTCAAGCATTATACTTGTCATGCTACGTGGCACATTACATTGTACTGGTAATGGAATATTATGCTCTGTTGCACCTCAGAATAGTAATTCCCCCTCTCCCCACACTCCGCCCCCATATCTTCTTAACGAAACAAAGCAAGACAGCAGGTAGGCTGTCAATCAAAACCTAATAATCATGAGCTGGTCAGGTCAGCGACAGTTTAAACAAAACATGATAACAGTCTGAACAGCATATATGTAGTAGCAGTCCCTAAGTAGCTGCACACACCTAAGCTATCCACATACAGACACAGCCTTACGCAGGAACAGAACACTGAGTTCGGAGAGCAGGAACCAGAAACGAAACAGGAATCGGGAACAGGAAGGCAACACACACAGCAATCATCACATGGAGTCTGCAGTAGACATAAAGTGTGGGTTTAGGTTTAGTGCAATAGTGTGTGCTATGTCATAATAAGCTTAATATAATCATAGTAATTACAGTAGCACTTTTATTATCATTTACATTTTAATTTTATCATTTACATTTCTTAAGTGTGTGTTTGTATTCCACTGACATAGGTCATCCCTTGTGATCAAACGTTCTCCTTTCCAGATCTTGGTCATGCAAGCTACTTCAGAATGTGACTATGTCAGATTTCAGTTTTTCTTTAGTGAAATGGTCTCACGGTGTTGTGTACGCTTGTACTCACCTATAACTCATCTGGTACTGGAATCTGTAAAGCAGCCCAAAAAGGATTTTTCAGTTGGGGAATTATAAAGCCATTAAAAAAATACAGTAAAATCTTAGCTGTACTGATTCAATAAACTATTTCTAGCCCTACTGTCAACTGTAATCTGTACCAGTTTACAAAGAATAAGCAACATTTCTTTCCCTATGTTTTCACTGTCTCAAATGGCACTGCGATTTAGACAATAACATGCAGAGCACATGATTAATGAAGCTGTGAACTGAGAATGGGACAGCTGCTGGATCACAAAGAGCTGCTTTGTGTGCATGTTACTGCATTTTCGAGAAACTCCACAAATTGATAATTTGCTAAATTAATTTATTCTTTCTGTGTAATGTTAATGTAACCTTCAGTTGGAAAAGTTCATGCAAGTGCACAGATTTTCACCAAAGCAAAACGGGCAAGGAGTTGAATCCTCAAAGGGTGACTTTCCTTTACATCTCAGTATTCAGTCATTTACTTAGGCATAATGTTACTCAGGAATTCTTTTGTAATGTGATTCACTTTAAAACTCAAGTGTTCTTTGATGTTTTAGACCTGTTGAGATTGGAAGCTATGCAGCATACAGCACCATGTATCACCGAAAGATATGGTCTGCTTTGCAAAGACAGTGAGCTATGCACTATGAATCTATGGAGGGCCTTAACCAAAACCCCACTTCTGAACCCTTCACCACCCCAGACTTCAGTGAGATGCAAACCAAATCTAGCATTCCCAATACACCCAAATTTGGGGAAAATTAAAATCTGGATTTTAATTTTGTAGCTTTGTCTTTCTCTAAATCACAGCTGCTTTCCTCAGGAAGAGAGGAATAATGATTACAACTTCAATAATATAAAGATTGTGGATCTGATTCTGACCTCAGAGCCACCCTTTATTTGATGTTCTGATCACACAAAGGGAATGGAAACCTGTCCTAACATTGCAGATGGGAATTTTTCTAACAAAAGGGGAATGGGCAGGTGATGTAAAGTTGACATGGATGTCCCTGCACCCCCTTTTCTCCCAGGTGTAGGGATATTCCTGTGTAGGCTGGGGTGAGATAGAGCAGCTCTCTGGCTGATGGAACAATCCTCTCAGAACCGCTCTAACCAGTGTAAATTAGCCGCTCTGAAGCTGCTCCAATTTAAGCCCAGAATCAAAGGAATGGAAATCTGATTTATAGTCACCTTTCTTCCTCCATTCCAGGGGTGCTGCACAACTCCATTGGATCAGAGTGTTTACCCTGTTGGCCCAATTTTCAAAGGACGATCTTAAGTGAATGGGCAAGTCTTTTTTGCATGGACAGATTGGCAAGGAGCTACATAAAATGGCAGTGTATGTTTCCATATTCCAAACTGAGGTTTCAGATGTGACATTTAAGGTTCCTACTAAATGGCCAATCATTGAAATATACCTACCCTAGGTCAAGCAGCAGTGGGTGACCGGCTCAGCCAGCTGTGCGCGAGGGGGATTATGCTCACCCTGGACTCCCGCTTCTGGCCTGACTGGGGAGTGGTGGGGGAGAGAGGAGGCCTCAAGGGGAAGAGGAGGATCAGAGTGGTGGAGCCCCAGGAGAGAGGAGGAGAAGCAGGGGCTGGGGCCAGAGTTCCATCACTTATGCAGGGTCCCCAAATTGACTGGTCCGTGTGGTAATCCACCACTGTTTAGGTGTTGCTAGAACATCAGCACTGCTAGGCATGTACCTACTGCACTTGATTGGAAATCTGGCCCTGTTGATCAGTGATAGCTGCTCATTGAGGAAGGGGAAAATCGAAAACAA
Source organism: Mesoclemmys tuberculata (assembly GCA_007922155.1). NCBI lineage: Eukaryota > Metazoa > Chordata > Testudines > Chelidae > Mesoclemmys > Mesoclemmys tuberculata. The sequence goes on along the minus strand of ML675601.1, from coordinate 35,014,036 downwards.
TCTTCCTCATAGGAAATCTGCAGATACAAAGTGTTTCTTGAATGCAGATACAGAAGTAATTTTTGTTTGTTTCAATTGCATATGCTTTAAGACTACAGAAGATACTGTGAATCTGAACATGCCTGAAGGGTAGAAGTCATTTATTAGACATTAGTTTATTTACAAAATATAAAGCAGAAATTAGGACATCTTGGTTTGTATAACATTGACTGGAGTACATCTGAGGGGAATTTCTTCAGCAGATGACTGAGTTAATCTGGGCATTTTGGTGGATGTCATCTTGGTGTCTTGAAAAAGTTAGATGCATAAGAATGTTAGAAGTCTTAGGGAATTAGTAAAGTGCATTTAGCTCATCATGGCTCATCCCATTTAACACTGCATACCTCCTGGGCCTGTAACAAGTGTGCATGACCTCAATACTTTTGTTTCAACAATCCTTGTAGGCCAACCATTTTGTACGTCCATGAGTCTATACATAGCCATACAAGCCCATTGAGAAATACATCTGGTTTTCTTACAGATATGACCACTTAGTAAGTTCTTCCACTATGTACTGAAATATATGTATGAGATGATAAAACCTGGAAACTGCATAGTTAGAGTAATAAGGTAGAATTTTGATATACTGTACATTGGGAAAAAATGTACCTTACATAATGAAAATTTATACTTCACATAAAATGCTACAGAATATACTGAAATAGTTATACCTCCTCCATGGATTGGTGTTTTGTATTCTGCAATCTATTATGTATCCAGTTATGAAATGTCCTTGTCTAATAGTTTAATATACATGTAATATGGAGACAAATACATGTGCAACTTAGCCAGTCTCCTGTAGTGTGTAATGAAACTCACATATGATGGAGTGGGATTTTTCACTGAACAATAGTCATTCTAACCCTATCTTCATTCTTCGCTTCTTCTAAGTTAGTCAGCTACACAGATCAGCAATGCTGCAGTTTATTTGGCGGAGCTTTTCAGAATAAAGTTGGTTTTCATCTCAGAATATATGATAGTACAAAACTATGGTAAATGAAAACAAATTAGAGGTAAAGCTACTCACACATTTTACTACAGAACTCCCTTTATGTCTAAAATGACTCAATGGTTTATAAGGTACTCAGGACAGAAATGGTGCTATTAACCTGTATTATCTAGAGAACTAAGAAGATTGTTCCTTTTTTTAAGAATAAAAAAGGCCAAGATTCTCAAAAATTACTAGTAATTTGGAACATCTCAATTATTGGGTGCCCAATATGAGACACCATAAAAAGATCCTGATGTTGAGAGGGTGGGTGCTCAACACTTTCTGAAAATAGAGTCTTTTTAAGGTGTCTCAAGCTGAGCGCCGAGAACCACTAATCACTTTGGAAAATCTTGGCCAAGAATTTTATGGCAAAATCAGACAGCACCATGCCAAAGAGTGTACCTCCATGGGTCTACCCCACCCAACGAAAGCAGAGAAATATGTGAAGTGAAGGCTGCCATTCAGTCCTTAGCTCATGACATTGTGCCTAGCATTTCAGGGATGTCAAAACAGTAAGTGAACTTTAAAATCATGTATCCCAAATGGTTTTGAAAAAAGAACATGAAATATTCAAACTGATTTAGTAACAATTTCGTGGCCCCAGTTATAGACTCTTGGGGTGGGAGAATCTCTTATTTAAGCCATCTCATGATAGCAACAGTTCAGTGCCAAAGGAATAATTAAAATGAAATTAGTATGTCAGTACACCATATTATGAAACTTCAAGCGTCACGGCATCATAACCATTTGTTCTTCAAGGAAAATATAACTAAATATGTATATGATACCTCCATTTTCATTAAATGAGGACTCTATATAGTCTTGATATAAGTTAGAGAGACAAGGTTGGTGAATTAATTTATTTTATTGTACCAGCTTCTGTTGGTGAGAAAAATACTGTGACTTTGTTCATAGTGCTGGTGAGTAACAGCACATGCTTAAACATTTTTAAAGTATCTGCGAGCCATAAAATAGTTTTGTTAGCTGATCTGAAGGTATTTCTGGGAGCTGGGTGGAGGGAGAAAGAATAATGTTCTACTGCTAGGCAGAGAAGTCACAGTGCAAAAATTATTGTGATTTTGGAGAGAAAAAAACCCAATCTTTAGGCAAGATTTGGCCCTGCAGACTGGGAAAGGGGTCTCCCAGAGACTGTGCTGTAGCGAGAGTCCCTGGGAATTCTGAGGCAGCTAGAACTCCACTTGGGGAATCCAAGGGTTCACCTGTTAGAGTGGTAGCTCCATCAATCCTGGAGAGGATGGATTGTGGATTGTGCCTCCTGCTTTGTGGCCAGACAGTTTATGCTGAGATAGGGTAAGAGTGCTGCATGACCTCACTCTCAAATTACCCTTTTAGACATGTAGAGGGAAATCTTGTCTCTTAGGCGACATCTACATTGCAGCAAAAAACCCTGGCCCGGTTGCAGCTGGCCCTGGTCAGATGACTGGGGCTCATGCTGCAGGGTTAAAAATTGCAGTGAAGATATTCAGGCTTGAACTGGAACCTGGGCTCTGATACCCCCCGAGCCTGGATGTCTACACAGCTATTTTTAGTCCCACAGCTTGACCACTGTGAGCCCAAGTCCATTGACGAGGCCGCTGAGACTCAGTGCCAGGGTTTTTTTTACTGCAGAGTAGGTATACTCTAAGTCAACAGCAAAACTCCCACTGACCTCAATGGGTCTAAGATTTCATTCCTAGGGTACATCATCTACATGGGGTAAAATCTACATGGCATCTCCAGCTTTGCAAGCTCCCAGAGCTTGGGTTCCAGCCTGAGCTCAAACATCTACACAACAATTTCTCAGCCCCATAGTCCGAGCCTCATGAGCTGCCTATTTTCTAGTTCTGTGTAGGCATACCCTAGTGCCCATCATGGCCTAAGAGAGAGAAAAGCCTTCTCTACCCAGTGGAATCTGTCCAGACCCTGGACAGAGAAGCAAAAGCAGGGAATGGGCAGGTCTGGGAAGCTCCTTGCTCCCTCTCTCCCCTTGTGCATGTGTACAGGGCCAGCCAGAATCTGGCCCTTTATCCGATAAAACTCAGTCAAGTTCTATCTGCTAACCCAACAGTTGGAAAGACAAGGTGAATGAGGTAATATCTTCCATCGGACCACCTTCTGTTGGTGAGAGAGACAAGCTATTGCGCTTACACAGAGCTCTTCGGAAGAAGAAGATATTTTAACGCTGGGTTCCCCTTTAATAAAATACCCAGACTCAGCGCTTGTGAGTGGGGAAGTATTGCTTCTAAAAGGTGTACAGGAATGGTGTTTAGCTTTCCCAGCTTACTGGGTGGGAGTTTGAGCCCGTTCTGTTTTGCATTGTTAAAAGAAACCTCTAGATACTGAATCCAATCCTTGCTGCTGCTGACTCCATATGGCGTGAGTACAAGAGTACAAGAGCTCTGTATAAGCTTGAATACTTGTCTGTGTCACCAACAGAAGCTGTTCCAGTAACCGGTATTACCTCACCCAGCTTGTCTCTTTAATATCCTTGATCCAACACGGTGACAACAGCACTGCCTATAACTCACCAACGGATCTGACTTCTACCACTGTCATTGCTGAATAACCTAGAGTTTTAGAGTACACTGCTGGGTTCAAATGAGACAGAGCGTGGGATGAGTCATCTCACTGAGTGCTTCTGGGCACATCAGCCCAGCATATAGTGTACAAAGCTCACTATATAACAAGTACACTTTCATATGTCACATCCTGCAGAATACAATGTAAAGAGCTGAGTTAGAGTGTATGAATATTTCAGTGCCTATCTTCTTTTTTTAATGAAAGATACATTTTTCTGCATGTAAAGTACATTTTTAGGAGATCTCTGAATTCTGAGGCTAAGATATGTGTCTCGGTATTCAGTCTGAATATTTCATTGAATCATAAATATCATATGTTCAGTATAATATGGAAGACAGGGAACTAAATATTTGATTGTATGCAAGCCATAATGACCCTTGACATGAAGAAGTGTTTTCATGGTCATGACCCAATTACAAGTGTACTGAAATACTCAACAATAATTTCAGAAGCCAGTGAGCTACATGGGTATCTTAGTGCTGTAAATTATAGCAGTGTGCTGATGGCTCCACTACAATTGATATTCTGCCATTATTTTCATTAAAATGTCCTTCCATTTCCAACATGATGTGATGAATATGGGAATTTTGGTAATATTTTAATGATGCCTGTTTGTACTGTTGAAGGCCCAGTACAATTTGAGCTGCCTGACCACTGTCCTGTAGGCCTAGCATAGCGTTACTTGCTTGCTTAGCTTTTCTGACCTCCATAGCATGATATCTTCCAGTGGGCAGAGATGAATAGGATTACTGAGTAACCTTGCAGATATCTCAGTTTCTGAGATGGCACATCTCATGGCACATAATAAGATGAAATACACAACATGTATGCTTACACATAGATAATGGTGATGGGAACAACAAGCTATCCTTGGACATCTGGGGGTACACTTTTTCACTGCCAAGGGGCATATTTTTTACATGCCCCTCCTATCACCAGATGTTGTTTTGATGACCCCAATTATCATGGTGAGAATGGAATGTAATTAAGGGTGAAAACCCAATGTAGGTAATTAGCATATATGATAATGAGTAGAGAGGTAATTAGGTGAAAGCTGTTTATGGAAGGGTATAAGAAGTCACCACTTAGACAAAGGGGGCGTGCTCCATCAACACCTGACTCCATGGGAGGTGCTGCTGGTCAGACCAGAGGATTCACTGACTCCCTGGTGGGGCCCCTGAAAAAAGCCATTCCTGTATACAGCCTTCTGAGTAATTGCTTAGCTCTCCAGGCTTAGTGAGTATATATTGTAGTTACTTTTGGGTTTTGCATTCAACTAGTATATCTACAGAAAAACCTTGCACATTCAACCTTATTGATCTGCAAATTGGGAGTACTATGTTTCACTGGTATTCACACTGATCATAAGCGTCCAGTATTAACATGTACCTCAGTTTCCCTCTGTGGGTGGCAGTGCTATGCATGGAATGTGAAGGGTTAAAAGGCTGTTCCTGGAGCAGCGCAGGAGACAGGAGGTGTTTGTGTGGCTCCCTGAGGTGGTAGGAATAGGCTGTTAAAGGACTGGCTGAAACTAGTCCATATCACTGGAGGATCTGGAAACGTCAGTGGAAATCTCAATGGCTGGGACATTCATTCCTACTAAGTAATAGCCAAGAAAAAGGAGATTTCCTCCATCTCTGCAGGGAAGCAGAGCATAGCCCTGAGCTGGAGAACAATGACGAAAGGTGTCAGGGACTGTGTTAAGAGGTGAGCGATACAGGCCACACAGACCTGGAGTCAAAGGCAAAGGGGCAGACACAGATGTCTGGTTTACACTAGGAAATTGGGTCAGTATAACTACATTGTTCAGGGGTGTGAAAAATCCACACCCCTGCGCAACATAGATAAACTACTGGCCTAAGTCCCATGTAGATGGCGTGAGGTCAACATGAGAATTCTCCCATTGACCTAGCTACCGCCTCTCAGGGAAGTGAATTACCTACGCCAAAGGGAGAAGCTCTCCCGTCAGTGCAGATGGTCTTCACTGAAGCACTAAAGCAGTGCCTCTGCAGCATTTTACGTGCAGATAGTTGCTTAATTGGTAATGAAATTGGTGCCTGGGCTTAAGCAATTAGGCGCAAGAGATCAAGTAATTTTTTAATATTCGTAACTGATGCAGCAAGCCCAGAGGTGTGGGGGCTATGAGCTGCCAAGCCTAGAGGTGCCATGGCTCAGCCCTGGCAAGCTCTGGCACTACCACAAATTAAGCACTGAGTGTAGGCAAGCCCAGAAAGACAGGGCCAAAATGGATTCTACAGTAGCTTGTCTCGATAGAGCCGTGATGATGGTGAGACTGAACTCTGTTTTAACCTTTGCTTCTCTATGCTGACCAAAGGACTTTCAGATTCTGCATACCAGGTGACTACTAAATTGTAACCTATTCTGAAAAGGCTGCCAGCTGTGACTGAAAATACTTACTGGGAGCATTGGGCCCTGAGGGGTAAAGTCCAGGTCTCCCATAGGAGTCTGGTTCTTCTGGCCTTGCTGCAGGGACCCATGGAGAGAGATAAGGATCACTGGTGGTGATGGCCCAGTTCTAGAGTCTAGAAGGTGAGGGGCCTGTTACCATGGAATTGTGTATATCCTTGGGGTCCCGGAACTAAAGGGTCACTCCCACGGGACCGGTTGCAGGCTGGGGCATAAACTAAACCCAGTGGTTCCATGACACATTATGATTCTCTTAGAGCCTTTCAGGCTAAAACTTGGTTAGTGAATTGATAGTCTATTTTGCAAACTTCCTCCACCTTGAAATTATTTGAATTGGTTAATCTAGTCAGTAATTAGTATCAGCTCTAGGTTGAATTTATTCCCTCTTTTTAACTAGAAAATGCCCTCATACTCTATGCCTTGCAATGAGTCACAGAACAAAATAGTCACAAAATATATCAAGGCCCCTGATATATTGCTTTTATAGGCAAATGCTTTTTCAGCTCACATAGCGGCTCTGGCCATGTATCATGATGGTCTCATAGCACTTGCAGTCTTTATAATTAGAGATGGTTTGAGTTACAAAGTTTGCATTGCAATCCAAACTTTCTGAAAAGTTTTGTGGGTATTATTACTGTGGGTCCCTGATGACTGGAAAACAGCAAATATAGTGCCCATCTTCAAGAAAGTGAAGAAAGAGGATCCAGGGAACTACAGGCCAGTCAGCCTCACCTCAATCCCTGGAAAAGCCATGGAACAGGTCCTCAAAGAATCCATTTTAAGGCACTTAAAAGAGAGGAAGGTGATCAGGAGCACTCAACATGGATTCACCAAGGGAAAGTCATGCCTGACCAACCTGATTGCTTTCTATGAAGAGGTGACTGGTTCTGTGCATGTGGGGAAAGCGGTGGACGTGATATACCTTGATTTTAGCAAAGCTTTTGATATGGTCTCCCACAGTATTCTTATCAGCAAGTTAAAAAAGTATGGGTTGGGTGAATGGACTATAAAATGGACAGACCTGGCTAAAGCATAGGGCTCAATGGGTAGTGATCAATGGCTCCATGTCTAGCCGGCAGCCGGTCACAAGTGGAGTTCCCCAGGGCTCGGTCCTGGGTCCGGTTTTGTTCAACATCTTCATTAATAATCTGGAGGATGGGGTAGATTGCACCCTCAGCAAGTTTGCAGATGACACTAAGCTAGGGGGAGTGGTAGATACCCTAGAAGGGAGGGATAGGATACAGAAGGACCTAAACAAATTAGAGGATTGAGCCAAAAGAAATCTTTTGAGGTTCAACAAGGACAAGTGCAGAGTCCTGCACTTAGGATGGAAGAATCCCATTCACAGCAAAGGACTGGGGACCGACGAGCTAGGCAGCAGTTCTGCAGAAAAGGATCTGGGGGTTACAGTGGATAAGAAACTGGATATGAGTCAGCAGTGTGCCCTGTTTGCCAAGAAGGCTAATGGCATATTGTGCTGCATTAGTAAGAGCATTGCCAGCAGATCACGGGAAGTGATTATTCCCCTCTATTTGGCATTGGTGAGGCCGCATTTAGAGTATTGTGTCCAGTTTTGGGCCCCCCACTACAAAAACAATGTAGACAAGTTGGAGAGAGTCCAGCAGAGGGCAACAAAAATGTTTAGGGGGCTGGAGCACTAGACTTATGAGGAGAGGCTGAAATAACTAGGCCTGTTTAGTCTGCAGAAGAGAAAAATGAGGGGGGATTTGATAGCAGCCTTTAACTACCTGAAAGGGGGTTCCAGGGAGAATGGAGCTAGGCTGTTTTCAGCGGTGGTAGATGACAGAACAAGGAGCAATGGTCTTGCAGCAGGGGAGGTCTAGGTTGGATATTAGGAAAAAGCTTTTCACTAGGAGGTTGGTGAAGCATTGGAATGGGTTACCTAGGGAGGTGGGGGCATCTCCATCTTTAGAGGTTTTTAAGCTGCAGCTTGACAAAATCCTCGCTGGGATGATTTAGCTGAGGATAGTCCTGCTGAGCAGGGGGTTGGACTAGATGACCTCCTGAGGTCCCTTCCAACTCTAATCTTCTATGATTCTATTAATGTCCAGATCCTAAGCACAGCCATTATGGAAATAAAAGCAACTGTTCAGAACTGGTTCATTCTATTTATCTGATCTCCGTATTGTGTCTAATTTTTTACACCAGGCTCATTAGGATAGTATTATTTGAACACATTTCCCTTATACTTCAATTGCAGTGTGAAGTTATGGTGATTAAACTATTTTACACGTTTAGTCTGTGGAATGCCAAATAGGCTTCTACAACAAGGCTGCAACAAAGTATCATTGTGAGGGCAAAAAAAAAAAAAAGAATCTATCTAAGACTATGGAGATCTGCTAAGGATGCTCTTATGATATGAAACATTAAATGCTAGAACCACTTTGTGACACATCTGTGGAGATCACTTTGCAAGGGACAAATAGAACAACATAAATGAAAATTACATTAGCATTAAAATAGAAGGAAATTAAATACTAAAAGTATAGTGAAAAAAAACTGTCCTGTGTTCTGGTTCTTCACCAAAGCATGACATATTAATGTTGAGCTGACAAAAAAGAGAAACTTTTTTGTGCTTTTGGATGGAGAGGCGTTAATACCTGTTATGCTACTCCTATGATCGTAAGCCCTACCACACAACCCAATCATTCCTGCCTGCCACTTCCAGACTTCTTTGTTGCTCTCTCTAGTTCCCTCTGTCCTCCCTTTCCTTTACCCCTCATTCCTTCTCCCACGCCTTTACTACCTGTTTGTTCAAAATACATCCTTCTTATCTTTAGCTGCTTCTAGGATACTATTTCTATAAAACACAAGCCTACGGCCTTGATTTATCAAACTACTTGAGCACATGCCCAATTTAATCAAGTGAGTGATCCCCTTGAGTTAAATATGACTCCTCATGTGCTTAGTTAGGCACATGTGTAATAAAGAACTGAATTGAGGCCTAAATCATGGGAAAGTTCCATATTGGTCAGGAATTCTCTGATTACAACTATACACTGGACTTAAATGCAGGCACTGGAGCGGCCCGCCATGGCAGAATGGCATTTGCTGCTGGAGGTTATTTTTAAGCAAAGGTTTGGATGAATCCAGGGAAAGCTGAGGCAGCTGATTTGGGTAATGATTGTGTTGTGTGGCAATTCTTTTCCCTTTTTCATAGAAAAGTGTATTGGGTCTCTGTTCTCTTGTCAGAGTAGTGGCACACTGGTAATTCTAAAAGCACAGGAGTCTATTTTAAGTGGATGCTCGGAAGGATAGCAGCTGGAGAATTGCTATGGGAATCAGTGTCAAAGCCCTGGAAAGAAGCTGGAGATTGATGCTAGTATTTAGCTGAATAGCAGTGAAAGATGGGAAATGGCTGAAAAGAATTGGAGAACTGAGACCAAAGAGCTGACTTTGCTGAGCTTCAACATTAGGTTGGGTTCTCCTTGGGAAACCAATGTAAAGTGGAAGTGCATTAATGATAATCATGGCGGTGAGGCACAGCCGAGAGCAAAGAACAGTGGGGAGTGTCAAGAGGCAACCTGCTCCTGAAACTTCCCTTCATGCTAGTGCAGAGTGAGCCGTCACAGGCTGAACTTTATTAACTGCCTTGCAGGCAGGGCCCTCTGTGGATGATAGGGCAGGATTTACACCTATACTACAGTTTTCTCATCTTTATGGCCCTGATTTCAGGAAAGTGGTTAATCACATGCTTATCTTTAAGGATGAACTTAAGTGACCTTCCTGTGTAGTGATGCTTTTTGGATGGGATGTTTTTCTAAAAGATATGCACTAGCAATTTTTTTTCTTTTGGCGGGGGGCGAGGAGGGAATGCTATAGTCTCTGTTATAAAGAAAGTCAGACTCTAGATGACCACAATGGTCCCTTCTGGCCTTAGAAACCATGAATCAGGAATTACACAGGGATTCTGTTTTACCTGTATATGTGGGTATTATGAGATTGTTTATAGAGTGCATTTAAATCCACAGCGGATTTCACTGTATCAATGCAGTCTTATTTACATACATTGTTATACTCCTTATACTCTGATACTTTCTCAGGCAAATCTCCGAGTGACTTCAATAGGAGTTTTGCCTGAATAAAAAGTCCAGGGTAAGACGCTATCCTTTTTTAAATTTACCATACAGCTTTATGCCCCGATTCTCTAAACACATAGGCATGCCTGTAACTTTACTCATGTGAGTAGCCTCATTGAACATGAAGGGGCCATTCATGTGAGTAAAGTTAAACATGGGCTTCAGTGCTGGAGGGATCCAGGTGTAATTTTGGATAGCTCCTTTAATAACAGCTGCCTCCCACGACACTTTAGAGTTGAAAAAATCTGAGACAGTGGATAGAGGATGTTATAATAGACAGAAACCAGGAGTGGAAAGAAATTGTATAATGCATAATTAGTGCATTTACTGCGAAGAGGAAAAAGCAGAGGCAGTGAAAACTCAAGCAACAATTGTGCTGTGAGCTTTAAGAAGAAAGGAGCGGGACTCGAAGAAAAGCTGCAGTAAAATAAAACTTTCAATTAAATCTCCTCATGTAAAAAGGGGATTTAAAGTATAGCTGTGTGCCTTGAAAACTGTGAAGCCGATCACTTAATATCAGCAAAACACTCTTCCTGTGTGAAGTGCCCCTGCTTTAGTTATGCCTGCTGGTTTTTTAGTTGTTTCATTATCTATTATGTATCTTGATTGCAAACCGTGCTCCATCTACATGCTGTACATTCTCATTTACACAGCTAAAATCTTAAGTAGGAATTGCTTTTCTGGATGTATAACTTGGCTGCTGAAACCTTGAAGAAATCTGCCCACAAATGAGCTAAACATCTCTGTATGATGGCATATTATTTTCTAATTTTTCTATTAGCATCAAAGGACCCTACCATTTCTAAACACAGAGCTACACATGGACCCTGACCTGAATAGCTTAGGTCAAGATTTTCCAAAGTAGGAGCTTAAAATTAGCCTCTTAAATCCATATTTAGACACCTCATTGTATATCCTGAGGGTATGTCTACACTGCAATAGGAAGTGTGATTGCAACTCTGGTAGGCACATGCTAGCTGTATCCACACTTGCGCAGCTTAAAAATAACAGCATAGGCTTCAGCAATTTAAATACAAATCCACGGGCCCAGGCAGGCTTGTATAGCCATGCTGTAGCCTGCACCACTGCATCTTAAGCTGCTATTTTTATCCATGCAAGTAAAGCTATCGCTAGTGTGGGTATGCCTCCACCTCTTGCAATCACAACTTGGACTGCAGTAGGATATACCCTGGCTTCCAAAAGTGATGAGCATTCACCTTGAGATCAGATTAAAGAAAACTGGGAGATACTGGCTGCTTTGGACTTCTGAAAATTAGGCTGTGTGGGTGTCTAAATATGGACCTAAGAGGCTAACCTTAGGCTCCTGTTTTTTTGAAAATGTCCTTAGTGCTTTATACTACCTTAATCCACACAGACCAACATCTATTCCCTGCCCTTTCTCCCCCCTCCCTTTTTTTGCACAGATGGTAATACCATTTTCCAGCATTAATTTTTTCCAGGTGGAACATCTCCAACTCATAAAAGTGAATTTCCTACAATCATCTATGAATAGAATTAAAAGCAGAACTTTAAATGAGTTGGAATGTATTGTCAGAAAATTCCATTCAGGTGACTATTAGGTAAGGCAAAGCAGAAACAAGGTGGGCTGTTTGTTTATTATTACTTTATTATTATTATTCAAAAGGCTTAGTAAAAAACTGAAGAATCAGTCTTCTATATGATTTCATATGTTGTTGAGTAAAAAGTAGACCCAGCGAATGTGGCCCAGGGAAAGGATTACAGCTCCAAAAGTTCACCTACCTTTCTGTATTATTTTTATGTTTAAATCATGTTTCAAGCAAACTTGCATTAGCATCACCCCATAGTTCTTCCTCTATGTTATGGACACCTGCAGAGCCACCAAAAGATTATACCTAATGCAAATAATCCATCCCGTGGCATGGAGCACATCACAGAGACTTAGTTACCACTGTCGGTAGGGAAACCAGAGAGCTGTGGCCAGAAATATCAAACAGATGGGCCTGCTTGAAAATCCGCTGTGTCCTTAGCTTTCAAAACCTTAGAAACAGATGAAGTGATTCCAACATGACCCCTGCTGTGATATAATGGATCTGTCTGTGTGCGCAGTGCAGTGCTAGCCAGGATTTACCTCTTGCAATTCATAGCTTGTACAATAGATGACAATTCTGAAATGGATTACTATTGATTAGACATCCTGCAATATTGAATTCTGGAAAATGTTATGAATGTATTTATTTGAATCAAAGCTTTTAATGACCTCACTAATTTTGAAATGGCTCTAACAAAACAGTAACTTTTTGTATATGGACGGCTGACATTTAACGAGCCCTATTTAAACCAATTATGTCCTGTCATCACCTTTAAATGTTAATAGTTATCAATTTAAAATTAAAAATGAATTTCAGGAACAGTGGGAGAGGTGCATACCAGAGGCACTCTCCAGTGGAAAGGTCTACATTTTTAAACATAGGGGGAGCTCTTATCTTGTTCTGTGTTATAGTGGAAGCCAATGCATTAGATCAAATGAGAAAGGCAGGTGAATGTTTTCCTAGACTCATTCATCTTCTTCTAAAGACATACAGAGCCGGCCTTACTTATGTTGATTTCAGTGGGAACAGTCACAGATTAAGATGCTACTCAGTCTGAGAAAGCGTGGCAGAATTTGGGCCAAGCTCCTTTTATTATCCCTCAACATTTAGGACTGAAAATAATATTGTGCTGACAAGGGAAGGAATTAGTTTTTGTTAAATTAAACATAGCATCATATGAAAACTATTTAGGGGGTCTAAATGGGATTTTTAAGAATTTAAACAACCTGTATCTTAAAGTGTAAGCCATGCAATATTCCCCTAAATAACATTTACTTGCAGCATACATAGATGTGTTTGTAGCAGTATTTTAGGGTCCAGTCACATTCCTAGTGTAGTCAATGACAAAATAATCATTAAATTCAATAGATCAGGGTCAGGCCTTCAGTGAGAAAAACCTTGAAGAGTGCTGCTGGCATGTTTCAAATTCATGTATACGAATAGGTTTTTTTATTTAACAGCATGATAAACAGGAATAATTTACACAGGTAAAAATCAAGCTGATTGTGAGAAGAAATCAATTAAGCAGCTTTTTCTGTAATTCCAGAGGGGTAGCCGTGTTAGTCTGTATACAACAAACTTGTCGTACTTTAAAGACTAACACATTTCTGCAGGCATATGCTTTCGTGGGCTGCAGCCCACTTCGTCAGATGTGGCCCACAAAAGCTTATGCCTGCAGAAATTTGTTAGTCTTTAAATTGCTACAGGACTCTCATTGTTTTTTCTGTAGCATTCTGTCTGAAGTGAAGGAATAACATGGCTTTTGAGATGATAGTTTTATTTGTCTGACACAAAAATAGGCCTAAGAGCTGTAAAGTCTTCAAAGGCACCTTTATAGAACATTTACAAGGCTGGAAATAGATTGTAGACAGTACATCTGCTTTTCCTTCAGTCAAATAGAATTTGCTTATGCTGCATAAAGGATAAGGGGGTGCGAGGGTGAGTTGCTTCCTGTGATTATTTCAGACTCTATCAGGGTTGCAGTAATGTGGGGAGATATCAGTTTTATAAACAGACTTAATTATCCTAGCAGCAGAACAGGAATAACTGTATCAAAAAAGATCAAGTGGGACTGTTCTACTACAAGCAGAAAAATAGAATCCTAAAAGAGAGACGTGGGCTGATGTAGGTCCTTTTAAACATGAGAAGGAAGTTTTGTAGCCTTCCGTAATAACACGTAGCAATAAAATGGGTTGTTTATGGAGTTGATGATGGGCTATGGTTTTAATTGAAATCTTTCAGAAACATACACCTAAGTGGATTGATTGATGCTGTAACTTTAGTGCTTCCGCTATAAAGAGCATAAAACAAGGCAAAGCTGAATGTGGTTTATAAAATTCTAGGATAACAGATTTTTTTTAAAAATCTACATATTAGGAAAGAGTTACCCTAAAGGCAAACCATTTCAACCAGAGCCAGAGTAGTTTTGAGGTTAGGAATGGCTTTGGGGGAAGGCTCATATACTGTCTCCTTCAATCCCTGAAAGAGCATAAACAAAGCTAGTGGGAAACCAGCTGCGGTTATAATATTTTAACAAGCTGTTTTTCTCCATGAAAAACGGTGGGTGCCACCCCCATGAGGTGAGTCATCTGCCCCCCAGCCCTCAGACTTTGCATTCAAATCAAAGATTTTCTTTCAAGTTATAATGTAACATGGAAACTTGATAACTATTTTCCCCCCAGTGCTTTAGCATTGATGAATTGCTGATCAGGAAAAAGGAATTACTTTTTTTTCTTTCCATTTACATAGAGGCAGTAAAAGTCAAGGTTCCATATTGCAAATATGTGCAAATTCATCCACTGTCTCTGTGTTGTACAGTAAATCCTATGGAGATAAGAAGCTAAAGCAGCAGGGGGGTGGCAATGTAAGCTCCAAAGCTAGACATGCAATTTAATAGACAACAAACTTAACAAAGGGCAAGGGGATATTCAATGGGGAAGATAGTGTATTCCAAGCATTTGAAAAAGGGCATGTGCCACAACAGCCTTGGCTATCAAATTGCAGCTCAATATAGAATGCATTCTTATCAATAAATAAAGAAGTTAGCTGAAGAATTACTTAATGGAGTAATTAATTTTTGCAGCAGCTGATTCTATTCTTAGGAATGGTGGTGGTTGCTGCTGTTTTAATTAAAATTCAATGAGTATCAGGCTTTTTTTTTTAAATGGGTACTGAATGCTTAAAGTAATCAAGGTGTTCATCATGAATGATGATGTTTTACCATAAGCAAATTAGACCATGTCAATCTTTTAGTATGCAATTGAAGTAGCAGAATTGGTAGTGGCCCATCCTGCACGTATAGCGCCTGATTCAGCTCTCGTTTACACCTGGTTTTATTCAGGTATAACTCTGACTTCAGTAGACTTACTCCTACCTTATACTAGTGCAAGTGTCAAGGCCGTACTACAGGGCATCTTTGTGCTTACAAATAAATGTTTGGGGAGGAAACCGTTTTTCTTTGATCTATCTATCCATCTATATTAAAATAACAGTTCAGTAGAGAGCTGATTCTGTTCTGATCTTTAGTACTTACTGATGAAAAGGCTGAAAAGTATTTAGGTTTGTCAAATGCTTGCAGTGATAGCAATTGATTGCCTATTTTCCCCCCCAGTGACCCAGACCTTGAACTATCCGTATTAATAGGTAGCACCTGATCTGAAGACTGGCCTTTTCCTTTTCATTTCTGATGCCGAATTGTACCCAATATAGTTGCATCAGGTTTCATGGCATTTAATGGGAAATTCATTCTTCTGGATCAGATACCAGCTTTCAGTTTGGAAAGTTCCCAATTTCAATGGATCGGGCGAGAGCAATAAGGAGAAGCAGAGCCATTCTTGCAGAGTTGCCAATTTCCAGTTAAATAGGATCTTTCAGGACATTTCTGGTGGACTTTAGATTTAAAAAAATATTATTGTAAAGGAAGAGAGATGAAAAGGAAAGTGTCCTTGTTTCAGATTGCTAAAGGAGCAATAAAAGTTTTGCCATAAGGTTCCACTTCACAAAGTGTCTCTCAAGTGTCAGTGCATTTCTAATGTGCCCGTCACCATAGAATCCACATGTGCTGTTTTATACTTCCAACACAGGACCCAATCTATTCCTGAGTAAGTCAATGGGGAAACTATTGAGTAGAATGGGCTCAGGATTAGGACCTCCATAACCTGTTACATCTCACAAGCATCAACCTGTAAACCAAACATGAGGAGAAACAGCAGAAAAGTAGTGGGTTGGACTCTGGTGTTTTTTTGTTTTTTTTTTTAAAGCATGTGTTTTGTGGTGCTTCTCTGCAAAATCATGTCAGAGACACAGCATAATTACTGCATAAGGCTGCAATAGAATTTGTGTTTTAAATGTATAGAACACGTATAGGCTCAGATGTTTCTCTGGCAAATTTAATTGTATACCAATTCCTTAAGTAGCAAGGAGAAAAATGGTACTTCCATAGATTTTCAATTCAGTACAGGGGAAAAAAAAGCCATAGTCTAAGAGTAACTGTGGAGGAATATTATGAATTAAGCAGCAAGGAAGGCCTGGGTTAATTAGCTTTTCCAACTTGTCAGTAAACATTTGCAAATGTTGGTTTCTCTTTAAAAGAAAAATGTAAATAAAGCTTGGGATCAATTCTGTCAGTGGCTCAGTACTATGACCATTTTAAACACTAATCTCAGATGCAGGATCAACGAAGGGGCATTTAGATAAAAATCTCAGGAAAAGGGGAAGGTAACAGTGATTGGCGCATGAGCTAATAATTATATTTAAAAATGAATAAAAGGGATGAGAAATTAGCCAAATGATTGTCTCAAAATGTGCAGTCCAGTTATGCTGATGATTTGTCATACCCTTGAGAAGTGAGGAAGAATGGTTTTGTGGTTAAGGGACTAGAGAAAGGAGATTTTGGATCTGAAACATCTAAACTGGACAATCCTAACTGCTGCAAATGACTTGGGCAACTCATTTAATCTACCTGTACCTAATTTTCTCATCTATAAAAGGAAGATAATACCTCCTTCCTCTATCTTGTCTGTTTACTCTGTAAGCTGTTCTTAGGGGGGTCCTGAAGATGCTACTGTAGAACAAATAATAATTTAGAAGACAGAATTATCTAATGTCCAGAAAATTTATGGGTGAGCTTCAGACTTATTTGAGAGCCAAGTATTCTGAATACCATGGAGATGGTGTTTTAATGAAGAATGATGGTAACACAGATAAAGGTGTTTAACATAGTTCAGAACCCAGAGACAATAGTCTTGTATCAAAGGGAGCATGCTATACTAAAAGCCTGCTAAAGAGGGTGGAGTGTGTATATCCTATTTGACAGCATCACCTACAATATGTCTTTTGTAGATATTGGTGGTTAACTATCCATAATTAAAGTGTTGATGATTATAAATGGCTAAACAGAGAGAAGTGTCAAATCGCTACTTAGCACAATCTTAATGTAAAGCGTCTACTGCATATCTTATTATCCAGCCAATATAGGGTATGTCTCCACTGCATTGTGAGTTCAGGGTTAGTGGGTCTTAAGTCTGCAGACTCTGGGTCCATACTCATTGGTGACCCTAGGTTTAGAATTTCTGGACCCAGACCCCAACATGGACGCTCCAGTAAGCAGACTGCAGTCAAGCCACCATATCTCAGGCTTCCCAGCACCCGCCCCACCTGTGGCAACTCTAACCCTTGGTACATGGTACAGCGTGGGAAAACTCGACTGCCTACCCTGCACATTACAGGAAGCCTTTGCAGGCCATCAACACATCCTGCTGAGTTATCTTTTATGTCTATGCCATCCTGGCAACCAGCGCTAGCAACATAGAGGAGTTCCCATTAGAAGAGCTTCTTTTTCTTGGCCTTTCACTCCTGTTTCAGGAAATGAACAAAGCCTCCATGTGGTGCTGGTGGTGGACATTCTGGCAGTCTTTTCTGATCTACCAAAGGAACCTGTTGGAGGAGAAAGAGGAGAATACAGACGTGGAAGACTCAAACTGTGTATTTCTGCTCATGACTTTTGCTGCTACTGGATTCTATGTAGTTCAGTGACTTTGGAGCAGGGCCACAAGCACAGACTGGTGGGATCACATCATCATGCAGACCAGGGATGACCAACAGTGGGTCCAGAACTTTCACATGAAGAAAGCTACGTTTCTGAAGCTTTGTGAGCAGCTTATCCCAACTTTTCGGCTTGAGCAGCCACACACACGAGGATGGCCCATGTAGATCTAAAAGTGGGTTGTTCTAACTACCTGGAAGCTGGATATTGCAGACTGCTCCAGGTCCATTGCTAACCAGTTTTTGGCTTTGGAAAGTCAATTGTGGGTAAGGTGGATGTGGTGGAGATTTCAGAGGCAACCAGGTGTGTGTTTTACCCAAAGGTGGTGGGTATAAACAATATTCCTGAAATAATAGCTGCTTTTGAGAGAATGAGGTTTCCAAACTGTGCTGGATGGGACTCGAGCCAATAGATTGCCCTCCTCAAGGAGCACATGGGTACGTTAACCACAAAGAACACGGCTGCATTGTAATGCAGGCCCTTGTGGACCACAGAGGCCAATTTTTGGACACCATTGTGGACTGCACTGGAAAAGTTCCTGATGTCAGGTTTTTCCGCCAATTGGAAGTTTACATTCATGGTCAAGCTGACGTTGTCATAAATAAAGTTACTGTTACTGTCACTCTGGAGAACCCTGCGTATCTTCTTTTGCCTTGGATTATAAAACTGTATCCTGATCTCAGAGAATCTGTCAAAAGAATGTTTAGTAACATTCTCAACATGTGCAGCATAGTGGCTAAATGCGTGCTTGGCAAATTGAAATCCTGCTGGCGCTGTCTACAGATCCATTTCTATTCCAGGTATTGTCAATGCTGTCCACATTATTGTGTCTTGCTGTGCTCTTCACGATTTTGGTGAAGCCAAAGGTGAGCCATTTGCCCCAAATGGACCTATGACAGTAGCAGATTGCTGAACAGGTTATACTCAACCAGAAAGTGAGCCTATCACAGCTAGGGTAGCACCGAGGCAACAGACGTTAGGGATGCTCCGTGCTTCCACATTATGGGCTTTCTTGGGCCAATGCAATAGAGAGAATAGTAGATTTATGAATGTTTTTATGCAATGTTTACAGTACATGAGGTACTGTCACATCACACAGTGAAATGGGGAGGAAGGAGGCATTGATTGCCATGCATTGTATTATGGATGACATGACTGCTTTTGACATGGAGAAGGGGGCGTGTGCCAAGAACTGTGGATTTACAGCACGGATCCATGTAGATAAAATTATTGAGCAATTGTTTTTGGATACAGCTTCCCAGATGTCCCTTATATATTTACCTTTATTATTTGAAATACACACTATAGGATGCGATGCAGTGATGAAAACATTCTTAATCAAATAAAAGCCTTTATTTGTGAAGATGGATGTATGACTAAAAACGAAATTAAACCATTGCTAGGCAGGCCAGCTACCTTTAGCACACCAAAACTCTGGTAATAAACCAACACCAAAACCATTAATAAAACAAAGTGCATAAACCAAATGTTGAACAATGATAATAAATAACCCCCCACCCTTGTTCTCCTTTCCCTTCTTTGCACTTTTCGTGTGCACTGGGCACTGCTGCACAAGGGTGGAGGACTGCGTGGGGTAGTTTTGCCCTGTCCCGTTTTGCTGTTAAGTGCTGGTTGCAGCCACCCAGCCATGGAATTGTCTTGATCCGCAGTGTATGTTACCATGGAAGGGACTCAAGCCAGGGTGAAGGAACCTGACTTTTGGAGCCATAAAAGTAAGCAGCCACTAAGCAGGCCTTTCTGCTGCATTCTGTCTTCCTCCCTCAGCTGATATTCCTGCTCCAGAATGTGTGCTGCAAGCCTCTCCTAGCTGTGGCATACTAGGGTACAATCCAGACTAATGAGTAGCTAAGTTACCCCTGCCCTGTAGCCTAGGTTGCCCTTTATAATGCCTTGCTGCTCACTCACAAAGAGCCTCCAGCATGTCAGTCACTCCCAGCTATGTCTATGTGTGTACTGCAGCTAGCTGGCCACACGTTGCCTCTTACCAGCCTTAAAGTTTACCAGAGGGTGACCTCCTTACACACTCCCACTCTAAGATTTCCCCCCTGAATTGTATGTCCTGTACTACCCAGCCCTCTCTTGGACGGTGCAAATATACTGAGTCTGTTATTTCTTTAAAAGGAATAATATGCACACAACTTGTTACTCCCAATGGAGTTACCCAGACACTTCAGCTTGAGCGTGCTGGATTAGATAAAATAGTAAAACAAGTTTATTAGCTACAAAGAGAGAGATTTTAAATGAGTATACGTAATGAGGCATAAGAGTCAGAAATGTTTACAAGAAAAATAAAGATAAAATGCGTACTGGTATCTACTTAAGAAATTGTTTTAGTTGCAAAGCAAACTTCCTCACCACATGCTCCAGCAGAATATTGACCAAACTCTCAGGCCAGGATCCCTCCCCAGAGTCCAGCCACTGTTTCCTTTGTCTCTTGAGGAGCAATGAATGCAATGGGCAGGGAGGGAGAGGGGTGTCTTAGAGCGTGTCCCCCTCCTAAAAAAACATTTCCAGCTGAGAACCAGGAGCCAAAGAGTCTATGTGAAAGGAAGTTCCCTGCTGATTTATTCACCTGTTTCACCTGCCATTGTTTTCCTGTCCTGCTTCATGACTTTGTTTACTGCTTAAATGAAAATTCAGCGGAGCATACATTCCTTTGTTTAAGACAGACCTGTTTGCCAACTTCTCTTTGGGCAGGGTTTCAAACATGTGTTAATAACACCATACAGGGGAATCTTATAACTTCACATACAATGGTGTCACATATTTTATCAGGACAAATTATCAGCAAATTATGAGTTTTCAAATGATACCTTAAGAAACATACTTTATACAAACATTATTACAGTTGTGTGTAGGGTATGAACCCAGGGATGTATTCTGTCATACTTGTGCACTGCAATTCTGTCCTCTCGCTTTGCAGCCTGTCTGTGCCTTTCCATATGCCGAGAATCCTACTTCCTCTGGTGTTGCACCTGCATGTTGACCCGGTCCAGGATGTTTGCCATAAGTTCATCACTGAAACACTTTTCCTTGGCTAGGTCCATGACAGTTCTGAATCCCAGGGACCTGCTGGAGTGTCCTACACTGCAGTGGTGGAAAGATCAGCAAAAGTTGAAGGACCAACAGAGGGTCAAAGGGCCTAAAAGCAGACATCAAACAGTGCATTATTGTCTAAGTACTTCAAAAGAGGTTCAGTGCACCTGCAGGAAAAGTGCCTTATAGAATATCTAGTCTAAAAAATGATACTGAGTTTCAATGTATTTTGAGAGGAACATTTCAGTTCCCAGGATCTCTGTGAGCACAACTGAGTTAATCACAGTGATAAGAGAGCACAGACAAAGGTAAGTTAAAATTTACAATTCCTTTTTGTTTAAAAATTACAGACCAGCTTGCCCTTTTGGTGGCGGGGTGGCAGAAGGGGGCATCGACTACCTAAGCCTTTTCAATCCTTTCTGGCATTCCACATTCTGGAATCCATAACAACTCCACAGGTTCCTGAATGGCAAAGGGAATTTTTACTTCAAGTTGCTGGTGGCAAGCTAACTGTGTATGCTACAGCCGTTGTTAAATTTATGGTGGCTGAACAGCACACGTACAAGCGGAGTGTGCAGATGACCTACAGAGCTGGGCCTGGAAAATATACCCTTCCCTGTATCTGCAGTTCCAGCTATTGGAAAAGTTTGCAGCTATCAGCACCCAGGATTGGGTCAAATTTCATGGGAGTCGGAATCAAGGCGATGCTGCGTTAGCATCCACATGGATTACTACCTCCCTACAGCTTCCACTGTGGGCTGCTCAATATGCATCTACCCAGGATAGTACAGACTCTCAAAGAACTACACAGCCATCTCCCCTGCTGGCACATTTTTTGGACTATTAATTCCCAGCTATACTTCAACCATTGATTTAATCACCCATGGACAAAATTTATCTTCCCCTCCCTCCACCAGGTAGTGCACTGTTGACAGGTGGCTCGTTACGTTGTGGCATGGCTGATTTGTGCAGCATGTTATACTAAGAGGGAAGGCAACATGAGGTTTTTACTTTTAATCCCCCAGCACATCTTTGTAAGAATGTGCGAGTTTCTAATAAAAACTTAATACTGAGCTTTTTTGCGCTTCCTGGTCTCCATTTTGAATTCCACATGGTGGCGGTGATAGCGACGCCAAGGCACTGGCATACAATCTGCCAGTAGTGGACACATGCTGCTGCCTGTGGCTTTTAGTAAAATTTTCACTGGGTCATTAGCTGGAAATCTCTCCCACCCCTATACTGATATACTCCAGACAAGCATGGAGCTGGAAGATTACCAGGCTGGAAGGGCTACCTTTCCCTCTTGTGTTTCTGTTGCCGGTTCTGTGGTAGGCTGCTCGTCTGGGGGCTCAGTGAAAAGCTCCTCCAAATAGGGACCCAGGATGTGCTGTAGGTGCTCCAGTGGCAAAGCCACCACAGAGATCAGCGTGAGCACAAGAGTCACTTTGGCAGTGCTTGCTGGCTCCCCACTAGTCCTAAA
The DNA here is from genome assembly GCA_007922155.1 of Mesoclemmys tuberculata. Classification (NCBI taxonomy): domain Eukaryota; kingdom Metazoa; phylum Chordata; order Testudines; family Chelidae; genus Mesoclemmys; species Mesoclemmys tuberculata. The sequence continues at coordinate 34,991,748 of ML675601.1, read as the reverse complement.
CTGGATTCTGAGGTAAGAAGGTCGTTCTGGCCGACCAGGCTGTCGTGAAACGTTGCTGGCTTGTTGCTTGCCGCAATACCCTGCCCCTACTCAAACTCCTTGTAAAAGAGGCAGGATGATAGCGCATTCCCAGAGGGGTGGTTCCCATCCCCAGGTTTCTGGGGTTCATTCTTGACCCTCTTCATCCGCTCCCTACATTGGTCACCGGTCAGGTGAGTCTCATAGACTCATAGACTCATAGGTCAGAAGGGACCAATAT